>CM055266.1:133396950-134139054 GCA_029237695.1 Conchocele bisecta
TTTATAATGTGTGAAAGTTAGCATGTGGTGGTCAATTTCTGCACTTATTCCGTCATGGCCGCTGGACTAAAGGCGCCAGAAAGCTATGTGACGTGCGGAGTTTGCACCAACAAATAATGTGTGAATCAAGTCTACATGTATACCTGCCCACACTGATCATAGTCTGTACTGGTACTGAGTGTTTTGTTTTCGAGCCACAAACCTCTGTTTCAGACTGTTAAAATGGCGCCCCAAACAACAAACACACATTTCGAGCGGAAGATGCGTACAATTTTAATCTGAATATGCTCACTAAATGGCCCAGATCACAGTTTGGCACATAATTTTACAAATACTTGCTTTTGTCAGCTGAAAATAGCATAGGATGGGGAGTATTTAATTTTAAGTCACATTCAATCGCCACAGACAGGCAGTTTTGGAATATTCAGTAAAAAGCCCATAGCTTCTTCTCCTTCACCAGTTTACATTGTAGGGGGATGTCCCGGGATGTCCCGGGACTCGTGGTACAGCAAGGTGACGAGGAGATAGAAGGACAGATTCCCCTTCTTCGCGCGTCGATTGAGTCGATTGTGGTAGCCTTCAACGTCATTGTTGGTGCGAATAGACCGTCCGTACACACTCCAAGAGGGGATGGGCCATAACTCGCTCCGAATCCAAGTAGCCTCCAAGTAGTCGAAGAAGGTCGTCAGTGCCGTGGCGTCAGGGTCGACCTTCGCTCGCAGTTCGTTTAATTGGTTTATTGATCAGTACCGCGATCGATTAGTTTATTGATCACTGCCGCAAATGATTAGCCTATTGATCACTAGCGTGATTCATTAATTGATTCTTTTTAAAGTGGTTAGTTAGCCACTTACATGTATCACGTTGTATTTCGAATAATATGTGGAATACCCAACTTGTCATTCTATATGTTTGTGCATTTTATCTGGAACGATTCTAAAGAACTCCCAAATTGACATTCAACAGTCAAATAACCATTTTATGATGTTAGGCTTTCGCGATACGATCCTATTGCACTCCCAACTTGTCATTCTATATGTGTGCATTTTATCTGGGACGATACTAAAGAACTCCCAACTTGTCATTCAACAGTCAAATGGCCATTTTATGCGTTATTACTGTTTCTGTTCAAATTGAAGTAATTTTATTGAATAAATGTTATTCATTTTTGAAAGTTAACTGGTTTTCTATAAGTAACGTAATTAAACTGAAATTCAGATTGGAATGTGTCAAATACAGTCCACTGCCAATATCCGACCATAACCGCATGGGGTTTATTAGCCCCGGAAACCACAGCGATTGGTGTGAATGCCAACTACATTCAGTCTGACCTAATTAGATAAGATAAGACCTAAGATATACAGGTAAATTTTAGTTTCAAAATAACAAAATTTTGCCAACAATTACCGTTTTCAGAGAGTTTAAAACATACAAAATCACTACAAATAATTATTTCTTATAAGTTTTACACGAAAAATAAATAAAAAAGTGCTTTAATGATAGATTTTATACGGGGTCCGTTATGTCCACACGGGGTCCGTTATGTCCAGGAATCGGGTCCGTTATGTCCATGAATCGGGTCCGTTTCGTCCAAAATCGGGTCCGTTATGTCCAGGGTCCGTTATGTCCATAATTCAATACGGCGACAGCCATGGCCCAAGACGCATCAATAATTGACCTACATTTTACATAAGTCTACTAGGCTTCCAGACACGAAACATTCATTTCAGGTAAGAATTATTTCTTTATTACTGTTGACCAATATTTGAATCGTGCTGACTTCGACAGCACTTTTAACCACAGGGCTACTAAAATAATTCCATTGTATTCAATCTAACATGAATTCAAGTGGGTGGGGGATATTCAACATTGCCTGTGCATGTGCCGAGTCATTGGTTTTCGCGACCAATGTTGTTTCCACAATTGTTGTTTAAATAGCTAATTTCTAATTTATGGTGCATCTCGGACTCTGTGTGTTTGTGGCACCTCGATACTTGTAAATTCACTTTGAATATATTTTTTCAGTCCAACAAGTCAATTCATTATATATTTAGGCTATTATCTGTTATCTATTCACTATTGTCTATATAGCTTAGGCTTTTAGCCACTTAAAAAAAGACATACTACTTTCATTCCCCCCCCCACACCCCCACCCCTTCCGAGAGTCAAATGTGTTTAAAAAAAACTGTAACAACAGTGATGAAATAAGTAAAAAAATTGAGGTGTGCGAATCCAGGTGCACTGCATTTGCACAGCGGTGACTTTTCCCCGAAATATCATGAATATAGGCCGGTGCAGTATTTCTATTAAGTAAGTGTACCCGGCTTCGCACCGTGTATGTGGCTTTGCACACACCAATATTTTACATGTCTGATTATTCATGTTGTTTTCTAAAGACAAGTGTTTTCAGAAAGTCACGTGTTTACACGATTTAGAAAACT
This sequence comes from Conchocele bisecta, assembly GCA_029237695.1. Taxonomy (NCBI): domain Eukaryota; kingdom Metazoa; phylum Mollusca; class Bivalvia; order Lucinida; family Thyasiridae; genus Conchocele; species Conchocele bisecta. Next base: position 133,399,392 of record CM055266.1, read on the forward strand.
ATAACAACAGTGACCAAACAAGTACAAATTGAAGTGCAGTATTTGTATTAAGTATTTGTATTGCAGTGGGTGGGCTTCCTAAAATGTATTTGTACACAGGGTACCCATGTTTGGTCTGGGGTGGTGATGAGGGACTTCTTTGCTTCATTGGGGGTGACCTCACAAAATATGGGCGGTGGTGGAGACGTACTGTATGTTTGTTGGGATTACAATCGTGTCTGTTAATTCTGCGCACCTAATAATAATTTTCGTGAAAATGTCCATATTCCGTCTAAATTCCCTGAACATTCAAGGCAGTTCTTAGTGGAGATAATCACGGCTAAACAGATGGCTTTTACTATTTCATCTGTCGTCTATTATCTGTATCCGCCTAGCGGAGACCCAGCCAAATTTGATCAAAATATCAGTCCATTTTGTCTTGAGTTTTGCGAATAATACGGGAATAAAATGATAACCAATGTCGGTATATTTGCATGTGTATTATTGGTTTATGAAGCTTTTTTTAACAGATCTGTTGTTGATCTATTAATTTATTAAGCAGGACCACTAATCATTTTGACCATGTTCTGAATAACTTTTTACCAAACTATCGGAATGGGATAAAATTGTGACTTAGTATACCGTTAATCAGCTGATTTATTCCAAAATCAACATAATTTATTCTGACGTAAGCTGGGCAAAACATTACGTGAATTGTGCATTAGCCGGTGCGCAGAATTAGCCGAAATGACATTTTTTAAATGCAGATCAGAATGTCAGTTTTCATTGGTTTGATACATGTACAGATATGTATGTCAGTGATTCTATATTTTATGTACATCTGGTGTCCCGGTGTAATTTACTGACAAATCATACAATTTATAAGGAAATTTGTTTTTTTGTTTTTTTTTTTCAGTAAAGAAACTATGTATAATACCAATCCATTAATTGAAAACAGTATTTACAATTCTTGTTATGTGTGTTTAGTTATTATTTTCTGTTATTGGCATATGTATGGTGCACCAAATGGGCATGTCCTGATCATCAATCAGCACAGTTCACAAGCCCGTAATTCTCAAATCTTGTCAATTTGTACTTTACTATACATTGCATCTGAATTAAAATAGTTTAACATTGACATTAAACTTATTCTGCAATAATTTGCCTTTTGTTGTCAAAAATACTGACGTTAATGTATCTGTCCCGCGAAATCGAATCATTACCGTTACGCTGAAAAAAAAAGAGTAAAATCAGAGTAACCTCCCTTTCCTACTCTCAGCTACTAATGCAATGAACACTGTTTATGGGCGCCCGATTTATAAATAAACACGGTGGTAACACAACTTAAGTCATTGCCGAGAACGAGACCGGTCTGTATTCGGAATTTTAAGGTTACACATTACATGCATCATTACCATTCACGGTTTATACACGTCCATATGTATGTAGGTCGACTGAAACCAAAATTGGTAGATAGACACACTTACAACGTTGTCTTTGCATATTCTACCTTCATGATGCGTTGTATACAGAGGGGTGAAAAATGGGAGTTTTTAAAGAAAAATCATTACCGTTACGGTCATTTCCGTTACAAAATTGTGTAACGGTAATGACGATCGTGTAACGGCAATGATAAATTACCATACTAACCAGTCAGTTGATGCGTCAATTAGATATAAACCAGGTCCCATCAGTTGTCGGTCAGTAATGGCACATTTATTCAGACCTACAACATTTATATATCAGGATTTAATTAGTAAAAGCTCTGAAACAACAAAAAACGGACACAGCTTGCAAGGAGTGTGGGTTTCTATTGGCAATCACATTAAAAGTAAACACTAACTTGAAGTTATATTGTACAGCATAATCCATATTCAAAGTATAAATATGTTTGTTATATATGCTGTATTAGTATTTTAAATAAATGGAAAGTCATTACCGTTACGTTTTGTCATTACCGTTACATAATCATTGCCGTTACGCCCATATTTTTGGAGGCTGTGCTATTAATTAAATGTAGCTTTATATCGATGTTTGGTACATGTGGTAAAACATGGCATTCTGTTAGTTGCCAACTATTTTGTTTTGCTTAACTTTACTGATTCATATTAAATACATGTTGTTGGGTTACCATAAATGAGAAATTCCACGACTTGCTACTAAATTTCTCTGTTTCGCACTAATACAATTAGCTTACCATATTCTTGACACTTTTCTAAATAGATGCCCCTTCAGTTGATGTTTTATGCCGTTGAAAAGAAATGTAAATGTAAAGCTATATTTACGTCATGTAAATGTACGTAACGGAAATTACATTTCTGAGACCCCTGGTCCCTTGAAGTGGAAATAAAATTAAAAAAATGACGAGAACAATTGGCTATACTATTATAAATGTAACAACTGGACTGTCACCCAATGGAATTAACACAGTTTAATGAATTATTGGTTCTACATCGAAACTAGACGACACCAATATGTACATAAAATATAGAATCACTGATGTCTCATTATTATTGAACCATGTTATTGTAGTTGCAAACAATAACTCTTACAATCTACTCCTGTACCGTCTGTAGCAAAGTTACTATTCCATTCATACATGTAGGCTTCCTCTACATAATAGCTAATCAGATCGGATTTACACTTTAGTTGTTAATTGTGACACAATTTGTATATTTTCCATCTGAAAAAAATATATAAAAGTAATACGTATGGATCACGATTTGCCTGGTTTGGCCCTCAGGTACGTTTTCATCTTTCGCTCTTTCTGTTACCTGGCAGTTGAATTGGGTTATTGCCCATTATAGAAGTAGTAAGATTATTACTGATCCTACTGCTTTTGGGAGGGGCCATGTGATTCTGGTGTGGCGAGGACCTGGCATCAGATCAGGATCATCCTGATTTCAGGGCTGAGTATATAGTTCTTTTATTGTAAATATTCATTTCTGATTTTAGGATTTTCCCCCCATTTGTACATGTACTTGAACATGTACTTGTACAGTTAATATATGGGATTTATTACTAAACCCATTGACCCGGCCTTACATGACCGCATCTGTTGATAGGCCGTTAAACCCCAACAAACAAATAAATGATATACGTAGGCTTCCTCTACAGAATAGCCAATCAGATCTGATTTACACTTTAGTTGTTAATTGTGACCTAATTTGTATATTTTCCATCTGAAAAAAAAACTATTATAAAAGTAATACAAAACTTTACGTGGGTGGTCGTCGAGAGAACGAGACGACGTAAATTAACGGTAGTAGTTCCTCTATATAGGAATCACTATTTGCCTGGTTTGACCCTTCAGTACATTTTTATCTTTGGCTCTTTTGTTACCTGGGAGTTGAATTGGGTTATTGCCCATTATAATGTATAGTAAGATTATTACTTATCCTACTGATTTTGGGAGGGGCAAGTGATTCTGGTGTAGCGAGGACCTGGTATCAGACCAGGATTATTCTGATTTCAGCGCTGAATATATAGTTTTGTTATTGTAAATATTCAGTTCTGATTTTGGGATTTTCCCCCCATTTGTACATGTACGTGAAAATATACATGTACTTTTTCTTTTTATATGAAACGTGAATTTCGTCACTGATATCAGGGGCGATAACTGTGTTTCCATTAAAGGTTAATGGAAACTATATTACTAAATGATTATATGTGTATAGTGGGCCTGCACTCGTAATTTTTAAAACTGGCGGAATACATGTACCGTAGTTACACAATTATACACTTATTTAATTCTTATAGGCAAACTGTTATGCCTACTAGATGGGACCACAGGTTGAAGTACATTGTAACGGACCGAGGTCTATAAATACATTAAATATGCCTAAAAGCGTCCATAAACGAAAAAAAAAAGCTAAACAAATTTTGTTACTCCCTCTATAACACACACATATATACCTCGGTCCGTTACCTCAACCTGTGGATGGGACCCCAACTTTAGCTGCTACATTTAATTTGCGAACCAGATCTCTTATTCACTATTCTGCAGAGGAAGACTATGAATGGAAACATAACTCTGCTACGGACAGTACGGTTGTAGATTTCAAGAGTTACTGTTCACAACTATGAACAATGTGGCTTACTCGCTTACCACATTTATCCAAGTGTTGTGAGTTTGATGCCCGGGTGGGATGTAGTTCTCTAAGCACTGTTTCATGTTGGAAAGTTGCGGAGTCATTTGCTGAGTAATGGTTAATACTGGTAAGAAATTCAATAAAAGGCTAACCATGTACATAATAGTGTTTGATTGTTTGTTTCAGGGAAGCCGTCTACAGATCTTAGCCATCTGGATTATTCGTCGAGCCTCTTCAACTTCACCCTGCAGTCGAGGCAGACACCAGCAGGGCTATTGAGATAGTATATGGGCGGTTTCAGAAGAAGCAGATAAGGCGGAAATTGTTTCTCATTCTGCTGTTGAAGGACAAATGCCACAAGAAGAATCGCTGCCTGAAAACACTACTCCACCTGGGCAACAAGTTGCCAAACACTGCGAAATGGGAACTGATCCAGTTCCTGACCTACACGAAGCAAAATATAGTGTCGCCATGACAGACTGTCATCATCTTAAGATCAGCGACATCTGAAAATATAACGCTCGAGGAAGAGCTTGAGAAAGACAAGTTCAGTTACAAAAAATTAACCATTTAACCGGAGTACCATCCATGCCAGTGGCAGTGTTTGTGTGGTTCTTAACTCTGATTTCTGCTCTAATCATCTAATCAACCTGTTGAAAGGATGTGTCGTGAAGACATGTTACTTCTTGTGTTGATGGAATTGAGAATGAATCTTATTCATACAAATCTGATTTGTGCAGTTTTAAGATTTGTCAATATTTTTTGAATCGGTGACTTATTCTTGTGGTGGACAGAATGGCATTTGTACATTTCTGATTATGTGACACTCGAAGGACTAGATATTGAAATGGTCAGAAATTATTTACTATGCTTTTACACATATGTGGCTGTGACCTCAGTTTGAAGTAACGGACCATGGCCTATAAATACATTAAATACACCTAAGAGCATCAATAAGTGAGAGAAAAATAAGCTAAACAAAATGTATTTACTCCATGTGTGATATATGGGAGTAAATAATTTGTTTAGCCTATTTTATTTTACTTATTGATGCTTTTAGGTATATTTAATGTATTTATAGGTATTGGTCTGTTACTTTAACCGGTGGCTGTGACTGGAGAATGTGGTTTATGGGATTTGTGACCAGTGTAGCTCCTGATCAAATAGTACACTCCTGTAGCCTGATAATGATGTGGCTTGTTAGAAGCATGATGGAGATTTCATTGATGCAATGGTGAACAGTGCAGATCCTGTGCGGATATGTGTATCTACACTGGTCGCAAATCCATAAGCCCCATTTCTCCAGTCACAGACACATATTTGAGCAAATTTAAAAATCCTACCGCCAACCTAGAGTGATTAGCATTTAAGGTATTGCATTCAATCTTTGATTCATAAATTTCTGTTTAAAGTCCACAGTCTATAAAGTCTATATTTGGTTGGTTTCACATTGTTTCAGATATCTTCGCAATAAAGGATTTTACTTGAAACATCCAGAATAGACCAAAGACAAAATCTTTGTAGACTTTCGAAGGGAAACGAAAATTTACGAATTAATGATGTATTTTTGTGCTATTATCATGATTATAATTGAAATCAATGCCCAATGGTCAAACTTGTAACAAATTACATATGTACAATAAATTTCGACTTCGAAATTTGACTTCGAATGAAATGGTGCAATTGGTTGATATTGGTCATTTGCAGTGCATGATGTGACAAACAACATATTGAGGCATCATCTGTAACACAGTGCCTTCAATCATGATTCATACCCAGGCATACAAAGTATGTCGAGGTGTATATAGTTTTTGTATTTTCGTCCATCCGTAAGATTTGTGTTAAAGGTTTTTGGGTACCCATTATATCTGCAACCGTAAATCGCATTGAGTTGAATCTTTCTATACTTCTTTATCTATCGTATCCATATTTTTTATACTGTAGCACACCGATGTGGCTTTCCTGCACAAGGTCAAATTACTTAAAGTTTTGAAATATTTGCATCAAACATGTCAAAGTTTTTAAGTACACAATGTCTCTGCAACCGCAAGTCGGGTTGACTTGAAACTTCATATATATACTTCTTTATGAAGTTAGAAGATCAATATTTTCTTTCTATAGCCCTGGTGGGTGCATGTGATGGGTAATTTAACAATCACGATTCATCCTTACCGGAAATCCGACTGGAGACCTGGTTTGGCCCTCACATACGTCTTTGGCATTTTGTATGTGACAGTTGAATCTGGTTATATCTCTTGTGTGAGTATTACGATTATTCGTAATCCTTTTTTAGGGAAAGGGGCCAAGTGACTTTGGTGTGGTATGGACCTGGCATCAGGTCAGGTTATTCTAATTTCAGGGCTGACTATATTTTTCTCGATGAAATTATTCCGTTCTGATTTTGGGATTTTCCCCCCAATGCAGCAGGTTAATACAGGATCGAACCCGTTTGCCCAGCCTTATATGACCTGAGCTGTTGATAGGCCGTTAAACACCAATAAACAAACAAACAACTTTGGCATTTGGTATCCGACAGTTATATCCTTTATGTGAGTATTAGACCATAGCTGTTGATAGGCCGTTAAACACCATTAAACAAACATTCTATACGGCTTTCATGCACACGGTGAAGGTGAAATTACTTTGAAACTTGCGTTAAATGTTTTGAAATATATGCGTTAAAGTTTTAAGTAAACATATATTTGTCCATCAACAATCAACATCCATATTTTCATTTTATAGCCCACGCATGTGACTTTCATGCCCAAGGTCGAGGTCAAATTGTGTTAAATGTTTTGAAATATTTGCATTAAAGTTTTAAGTACACAATTTATCTGCAACCGTATGTTAGATCGACTGGAAAAAAATGTCACATACTTCTTTATCAACATATTTTCATTCTATATCTCACCTAAGCGGCTTTCATGCCAAAGGTCAAGGCCAAATGACTTTGCTGCGGCCGAGGGTATGTGTGAGACCCCGCTCACCACTCACTTGCTGTAGTCCTTAAAAGCAAGAATAACATATCTTACAATACTGATTTCTTTTGTTTTTTTCGGATACATGTACTGATTTTGTGTCCCAAGCATAACTTGAATTCCTTTTTGTATATTTATCACAACTCTTGCCTCACTAATATTCCAATGTTCTCCCCCCTTTGTTTTTTCACGCATTGATTTTGTATCTGGCACATGGCGAAGGTATCGTGGGTATTGTCAAAATCGGATGATACATCATACAAGATGGCCGCCGACAGGTCATCCTTTAATTATAGATTTCGTCTTCTTCTCATGTACCGTTTGGCCGACGCTGGTCAGACTTCACAGTTGTGGTGCGTGGGTGAAGCATTTTCATATTTGTTCAAATGGAGGTTGTCGCATAATCCAAGATGGCCGTCGTAGAAAATTTGGTAAAATTCTTAAAAAATCATATCAACCATGTTAATTTTACATTATTATTATTTTTACATCAAGCTTGAATTGTCACTGATATCAAGGGTGATAACATTGACTCTTTAAAATGTTAATGGAAACCACTATTTATTCTCTATCTTTTGATGTGCAATGATCATATTTTGTAACAAGTCAATACAAATATTTATTCAGGTGACACATTTAGTTGATATAAATAATTTAAAAATGACCTGCCTCATTTACAATCAAAATAGCACGATGATACAACCTATCAGTAAACCTAAGATTACTAAGTGACTATTTCTGTGTAGCGGGGCACTCGTATTTTTTAAAACTGTTGGAATAGTTACACAATTATACTTATTTAATATTTAATTCCTATAAAGAACACTTTGTGCCAAACAGATGGTACCCCAATTCAAATCATGATTTGCAACTTTGCTGAAGGATGTCTGGCACCCAGTCATTAAGTGCAAAGGCAGGACACGTGTCTCATCAGCTCATTCACAAACACCACATCATACAAAACACTTGTCACATGGATTCACCAGTGGGTGTGTAATTGCATCCCGTAACATTTGGTCAGGTGTGTATTTTTTTACTTTAACCTACGTTTTCTGGGGGAAATAACTACCTGTATAATATATGTAATAATCACTACAATGGAAGAAATTGAATGTATGTTCTCGCACCCCCTTCCAAACTCCATTCACAATTCACACTCTGCATGAATCTGGTGGCTACTCCACTGCAGTGCAAAGTCGCAGAACAATGTTTGACATACAGCCGTTTGAATGTGTACTTGTGTGTGTGTAATATTTCTCAGACTTTTTCAAGGCAATGATTTCTGTTTCGATGTAATGTATGACCTGTCGTGAATTTCACTCACAAGTTCATATTAGTGCTTGTAGGAATATTTGATATCCAGTATACATTTTCCACGGCTTTCACATTCTATAAAACCGTCTGGAGTTTCGACAATGAAATGGAGAAATGGCAAACATTTTCATGTGTTTGAATGTGGATTATTTCTGGCACTCATATCTTTGGCTTATAACGTCGTTCAAATTGTACTGCGTCAATTTTATCGAATTTAAGATTGCATATTTCATGATTTTCTTCAAAACGCCAGTTTTAGAAGTTGATGGTTTTAGGATTTGTATATCATGCACTGCAGTGTCGATGATAAGTCGCTAGGTGGCGTTGCCAAGTCGGACTGTTGTACTGTGCAGACTCACCGAAACAAACCGCCAGTGGACGCGTTACACTATGTTTGCAATGTAATCTCCCTGGGTAAGTTTATAGATCGCGGCTCAGTCAGCGTGCGACTAGATGCCGGTTTTTTTTGTTAGGGGAAAGTACTAAAATTGGGAAAATTGGGCCCTCCCGCGCAATATTTAAAATTGCGCCATGTCAATTAAAGGTGGTGCAGGATGTTGAATGTAATATCTTTATAATGGAAAGACAGAGTTTAATGAAACATAACGCATTAAATGCTTAAACAGGTTGCCAATCGTTAGTCCATGTACTGCGTACGTATGTACGTACGCTAGTAACACCTTTCATTTTTCAATAACTTGTGAATTGCTTCCATGATTTTGATATTATTTGACCATAATGTGTGTCTATGGAGCATGGTTTGGCATATGAGTAGACTCATATGACCCACGTCCGACCGCCCAAGGTCACGGAGTACTTTTTTATTATCAAGGCTGCCAGCGAGGGGATTAGCTTCGTTTAATGATGCCAGTGCGAGGGGATTAGCTTCGTTTAATGATGCCAGTTCTTGCATTATGGTATAGTTTACTTTAATCTAACAATTGTCTGGTTTTGACGAAGAATCGGTTACCATGTATGTGAATAAAAATCTAAAGAACGTGAATGTATGGTGTGATACATATCATCGAACCAGGTATGTCACTTCTATGGTGTGATACATATCATCGAAATCCGTCCGTTTGCTGGGAAAAGTTTCAAGAAAATTTACTGTAAAAATGACGTCACAGAATACGTCACGTCGGAAAAGCAGGTTCGGAAACCACTGATCCCATACCCTGATATCTATAACTTTACATGCTACTTGCAAACATGTAGTTGGCCTCAATAATAATAACATACACTCAAAGCGTTCTTTTATAACATGATCATTCATGTTATAATTGTTCTTGTTTCTCATTTTATTTGCTTGCAACAACAGCTATCAGAATAAACAAGTTGCAAGGATTATGCCATGCATAACTACCATGAACGATGAAATGAATAGAAACAAAATCGTTGTAACATGATAAGATTATTCTGTTTTTAGATGAGTAAAGTACCTAAACAAGCTAAAGGGTAAAACAAATAGTGATCAATTGACTGTCGCGGCTGTTCACTGAGGGGTTATTACAACCATAAAGTATCGAACTATGTTGTGAGCGCAAAGGAGTGGTTGATGCAATTCGGTTCTAACTTATCTCGCGTTTGAAGCCTACATTAACTAAATTAAGTTGATTTACATGTTGTTTGACAATGTTGACGGGATAAATAGAATAGTAGGTTAGTGCCGTGAATGGGAAAAACTATCTGGCGCGGCATGAAAACGGGATGGGCTCGGCAGAGCCTCGCCCATCTCGTTTCCTAAGCCTTGCAAGATATTTTTACCCCAATTCACGGCACTAACCTACTATTCTCTATATATTGCTTGTTAGAAGCATCACGGGTGTTTCATTTACTGATGGAATGGCGAACAGTGCAGATACTGATCAGACTGTGTGGATGCACAGGCGGATCTGAATCGATCTTCACTGGCCGCAACCCATTCTCCGAATAAGTGTGTTTTTTAAAGCTTGACTCCCACATGCCCTGGTTGTAATATAACGAGACATAGTTTGTTTCGTTGACCATTCTTTTGATATAATATAACATTTTTCACCTGCAACATTGAATATTACCCCCCACCCCCACCCCCACCCCCACCCACTTGAACACACAGTAAGGAGAGTGATGATCTTACAATGAGTTTTGACTTGAATAAATGGACTTATTTTAGTAGCCCTGTGCATTTTTCGGGCAAAATAACAATTAATTTATCAATACCTGCCGTGTTAATTGTCATTATTATGCACGTTTTTTTTATAATAAACGTGAATGCTAGTTTAATATCACGGGCGAAAACCGTATTTCCTGAAAATGTTTATATCGGTTAAATTTCAATATAAATTCGAGTCATTTTCTCAACAACCCATTGACCTACGTTCATGGAACTTATACACAACTTCCTTCATGCATCACTCACCACAAACCAACCACAATTCATCCGCCCATCCATATGTCATTGACCTACCTTTTCCGCTTGGCTTGCTTAGCAATGTTATACTCTTAAATATTGGTTAATTTTTACATTCAAGTCATTTTCTTAACAACCCCCTGGCCCATGTTTATGAAACATGGACACACCATGCATTGTGCATCATTCATCACAATCCACATGTCCATCCATCTCATATGTCATTGACCTACTTTTTCTGCTTGAATTACTTACGTGATTCTGTTTCATAGCGATGATACCTTACCCTAGTTGCAGCCTGTAACTCTGTGACCCTCCCGTACCGTACGTACCACGGTGTGGGAGGGTCACAGAGGTAGAGGCTGCAACTAACCTTACCACAGTCAAAAAGGTATCAATGTTGATGTTGCCTTTCTTCTGAATGACGGCACTATAATTGTATATACATGTATATATATCCATTCCATATGGCTAACTGCTTTGCAATGTATATCTTTCTGGTAGTCATGTTCCTCCGTAGTTATTGTGTATCTCCCGACTTGTCTTGTAATTGTTTTAGCTGTGGGTAGAACACTGAGCTCAATTGTTTATTTTATATATCCTGATAGTTGTTTGTATTTGGCAATCAATATTTTATGTTAATTATCAGTCATATAATAACCTTGGTGGGAAACAAACATATATGTTATGCCAACCTTTCGTTTTCTATTGATTATATATCTTAAGGGCCGTAGATATTCATAATCTGCATGCAAACTTCAACTAACTATTGGTGTATCAAAACTATGCACGTCACATGTCCATCCATCTCATATGTCATTGACCTACTTTTTCTGCTTGAATTACTTACGTGATTCTGTTTCATAGCGATGATACCTTACCCTAGTTGCAGCTTGTAACTCTGTGACCCTCCCGTACCGTACGTACCACGGTATGGGAGAGTCACAGTCGTACAGGCTGCAACTAACCTTACCCCAGTCAAAAAGGTATGACTTATTCAATGTTGATGTTGCCTTTCTTCTGAATGAAGGCACTATAATTATACATACATGTACATATATCCATTCCATATGGCTAACTGCTTTGCAATGTATATCTTTCTGGTAGTCATGTTCCTCCGTAGTTATTGTGTATCTCCCGACTTTGTCTTGTAATTGTTTTAGCTGTGGGTAGGACACTGAGCTCAATCGTTTATTTTATATATCCTGATAGTTGTTTGTATTTTGCAATCAGTGTTTTATGTTAATTATCAGTCATATAATAACCTTGGTGGGAAACAAACATATATTTTATGCCAACCTTTCGTTTTATATTGATTATATATCTTAAGTGCATTAGATATTCATAATCTGCATGCAAACTTCAACTAACTATTGGTGTATCAAAACTATGCACGTCACCATGAAAAAAAGACAAAATGTTAATATTTGTTGGCATTCTTAAAATCGGATATTGCATAAGGGTGAGCACTATATATATACCCACTTGAATTTCGTTTGCACACTTGCCAATGATACATACCCAGCACTAAAAAACACAATACCAGAGCTGTTCTGTTATGCTATCTTGCGTGCTGACAATTATAAATAAGTTTATCAGCAAATGGCAGCCATCTTTGTCGCCATTATAGTCTGTATCTGTATAAATGACAACAGTCATTTGCATTATACAGGACACAGTCAACTTATGAATAATATAGACGGTAAACCAGTCCTGGTACAGCTTAGCAACAAGGAGTAAATTCTCAAGACAACGGCATTGATTGTTATTATTATGACAGATAGATAAATAAAATAGATGCTGCAGGAAAGGTATGTCTGTGCCAAACATTTTATTATATTATTTGCATGCTCTACACATGCATGTTCATTTTTTTCTGTGTGCGAATTGATGTGGGGGTGAGATAGAGATTTCGAAAGTGAAAGTAGACGGTTTTGTCAAAAAAGGGGAAATAACTCATGGAAATCAACCCGCATGACCCCGTGTTTGGCATGGATCTAGAACCGGCTTAGGTCACTGACTCCAGGAATGGAAGTAACACAATTGATTTTGTCGCAGGTAGTTTGCGATTGTCATGTTTGTGTGAATGTGGGTCTATGGGAAATCAATTGGTTGTCTGTTTCCTACATAGCCAACAGTTGATGCTATATTATATGGAAGGTCATATCCGCCATAATTATATTTGGCTTGATGCTTGCTGGCTGATTAAATTTTAAGTTGTATCCCTCGTATTACAATTACATGTGGCTTGATGCTTGCTGGCTGATGACATTTTAAGTTATATCCGTCTTATTACAATTATATGTGGCTTGATGCTTGCTGGCTGATGACATTCTAAGTTCTATCCGTCTTATTACATTTCTATGTATGTGGCTTGATGTTTTATTCATTCGTACTGTGTCAATGCGTTTGTGTTGATTATATTCTAAGTAGCTTGATTCTTCATTGGTAGTGACATCCGGAGTTCCATTATTGTTTATTCCATCGCTGTTTTGCTATGCGCTTTGTTAGCTCGCTAAGTCTCGCCCCTTGACAACAATAATTGCAACAGTAATTTAGGAACAACCATTATGATGCCAGGTGCGCTGCTAAAACTTAAACTAGTTCTCCCTAAAATTATTTAATTTGCTGGTACCTGTCCTACAATGCGTTGCTCTCTAAATTGGTTCCATGTCCCTAACGGTGTTGATATAGATTGATGCCGCCTTTTCTGTTGCGCCATGTTTAGGTTAAAAGACACCAAATAGTTTTACTGTATAATTTAACCGAATCCCAGCCAGTCTTCCCTACTTTCACTATTCGTATGGATTTTGTGGGACCAACCTCGTCATGTCCCCCAACATTTTTCTCATATTATTTGGCCACGGAAACTCTGTTTCCATCTCGTGACCAACATGCTCATTGTTTTCTTTTAAATGCTTCAAATATGCTGAAACTGGTGTCACTTTCTCTAACCTTAAATCTAGAGTGTTACATGCCAGGTTATAATCTGATAATATAGGGAGACATGCTTTTCTTTATTCTTTCAATCTGACATTTTTCTGACAAAATGAACATTGATTTACCATTACCAGGCGTACTAATTGACATTATTATACTTTTTATATCAAACGCGAAATGCCAGTTTGATATCAGGGGCGATAACCGTGTTTCCTTAAAATGATAACGGAAGCAACTATTTATTCCATTTATTTATTTTCTGGATGTGCAATATCATACTTTATGATATGTCGATAAAAATATTTATTCAGCATTTAGTTGATATAAATAATTTAAAAATACTGCATCATATAAATAATTTAAAAATACTGCATCATTTGCATATGGAACTAGCTTGATACCACCGCGAGTCTCTATGAGTACATTAAAGATTACTAACTGATTATATCTGTGTAGCTGGCACTCGTATTTTTAAAAGTGGTGGACTAGTTGCAGTTATACACTTATTTAATTTCCATAAAGAAACATGTGTACCTACTAGATTGGACCCCAGCTTCAACAATACATAAATCTATATGTTAATTAGTCAAGATCCAGAGCAGAATAAACGCAGGTTATTGGAAAATAGGTCCCACAACATCCATAAGAAAATTGAAAGTAGCAGAGTATAGCAAAATGTGTGGTAACGGGTTAGTGATTTAGAGAAAATCAATGGTGGTGGGCCACCTTAGTCTGATCTCTGACGGTTATTGGTTTGCATCAGTAACGGGCCAGTTTGACAATCAACCTGTGTAAGTTACCATATGTGTAATTAACTTATTATAAAAATAATGATGTTTTGAGGTCACTGACACAGATTGCTTGCAAATCTTGATCCATTACTACCCAGTTTCACTTGAGGAACATGTGGGGTATTTGTCATGTGATGTAGACAGAGTTTCCGTGGCCAATACAAAATGTAAACAATATTGGGGGACATGACGAGGTTGGATTTTTCTTTCTTAGGAGTAAGTGAACCTATTGTTTAATTCATGCAGAACCAGTACAGACCGGCTGCAGGTCATGTACAAGTAGGTCCCACAACATCCATACGAATAGTGAAAGTAGGAGAGACTGGCCTTATTGGATGGGATTCGGTTAAAGTATATAGTAAAACTATTTGGTGTCTTCTAACCTATGCTGTGATAATTTGTGGGTGAAATCTTACATCAACACCGGCATTGGAGGTGTGACTTGAACAGCCAATCAGATGTCGGACTATAATTTATTAGAGTGAGAATTACTTGAGCGGACAGCAGTGCCATCTCATTCTGACGTCATAATGACGCACTACTAACCCATATATTGCTTTCATCATTCTGCTTGTAGCTTGATGTTTTCTGTTTGCGGCTTTCCGCTTTCGGACTGTGGCTTAATGCTTACTTCCTGCGGCTTTGTCCTTACTGCTTTCAGCCTTATTCAAAGTGCTAAGTGCTTTAGTTCTTACTTTCTATTCAATGCAAATGCTTAGTGCAATAAAACAGGGACACGAATAAGGACGTATCAATAATTGTAATGTAAATAAGACTAATGAACAAAGTAATCAGCAGAATGGACATGTAAGAAAGGCAAATACAGATTTCAAATGTAATAAATACAAATGACGAATGAAATAACATGAATATAAGTTGTAATGTCATCAGCACGCAAGCATCAAGTCACATATATATTATGGCGGATATTACCTTCCATAGTATTAGCATACACAAATTAATAGTAGTATGTTAAATGTTAGAAAAACAGACAAAGTTATGTATTGTAATCAGACTTTTTCACACAAATTTGACCTTTTGACATTGACCTTGACCCCAAGGTTGAACTAATTAAAATAATTTGCATCATAAATCAGAGCACATGCAGTCTAGTATACAATAGCTATCGACTGCTTTGGAAAATCAAATGTATTGCAATACAAACATCATATAATATACACCAGTCACAATGTTACAGAATGGCGGCCATCATGGACGCCATCTAGGATTATGCAAAACGCCACCAGTTATGGTCTCGCGGGACGGTGCGCGGCTAGCTTTTAAAAGGGGGTGGACGATTTTCTATATACTTCACTACCGACCCTGCAAGTTGCACCAGTGTATCCAGACAAATAGGTTTATGAATATTTCTTGACTTTGGGAGGCTTGACTATATATGTGTAGTTTTTAGAGTATTTCATATTCTACGAAACTGAATGTTAGCTCCGGTTTCTTTTTGACATCTTGGAAAATGGCGCATGCTATGCTCTCTCGCCGGTACGGTTTTACGTCACAATTTAAGGCATTTGTAGCGAAAATTTTAGGTGGCTATGACCCCGCTTAGGAATCATTTTCAGGAAATGGTGTGGTGATACAAGTGATAGAACAAGTCATAACAAAGCCTGTGTGCCTCATATTTTCATGAAAACAATTCCAACAAATTCAGCCGTGTTGAATTTCAAATTTGAAATTTCTGGCCAAAAATAGGTAGGTGGGGTAACTTTCTAACAAATTAAATGTACACATCTGATACAGTTACTGCATTTGTATTGTGGCGCGCGATTTGTACTTCATTTGCGAGTATTTTTCAATATCTGTCGCAAGAGCTTCCTTAACTTATTGTGAGAGATGGTGATTTGTATAAGTCACCCGCCTCAGAAAAGCAGTCAATTTTGGCTATTGTCACCCGTCCCGTGATGCCTATGACAATGTATGCCGGCAGTGTGATAAACTTCAGACAAATACGAACATTTTGGTATATAACACAGTTTGGGATTTGTTTTTGTATGGGTAACTCCTTAAATAAATAAAGAAATAAATACAGGTAATAAATAGTAATGTCCGTTAATTACTCTCAATTCAATAATGGAAGTACAAATTACAAACAAAACAATATTTACCCTTTTCAAGGTTTAATGGTAGATTTGATTTTCAGCTATGTAAAATCCAGAATATTTATATTTCAAAACAAACTAGGACATTGAACAACTGATCACAACAAAATGTGGTTAACAAAACCACAGAAGAGAAATTAAATTTCTCCACTCGCCTACATTGGCATACACATAATCCCATATCATAATATTACTTAATAATAAAGTGGATCCTACCGTAATAGTTCTTCCCACTTTCATTTCTTGAACCTATTCAAGGAATAAACATATACATACAACAATTCAATTAAACACAGGGCTACTTGGGTGGGCGGGTGAAAAAAGTGCATGTCTTATGCTATGAAGCCGAAAATCACCTGTGACGAAAGAAAGAAACCTAAACCGGTCTGAGAGTGAAATAATTTGTAAACCAATCAGAAGAATGGAATTCTTAGTAACCAAGACAACCCACAAACAACAATAAATGATTATAAAATTTAATATTAAATACAATGTAATAGGTAATTATTGGAATAAATAATAATATAATATGAAAAGTCATGCAGAGCATGATGTTATTAGCCGATCAAATCAGGGTTCAATAATGTCCACATTTTAGTAGTTACGGAATCTCAGGGAAAAGTGAGAGAAGTGTTGATTTCCTCCCCAACCAAATTCTCCCATTTATATTTAGCTATCATTACTATCTGATCATAGCAATATTTATGGTAGTCAAATGTAAACAATATTATTCCAGTTGAAAGAATTAACCTTTGAATATAGGTGAAGGCGCTTAGCATTACACAAATATGTAGCAAGTCAACCGAAATCTCATAAATACCCGATTTTTGGCGACCATCTTGAAAACGTACACCAATTTCCAAGTTAAGGACCATGACCTATTGGCTCATATATTGGCAATTTTCGACTTCCGTCAACCATAAAGTTCAATGACCTTGAAATGACCTTCAACTTGGTTTAAAAAATGGCACCCGGATTTTTTGGAAACCTTATACATTCAAGTTTATAAAAACACCGGGTGCCATACATTAACACGAGGTGCCGTAATCTTATATATATACCTACAATTGCCCCTGGACTAGAAGGCAAACTGCCTAACTTTAGTGTTTATATATAGCCAAATTGCAACCCGCATAACTTTAGTTTACCGAACTATTGTAGTGAAAACGTTTATTTATAGCCAAATTGTGTTGTTTCGCCATATTTAAAGTTTTCAACAGAGGTAATGGCCAAAAATGAAAAATTATCCGGTTGATGTAATTTGGAAGGAAGTGATACAACAAATTTTGCGTTTGTAGATTACCGAATATAGGAGAAAAGGGTGGTTACAGTTTTTTTCACAAACGAATGGATAACCAATATATAGCCGATTTATAAATAGATCGTCTAATAATAACTGCTTAAAAAGGACCAATAATTTCAATTCAATTCGTTTATTGGCATTAAACAGCAAGAAGCACATTTTTAGCCATATAACAAACATGTATGATGGTTTCATGGAAATGTATAATCACTAGACATATTAGCCAAGAGATATGATTAGGCTAAATCATTTCACAATTTGTTGCTATTCCACTGCATTCTAAACTCTTTCTGTCCTCATTAAATTTCATATACTATTTTCATCTTGCTCAACCAGGCTGTATGCCGCGACAAACCATTCAAACCGTTATAGTAAAACGGTTCAAATGGCGACCACGACCTAAATCGAGTGAGAAATATGAACCATATGTAACACTGTCCACGACCAATTTTGGATATACCCAGAAGTTATTGGGATCAGTTTCTATTCAAGGAATTATCATAATGCAGTACTAGACATTGTTCCGTGTGCATGCCGATGTGCACACCACAATCCTGCTCGAGGATTCTGGTGTATCCATAGAAATGCATCCAAAACAGTGAGCACTGTGACCGATGTTATTTATCAACATTCATGATTTCTATTCAAGCAATTATCATAATGCAGTACTAGACATTGTTCCGTGTGCATGCCGATGTGCACACCACAATCCCGCTTGGGTATTCTGGGGATTCTGGTGTGTCCACAGATATGCATCCAAAACAGTGAGTGATGATCGATGCTATTTATCAGCGTTCACGGTTTCTATTAAAGCAATTATCATTATGCTGTACATTATTCCTTGTGCATGTCGATGTGCACACCACAATCCCGCTTGTGGATTCTGGTGTGTCCACAGACATGCATCCAAAACAGTGAGTGGTGACCAATGTTATTTATCGATGTTCATGATTTCTATTCAAGCAATTATCATAATGCAATACTGTTTCCTGTATAAATTGCTACATACATATAACTATGTGTTGTCATTTAGTCTCTGTCTTAAATCAAAGTAAACAAACTTTGATAACTTATGTACTATCCTTGTCGACGTATTAGACATGAGTGTTTTAAACTTAGTCACGTTTGGCCAGTGACAATAATAAGGTTTAAGATATATTTGTCTGAGTTCTCTATACTTTGGACATACACGTATGAAGTGATATTCAGATTATATTGCATTCATATTACAGTATATACAAATTCTATCAGCTCGTGGTATGTTTGCATATCTGCCAGTTTCAATTAATAAATCATGTGAAGATAGTCTGAGTCTGGAAAGTGAATTTCTCTATTTGTTAATAGTAATTGTATTTAGGTACTTTTCCATTTCAAAACTATTTTTAAATGAGCTGTATGCGGATAATCTGTTTGAACTATTAATAGATGCGTTCCAGTTGTGTTTATATATATTAATGATGCGTTGATTTATCATGTTATGATTTATGATCAGTGTATCCTGGTTTTGCCACAACTCAGACATTCCAATATCATCTAGAATTATTTTAATTTGTGATGCCCAATTGTTGCCTCTATAATTATTGTTATTATTTACATCCTCTTTCAGCATGTTATACATTATTTTAGGTAACGTTTAGTTAGCTTTCACTATTTTAACCCAATATTTAGTCATTATTTGTCTTCTGATCTTCATAGGATATCTACCTAATTCTCCATATAGACCGTCAAGATTCGTAGATTTTTTCACTGATAATATTTTTCTTAGAAAATGTGCAGTGCTTTTGTTCCATATTTTTAGCCTCATTGTTACACCAGCATTCCGCACCGTAGTTCAATATGGATCCCACTTGACTGTCAAACAATTTACATTTTTCGGATACTGGTATTTCAATTTGATTAAGCGTTATGAATAGGTTGTGCATGTCCTATGATGAATGTTGTGCAAGTCTTTTTTGTGTTCTATTCCAATTTCAATTTTTAAAAAGGTGTGTTCCTAGATACTTAAATGACTGTACTACATCAAGTATTGTATTATTTAATAAAAATTGGTGTGTTGTGTGTCGCCCACGTTCAAATATCGTGATTTTTGTTTTTGTTTGTATTTATTTTCAGAGCCCATGTGTTGCAATGAAGGTTTATGTCATTTAGTAAAGCCTGTAGTGTTTGTGGTGTTTGAGCAAAAAGAACTGCATCATCTGCAAACAATAGAATGTATATTTTCATTTCCTGTGTTGAAAATATGCCGTCTATATTGTCATTTATGTTATTTAAAATGTTGTTGATAAAAAAATATAAATATTAAACTAGAGCTGGGATCACCCTGTTTGACACCGATGTTTGAATTAAAATTGTTTAGGATTAAATTTTCATAATTCTGATAGTTTTTGTCGTTCGTGTTGCTCAAATTTGTATTTTTCCTTTCTTATAATGCGGTTGTACGCATTTTTTAGGTCAATAAAGCGTTCTCGGTTTTCCTCTGTTTTATTCTTCACAAATGCATTTCTAGCTATTTTATATTGTTTCATTGCATCATAGCATGCTTTGTTGAACCACCTATTTCTTGACCTATTATTCATATTTCTGTTGAAGTTGTTTCTTTGTGTTTACCAAATATCTGTTGAGTATTTACTTGCATGAATTTTACAAAATTATTAACCACTCCATTTATGTTTGTGTTACTATCTTGGACACCAGTTTGTTTATTATTGAATTGAGTTCGCTTGGAGTCTAAATGACGCTTGAAATCATTTATTTTACTTACATCCCATTTAATATACTTCGTATTTCCATCTTCTCTTTCAGATGTCTGGTCTTGTCTTATAGTGTTCCTTCCTATTCCGATATGAATACCTGTGTCATCAGAGAATTCATTTGGGGTCAATATTCGAAAATCATTAATGTAGGAGAAATCATTTCTATTTAACATTAAATAGTCAACAGTGCTCGATCCATTTAGTGAATGGAATGTATATTCCCCCACATTCAAATCAGTGAATAATCTACCATTTCCTATTACCATAGATGTGGTCCTGCATAATTCTATCAATCTATACCCATGCACATATATAACCTGATCTCTGTTGGATCGTGGTGGAATTAATACATTGTAATTAATGCATTAATAATTAGTAAATTAAATTATAAATTTGACTGATTAAAATTTTACAGACTAAGGAAAAAGAATACCAAACAAAACCGTAAAGCAGACTATGGGAAAACGACCGGAAGCAGTATGGAAGCAAATAAAACTTTATTTTCAGCATTCGAGGTAATTAAGATTTTTAGAGCTAAAAATTCCCAATTACTCTCAATTCAATAATGGAAGTACAAATTACAAAAACAAAAATATTTACCTTTTCAAGGTTTAATGGTAGATGTGATTTTCAGCTATGTAAAATCCAGAATATTTATATTTCAAAACAAACTAGGACATTGAACAACTGATCACAACAAAATGTGGTTAACAAAACTACAGAAGAGAAATTAAATTTCTCCACTCGCCAAGCCGAAGGTCCACCAAACACAAACGTGAACAGACAGCAAATAAAAAGACGTCCAAAGTGGCAACCCGTAACCGTCATAGGATATTAATCAATGCAATCCCTGATCAACTAGCATACTATGCCCGTTGATCCGGGTTCACACTGTTTCCTAGTCAATCAATCATATAAGACTATAAGTAACATACATTATGAGTTTCTATGGTTTTTGACCACTTGCAAGAAATAATGACTCAATACTCTAGAACCTTCTGTGTTAAGGTGTAGACCCCCGTCTCGCACAGCAAACATATGCCTGAAAGGTTTTCCTTTTTTATTCACAAACGGACGAAAAGTCTTAAGGAACGGAAATTTCCGGTACTCCTAATCCGATTATTTGATTTGATCACTTTAGCATGGGATTTAACACCCTTAATGGCTGCGAACACATTATTAACCGCAGCAGGAAAATCTTCTATTTCCATACTGTTCAAAGGCGAGTCCTCCTAGAGTTCGCACTGGAAAGGCTTGAACGACTAGGCTTTCAACTCCGTCGACATGTTTGGCGATGGCGTCACAAATACGGAGGGTCTGTTTTTTTACCTAGAATAGATAACATTATGTGTACAATCCCATAGAAAACGAACAGCCAAATGCCAAGCTGATTCTGACAGGCTAATGTTCCTGTTAATGATTTTGTATTGCACTATGGGGTCAGCTAATGAGATAATGAGATAACAAAGCATGCCGAACTACTTTCACTGCCCAGCTGGAGTCTCCAGTAACCGCCAGACTCGACCATAGTGCATGAGAATATGTACAGGTGAGTTTTATTACCACCAGCGACTATTATGGCCGTAATCCTTGCAGCTTAGGTCCAGATCAGAATGAGCAGTCACATCAGGATCTAGACTGTTCCCGACTGGATTCATCATTGTCTAAATGGATTAGCAACCCTGATCTTGTTCCATGCTCTCTTGTTAGCCTACAACATGTGTGTGCTGATTTCCACAATAATGCTGGGAGAATTGCTTGTTCTAACAGCTATAAGCTGATGATACAAGAACACACTAGTCTTCTAACCAGTGTAGATATATCTGCGGGTTCAAACTGACCAGCACACTAGCAAGTTACAAATTAAAATGTGCTGTTGATACATAATTAGTTGTAGCATATGTTATGTTACATACACCTTGCAGAAATAAATATCTTCATTGCAAAACCTTACTTCAATCTCAAAGTCAAACTTGACACAAGGAATTTAGCTGAGTGTGAGTCCTGGCTGGGGAATGGACCTTACGACATATGCGACAGTGTAGCCCCAGATCAACCAGCGCATCCGTGCAGTCTGACCAGGGCCTATATTTGTCATGTTTTGTTTTCATCGAAGTAGTAACAATGATACCAGCAAAACGCCTCGACTTGAATCGTACTTAGTGCGTGTGCAAAAGGAAATATGTTTCTTACTGGAGCATAACATGATTCAGCTCTCAAGTACCCGGTGGTGGTGGTGGGGGGGATGGGGGGGGGGGGGGGGGACGATACAAGAGGACCAAACCATGTAGGTCGGCATTCCGGGAAGGATGAACACACACCGATCGTTAAATTATCCATCACATGCTCCCTCCTACCACCCATTCCCATGTTGGAATAAATTGGGGATAGTGTGTATAAATAGGTCATCAAACTTTGGTCAAGAGTACAACTACAGACGCAGTCAGTTTATTTGATACTGAATGAATGACTGTTAAAACGTTTGATTAGAAAAGTTTTATAAACTATCAACAGAGCTCAAGCTAAGGTGCGTAATTTTATCAATTCTGGATAACAAGAAATTTCTGCACCAAAAAATGGCAAGTTGGGAGTCTCAATGATCTCAATGAGACGATTCTAAAGGACTCCTAACTTGATATCTTTCATTGAGAAATAATAATTTCGCCACCAAATTATGCACCTGACACGGAGCTCGATCTGTATCAATCTCAAGTCCGCGCAGTCTGATCAGGGCTAAAGTTTTTTGAAGGAATAACATTAATGATACCAGGAAAACGCTTTGACTCCCAATCATTCTCAGTGTCAATTAGTGCAAATATTCTAATCAATAACACACAATTGCAAATTATACATATTTGGCCTTATATTTGTATATGCGTATACTATGTACACAGTGATCCGTTATGAGACCAACCATGTAAGTAATTTGATACATTTCCACAGTTGTCATAGTTCATGAAAAATATTTACATAATTTATGATTTTCTTCCGTACATGACAACGAATATTTATGACAATTTCAAAGCATATTGCAAGATGTCATCATTTACTAAAAAACACAAGACTGCATGTTATAAATATTATTCTTTGAATATCGCGGATGCTATTATGTACGAAATCAATTGAGATAGACGGAATGGCGAACCGTGCAGACCCTGATCAGACTGCGCGGATATGCAGGCTGATTTGGGTAGCGGAGTTGGTAGCATAGATCATAAGCCCCATTTCTCCGTCAATACAACATATGCCATATGTATGCATGTATGTCATAGACAATTGCAGGTTTTGCAATCGTGGTGCCATAATTATGTGCTCTTCATATTTACTGCTACATTTTGAATAAAATATATAAATAAAGCAAATATCTAGTACATATCTCTGCTATCGAATAATAACAAAAAAAGATTAGTATTTATTATATCTTCCCATTTTAGTTCAGAAACCAGACACATTTATTCTGTCCTATGCAGTGGTCAAGCCGCCTGACCATTATCCATGCGCGTAAACAAAATAGTTCTCACACGTCCAGTTTCATTTTCGCACATAAGGATTATGTTTGGCGATTTGGCTTCTTGTTAGTTTTCGTTTGTTTAGTGGAATGCATACATATATCGATTCACCTCGGTGTATATAAATATTGAATACGATTTTATATTATAATGGTATCATAGTATTTTGGCCCGCATATTCCTACGCCGTATTGGAACCATTTTGGCGGGATTTGGAGAGGTCTTCGAAACACATATTTTGGTAAAATCTTCCTTTTTTTTCACAATATATTTGTCGTTGGTCAACCGATTTTGACTGGAGAAAAGGCATTTTTGCATCTCTGATAATGATAAAATTGATTATAGCATTATTTATAGATTTTATTTGCGTTATAACATATTTAGAATTTAGCTGGGAATTTCAGAATCTTATCATATCGCCTAATGGGCCATTTAACCCGGTGTTAGGAACATTAAATCTGGTTGGTATCGGGGATGCAGACAGGTTTATTCCAGTATCCAGCTGTGAAACTCGGGTTTCACGACCCCACGTTTTCTTTGAAGTAGTGGGGTTTACAAATACCCAACTTTCTATGGGAGCGTACACCTAATGAAAATGTGTATCCTTAATATGGTTATTCATTTTATGTGTCACAAGTAATTTAACATCTATAGTGAATTTTAGATATTTTTTATATGCGTAACTGCACCAATCACCTTGAAGTTGTATCAAATCTGCAGGTACTCCAGCTTGAAAGGCCAAGGACGTACCACCCCGTCTAAAACTACGAGAAGAATAATTTTCTGGATCCAAACCAATTTCCGAAATCAATAACTTTAACTTCGTCTGAAGCATTGCGTAAGTGATACACTTATGTTGGGTGAAAGAAAATAATGGTTTCTTATTTGTAATCGGAACCATTTTGACCAATGCTGTAATCGGACATAATAATGAATCAGAATTTATTAACGGGATCTGTAATAAACGTTCCCCAAACTGCAAAGTTTTCGTCCAACGAAACGTCGCCAATAAAATATCACCCAGTTCCTTAACATCACTCCTGAAAAGATATTTCCCAGAAACGTCCGAAATTGAGTTTACCACCAAATTTGATTTACGAGCTAACAGAAAAAACGCAAATAAAAATAAACACCAAAAACATGTATCTAAAGGTCGCGAAAAGTCCAGCTTATCATGAAACAACAATAACATATGTGGAGTAATTGGTGCAGCTTGACGAACACAATGAGGATTCAACCGGTAAATACCCTTTAAAGCCAAATTAACTAAATAAGCATTAAATTAAATTCCTGCTCCTAACAGTAAATGCATTGTGCGAATACCACTGATATCATTTCTTATAGCATCAACTGATTTGAATAAACGACTCAAAAATTGAGCAAACAGAGAAACTACTACCGTGGACGCTGGCACAGATATATAACCAAAATAAGTACAAAATAACAAATAACTTTTCCACTGCGTTCTTAAGTTTTTGTTAGTACCGTCAGCAAAACCGGATGTTTTGGACGTTCGCAATTCATCTTGTAACACCTTTAACTGGGAATCTGCAACAACAACAACAACAAGCTACTCATCAGAAATTTTACCAGCATTCTGATAAATGAAACATTTCTTCTGAAATGAAACATTATCTCCCTCACAGCCCAGTTCTGTACTAAATGTAGTACTATTCTGAAAATCCAAATGCCAACGACTCAACAAATCTGACAATCTATTATCTATGCCGGCTATATGCCTTGCTCTAATTTCAAATTCTTCCTTCGCTGCTAAGTAACATATTTCACGCAAACATTTTTGTAGAAATTCACTGTGTATTGCACCCTTGTTCAATACAGAACAAGCCGATTGCTTGTCACAAAACACGACTATTTTACACCCCTTCAGTGTAGATCCCCATAGCTTGAGAGCCACAACAATTGTTAATAATTCCAATTCATTAATTCATTATTATTTTAATGAAACACGGTTATCGCCCTTGATATCAGTGTGTAAATTTACGTCTGATATAAAATGAATAATAATTCCGATTAATGCGTGCTGTAATGGTGAATGAATGTGTATTTATATCTCAGATGATGTCTCTGATATAAAGAACAGTTTGTGCCTACTGAGTGGGCATGCACCTTTTTTCATGTATATTTACCCTACATACCCTACCCTACCTGTATATTGAAATGGCTGGGTATGTTTGAACGGACTACTCTTCATATTGTTTACCTTTACATACTACTTTAGGACCATGAAAGATTGACTCTCGTTCAACGGCAGGGGCGGCGGAAGCGGGGGGGGGGGCGGGAGGCATCCTCCCCCCCCCCCCAATAATTTTGTCAATTTTGGATTTGTTATTCTAATATATTTGTGTAATCATGAGTACTGGGAACTTTGCTGAGAACTTTGCTGAGAATGCAGGAAATGGCGTTTCACACCACTTGGATTTCAAAAATTTCGGACCAGGTCACCAGGACGTTTCGCACCAGGACGTTTCATATGCAAGCCATCTGTGTCTTTGACAATAATACCAGAATACCATTTGGGACATTTTATGTGAGTTACCCCATGTTTTGGTCGGTCATCATATGGCAGAGTAAATTGACCGACCTCAAACATAGTATTGATGTAGGAATACATATTTAAATAAGTTGCGACCGTTCATCAACAATGATATACCTGTAATGTATGACTATCAGCCAATCAGATTGCGTGATATTTATAGAGTGCATTAGAAAATAAGGGTATTGCTAGCAGAATATATATGTGGTAACGTTGTCACAGCTATAGTTATAAAATTGTGTGAGTGGAGTGACCTGATGATTTACACAGTGTAACATGGCCATTGTGGCTGCTGGAAAGGACAAAATAATAACCCATGTATCAAACATAATATATACTTTTGCAGGAGATAATTGATATCACATTGTAAATAATTATGTTTGGAACATGTTATAACAAATTGTATTAGCTTATCTGCCATATGTTTTACTGTCTATGTCAAATGCTACAAGGTGAAACTGACCGATGGCTTGTTACATACAACGATGGCCAAGATGGCAACTCCATACGCTGTATAGGATACAATAGCAAGAGAATGGCCCCATGCGTAATACATATATCCCATCACATATATATATATATATATATTCAAAGTAATTATGTTTGAATACAATTAGTATCAGGGGTATAACGTGTCCTTATGCTTCCAACAAACAATATAGATCGTTCTAAGGCTACAAGAGTGTGCCATTTTATCAGGAGAACATTTGATAAATGAAGCATCAAATAACTTCTTGAACCACACTGCCCCACTCCAGCTTTGTGGATCTACAGTACATTGCTTGTCAGCATTTTCCTGATGTGTAAAAATATGTGATTAACCAGTTCACCCCTAAGTATCTGATATCGACTGTTCTATTATAATGCTTGAGTAGTATATGAGGAGTCAAAATGATACCACCACGGTAGTATCATTTTGACTCCCCATATACTACCCCCACCACCCCTGAAAAACACCGTTTTCGTCCAATAGCACAAACTGGTCACCAACAAAAAACGTGACAATTGGTGTCATAATACATCATGTTTTTTCCAATTGAACATATAAATCTAATAGGTTATAGCAAAAAAATATTATCACAAATTTGACTGCATTTCGAAAAAGAAAAAAAAAAAGAAATGTTTGTTCAATTGGACTGAATTTCGAAAAGTAGTAAAAACATGATGTATTTTCCAATTGAACAGATAAATCTCATAGGTTTATACAGAAAATATGATAACGCCAGAAATAGAAAGGCCAAATTAATATTTCCGAAAAAGAAAAAAAAAATATATGTTTGTTCAATTGGACTGAATTTTGAAAAAGTAGTAAAAAAAATTAGCCGAAATCGCACTAGCGCCTTCTATAGAGGGAGTCAAAAATGATACCACCAAAGATTGTGTCGTCGAAATCATTAATGCAATTTCAATACGTCCGCCCCCCACCACCCCACGAAAAAATACAAAAATTGGTTAAGGAGAAAATTGTATCCGACAGCAAATTTATAAATTTTGGAGAAAATAATTTTGAAATAAATAAAGTGATAGTTTATATTACAACAACCCATTTTTTTTCCCTCTAATATAGCTAATTTATTTATTTCTATCCCTACAAATGTGATCGCTATGGTAAACAACTGCATGACAACAGCGTTCCTATGCCATGGTGTATCCCCCGTATCTGTTGCTCGCGTTGGCACCGAATGAATATTCGTAGGCCCCCTCGCTTAGTGAACCCCGCTCCTCGGCCCAAACTGTTATGACGTGTCTGCTAGCTTGCAATTTTCTAATTTGTTCAACCGCCCTAGTTAAAACTGTATGGGACTGTGATACGCCCCTCTCCAGTCTTCTCATTGCGGCTTCATCGTATGCTGCGGCCGCGACGGGAACGTCCCATTCTAAATTGGAACTACCTGGACCGTATATGCTCATGATTAATATGTATATATATTATGTTTAATCGGTTATTTCGAGAACGCTCGAAATCGGGTAATAGTTATTCAACTCTCGCGCTTTATCATCTAGAATAGAAATCTTCAACTCGTGGATGTGTCCAAAACTTTCGGGGGGGGGGGGGGTGGGAAGTCTAAGGTCAGGGTCTCACCATAGAAACAGTCGCTGGCGTGCACAGTTTTTAGTAATATACTGGGAGCTCCGTCTAACGTGTTGTACGATGTGTTCAATTGATCCAGGTGCACCCTGAGAGTTTTCGTGAAGACGAAGTTTACTGGGATGTCACCGACGTACTAGCCCGGCTAAACCAACCCCTATTGTCGGAGTATGTTTTTGTAAAACCGAGCCGCACAGCCAAATCCTGGGTGATCGTTACCTGGTTGGCGGGTTCGACGGTAAAGGTCGCGAGTCCGGTAACCTTCGAGATTGTGAGGCTGGCTCTACCAGCAAGCTCCGACGCAACAAAAGCTTGGGGGATCTCGAACTCCAAAAGCCGGGGAGCAGCTTCACACCCACTTGGCGGGAGGCCTTCACGTAGCCGAACCCTTCGCCCTCCCCCACGTTTTTCCACCCAACCGTGAAGGTGATTGATCTGAGGCCTACCCTGCGACTGGAGACAGAAAGTATTTCCTAACAGCACTGGCCTCGGGGACGTTCTCATTCGGGGCCAGTCCGGGAATTGGACGCAGACTGATTTTAGACACAATCACTCTGGTGACCACATCGTCAGTCGGAACGCCGGGAATTTTGATCCCGCGACGATGACCTTCGGGCCGGAAGTATCTGGAGGTCGGCACTGCGGCGTCTCATCCTGCAATTGGTTACCTCAGAAACGAGCTCACAAAGATTACATACAGCAGGCTGCTGAGGTCCAGGACGTGTGGGGTACATTTATGTTAGATAAGGGTATGGGGTTCACGCAGGCTGGTGTTACTCGCCTCAACGACTCCATTCGGACATACGTCTGGGCCATCCTCGGCGCACAGAAGCAAACTCGCAGTTCTATGCTAGGCACGGGAACGGCCTTTGACGCGCAAAAACAATTTTTGGCACTTGTAGAGGACGCCATCTCAGCTAGGGTGGACCTGGAGATGGCGATCAAGCAGTATCAAGACGTTTTGCAGAATGCCAGCACCCCAGTAGACTATGTATTTGGAATAGGTCTTTATATGGCGCCGAGCAATATGATACTACGAGACGACCCGGTTGACGGTTACAATAATCAGATCGTAATCGCCACCGTCAATCAAAAAATCGGCCACAACGGGAACGTGAACGTGGATATCATCAAGCGCACCCCCAAAAGTGGAACCGATTTCATAAAACCGCAAGCACCCACCCCAATTCACGAATTGGCCCCCCCATCAAGTTCATTTGAACCCAGTGTTCCACCGAGTTCCGCTCCTGTTTCACCCTCTACAATATGACCAGCAAGTCCCCCCAATCGTGATTGGATTGGAACAGGGGAAAATAGTGTCACAACCCACGAGGAGGAGAAATTATGGCTCGTCGTAGCCCTCGTGGCGGTCGGACTATTTGTGCTTTGGATTTAGGAACTCTCGGGAGGCGATAGCCCGGCGATAGCCACGATTAAAGCCCAAGCATTATTGGCGAGCCATCCGGCCGTTTTTGATAACATAGATAACAAGAAGGAGAGGAGACCTCCTATCAACCCAGGCAGCGCGGCAGCCACCTTTCCTGCTAATTTAGCCAGGAGATTGGCGAGGGCTTTTAGTTGTTTTTTTATCCATTCTTTGACTTCACCGGATGGAGCTGGTACTGGCGCTGGTGCTGGCGCTGGTGCTGGCGCTGGTGCTGGCGCGGGTGATGGTGCCGCACCACCCGTGATAGATAGAACTAGAGACGATATAGATAGAATTAGGGTCGATATAATCATGGTGAAAGCTGTGAGGATGGTTACTATTGTGAAGCCCTTCTCTCTGTGCGAAGACGCTCACCGAGTGTCGTGTCCTCGTGCAGGATACTCGTGATTGATTCGTGGCTTCGACTTAATTGTCCAGAGAGTGTCTCACGGTTAATTGAGACAGCCGCTAAGCGAGCTTCTCTTTCATCCCGCAACGACCGCAGGAGTTTGTTGATCCGCTCGGTAGATTCTCTATCGCCACGGGCTTCCCCAAGTTTTATTTCTTCTTGCTCGATATGTTCGTCCAGCTCCGTGAGTTTGGAGAGGTTATTAACTAGTTCACCACGGCCCGTTTGCAGAACCTTATTGAGTCCCATGAGTTCGCGAAGAGGTAACGGTGGGTCATACTTCGTGCCGTTTATTTCGTTGACCGTGGTTTCCACTGTGTTAATAGCGTCGGTGACTATACGAGGGACCTCGCTGATATCGCTCGTTTCTATAGCGGCGGCCGTCTTCGCTAGTGTTTCGTCGGTATCCTGCATGGTTTTTACCATTTTTTAGGCACCTGCGACCGATCATCGAGCACTCCGAGAGCTCGAGCGAGGTCTCCTCCATATCGGTTCACTGAAGAGGGGTTGAGGAACTTGGTCGGGTCGTTCTTGTACGTCAGCAACTTCCAGCTATTGCCCCATTTAACCCACAGGTCTCCTCTTTTAGTGCTGCGAAACTCCAACGTGGCCTTGATGCCGTGTTTAGACACTATTCTCTCCCACCGTTTCACCAGAGAATCCGTTTCCCCGAGAGGAGCCAGCTCACCCTTGGAGATCCCCGCAGGAATATCGGCACCGCCCGCCCATGTCGGAGTTTCGGGTGGGGCCTCCCACGTATGTAAAGGTGTATTACCCCGATACTTCTCGGGTGTCGGGAAGAAACGTGTATTACCCCGATACTTCTTGGGTGTCGGGAAGAAACGTGTTTTCGTCACGGGTGGAAACAAATTCTTCTCGGGTGTATTCTTGTGTGCCCACCCGGGAAACGGATACTTCTCGGGTGGGGTCTCTATGAAGGTCGTTTCTTCGAAGTCATCATCATCCATATAATCGGAAGTTCGGTTGGAGTCATCATCATCATCGAGGTAATCGTCTCCGTCGCCCGTAGTGCGATCGAATTCGTCCATGCCAATATCGAGACCAGCCATCTTTAATAATTATTATTATATTAAAGACAAAACCATACAGGTTTAATAGATTATGTCTTCGATTCAATACGGTCGCAAACTCAATCCATATCGCAGACTGCGTGAGCCCCTCGGGGCAAAGGGTGTGAGACAGAGTGTCGTTATTACGAACAACCCATCGACGATCGACCAGAACCAGCAGCTCTTAGTCCGCTTCCCCAACCTCGGAGCTAGCGACGTCATTATACCGGGGACTGTTCGCCTCGCTTTCACTATTTCGCTTACATCGACGGACGCGGACCGAACCATCGTTCAGAACCAGGGTCGCGCCATCGTCAAGAGTATGATAAACATTTCTGGTAATGAGGTGATGTCGATCGAAGACAGCGACGTTTACCATTGCTACCTGTGGAAGACGGCGCAAGAGCGCGAAAACGCTGTCTATCAGGGTATTTGACACCAGTATTGACATTGTAACCAGACTAAAAATCGGGGCTGGTGACAAGGCAGATAACGTCGCGAATGACAACGCGGTCGCGGCCGCTTACGGCAACCGATTCTACATCCCGCTCGACTTTGAGTTGCTGGAGAGTCACATGCCATACTATCAGAGCGCTTTGGCGGACCGCCTCGAATACGAACTAACGTTCAACGACTACGGCCGAGTTATCATAGCCACTGACATGACATCGAAGCATACGATCGACAATGTGTCGCTGGAGTACGACATGGTCACGATGCCCGAACTCGCGCGATTAATCAGATCCCAGTATGTCGGGTGCGTTGCCATACTTTACGACCGAGTTCTTCGCCACCGCAAGATGACGAAAGACAAAAGCGACACATTGTGGAATATTAATGTCAACGTACCCGCCCGCTCGATGAAAGGTATACTGATGTTGTTCGAGGATGCTCGGTTCGCGCTCGGGGCTAGAAAATCTGACAAATTCTATAACCCCAAAATCACGAAGGTAGAGGTGACGATCGAGGGAGTACCCAATCAACTCTACAGCGCGGGTCTTCGCGCGCACCAGCAGTGGGACGAAGTAAGAAAACATTTCGCTTCCGGCTCTAAGCGTTCCCCGGAGGTTGCCGCGGTTGCCAAAGACCTGCAGCTCTCGGACGTCTCCCTCTCGGATTTTCTGACTACCAAATACACTCTATGGCTGGACATGCGAGCCAGCGACGACGACCAAATGCACGGTAGCGGACGTCAAGTTGAGAACGCTAGCGAGGGTGTGACGATCCAGATAACCAAAGAAGCGGATGGAGCAGGGCCATTGAACGTGTACTTATATATAATTACAGACGCGCAACTCAATATAGAAGATGGTCGATACGTCTCAGCTTTATACTAATTTTAGCAATCAATGCCAATTCACGATTGGAGATGCCCACTCTGCCATAATATGTGGGCAGACAGGATGCGGAAAAACGGTTTTCATACTGGACTTGCTAGAGGGCTCCTACCGCGATGCATTTCGTCACATTGTCATCCTGTGTCCCACTGTGCGGCACAACGATACTTATCAGCGGCGCCCGTGGATATGGACCGACCCTGAGGTATACGTCGTTGACCCCGGCGACAGACTTCAAGGTTGGCTGCGTGTCTTCTATCAAATATTCCATGGAGAGCCCACCCATACGTGATTGACGACTGCTCGGCCAAGGCGGCCATGACCAAAAAGAAGGACATGCTCTCCGAGCTCGCATTTTCTGGCCGCCATGCGAGGCAAAGCGTATGGATCTCCACTCAGAAGTACAAACGCCGTCCTAAAGGATCTGCGCGAGCAAACGAAATGGGTCGCCCTCTTCCACTGCAAGGACCGAGACTCATTCGATGAATGTCTTAGAGAGAACGACGTTATCCCAACGCGCGAGGAGCGCCTGGAGGTTCGACAGATACTTTCGGAAACTAAGCACACCAAGCTTCTGCTAAAGACTGATCAACCAACTGCTTATAATGTAATTAATTAGTAACTGCTGAGTAAATGCTGAACAAATGCTGAACATTTACTGAGCAATGCTGAACAAATGCTGAACAAATGCTGAGCAATGTTGAACAATGCTTAACAAATACTTAACAATGCTGAGAAAATGCTTAACAATGCTGAGCAATTGCTAAGAATGTGTTGCTCCGCTGCGAGCTTTATTGCGAGCATAACGGTGATCATAAGTATTTGGTGGTGCGCTTGGCAATATGTTAGACTTATGAGACTTGTAAGAATAATTTTAAGAAAATTAACAATAATGAACTGCGACGAACTTCTCGATCAGCTAATGGAAGAAACCTCAACTCCGACTGCTGACACAACTGAAACTGTAGGAACACCTGTCAGCACGACTGCCGGCACGACTGCCGATACTGTCCCGAAAGAAAATGAAAACGCGGCACTACGCGAGCGGTTGGCTGCGCTGGTTGCTGGGGGACAATCGGATCATTATCTCGGTAGGCGTCTCTCAGTTTGTCAGGTGGATAAGATGTCATATGCGGAGGTCGATACAATGTACGCGCGATACGAATCCAAATTAGGTGCGGGGATGACAAAAACTCTCGGATCGGCGGCTATTCATTTGTACGCTACCACCGTTAGTATACTTCTCCCTATACCAGACACCGCGGGGTTGATTCGCGATCTAGAGACCGACCCTTTTATAGGACACACTCTTAGAACAGCATGCTGCTCAATTTATCACAAGTTTGGAATGTACTTAGCTCCGCTGACAACCGCATTGACCACGGGTAAACACTGTCAATTTGGACATATATGCCCACGAACTATAAGCCCTAATATTATAAATGATGACACAAGACGCACCTGCGAGAGTGACGGAGTTGAACCCGATTGCTCCAACACAATCGAACCCGAGTGTTACTCCGCCACTGGATGACATACCACATATAAAAAATCCCAAAAGACAGGCGGCTGGTAGAGCGGCTGCTGCCACACGAAAAGCTGAACAAGATAAAATACTCGCCTGATCTTCGAGAGGCCAAACGGTCGTTGCAATCGGAGACAGAGACGACAAAACACCCGGTGGCAGCTGTTTCTCCCCCAATCGCGTTTGGATTGGAACCGATTGCTCCAACTGATTGGATCCCGTGGGTTGTTGTTGGTGGTCTGTCGGTTGTGGGCACCCTGTATGTGCTTTACCGTTTCAACAACAGGTACCCCCAATCATCAACAAGGTTGAAATTGAAAAAACAACCCCCAACACTGTTGGATGCGGTTCCAATCCAATCACGTTCAACAGTGTTGAGGGATGCGCCCCATTTAAACATTATACGCGATCCCTTTTATATGCAATAATGGCTGAACGTGATGGTAAAATTATAGTGAATGCGCTTTATCACGCCGTGGTGATATCGGGTCTCAGTATCGTTTATGCTCGAGCAGGAAAGATGGTCTTAGGAGGGCCCGCTCCCAAATTGGACTTTACTGCGAGAGACGTAGGGCTCGTGACCTTGGGTGTAACGGGTGCAGTTTGGACCCGAGATTATCTAATTGAAGCTGGAATTCTACCCGTTAATATATGGAAATAAAATGGCTACGATCGGAATATTAGTAGGAGGAGCGCTCGTGAACGCATTGGCATTCAGCGGCAGCAACTTTCTATTATCTAAACTACAAAACTCGAACGCGGATGAGGAGCGCGAGCGTCACGATTTAGCTGTAGAACAACTCGATATTGCAAGTGATATATGGTCACGAAAACGAACCGCCCATCTGGACTGGGTCAACGAAGAGCTTCACCGTGAGAATCACACCGCGCAAACTTTCCAGAACGTTGAAGAAGCCAACCGCGAGTACGCGCTGGCATATCCGCAGAGAAGTCTCGATCCAATGAAATTGGGACTAGATCGCGAGCCCCAACTCTCAGATTTCTATGTACCGTCAGAGGCCCAAAAAGACCGCGAGATCGCGTTCATCGTCGTGGGAATGGCTGCGACGGGTCTCGTCAGCTACTGTATATTCAATCGAGATTGAAATAATTATTTTAAAACTTTTTTTAAATATATATATAGAACGATGTTAGTTGACGAACTTTATTACGCTATGATCGATGTAGGCTACACGGCCCTTAAACACCGTATAGCTGGCACAAAGGGTATGATCAGTCTGGCCCAAGTTTCTCTCGAGACGTGGCGCGAGGACGGAAAAGCGGTCACCCTTTTCGCAAAGCGGATATTAGATTCCTCAGAGCTCCCGCTCCCGAGCTGTAACCTAACCGGCAGCTGCAGCGAAACTTCCAACAAAGGTTTATTATTAACGACGCAGTTACCGGACGATCTGGCGAGGGCATGTTGGAGATTGTCCGATCTATTAGAATACTTCGCATTACGATGAACACGCGCAAACTTGATACTAAACTAGCGCACAAGCTAGCAAACACGTACTACAGCCCACGCGGCTACTGGAAGGGACTCGCGGCCATCAAGAACCTCGCCGCGGCGACCAATGTTTCCGAAAACGCTGTCAAGGAATGGCTCAAGAAGCAGGCCATCTGGCAGATGTATTTACCCGCGCCTCACAATATTCCGCGCCCGAAATTCGACGTGCCGGTGCCGAACCAAGTTCATCAAGCGGATCTCCTGTTTCTCCCTCACGATCGCGTCGGTCGCAAAGCGTACAAGTACGCACTGACAGTCGTTGACGTAGCGAGTCGCTATAAGGGGGCTGAGCCGTTGGCTACGAAAGAGTCTAAGGAGGTGGCCGAGGCTCTTTCCCGAATATATAAAAGGAGTCCTCTCAATTGGCCGAATCTTCTCCAGGTCGATCCCGGCCGCGAGTTCATGGGCGCTGTCTCTCATCTATTGTCTAAGCACAACGTTTCTATCAGACACGGCCGCGTCAACATCCACCGGATGATGGATGATGGGCCATCTCGAGGGTTTGTTCGCGAAGAACTTCTCGCGGTGCCTTCTGACACCCAGTTACCCCGGATCGTCAGAGTCTTTAGATTTCTTAAAGAGGTTCCGTATTTATTCCGTCCGATAACACGCGTCTTTTATCGTAGTACGCCGATAGTCCTAATTTTCGTTGACAGTACGTTTTCATAACGTCGTCTTTCATTTTAAATCCTCTATTTTGCGCTACATCTATAATGTGTTTTCCATCTTCGGTAGTTTCACTTAGTACTCGTTTATATCTATCCCAATTTAAATTGTTAGTTCTCTTGGACATTCCTTTCGCAGAGTTTTTATTAATTGAATTAATTTTTTCTACGAAATAACACTTACTAGATAACGCTATCGCCCTATCTCCGCTAAATTCCATAATGAAAAGTCCTGGCTCTCTTTCGCTCCATTTATCCCAAGCCAACCATTTCTTTTTTTCTTTTTCAAACTCGTCTAGTAAGTTAGGTCTAATCAATTCCTCTATCGTTTTTCCACTAACTCCTATATACATACTATCCGTGTCCATCTGTATTAATTCAAAGTCTTCTCTTTTTACGTATTTGTCTAGAAATTCGTAGTAAAATTCCAACATTCTCAATTTAGCGTGTTGATAAACCGCTATTCCACAGTGGAAGGGTCTCTTTACTGCACACCTGGGTTTTCTTGAAGATATTTCGTACGCATCTCCTATCTCTTCCAAATCATCAAAATACGCGGATCTTAATGCTTTGTCAACACAGGTTTCGTCTCGCGTATATGTCGTATTTAAATGTCTCTCCGTTGCCTCTATCATTTTTCCACAACACGAGTTTCCTAATACTTTCATTATGTCGGCCACCGGTTTCTTATTTGGTTCTACATCCCCCGTTCGTCTTGCGGCTGTAACTTCTTTAGCGAACCATTCGAAGGGTTTACCACTAATATAATCTATAACACGATGAACTCCCGTTATTTCTAGGCCGTGTTTTAAATACCATTTCAACAGTGGCGCGTACTGCAGTACTTTAGTGGCCGACATAGATCCCACCAATTTTCTTCTATTTCCTTTAGTTCGGCCAGTATCTTTTAAATATTTTAACATGTGTGCGGGAACTTCATCAATCTCTACTTCTCTGTTTATAAGAAGTGGAGACATTTCAGAAAACTTATCCACCAAGTTGTGTGGAACTTCTATATCCACCTCCGCAAACCCAAACCAGTCTCCGGATAAAACTCTTTTACTAAACTTTTTAATAAGTTTAGGATTATGTGGGTTATTTATATGATGTATAGTTTCTTTCCCACACGGCATCTTTTATTTAACGTAGATAAATATAACGCGTTTGCGTCGTACCCCAAAACAGCCTTGCAAGGTTTGGAACCCATTCTAATATTTGAAACACCGGCTTCTGCATATCGTGTAAATACTGTTGATGGACCACCAACTAGAGCGTCTTTCATCATTGTGTATGTTTCTTCTTTCGGTGCGCATAGAGCATCCTCCGGTATAATCGTCTTTGAAGATTTTTGTTCTTTAATGGTTCCTCTCAATAAATATTGTATAGCCACACCCGGTAGTGTTACCGCGTCTTTGAAAATATCTACACCCCTGTGTTTATAAAATTCATACATTTTTCCCACTGCTTCTAGGAACGGTGCTACATCTAAATCGTTATAATATTTCAACCAATCTCTGAAAGTTTTCATATTATTTATTTAGAAAATTCTACGACATTTACTTAATTCTGTTTCGTCTAGTAACATTTTCCCAGATAGTTTGGAATACCAATTCTCTATATCCGGTAGTCCCGGGTAATCCAGCTTGTCTGTAGAATCGAACCACTCGTAAGGAAAGAAAGATTTCTGTCCTTTACAATCGTAGGCTTTTATCCAACTATCGTAACTTACACCGGGTCCTAGGTAAAGTATTTCATCAAGAAATCTAAACTCCGGAGTAAATAGAAACATTGTTGCGTTCGCCCTTTTTCCAACCATTACTTTCTTCGTTGTTGATGACAGTTCACCTACTAAATATTTCTTTATTAAGTTTATATCGTACTTACTGCTGTTAAAACCTATAACCGGTACTTGATCTATCCACTGTTCGATCTTGGCGATTTGTTTTTCACGTAAATATTCCGTATTAAATTCGTATCTTGACCATACTTCTTCTCTTATAGCTTTTCCCCTGACTTTCAAATCTTCTACAAATTTTTCTATAAGTTTTGCGGGATCTTTATCACAAATATGAGTTACTGTTCTTGATAAATTATCTCCTATACTAACGCTTACCGGAACGTGCTCAGCTTCGTACTCTAAACTATTACCGGTAGTTTCAACTTCTGGCTGGAGATACGCCTCAAAATCGTATACTATCTGATATGGATAAAGAGTAGTGTCGCAACCGATCTTTATATCTTTACCCGTTCTTTGAAATTCGCATTCCCACATAACTACTAGGTTGAATTCTTTGCTTTTTCTAATAAATGTATCTCTTCTCATTGTGGATGCGCGTTCTTCTTTTTTATGCTTTGCATGAATCTCACACCCGTGCCAGTAACAGCCGTGATATTGATATACGGTATTGTTTTCTGGACAGTATCCATCTACTGGAGCCCCTAAAATCCATCTTTCACCTCCGTGTCCGCACTGTTCGTGGTGAATGTGAATTCCCTCCCGCTTTTCCACAGAGTACATCCAATCGATCGCACCATAACTGTTAGAACCTTTTGGGTAGAACGCTTTCTCGAACGACGAACGCGGGCGCTCTAAATAATTACCATCACATATTACTTTTGTCTCACCTCTCATACATTTTGGTCCGTGTCTCTTCATATTACTCGCTTTCGTGAATATCTGTTTGCAATTATCGCAGGCGTAAATTTTAGATAGGTTTTTAAGGTTTTTTATCAGAAATGCGTGATTATTAAACAGTCCTATTGTCATTGGTTTATTACCTAGTGCATCATAGTGCGCTGGTACCCTTTTCAACCACCAGACACCACTTTGTGTCGGTTGATATACTTCTATACCGATTTTAAAAAACTCTTCAACCTTTTTCAGATCTGAAAAAGGAATTGGTGAAACCACATTACTACCGGTATATTGTTTACTAAGTTATTTCGCCTTGTCCGTGCATCTGTCAGGTCTGATCTTTTTATCAAGGTGCATAGCTAGACACCTGAACAGACAAAGATCGTCATTATACTTATCTAAAGAATACATACCTTTTCTATTCCTCAACCATTCTGGAAGTTCTCCTCCCGCTACTTCTTTGGATTGTAGTCCCAAATATATTACCCTATTGCCCTGTATTAACTTTACAAAAACCTCTACCCATCTTACAAACTTCCACTTTGTATTTGGTCTGTCTATTTTATCGGACATTATTCGTGTTTGATCCTTATCTGACAACCATTTTTTAACGGTTTTCATTGATGATAGTGGTTCGCTACCACCGAGATTTTTGTGAAATATTATAGTTTTAGGTTTTCCATTTTTAGTTTCCTCCATATGTTCTAGCTTGTAAGAATATGAATATCTCAAATAAAAATTGGTTGTTAGATACGGAGCGATTTTATCGGACATGCGTTCAGACTCATTGATGTCAATGTTTTTACGAAAGGATAATGTAACTACCCGTCTTCCCTTTTCTACCTTTTCCAATGTTTCATCGTGAGCCCCCAATATTTCTTCTCCTTTTTCCACTATCGCGCGAACGATAGATTTTTTCTTATTATTTGGATCGCCTGTGCGTCTAATTTGGGACAAATTATTTGTGCTTGAAGGTTTGATTACACTGGCCCTTAACCCCGCAATACTTTCTTTTTGAATTATGTTACCAACTCCCTCTGCTAGTGAGAGGTCTTTAAAGGCTCCTCGTTTGTGGGCGCGGGTAAACCGCTTTATAAACGCCTCATTCTTTGTGGAGTTTATCAGATTTGTCAACCCCCTAACTCCCAACCGTTTACTATAAGTAATCCCTAGAAATTCGGCTTCTCTTCTCAAACTTTCGATTTCTGGCGTTATCATATTTTCTGTAATATAACCTATGAAATTTATCTGTTCAATTGGATGAACATGATGTTTTTTTTCGCGTCCAATTGAATATTAAACATATACATATATATGCATAATGGAGTGTGCGACTTGTTGTAAGACTTTTGCGTGTAAAGACTATCTACGAAGGCATCTATCGAGACGTAGAAAATTTCCTTGTGTCGCCCCACAATTTCAATGCCCCAGATGCCCTTGTAAGTTAGTTAGTGCCCAAACTCTTTGTAGACATGAGCAACAACACTGCCCTGTGGCTAAAGGTGAACGCGGTAGACTGGAGCTGGTAGAATTAGTTGCTGATCTGCGAAATAAATTAGCTATAGTGGAGGAGGAAAATGCCGTGTTGGAAAATAAACTATCACACGCGGACGCATTGAAATTGCATTAATGATTTCAATAATAATTGGTTTTTAATATCTCTAAAAGCGATATCGTAGAAACTTAGATTCGTAAACAAATCGTGGGGTTTTAACAATTTAATATAATACACATTATTTTTATATCCGATACGCATTATGCTTCTTAATGATTGTATTTGCCTCTTGTATAGTTGGTATAATCGCCGGTATAATATTGTAAACTCAACGTTTTTATCGTAGCGTAATAAATTACGCTGATATTTCGTGTATTCGATACCGGCTAGTGTGTTCATTGTACAGAATTGATCGTAATCTTCGTTATATTCTATTTTATTATCCATTTTGTTATAACATATGAAATTTATCTGTTCAATTGGTGTCACATTTAACTTATGTATTTATGACACCATTTGTCACGTTTTTGTGTTGGTGACCAGTTTGTGATATTGGTCGAAAACGGTGTTTTTCGGGGGTGGTGGGGGTAGTATATGGGGAGTCAAAATGATACTACCGTAGGTGGTATCATTTTGACTCCCCATATACTACTGCTTGCACTATTCCATTCATCAGAAAAGTGGTGTGCATAAAACAAATCTTAAAATACAGTCAAAGACATGGACGTCACCAGCATTTTTGAAAGTGGGTTCGACTTTCAGCTGTGAAGTAACCGAAATCCGTAAGGGGTTCAGGATTTCCAGGGGTTGAACATGGATCCCTTACGGATTTCGGTTGCTTCACAGCCCCAGAGTTTTTTTTACTTATGCTAGCTTCTGCATTCGGGCATGTTTAGACATTAACTAGCTCCTGGGTAAAGATTGTTGGGTCAATTTAAGATTGTAAATATATTGCAATATAGTTGGCGTCATTTGACTGTGTTTCGTTTGAATAATATGTCTGCTTATTCATGCACGTAAAATGACTATCGCGGACCTCATTTTAAAAACAAATGCTGCTGGCAACAAAAAAAGGATAGAACCACCCATTACGACGCACTTGAAATACTCAGATCCTGATGAGACGGCTCGTTTTGAGGCGGCTCATCAGGATCTACATTATTTGTAAATAAATGGAATAGTGGACTGTAAGGTTGAAATTGTTAACGGTATAGTCTGGATACAATGGACATGGGGAACGTGTCAAGTATTTAGGGATGAACGTGTTAAACATTCATCACGCAAATGATGTGAATTATAGTTCATCCTACTTGCTAGGCCAATCGCTGGGCAGCATTGTGCTCCACTCATTTCAAATATTACAACGTTTAACCCCAACAAGTTATATATTACAGGTTTAAGTATTAACTGTTCGACAGAAAATGGAAAAGCAATACTCAGATGTGACATTGCATTGTACAATTGGCTAAACTTTTCAGGAACTAAATGCAGCGGTCGCTAATGCTCCTCGCATTTAATTCCTTAACAATCTAATATGTGAACAATAACTTATTCTTATTACATATCCAACCTATGCTACCTGATATACCAGTTTATGTTGGATACAGAATATATATAACACGAGACAGCCGGACCACGTTATTTGGTTGGCACATGACGTGTAGCTTCGCATTTTCCGTTTCAAGACAATGCGTTCTCTAGAGTACTCACTGTACAGGGTTTGACACTCACTTTTGAACGGTGTTCCTTTTAGGCCATCGTATTATCGCTATCGTAATATCATACTATCGTTATCGTAGCATAGTACGATACTATGATGACGATAGTATGATGATGATAGTACGATACTACGATGATGATAATACGATGACAATAGTACGATATCACAATGGTACGATGATGATAGTACAATTGCCTAAACGGAACAACGGCCATGGATTCCGCAGCATGGACATCCAGATTTTTACATTATGTTGAATGCGATCTTCTTGAAAGTTCTGGGATTCCTCCTAAAGCACAGGGATCCTCGGGATCTCGGGACACTGCGAGTGTCGACCCCTGCTGTAGTCAACAGCATGGGTTTGCGGAACAAGGTTTCACAGTCGCGTACTAAACATTTGCATATATACACATGTAATCTTTGGAAAGAATACACATTCAAACTTTGATATACTGGTACTTTTATTCAAAGAAAATACAACAAGATGAAACAAGCAAGAGTGGACAAGCTCACATGTTAACCCTTTCACCCCTAAATAACTGTTAATTTTGCAACCAATCCAATTGTCACAACATGCTTTTTAGACTAGACTAGTCCATTTATGAAAAGGGGGTGTTTTTGCTGTCAAAAAAATGAAAATTAC
This sequence comes from Conchocele bisecta, assembly GCA_029237695.1. Classification (NCBI taxonomy): domain Eukaryota; kingdom Metazoa; phylum Mollusca; class Bivalvia; order Lucinida; family Thyasiridae; genus Conchocele; species Conchocele bisecta. Next base: position 133,442,631 of record CM055266.1, read on the forward strand.
TTGCAAAAAGTGCAGATCCTGATGAGATGGCTCGTTACGAGCCGGCTCATCTGGATATGCACTGTTTGCATTAACTGCTATAGCGGGCTTTCGGGTTCAAAGGGTTAACTTGAGTCAAATAACTACGACTCTGTTCGCTACGATGTTACTTTGCTACTAGAGGGGAGCGACACAGTAAGTGGACTGAAACCGTGGAATACCTTACTATAGTAAATTGCAAGGTATCAAACAGGTGCGCATCATAGCACTTATGTTGTCATTACTCATTCTGGAAGTCGGACTTCTGCAGGTTATAATTATCTGACCTGTCAAGGAGCGCAGGGGGAAATCTGACCCGTTTCCTATATAATTTAATAATTTTTGAACGCTTCAAACAACTAAATTCCAATCGCTGAATCAAATCACCATTTAGTATTTTCGTAGTTCTAAATGTAAAACAATCTGGCATAAAAATGATGTATTTTAGAGCTAAATGTATCGACTTACCCCAAACATATCGGGTCAGGTGACTAGTGATGCGTCACGCCAACTTCCAGAATTACTCAGAACTACCCACAATGAACTTACTGAAGTAGTTCTAAGGGGAAAACGAGCTAACCGGGCGATCGTGTCTCAACACCACACACGGACACTACATTATTATGTTTGGTCCAACCCGCTGGGGATTTGTGGAATCAAAGGTTTGCTTTGAGTTAGAGTTAGCTTAGATAATCTCAGTTATACGGATGACTTTTAAAGTCATCCGTATAGCTGAGATTATCTAAGCTAGATTAGAGCAAGGTATTCCAATCCGCTTACTGTGTCGCTCAATTAACCTCACAACGTAGCGGTTAGTCGTATTTTTTCGCTCAATTAACCTCACAACGTAGCGGTTAGTCGTATTTATTTCATCAAAGTTTTTAATTGGTGGATTAACTTTCCTTCAGTGGGACGGAGGTGGGTAGGTCAACTCAAATACCGGTACACTACTATTCCCCTAACCACCAACCATCCCATATAGAAACAACAACTGGGAAACATATGTAACATATAATGTTTCGTAGCACTTGGGATAACGCTCTGGACACACGTTATAACCAAACAATACATGCACTTGAAATTGCTCAACACTAACGCATTTTTTTATCACCACCTGGCACTTGTGGATATCTCATAGCAAACCATCGAACGATGTAACTGTCCATGTTAGCATAGCAAGTAATAAATCATGGACGATATCAATGCTAGAAAACCCGATGTCCTAAGAAACGAATGGCGCAGCCGTCAATTTTGAATTAATTTAAATTAAAAAACAGCACGTGTGTCCAGCGCTAACACCAAAGCTGAATTGCCGTGTAAACGCCGGACTGTTCACCCGTGCATATCCCATATTCAATGCATTATGGGATGTACTGCCGATCAGAGGAAAATAGTTATCTTCTTATTCTTACCATCAAACGCAGATAACTATATTCCTCTCCACCAACGTTAAATCCCGATTGGAAATTATTTCATCCGCAAAATGGTATTGGTAGGAAATGGTGTGGGTACGAAATGACATGCAGTGTTTACATTTTGACACACCTGACATGGTTGTTTTTTTACCTGTTGCTATCCAGGATCCAATCACAAAACTTAACTTTAGAAGCGTTAGAAATACCAGTAGTATTCATATATACAATAACAACACACTATTTCCCAATCTGTATGTGGCTGTCGAGCAACATTTGTAATTAAATCGGCGAGTCTCTCCAGAAATTTATATTGTGATAGGTGGGCGATCAACCGGAACCGGATCACCGTCATGTGACATATGACATATATCTCCCATGTTTGGAAAATGGAATTCCCCATAACTTATGATAACATGTTTTTAGTAAATTTGTACGGGTCACACGAAACACCCACATACACCCAAATACACCCAAATACAGTAAACATATATATAGATATACTACAAATACACCCCATATAGTGTCAGATAGTAGTGTAAACCATATATTGACACAAAATACAGCATATAATTGACATAGGTAGTGAAAAAAATAGTTACATTTGCCCCATGTTCGATTAATGAAAATTGTGTCATCGTCAGTAGCCTATTTCACGAACATTGCCAAGTATACTTATATAGCAAAGTATACTTTGAGAGAGAAATTTTCAACTTAAGGATAAATTTATTATTTTTTATTAGACTGAATTTATTACATCTTCACAGCCATTTTGACTGTGATAATGTAATAAATTCAGTATAATAATTATGCATACTTTTAATCATCAAATATAATTATGCAGTTATTAGTTCTATATGACATAATTCATTTTGGGAAAAATAAATGATTACTCCCTCAAAGTATACTTATCTAGATAAGTATACGTTGCGATTTTGAGGAAATCGGCTACAGATCCTGTAATAATAATAGTTTAGAGCATATAGATATGCCACAATTACACCCTCAAACATGTCGGTGTATGCTTCTCATTATGTTCTCAGACTTTGTATAACGTATTTCACGTATCAGTGTAGACCCTGGTCTATATTATATTCCGCCCTTTTTGTGATACTTGTATATTATACTAAAGTTCCTCACAAATACACCCTCATACGTAGACTACCAACGTATGCATCGGCTTACATTATCAGACATTACATATCACTGATATATCCTATCCGGATATACCAGTATATGACCACGTTTCCTCCAGCTACTTGGGAGATATATGCATGTATGCAGGCCCGTGTATACAGAGACATAAATACTATAATAAATCATTGTTGTATGCTACATGTTGTATATGTACAGGTGGTAAGTACATGACTAAAGTATGTTTAGTTGCGTTCATTTCGGATTGATTATTGCTGTCACTGTGGAAGCGACCATACTCGTTTATTATAACTGAGGAAGGTGGTCAGAACCTATGATGGTTGCAACTGTCATTTTTATCATGTATACGAGTTTCCCAGTTTCACTTCACTGTCTCGTTTGTTTATAACAGTTCAAATATACAGACACACTCAGGGGAGATTATGTTTTATTAAGCCGGTATCATAAACCTGTCGGTGGAATTGATTGCCACTCGAAGAAAAATATACTTGTATTGGAACGACCAAACTGCCAGTGTGCATCTGTACATGTTGATCAGAGTCCACACATTAATGACATAAATCTGTCTGGCTTCCGTTTCCAAATCCATGTTGCGTTAAAGATGGGTGCAAGCATAATCATGGCTGTGACTGGAGAAATGGGCCAAATGTGGTTTTGGAATAGTGCAGATCCAGATCATCGGCACAGTCTGATCAGGATTTACAGTGTTCGTCATTCATTCAATAAAACACATGCCATGCTTCTAACATGCAATATAGATTGTTATCAGGCTACGTGAGAATTCCAGTCGATCAGGAGATACACCGGTCTCAAATCACACACGCCCCATGTGTCCAGCCAGCCACATGTATGCTACGCACAGCGTACCTATGTGTATAAGGTCGTTTTTGTCATGTCTATCTTTAGCTTATCAAAGTACATAATTATACTTAATAAGGACAGTTAAGGGATTATTGATCGCACGAGAAAATATTCAACTTTAAATCTGCGACCAGCGTATGCATGTCAATCTACGCTACGGTACATACAATAATTGGATGGTTACCATGATGTGAATTCTCCATTTAAAATAATTCCATAGAATCCAACCGCTTTTCGCCACAGTGACCACCTACTGTGTGGAGGCTATAAAACTGACCATTAAGAGATAACGTCTGCAGCAAAACCACTGACCACTGATTTATTACCCAACACCCAGCAACCACTTTTCATGGACTACTTTCCTTGTCTACACATCTCAAGAGACCATCTGGCAACTGATAGTGGCATTGTGTAGTAACAGCTACATGTGTAAGGTCAGGTCAGATATAGCAAATTATCCATTCCGATTCTATAGGATAAGCCAGATTCATAGTTTGACCATTTGGCAATGGGAAAACTAGCATACACATCAGACTTCAAAAGGATGGCAGTTCTTGGTTTAGTTTATATGTAATACAAATCGGGTCCAATTTCCTAACCCTCTCAACACTACAGACCTGTATATCTGGGTGTACAGACATAATCCCCCCGGACATAATCCCCCTGTTTTTTTTTTACCAGGGTGGAGATAATCCACCCCCGACAAAATCAAAATCCCCCCCGGACATAATCCCCCCCCTCCCCCCCCCCCCCTGCAGAAATCATAAGAGATATAGAATAGTGGATTTAGGTTGATGTATCTAAAAGTATTTTAATTCATTTGTTTAATTTGGATAATCATATAACAATTACCATTGGCAAGAGTATCAGATTTTAGCTGGACGTGGGACCCGTTTTTCATCTGTCACTGGTGTATAAATAAAATGCCTTATATATAAATGTGCTTTTAATATGTCAGATACATGTATGGGCTATTAGTAAAGATAAGACAACAAATTAACTACTTTCTTTGTAATATGTATTGTAAACTTGTAGCCTGATTTTAGGTTGATATAATAAAACATGGGGTTCGGCATGTATGTAAATGTTTCTTAAACAAATTATTATGCACGTTAACACGTTAATAAAGACATAAAACTAGACACAACTTATGTGCTTTATTAAATCCCGCAGGGGGGATTATGTCCGATGGGATTATGTCCGGGGGAGGGATTATGTCCGGGGGGGGGGAGATTATGTCCGAGGGGATTTTGTCCTCCCTGGTCAAAATAAACAGGGGGAGGGGGGATTATGTCCAGGGGGGGGGATTATGTCCTACACTCGTATATCTGTGTTCACAAACAGAATAAAACCAGATGTGCCGGCTCGTAGCGAGTTGGCTCATAAGAATCTGCGTTGTTTGTGATAATTTTGATAAATGCTCGGATTTTGTTTTCTTCTGATTTTTTAAAAACACACCTATACTGATGAATGAACATCCATAAATAAACATAAAATAGTCCATGCGAGTAACGAGCCGGCTCATCTGGATCTACACTGTTGGTGAAAACAGGTATACAGGTCTGTAGTGGAAGGGTTAACACAGGTATACACATGGGTGGAAAGGTGTTGCGTAGGAAAAATAGTTCCGCTTCCACAATGTGTTTATACCTTTGAACAACTAACATCTTATTGGGCATACGAGTGCAATTGAATAACAAATTAACTAAATATACAAATGTACGTACATCCATGAGCCCATGTATTGAAGTATATCATTTTTATGAAACTTGTATGACTATTTCCTTTGTGTAATAGTCTATGTGTATTCCTACGCATATGCATGGCATTGCATGCAATGCACTAGAACCAAATTAATTAAATTAATTAATTTAATTTGTTCATTTATGGACGAATTTCAAAATGAAAAAAAATGCCATTGCCTATTTTTTCATACAAATACATGTATGATAACTATTTTTACATTCGTCGATTTTTTTGTTCTTTTTTAGAAAATAGGCTGAGTTGCCAGTCCTTAATTACCTCAGATTGCTATCAGTAACTTCTTTGAAGTTGAAATCAATACGTCTGGTATCTCAGAAAATCCTCCAGACTCACCACATGGGGTGATGGCAATTCGCTATGACTGAACCCCATATCCTCTAAACAAAGTGGGGTTCAAGCTTAAATGCAACATTCACGGCATGGCAGTGTATACTCTCCTTAGTTACGGTGTCAAGAAAATGAGGATCACACTGTTCATTATAGTATAGCCAATTGCATTTGTATACATGTATTTCTCCTATTCGTCCACAAAAATAATATGTGCAATTCTCTGTATTTAGTTTTCGATGTGCAATGATCATACAAGTATTTGTCATTTCCGGTGAAACAGTTGTATATTTTATTAATTGTGCTTGAAAATAAATGTATACATGCAAATGGAATATTGTGGAACTAAGTACATGCACAATCTGATAAATAAATACGAAACACAGAACAGGATTATTCTGATTTCAGGGCGGAATATATATCAGCAACAAACATGATGGAACTTGGATGGAAAATAACAGTTTGTGAATTGGTTGCCATGGCAATTGTTTATTGTAATTATGTATTGACTATGTACATACATTTAATAACGCTATCCCAATGTTGGTTACTTCAAATAAAACGATGCTATTGTTAAACTGTTTATATAAACTAGTTGTTATTTGGCCGCCCTGGCATCCGCATACATGATTAGTCACACTAAGATTCTTGGATAGAACTAGAGGTATATATTTTGTAATCATAATATAACCAAACTAACTATCCATAAAGAAGTATAATATTGATATATTGGGTTATGTTTTCGCAATGACATATTTAAACCTGCAAGTGTACTCCACCATCTAGTAAAATGGACTAAGACCGATCTCAACCAATCAACGTAGAGATGACATAGACTATTAGTTACGCAAACTAATTTTTGTGGACAAAACTGACTTTTGTGAACAAAACTGAATTCTGTCCCACAAAATTTTGTATATCAGAATTTTACATAATTGGATTTTGTGATTTTTAGTGTTACAAAACTCAATTTTGTCTGGACAAAATTGGTTTTGTACACATAATTAACCTGTCCTGCATGGCGCCCCGTAATGGGTAGGCCATGGGCTTTGTAACCAGTGTAGCTCCTGATCAAATAACACACTAATAACCTGGTAATTATCTATATTGCTTGTTAGAAGCATCACGGTGTTTCATTTTCTGATGGAATGGCGAACAGTGCAGATACTGATCAGACTGTGTGGATGCACAGGCTGATCTGAATCGAACTTCACTGGCCGCAAACCCATTCTCCAAATAAGTGTGTTTGTTTTTAAAAGCTGGACTCCCACATCCCAGATTGTAATATAGCGAGACATATTTGTTTCGTCAAATGACCATTCTTTTGATATAATATGACATTTTCCACCTGTAACATTGAATATTACCCCCGCCCCCCCCGCCCCCACCCCACCCCACCCACTTGAACACACAGTAAAGAGAGAGTGATGATCGTACAATGAGTTTTTTTGACTTGAATACATGGACTTATTTTAGTAGCCCTGTGCATTTTTCGGGCAAAATAAACATTAATGTATTAATACCTGCCGTGTTAATTGTCATTATTATGCATGGTTTTTTTTTTCATAATAAACGTGAATTGCTAGTTTGATATCACGGGCGATAACCGCATTTCCTGAAAATGTTTATTTCGGTTAAATTTCAATATACATTCGAGTCATTTTCTCAACAACCCATTGGCCTACGTTCATGGAACTTAGACACAACTTCCTTCATGCATCACTCATGACAAACAAACCACAATTCACCCGCCCATCGATGTAATTGACCTACTTTTTCCGCTTGGATTACTTAGCAATTTTATGCTCTTAAATATTGGTTAATTTTTACATTCAAGTCACTTTCTTAACAACCCCCTGACCTATGATCATGAAACATGAACAAAACATGCATCGTGCATCACTCATCAAAATCCACATGTCCATCCATGTCATATGTCATTGACCTACTTTTTCTGCTTGAATTACTTACGTGATTCTGTTTCATAGCGATGATACCTTACCCTAGTTGCAGCCTGTAACTCTGTGACCCTCCCGTACCGTACGTACCACGGTATGGGAGGGTCACAGAGTTACAGGCTACAACTAACCGTACCCCAGTCAAAAAGGTATGACTTATTCAATGTTGATGTTGCCTTTCTTCTGAATGAAGGCATTATAATTCTACATACATGTATATATATCCATCCCATATGGCTAACTGCTTTGTAATGTATATCTTTCTGGTAGTCATGTTCCTCCGTAGTTATTGTGTATCTCCCGACTTTGTCTTGTAATTGTTTTAGCTGTGTTTTAGCTGTGCTCAATCGTTTATTGCATATGTCCTGATAGTTGTTTGTATTTGGCAATCAATGTTTTATGTCAATTATCAGTCATATAACTTTGGTGGGATGCAAACATATATTTTATGCCAACCTTTCGTTTTATATTGGTTATATACCTTAAGGGCCGTATATATAGATTTATTATAATAGTCATAATATTATATATACATGTATGCTTGGTAAATATACTTGAGAAAAACCTTTGAAACTAATTCCAGCTTCAAGTATTAAATTACTTACACGCATATATTCATAATATACATGCAAACTTAAAGTTAAACTAATGGTGTATCAAAACTATGCAAGTCACCATGAACAAAACACAAAATGTAAATATTTGGCGGCAGTCTTAAAATCGGATATTGAATAAGGGTGAGCACTATATATCCAAATGAATTTCGTTTGCACACTTGCCAATGATACATACCCAGCACTAAAACACAATACCAGAGCTGTTCTGTTAAGCTATCTTGCGTGCTGACAATTATAAATAAGTTTATCAGCACATGGCAGGCATCTTGGACGCCATTATAGTCTGTATCTGCATAAATGACAACAGTCATTTGCATTATACATAGCCAACAGTTGATGCTATATTAGCATACACACATGAATAGTAGTATGTCAAATGTTAGAAAAACAGACAAAGTTATGTAGTGTAATCAGACTTTTTCACACAAATTTGACCTTTTGACATTGACCTTGACCCCAAAGTTGAATAAATTAAAATAATTTTCGCTCTAAATCAGAGGACATACAGTCTAGTATACAATAGCTATCTAATGCTTTGGAAAATCAAATGTATTGCAATACCAACAGCATATAATATACACCAGTCACACTGTTACAGAATGGCGGCCATCTTGGACGCCATCTTGGATTATGCAAAACGCCACCAGTTATGGTCTCACGGGACGGTGCGCGGCTAGCTTTAAAAAGGGGGTGGACGATTTTCTATATACTTCACTACCGACCCTGCAAGTTGCACCAGTATATCCAGAAAAAATAGGTTTATGAATATTTCTTGACTTTGGGAGGCTTCACTATGTGTAGTTTTTAGAGTATTTCATAATTCTACGAAACTGAATGTTAGCTCCGGTTTATTTTGACATCTTGGAAAATGGCGCATGCTATGCTGTCTCACCAACGGTTTTGCGTCACAATTTAAGGTATGTTTCGGGCATTTGTAGCGAAAAATTGAGGTGGCTATGACTCCGCTTAGTAATCATTTTCAGGAAATGGTGTGGTGCTACAAGTCATAACAAAGCCTATGTGCCTCATATTTTCATGAAAACAATTCCAACAAATTCAGCCGTGTTGAACATCAAATTTGAAATTTCTGGCCAAAATAGGTGGGTGGGGTAATTTGGTAAAAAATTAAATGTACACATCTGATGCAGTTACTGCAGTTTAATTGTGGCGCGCGATTTGTACTTCATTTGCGAGTATTTTTCAATATCTGTCGCAAGAGCCTCATAAACTTATTGTGAGAGGTGGTGATTTTTATAAGTCACCCGCCTCAGAAAAGCAGACAATTTTGGCTATTGTCACCCGTCCAGTGATGCCTATGACAATGTATGCCGGCAGTGTGATAAACTTCAGACAAATATGAACATTTTTGTATATAATACAGTTTTGGATCTGTTTTTGTATGGGTAACTCCTTAAAGGTACATGCCCACTCAGTAGGCACAAAATGTTCTTTATGGGAATTAAATAAGTGTATAATTGTGTCACTGTTCCACCAGTTCTAAAAATTACGAGTGCCCGCGATACAGATATAATCATTTATTAATATTTATTTTACTGATAGTGACGCGCGGTGGTATCAGGCTATTTTCATATGCAAAGGAGGCATGCTATTTTTTAATTATTTATACTAACTAAATGCGTCACCTAAAAAGTATGATAATTATAAAAAAAAAATAAAAAAAAATACAGATAATAAATAGTAATGTCCGTTAATTACTTTCAATTCAATAATGGAAGTACAAATTACAAAAAGACAACAATATTTATCTTTTTCAAGGTTTAATGGTAGATGTCAATTTCAGCTATGTAAAATCCAGAATATTTATATTTCAAAACAAACTAGGACATTGAACAACTGATCACAACAAAATGTGGTTAACAAAACCACAGAAGAGAAATTAAATTTCTCCACTCGCCTACATTGGCATACACATAATCCCATATTATAATTCTACTTAATAATTACGTTTAATGTCGGCAACACATTAAAGTTTGCTATGAGTGACCAGTTTGACCCCCGCTGTTTACAAGCCGCCAGCCAATCGCGGATAAGTCACAGGTCACTAGCCACATCGATGTAGCGCGATGTCCAACCCACACGTGGATAGTGGGAGCGGCGTGATGCCATTCCAGCGGTAGTCGTTCGACGAATCGCACCAAATTAGCGATATAAGTGTGTTTTATTATACAATTCAGGCTGTTTTATAAATCAACATATACAATTACATTTGTGTTGTAACATAATTACATTGTATATAGCTAATAACGGGCATGTTGCGCTACCTATTCACGGAACTAGAACGCAATTATGTTCATTTTCTGGTCAACACACCCACAACTTGGCGTAACCTAGTATATGTATATGTACGTGCAGTCGCAGCTAGCGCACCATTATGTTTTAATGTTCGCGATTTTAGCCACATTGAATGTTTACACCCAAGTTGTGCGCATTGTGTTCGGGGTTTATAATATAGTGTTGTACGCAATACATGCCCGACCTTCTTTTAGATAGCGTACGGTTACACATACATAATTTAGAAAATTCCCAGATAAATGATATTTGTTCACGCATATAAAACACAATTAATCACTCGTGTCACGTCTTAAATCACATACAAATAGACGCGTTAGTGGCAGATCTATAAATCACTGGCGATCATATCAACGGGCTTGGCGGCAGTTACACTCTGTAATAAATGCCCGCTCCTGTTATCTAACTGATAATGCATTCATAGTAAATTTAAATGTAAATGCTTTAGTTTAACTACGGCACTGGCTTGAGGGCCTTGCATGCCGAGACCGACGGGTTGTGTCCCCTTCCGGTGGGACTGGGCTATCACGAATGTGTCTTGCCCAGGGATTAGATAAACATATTAAATTTACTTCAAAACCAGGCGTGCCGGCACTGGGAGTGGCACCGGGCTTAGTGACACAGGATGTGGCGGCACCGGGCGTGGCAGCACCGGGCTTGGCGGCACCGGGCGTGGCGGCACCGGGCTTAGCGGCACCGGGCTTAGCGGCACCGGGCGTGGCGATACCGGGCTTAGCGTCGCCGGCCTTGGTGATACCAGGCTTGACGGCAACGGGCTTGGCGTCACCGGTCTTGGCGTCACCGCCTTGGCGTCAGCCGGTTTGGCGGCACAGGGCTTGGCGGCAACGGGCTACCACCATCTCAAACATTACCTCGCGGTCAGACACCAGCATGTATAGCTTACAATAGAGGTCGGTGTAACTGGGCGAGGTGCAACTACATGCATGTTTGTAACAATTGCACTGGAACACACTCTCATTCCTCGTGTCCACAATTAAGTCGGCAATCAACACAAACAACATTTCCCGGCCGGCGCTACGTCTCCCAACACGTCCCAATGCCGCGGTACAGCGAATAGTAGATCCCGGCCATACCAGCGTCTTTAGTCTAGCTTTTCACATCACGCTGGTAATTCCGTGAACGACTTTATTAGTCCGTTATTGCGCACCGTCAGATACACGCACTTCGACGAAGCTGTAAAAATTATCCAAACTCTCGGTTCAGGCGCTGAAATGGTTAAACTAGATATTTCATTTGCATTTCGCCTTCTACCAATTTCTCCTCAGGACTTCGAATCCGCGGAGATGAGGAAAGATATAAAAATGTGGCTGTCATTCCTAGAAAACTTTAACGGGGTTTCGGTTTTCAACAGTTCGCCAATCTAAAATGCGATCAGAGATCACTATCGCAAAGCGTTGAAATCTCGGAACACGAGGACAGCACGATTTGTCCAGTGAAAGCGCTCGTGTCGTACTGTAAAATAAGACCTACTATTTCGCACTACCTTTTTATTCATCATAATTGCAAGCCCGTTACCAGGTATCAATTCAGTTTTATGCTAACAAAATGGCATCGTACACGAATCATTCATTCCGAATTGGCGGCTGTAGCTACCTTTCACAACTAAACGTACCTAGTGAATCAATGCAGAAACAAGGTCGTTGGAAATCCGATAGTTTTAAGACGTACATTAGATAAATCTCTTTTTAAACAACCAATGCATCACCGGTATTTTGGTTTACATGGGTCCATATTCTTGTTGCGTCTGTGGATATCTTGTTTTATTTCTAACAAATTAGGCTAAGTTACAGATGTTTGGATCGTCGGGTAGTCGATCGTCTACTGGGCGCAGCGCCGAGCGTCCGCGACCCTATCATCACGCCATCTAGGCTTGGATGACATCACAGCGACCATACAGTGGGTCGGAGTCCGCGGGATGGCCTGGGACAGCGTTGTGCGAACAATCAGATGTAAACTGAGATCTCACGCACGACCAACCATGCTTATAATTCATTGTGTAGGGAATTCTCTACGAAAGGTAAATATGGGTTATCTCTCTAAACAAGTCAAAGACGATACTAATGAATTGGCCATCATGCTACCCGAGACGAAAATTGTCTGGTCAGACATATTAGCACGCCGCTTTTGGGCATCCATGTTGTTGTAATGTTGTTGAAAATATGCGAAAACGTCTGAACCGCACTGGCAGAGCAACAGCCATAAGCGTTGGCGGTTTTGCTACACAATACACAAAGCTTGAAATCGATAAACCAGAAATATATAGATCTGATGGTGTGCATCTGACGGATCAAGGCAATGATATATTCATACATGCACTGACGTTGGCCATCAGGCTAAAATTATTACGTTAACCCTCACTCCACATGCAAATACCTAATGTAAAATGGCGGAAATTGGTTGCTGTACACATTTTGTGGCCGTATGTGCGTGTGAAAACGCTTATAAATGTTATTGATCGCTTCAATGAACCGCTTTATTGAAACCGAAATTGCTCCTTTCTGTCTGGAACTTGCCGGCGAAATTGAGGCCTTTGGAGCCTGCATTCGGCTTCAGAATACATAAATAAATATATAGCTTTGGTGCGCCCATATTAATAGGTGCGCTCGTAAACCTTAGCGCACCAAAGTTGCTATCATTCACCTGCACAAAGTGCATTTTACTGTAAGCCTTATGGAATGTGCCTTTGGCTTGTGATATTGCTTGCTAAATACATACTGCTTGCTAAATACATATAGCTAAAATAAATATGGCTGAATCGACCGCGGCCATCTACATCCATATTGTGTTGTGTCCCTTTAATTACTAGTTAAACTGGTTCGTATCATAATTACGTTTAATGTCAGCAACACATTAAAATTTGCTATGAGTGACCAGTTTGACCCCCGCTATTTACAATCCGCCAGCCAATCGCGGATAAGTCACAAGTCACTAGCCACATCGATGTAGCGCGATGTCCAACCCACACGTGGATAGTGGGACCGGCGCGATCCCATTCCAGCGGTAGTCGTTCGACGAATCGCACCAAACTACCCTACCCACCCACCCATTTTATCTCGTTTGATCTGCTTCTATTTAAGCGTAGGATATTGACAGTATCAGCCTCCTTATCCCTTTGCTACAGACACACACAATATTACAAGCTTATTTATTGAGATGGCACACCAGCTTATTTATTGAGATGGCACACCATGTCATTAAGAATATCATTATACATGTATGTATTGGAATTTGTTGATGCTACCGCAAAGTATATGCATTGCATGGCGATTTCTGGCCAAACAGACACGGGTAGCACACCTATACAACATGCCTGTGGTCACACAGATGGCCACCACCAACACGATAGAGTCGTCAGTGTTTGCCACGATTTGAAAGAGTCGATATCCAACCTTCACAAACAGCCTACCCAGGATGGGAGAACTTACAATTGGCAATCTACCATCAATTTCTACTTTGTCGCGGTTGATTATATTTGCAATATACGAAATTATATCGACACAGTGGTATGTGCGGGTGAAAACGTTTATAAATGTTCTTGATCGCTTCAATGAACCGCTTTATCGAAACCGAAATTTCTGTCTGGAACTTGCCGGCGAAATTGAGGCCTTTGAAGCCTGCATTCAGCTTCAGAATACATACATAAATATATAGATTTGGTGCGCCCATATTAATAGGTGCGTTCGTAAATCTTGGCGCACCAAAGTTGCTATCATTCACCCACACATAGTGCATTTTACTGTAAGCCTTATGGAATGTGCCTTTGGCTTGTCATATTGCTTGATAAATACATATTGCTTGCTAAATACATACTGCTTGCTAAATACATATTGCTAAAACAAATATGGCTGAATCGACAGCGGCCATCTACATCCATATTGTGTTGTGTCCCTTTAATTACTAGCTAAACTGGTTCGTATCATAATAAAGTGGATCCTACCGTAATAGTTCTTCCCACTTTCATTTCTTGAACCTATTCAAGGAATAAACATATGCATACAACAATTCAAGTAAACACAGGGCTACTTGGGTGGGCGGGTGAAAAAAGTTCATGTCTTATGCTATGAAGCCGAAAATCACCTGTGGCGAAAGAAAGAAACATAAACCAGTCTGAGAGAGAACTAATGTTTAAACCAATCAGAAGAACGGAATTCTTAGTAACCAAGACAACCCACAAACAACTATAAATGATTATATAATTTAACATTAAACACAATGTAATAGGTAATTACTGGAATAAATAATGATATAATATAACTGCTTAAAATGGACCAATAATTAGTAAATTAAATTATAAATTTGACTGATTAAAATTTTACACATGAAGGAAGAAGAATACCAAACAAAACCGTAAACCAGACGATGGGAAAAAGACCGGAAGCAGTAATGGAAGCAAATACAACTTTATTATAAGCATTCGAGGTAATTAACATTGTTACAGCTAAAAATTCCCAATTACTCTGAATTCAATAATGGAAGTACAAATTACAAAAAAACAATATTTACCTTTTCAAGGTTTAATTGTAGATGTCAATTTCAGCTATATAAAATCTAGAATATTTATGTTTCAAAACAAACTAGGACATTGAACAACTGACCACAACAAAATGTGGTTAACAAAACTACAGAAGAGAAATGAAATTTCTCCACTCGCCAAGCCGAAGGCCCACCAAACACAAACGTGAATGGACAGCAAATAAGTAAGACGTCCAAAGTGGCAAC
This sequence comes from Conchocele bisecta, assembly GCA_029237695.1. Lineage (NCBI taxonomy): Eukaryota > Metazoa > Mollusca > Bivalvia > Lucinida > Thyasiridae > Conchocele > Conchocele bisecta. Next base: position 133,457,793 of record CM055266.1, read on the forward strand.
CCATAACCGTCATAGGATATTAATCAAAATCAAACTATTATCACTTTACAAATAAATATGTTTTATTGTATAAACCAGATTTGAGAAACGGAAGAAAACAGTCGTGCAATAGCAATGTAAATTGTCTGCACGAATAAAAACGTATTTAGTGTAATACTAGAAAGTAGCATTATGGTTATTAGAGTAAACACGATAAGCCTAAAAGTCACAGAATGTAAAGTACAGACACACAGATTGTTCCAATGTGTCATTTTAACAGAATATCATCGGGTTACAGGTTACAAATGCCTAAAACTCCACAAAGCCGATCAATGGAACCCCAACCAAAATGATGCTACTGCACCATTTGATATGGGTACCACCAGTCTAGTGAAATATGTTTAATCAACTTTCGTGGATAATTATCACGAGTAATCATTGAACAGAACGAAACTGAACCGTAGATCTACCACAAGTATAAGTGACCAGGAAATTGCGTGTTTCAGAACTGTGCGAACTCGTATTCTAGTCCAGCGTTGATGACGTACATGTACTCGTCTGAACTTTCACAGGACAACCACCGTATGTAAATTAATCGGTACTGAGCTGTTATTTGTGTTGCTATTGAAATGATAGCAACAACTCGTTACCTATTATTTAACACATTAGTTGTGTTATTTTTGTAACACAATTATAGTACATACATTACTATTCAGATGCACTGATATGCACATTGTATGGAGATGTTCTTATGGCATAATACGTGTGGTGATGAATTCAAATAACTACACGACTTATATACTATATTTGAGAATAACGTCATTTACGGGACAAATTACAATAATTTACGGGACAAAGACTTTTGCACTGTAATCTTTCTGAACGCGTTGTTTTCGTCAGTTCTTTTGAAGAACCTTGTTAAGTTATCATCCATATATTCGTTCACATGTACGTTCTTTCAATGTATTCACACGTTTTGTTTTTATGAAACGTGAACGACACGGAATGTCGAAAATTAAATAAGTTTATACACAAGCTTGTAATTTATATTTTAATTTGCATACAAATTGAATGGTACTTACAGGATATAATATATATATATTCTTTATTTCCTCCATATTGGAGAGTTCTTATTTACAACATGGAAAATTGCATAGACATATAAAGTTATAAACATCAAACATAATTACAATGTGAATGGAAGGGTAACGCATATCGAATTTCGCATCAATGCCAGTAGACATTAGTCCTAAGATATGACGGGCGGTTACACTAATTCAATCAACGTATATACATGACATGTTATTAAAGAATGTTACAAAGTATCACCGTTATCAATCGGCTACGAACAGACTCTCTGTACAAATGTTGCATACAGACGCCATCAACAATACGTGTACCCATGTGAATGTGTTCGCGCATTATCCACCCACCCTTACATCCCCCCCCCTCCCCCACCTACGATCACGACACATTGTTGATAGCTACTGGGAGCAACATTATACTGGAAACGACATATCTGACACAGATCATGTTCCTGTGTACATGATCCACATACAATGTAGACCACGTACGCACAATTTATGTACGTCATCGGTTTCCGTGCCGAATAACTCCTCGGGCATGGTTGATACGCACGACAACAGAAAGTTAGTTCTGGCTTCTGTATTAAGAACCGCCATTTGATCTGCAATTACGGGAATCTACGATTCATCTCCAGTATCATTGTATTTCTGAGATACCCTGTATAAGGGCACTCATTTATACAGTGGTCAACAACGTCTACGTCCAACATGCAACATTTACTACATGTAGCTGTTTCGTCTATTCTGGCTATCATTTGTATTAGTGACTTGCAATGTTCTTTGTACAGCACATTGCGGCGACTGAGTGAGTGAGTGAGTGAATAGGGTTTAACGTCCGCTTTTCTGACATAGAGGTACAAGCCTCAGGGAGTCTACACGCAGACGGGTCAACGGGGTCGAGTCCCGTATCCACCTGTCCAAGGGGGGTAAATCCCAACTTCAGAACTCAATATTTACAATCAAAATATATATTCAGTCCTGAAATTAGAACAACCTGATCTGGTGCCAGGCCCTCGCCACACCAGCATCATCTATCCCATCCCCTAAAAGTAATAGGATTAGCGCTAATCTTACTTTTATATATGGGGCATAGCCCGACTCAACTCTCACATACAAGAAAGCCAAAAATGCACATGAGGGCCAAATCAGGTATAGTGGGTTCCGGAAAGTATGAACCCAATCGTTAAGCCAGTTTAGTCGCCTTTTACGACAAGCAATGGCTACTGCAGCACTATTCTCAGGATCAGTTGATCCCGCCCCGGTGCCTGCACGGGGCTTGCGGCGACTGAACTCATACAGCGGATGTGGGGTTATGAGTGGGTGCAATGTTTTGAACCTATCACATGATATGGCGTCAGTGCGCTCGCTCCACGAGACATACTCTGTTGTGTTTACAGCGGACCGGACTATTCGCTTCCATGCATCCTTTCTTGGAAAAGAGCCATGCATAACGAATGTGTCCATATGGTGTTTTAGATCATACTTATTCAGTACGTTTACAATATCTGGGATAAATCCCATTATAGAATTTGAGTTCATATTGTAGCAAACAATGCGACGGAGGAATACGTCCCTAGTGGCACAATGGTTTTGAAGCCTGCACATTTGCCCCAAAAATGTCAGTTTTCTCATATTGATTTCTGATTCCAGGCAATGTATACCCAATAAGCTTTGAGCTATCACTGTTCTAGTTCGCACTGGTAGACCCTGCATTAGCTTCACGCAAAACCTATGGGCACGTTCAAGGGAGAGAAGTTGACACGGTTTCAGACCGTTCCAGAATTCTGCACCGTATAGAGCTCTAGGAAGCACTACTGACGAGTATAGTTTTTTACAAGTTAGCGCGTTTATGCCATGTTCTGCGACGAATCCGGATTTTATTAGTCCAAGGAATGTCCCTTTCATCTTATTACATGATTCAGTAACATGTCTTTCAGTGTCATATACTTATCACAAATATTGCCTAAATGTGTGTACCTTTCCGATTCTTTTACATCATGAGGACCGAGTTTCCATGTTCTATTTGCATTTGTATAATGTCGTTTTGTCTCATTGAATACAATGACGGCGCACTTGGTCGGGTTATATTCATATCGCCATTTACAGGAATACTTGTAGCACTCACTTATCATCGTATCGAGGCCGTGTTTAGATAACGAAACAAGAACCATATCGTCCGCCACTGTTGGACAACACACAGGTGTTCCACATATCTGCAATCCATCATTGGCTCTGACAAGTAGGAGTAATAATTGGTCAATATAGCAAGATATGTAAAAGGGAGATTACTCCTCCTTTTGTCTGGAGCCCTGATGTACCGCAAACCAACTTGATGTATGCCCCTTGTATTGTACACAACTTTTCATATCACTGTGCATGTTCGCGATTATTCTCCAGAGTTTACCTTTCACTCCCATGGCATCCAATTTATACATAAGACCATCATGCCATGTCCGATCAAATGCTTTCTGTACGTCTAAAAAAACACACATACAGTTCACTATGCACATTTGCTTCTCGCGCATATGATATGCATTCGCGGAGTAGGTAAGCTGTCATATTGCACCCCAAGTTCCTTTGGAAACCGCCCTGCAATGAACAGATCGGTGACGTCAGTGCAGATTCGGCTTTATCCAATAGTATGCGCTCGAACACTTTCAGTATACATGAAGATAATGTTATGGCCCTGAAGTTGTCGGGGTCGTCCTTCCGCTTGTTGCCTCCCTTGTGTAGAGTAATTATCATACCTTGTTTCATTGTTTCTGGAATATGCCCCGTATTGTACATCAGTGTATATAGTCTTGCCACGGTTTTATGCAGTATTTCACTACCATACATTAGATGCTCATAGTAGATGCCGTCTCTACCACAGGCCTTCCCGGTTTTACAATGTTGTTGTGCTGTTTTTACCATTTCTTTTGTTATCATAAATGTGTCTGTGCCAAACTCTTGTTGTTTCATCACAATCACTGCTAACGAAAGTTTGTCTTTAAATTCGTTGTCGAAGTGTGCGCGTTCAGATTTAGCGTATAAGTTCGAAAAGTACACACCCCACTGTTCGGAAATGTCTTCGGGGTCCCTATAGACGTGCCATTAAATTTCATTTCACTTCCAGAGTGTTTTGATCGTGCACTTCTCCTAGAATTAACCTGCTTCCAGAAAAACGCATCATCTATTCCTGCCGCAGTGTCTATATCGTCGTTTAGCTTTTGTAGGTACTCGTTTGATAGTTTTCTATGTAATCTCCTAAATGTTTGTTTTGCGGATTTATAGGCTACATATGCTTCACAGCCGGCATGCCTCAGCCTCCCCTTACATATCCATTCAGTCCGTTTCTGCTTCATAAACACATGTAGGGAGCGGATTTCGTCATTCCAATAGGGTTTCAAGTACGGTTTATAGCAAGATTTTGGAAACTATTTGTCGGATATAAGCGTAACACATTCGATTATGTACATGTATAAGTAGTCAATCGACGCGTGCATGTCCATGGCCTCAATCCAAGACAAGTCCGTCAGCATCTCGTCGAGGTATAGTCCATACATTTGTTTCACATCAGCTGAGACGCTGCGCCATTTAATGGGACGTCTCGTTTCATTTGTGTCTAAACTTGCAGTTTGGCACGGCAACACAAATCTACATATCACAGGCCTGTGACGCGAAACGTTCAGCTCATTGTCATCACTTATTTCACATGAAATAATTCTCTCAACACTTTCAACTGGGAACAGTATATGGTCTATGTTCGATTCATATTCACCAGAGTATGTCACAAAAGTAGAGCGAGCACCCTTACATAACGGAAGTGTATTTATAGAACACATGTTGTGCTTATCGAAAAATGTTTTCACATATCTACTTCTGGAATCACACGGTTTACTGAACTGCCAGCCATTCATGTGCGCATTGCAGTCACCCATCACAATGACTATACCTTCATGCATATACATGCTGATAGTTTCATGCACAATGTCGTAAAATTCTTTAAATTTCTCGATCCTGTGGTTTCGACATGGTGCATAAATTTGCAGCAAGTATATGAAACTATTTTTACTGACCCGTATTTGAATGCCACATATTCGGTCATGCTCAATATGAAGACATGTGACAGCCTGACTAAGATGTCTACGCCAAATAATAAGGCGACACCTCCCTTTCCGACTCTCCTTTCGCCAGACAATAGATCGAAATCAGATATGCCGAAACCTTCATAATCAGCATGTATTGCATTTAAGAAGTGCAAATCTTTTTCAAACAACCAATGTTCAGAGATACCACACACATCAATACGTTGACACTGTAAGATATTTCCTAAATACACTGCACTCGACATAATGCCTGTGGCATTCCACGTCATTATACTCATTCTATCCATTGGTTGGCGTAAGCAGCGTCGGAAGGTGATGAATCGCACCAATTCTCCTGTACAAATTGGTTACCATGGTAACCATCGTTATATGAGACTGAATCATGATACATGTCGTTTGTACTATCATTTGTTCTATTACGCGAGTTATAGCCCCTGGATCGCTCAGGCCGATCGGTGCTGCTCATGAATTTTGACCGTGAGACCCATAAGCGGCATTTCACGTCTCTCGGCCAAAATCCAGGCGCTAATACACGCATGCAATGCCCATCCGCCTCTGCATCCATCTTAACTATCACTCGTCCACTTCGTCTCGCTATGAAGACATTTACATGCTTTACGGTAACACCCCTACGTGTAGCATATCTGGTGATTTTATCTACCGTTATAGAGGGCTTAAATCCCCCAACAAAGAAGCCCTTTGCCCTGTGGCGCACATGCTCGGTGAAGTCTCCATCACCGTCATCATCGCCCAAGTTACCACACGTGATATTGTTCGTTGGCCCATACGCCCCCGCCCGCATTACTAGGAATGTTTGACGTTGACGTCACTGACGTGCACCGGTATATTACGACCATTATCATAAGCAGGCTGTATACCAATATCAGTGCAATAATTAGAATAAACCTGCTTATGTGACAGTGTGGGTGTGATTGGCTCACTGGTAGTGTCAGTCTTCGATGTATCAAGTGAGGAAGCATTTTGTAACGTTTTCTGCACATTTACGTCATTGAATATGTCTTTAAATGTAACGTTTCTACTATTAGTAGCCTGTTGCGATGGCATAGGTAGCCTCGCAAACTTGTTTGAAACTTCACATTTGTAGAGTATACCACTACCATCATCCGGAACTCCCATCGTACCGACGTCACCGACGTCGGCGACGTCACCAGACATGTGCATTACGCCGGTACGCACATGGCTATTTAATTCTGAGCGGTGCACTAATGGATTTCCATAATCCCCTGTGGCGAGTAGATCGCTGCTCGGCAATGTAAATTGGTTGGCATTATACATATTATCAGTGCATATCAATTCGACTGGGGTATTCACATCGGGTGTATTCGGAGGTCGGTCCACATTATGGCCGGGGGATATACATGCTGTAACACTATTACTGTTTTGTATTGGGACATATTCCGAATTCATCACAGGGATTGGACACGGAATTGCTATCAATGGTGAAGTACTCGCCTCAGGGGATTCACTACTTATTACAGTACAGTTACCGCTATTGTTGTCGGTACGGGTATCACATTGTGATTGTGTTTGTAGTGGATTACTGTTACCGACTGACAGCTTAGTTTCCAATTTTGAAACTCTCTTCTCGATGCGCGACAAATTAGTCAGTTTATCTTTAATAGATAACGCTTCCATGTCCGTCAAATCTGCTGCCGACCGTACTTCCTGTCGTAGCTGCTTCATGTCGTTCCGTACACCGGACACGCCGTTCGAGTGTTCGCCACTGAGCCGATCTACTGAGCGTGATACGGCGTGTAGATCGCGCTTGATGGTTTCAATGGACTCCATTTTAATCTTAGCGATGTCACATTTCATCGAATGTAGTTGTTCTTTCAGACTAGATTTCAAAAACAAGTTTTACCTGCTTCAAGAAAAGTACATCGGCCTGAAGCCCCGCCATGGATTCCTTCAGCAGTACAACACTGGCCGCGAGTGCCGGCTCGTCGGTGGCTACATTGTTTGCAGCCGTATAAACGGTCGACCGTTCCGATCTGGATTCACTCTTACATTTCGGTTTGGTGAAGCTGACACAATCCTTCAAATCGTCCACTGCAGCCCCTTCTAGTACAGACACAAGTACATGTACATCTCGGCTCAGCTTCAACGCGATACTATCGCCGCTGCGTGTTTTCTTCCGCTTTTTCAGTTCCGCCGTTCGCAAATACGGTGGAAAAGTGTCAAGTAATTTCACTTCGTTGAAAACACGGCACCTCATCTCTTTTAGCTGTACCCAGATGTGTCCGAAATTATCCTGTTTACAAACAAGTCACGCGGCATGTCTCTAAACATGCCAATAATAAACTGCACGGCTGGACACGCTGATTTCGGCTCCAATGTATCGAACACCGATTCCACGTCACCATGGTTACTGACGGCGGCATCATCGTTTGAGTGCACCTGTTTCAGAAATGTGATGTCGTCATCATCAGCCGTCTCACAGTTAGAGTTCGCTGGCACTAAGCTGGTTAGCACATATGGTTCATCAGAGGCCATTTTCGCTTGTTGTATACATACATGTACACAGCATACGATTATGCGTAAATATCATACGCCCGAGGCATTGTCCAGTATTATTGTATCAATGTTATGTCAATGGCTTATGATACGTGACGTCACGATGACAAGATGGCGATTGTCAATACATGTATAGCGAACAAAGGATTTCACAAACTTGACTCACATAGTATCAGCGTGAGCTGAAGATACAACATCCACGTCCATATAATCATCATCCGCACTATACTTGTCCATTATATACACTTTACATCCACGAATAACACGATATAACCTTTATATCTGTTTATTTCGGCGAAAATTTGTCTCCGAAAAATCAAAACACCTCCATTTTCCACGCATGCGCAAAAATATGCATGAAAATATGCGAAAACGTCTGAACCGCACTGGCAGAGCAACAGCCATAAGCGTTGGCGGTTTTGCTACACAATACACAAAGCTTGAAATCGATAAACCAGAAATATATAGATCTGATGGTGTGCATCTGACGGATCAAGGCAATGATATATTCATACATGCACTGACGTTGGCCATCAGGCTAAAATTATGACGTTAACCCTCACTCCACATGCAAATACCTATGTAAAATGGCGGAAATTGGTTGCTGTACACATTTTGTGGCCGTATGTGCGTGTGAAAACGCTTATAAATGTTATTGATCGCTTCAATGAACCGCTTTATTGAAACCGAAATTGCTCCTTTCTGTCTGGAACTTGCCGGCGAAATTGAGGCCTTTGGAGCCTGCATTCGGCTTCAGAATACATAAATAAATATATAGCTTTGGTGCGCCCATATTAATAGGTGCGCTCGTAAACCTTAGCGCACCAAAGTTGCTATCATTCACCTGCACAAAGTGCATTTTACTGTAAGCCTTATGGAATGTGCCTTTGGCTTGTGATATTGCTTGCTAAAATACATACTGCTTGCTAAATACATATAGCTAAAATAAATATGGCTGAATCGACCGCGGCCATCTACATCCATATTGTGTTGTGTCCCTTTAATTACTAGTTAAACTGGTTCGTATCATAATTACGTTTAATGTCAGCAACACATTAAAGTTTGCTATGAGTGACCAGTTTGACCCCCGCTATTTACAATCCGCCAGCCAATCGCGGATAAGTCACAGGTCACTAGCCACATCGATGTAGCGCGATGTCCAACCCACACGTGGATAGTGGGACCGGCGCGATCCCATTCCAGCGGTAGTCGTTCGACGAATCGCACCAAACTACCCTACCCACCCACCCATTTTATCTCGTTTGATCTGCTTCTATTTAAGCGTAGGATATTGACAGTATCAGCCTCCTTATCCCTTTGCTACAGACACACACAATATTACAAGCTTATTTATTGAGATGGCACACCATGTCATTAAGAATATCATTATACATGTATGTATTGGAATTTGTTGATGCTACCGCAAAGTATATGCATTGCATGGCGATTTCTGGCCAAACAGACACGGGTAGCACACCTATACAACATGTCTGTGGTCACACAGATGGCCACCACCAACACGATAGAGTCGTCAGTGTTTGCCACGATTTGAAAGACTCGATATCCAACCTTCACAAACAGCCTACCCAGGATGGGAGAACTTACAATTGGCAATCTACCATCAATTTCTACTTTGTCGCGGTTGATTATATTTGCAATATACGAAATTATATCGACACAGTGGTATGTGCGGGTGAAAACGTTTATAAATGTTCTTGATCGCTTCAATGAACCGCTTTATCGAAACCGAAATTTCTGTCTGGAACTTGCCGGCGAAATTGAGGCCTTTGAAGCCTGCATTCAGCTTCAGAATACATACATAAATATATAGATTTGGTGCGCCCATATTAATAGGTGCGTTCGTAAATCTTGGCGCACCAAAGTTGCTATCATTCACCCACACATAGTGCATTTTACTGTAAGCCTTATGGAATGTGCCTTTGGCTTGTCATATTGCTTGATAAATACATATTGCTTGCTAAATACATACTGCTTGCTAAATACATATTGCTAAAACAAATATGGCTGAATCGACAGCGGCCATCTACATCCATATTGTGTTGTGTCCCTTTAATTACTAGTTAAACTGGTTCGTATCATAATAAAGTGGATCCTACCGTAATAGTTCTTCCCACTTTCATTTCTTGAACCTATTCAAGGAATAAACATATGCATACAACAATTCAAGTAAACACAGGGCTACTTGGGTGGGCGGGTGAAAAAAGTTCATGTCTTATGCTATGAAGCCGAAAATCACCTGTGGCGAAAGAAAGAAACCTAAACCAGTCTGAGAGAGAACTAATGTTTAAACCAATCAGAAGAACGGAATTCTTAGTAACCAAGACAACCCACAAACAACTATAAATGATTATATAATTTAACATTAAACACAATGTAATAGGTAATTACTGGAATAAATAATAATATAATATAACTGCTTAAAATGGACCAATAATTAGTAAATTAAATTATAAATTTGACTGATTAAAATTTTACACATGAAGGAAGAAGAATACCAAACAAAACCGTAAACCAGACGATGGGAAAAAGACCGGAAGCAGTATGGAAGCAAATACAACTTTATTATAAGCATTCGAGGTAATTAACATTGTTACAGCTAAAAATTCCCAATTACTCTGAATTCAATAATGGAAGTACAAATTACAAAAAAACAATATTTACCTTTTCAAGGTTTAATTGTAGATGTCAATTTCAGCTATATAAAATCTAGAATATTTATATTTCAAAACAAACTAGGACATTGAACAACTGACCACAACAAAATGTGGTTAACAAAACTACAGAAGAGAAATGAAATTTCTCCACTCGCCAAGCCGAAGGCCCACCAAACACAAACGTGAATGGACAGCAAATAAGTAAGACGTCCAAAGTGGCAACCCATAACCGTCATAGGATATTAATCAAAATCAAACTATTATCACTTTACAAATAAATATGTTTTATTGTACCAAACCGATTTGAGAAACGGAAGAAAACAGTCGTGCAATAGCAATGTAAATTGTCTGCACGAATAAAAACGTATTTAGTGTAATAATAGAAAGTAGCATTATGGTTATTAGAGTAAACACGATAAGCCTAAAAGTCACAGAATGTAAAGTACAGACACACAGATTGTTCCAATGTGTCATTTTAACAGAATATCATCGGGTTACAGGTTACAAATGCCTAAAACTCCACAAAGCCGATCAATGGAACCCCAACCAAAATGATGCTACTGCACCACTTGATATGGGTACCACCAGTCTAGTGAAATATGTTTACTCAACTTTCGTGGATAATTATCACGAGTAATCATTGAACAGAACGAAACTGAACCGTAGATCTACCACAAGTATAAGTGACCAGGAAATTGCGTGTTTCAGAACTGTGCGAACTCGTATTCTAGTCCAGCGTTGATGACGTACATGTACTCGTCTGAACTTTCACAGGACAACCACCGTATGTAAATTAATCGGTACTGAGCTGTTATTTGTGTTGCTATTGAAATGATAGCAACAACTCGTTACCTATTATTTAACACATTAGTTGTGTTATTTTTGTAACACAATTATAGTACATACATTACTATTCAGATGCACTGATATGCACATTGTATGGAGATGTTCTTATGGCATAATACGTGTGGTGATGAATTCAAATAACTACACGACTTGTATACTATATTTGAGAATAATGTCATTTACGGGACAAATTACAATAATTTACGGGACAAAGACTTTTTGCACTGTAATCTTTCTGAACGCGTTGTTTTCGTCAGTTCTTTTGAAGAACCTTGTTAAGTTATCATCCATATATTCGTTCACATGTACGTTCTTTCAATGTATTCACACGTTTTGTTTTTACGAAACGTGAACGACACGGAATGTCGAAAATTAAATAAGTTTATACACAAGCTTGTAATTTATATTTTAATTTGCATACAAATTGAATGGTACTTACAGGATATAATACTATTTTCCTATTACATATTCATTTGCCAGTGTAATACTGTCGATTTGAGTCATGGATCTGGTGACACGTGCGATAATATTTTGTATACGACCGTTTTTAAAAAACGGTACGTATTATGTTTTAGCGCATGGCGGGCGGGCGGCTGAAGAAAACTTGTATAGTTCGTGAACACAACCCCTCCGAAACCGTTGAGTCGATCGATCTGAAACCATACACACGTCTTCTACACATATTGAAGATGTGCACCTTGGTGTTTTTATGGTGAAACAATATTTTTTAACAAAAATATCACCTTTTTAACTTAGTCATTTTTTATACATTTTTCTATACAATTCTATTTACGGTACAGAGTATGTGTACACAACTCCTCCGAAACCGTTCAGTCGATCGTTCTGAAACTATACACACGTCTTCTACACATATTGAAGATGTGCACCTTGGTGTTTTTATGCCGAAAACATATTTTTTAACACAAATATCACCTTTTTAACTTAGCCATTTTGTCTACATTATTGTATCCAATTCCCTATCATTTCTACTTTACACTCTACTTTTCTATCTCTGCCTAAATTAGTATACATGTTGAGCACAACGAGATGAAGAAATAATGCTATAGACTTTCAAATTCTCATTAATGTTTCTTGCCTTGGTGACAGCTTCACATTTCTGCATCTTCGCTGTCTGGTCCATATTCGACGGGCGTATTTTGTGACTTGCGGCACTCTTGTTTAAAACTAAAACGGCAAGCTTCTTTACTTCAGCCAGCTATACAAAATACTATTGTCATATAAAACTTTCAAAAAATAATTTTCAAACCTGGCAATTGTCCTAGTTACGCAAGAATGTGTCATTACGAAAGGTATTTGCATTGTTTTATTGTTACATACTCAGTTGTGTTTCCGTTCTTGATTCAATTGTTAAATATTATGACCCCAATAGCCCACCTACGAAAACCGGGAGCGCCGTGTGCAAAAACAGGATGTCCGCTAGTGAAAATGGCCGCTCGCATGTTGAAACGAGTTGCTATTGGAATTTTGTTTTTGTTTTCAGATGATTTTCAATGGATTTTGATTAAATTTGGTAACATAGTTTATTTAGTAAAGGTTTTTACATACTTATGAATAGCGCGCACAACGTTAAATAGACGAAAACCGAGTGGGGGCATTCTATGTGGTTTGCATTCCCATATCATTAAACTAACCTTGGTGCGGACACCAACCGTCACAATAATAGCTACACACTTCCGTGGCAAATTTTCTTCACTTTCCTGTGTCTTAGTGTTTGAAAACGGGATTCAGGCCCGAATCCGACGGTGCCGACGCATACTCGTGATATGGTACTAAAACGCAGTATATGTCCACATTGGGCAACTTGGCTTGTTTGCCATAGCACTTTGTTGTAGGGGTTGTCGATTTTCCTACTTTCGTGCATTTCTGACTGCAATTGACCACCATACATGTACTTTAAAACTGGAGTCAGGCCCGAACCCGACGGTGCCGACGGATACCCGGGACATAGTCCTTCAATTCAGTATGTGTCTACATTGGGCAACTTGACTTGTTTGACCAGCCGCGATGTCATTTTAATTCAGGGTTTTCTGACTTCAACTGACCACCATATTTGTAAATGGGATTTAGGCCCAAATCCGACGGTGCCGACGGATACTCGGGACATAGTCCTACAATTCAGTATGTGTCTTCATTGGGCAATTTTTGTATAGAACGCTAAATCTTCATGAACTCAAATAACTGCTGCTAGCTCTTAATAATTAGAGCTAGCATTAAATATTTAGAGCTAGCATTAATTATTTGAGTTTATGCAGATTTGGCGTTCCTGGAACGCCAAATCTACATAAACTCAAATAATTAATGCTAGCACTAAATAATTAGAGCTGGCATTAACTATTTAGAGCTAGCTCAAAATGATTTAGAGAGCTCTTCAAATTATTTGGAGCTAGCTCTAAATATTTAATGCTATCTCTAAATATTTAAGAGTTAGCATAAATTATTTGAGTTTACGTAGATTTGGCGTTCCATACATTTGAGATGGTGACTGGAGAAATGGGGCTTATGGCATTTGTGCCAAGTCTAGCTCCTGATCAGATACAACACTCCTGTAGCATGAAAAGGATCTATACATTTAGTAACACGTTTCACCGACGGATTAGCATACGGTGTAGACTGTGACCAGACTATATGGATGGGCAGACTGGCCCAGATCTACACTGGTTGCAAAAGTTATAAGCCCCAGTTATGCGGTCCCAGCCACATTTAAAAACCAGATGGCCACGGCCCGCAAGTCGAGCCCGCCGAGGCATTTGGTGATATCAGAGTGTATTTATTTGAAGTTTGAATTAAGTATTGTGGATATATAAGATATGTAAAAGCTTTAACACAAATTGTAAAGTCATTTGACCTTGATATTGGACATGGGTGGTTATAGAATGAAAATATGCATGATAATACAGACTTATTTGAAGTTTGAAGTACATCGGTGTAAGTGTTGTGGATATATAAGGTATGTAAACAACTTTAACACAAATTTCAAAGTAATTTGAGCATGACATTGGGCATGTGGACCACATGGGCAGGCTATAGAATGAAAATACGGAAAATGAAAAGGAAGTATTGGAAGTTTGAAGTAAATTGGAGTAAATATTGTGGAGATATAAGGTATGTAAAAACTTTAACGCAATAATATAATATAATAACGCAAACTTCTAAGTCATTTTACGTTGACCTTGAGGCACAGGGGCCGCGTGAGTGGGACAAAGAATGCATATATGGATGATTACTAATAAGCATATGAAGTTTCAAGTCAATGTGACTTAGGACTGCAGAGATATAAGGTGTTTAAAAACCTTAACGCAGATTTTGGAAGGACGGGCTGACGCACGGACGGACGCACGGACACCCAGACGTCATTGTGATCACTATGTCTCGATTTCCGCAATCGGGCTCGACAACAATGTGGCTGACTTACAAATCCAATATCAACAAAATAATGTATGTGATTTTGAACCGTCCCTTCAAATAATAATCAGACAACATAATGTATACATACATGGAGAACTGTTTAACCCTTTATAGGCTGGACACAATTACAGTAGTATGAAAGTTTCTAGCATTTTTTTTCTTCACATTTTCTTTATTTTGTCTCGCAAGTATATGTTGTTACCCTTCATTTGAACGGGTTCAAATGATCTGTCAACAACATATACTTCCGAGAAGAAATGAATATAGGATTTTTTTCTCAAATGTCGCGTACTTGTATCCCACAAGTAATGGGTTAACACTGGTTTTGATCGATCTCGAACTACATGAGCATATATAATGATGTCACGGATAATTCACCTATTTATGGCAACTTCCTGGTGCCAGATGCTAAACTATTTTAAGTTATAATTAGGATATAATAAATCCTCATTAGGAAATACTAAGCTAATATGGAGCTAAGTCCTAATTAGGAGATACTAAGTCATATTTAGGTGATACTAAGTTCAAATTAGTAGATATTAATTTGCAATTAGGAGATACTAACTTGTGTTGTAGGCGTTGTGTTAGACAAAGTTAGTATCTCCTAATTAGGACTTAGTATCTCCTAATTAGGAGTTAGCATCTCCTAATTAAAACTTACAGATATTTCAGCATCTGGAAACAGGATGCTTCCATACCTATTTGATCTCAATAATAAACAGTTGGAATTTCTGAGACGGAGCTCAGGCTCAACCAATGTTGGCATTTTCAGAGCATATTCACAACACTAGAGAAGTATTTGTTCATTACATAGCAATTCTACCACTAGAGGTCATCATTCTAATGTTTGCCGTGTAGGTCCAGATAACAAAATTATCCCTTTTCTACCTGATGGAATAAGTCTGAAAATTAACATGGTATAGTCTATTCCAGTTACTTAGAGGTAAAAGGGTTATAACGGTAAACTGGTAATATCTACACATGCGTAGATGTAAGCCTAACTTTTCCTTATTAGCCACAGCCCCCACAGCCCCCACAGCCCCCACAACCCCCACAGCCCCCACAGCCACCACACCCTCCACAACACCCCCACATCCACCATCGCCCCCAGTTCCCCCGTCACCCCCGTCCCCGGCTGGGTCCAGTCCGTCACACTGCTCCGAGAAGTCGGCAATATTGACCGTGTCTCCGTCCATGGTATAGCCGCCACACATGGCACACGCGTATGACCCATAGTGGTTCCGCATGTATAAGTTGGACGGCGTGCTACACAGCAGGCCGGCGGCCGTTATAAACATCATGTCATCCGACGGTACGTGGAGCACGCTGCGAGTCCCCCGCGTTGTCGTCGACGGCTTCACCCGCTGTCCCTCCTTCCAGCCCGTCGGTCGCGGCACACACAGCACGTGCAGCAGCGACACGGAGAACGCGAGTACGAGATTCTCGGCCACCTCGTTCGATGCTGTTCCAACCTGTACAAGAACATATAGGTGGTTAGGACTGGAGAAATGGAGCTTCTAGCATGTGTGGCCCTTCTGGCTCATGTGCCTTTGTACAGAATGTTTTATAAACAAACACCTTTTGTTCCAAGCTGATAACGAACAAGATGAAAATGGCTAACACACTCTATGCTTTTATAATAATGCTATACATGGTTCTGTTCTGGATATGCAACATGCAAATTGTTTTTGGAGCAGCTTGTATCCAGTTTTCACGAATAGCAGTCAATCCATTTCATGCTGAGGATATGCCATTTTGATTGGGGAAAATCATGAATATTTTCTTTAAATGTGCTTAGAAGTACATGTCGCAACCACCATTTGAACCTTCTCATCGATACGGTTCAGATGGTGGTCGCAACATATACTTTCATTGAGAAAAAAACAAAAATAAAAATAAAATGTTTTTAAAAAATCCTACTCATAAAGGTGTATTCCGCATGTAATGGGTTAAACGCTATTGGTGTGAAACGCTAAAAGTGTGTGATACGTATAGCGGCTGTACTACATGGGTAGAGTGATGGCCTAGACTGGTTCCCGACTTACACCTCAACCACAGGCATACCGGATCACAGGAACCGGGGCTGCACGGTTATCGTAGTAACCGAGTTGGTATGACTAGTGTAACTATGACACTTGTAAGCATTTGCTGTGGTAATGTCATTTTCACGTGCAACCGGTTTGTAATGGAAAGTGCTTACATGTGTAACACAGTCTCTAAACATGTTATATTGTTCGGGAACAAGATGCACTTGTGCAATACAAGAGAAAATGAGCAAGGGTTCACGTATACCCCTGGAAACCGCATGGACCGACAAATAAAAACATTAACATGACCTTGGACATGAAGGCCGCATGGTTGTGGTATGGAATGAAAATATGGACGATGATAAGGAAGTACAGTCAAACCTGTGAATAAAGGCCAGCCATTGGAAGTGTTTGTTTGTTTGTTGGGGTTTAACGGCCTATCAACAGCTAAGGTCATTTAAGGCCGGGTCAATGGGTTTAGTACTAAATCCCATATAGTACCTGTACAAGTACATGTACATGTTCAAGTAAATGTACAAATGGAGAGAAAATCCCAAAAATCAGAACTGAATATTTACAATAAAAAAACTATATATTCAGCCCTGAAATCAGACTAATCCTGTTCTGATTCCAGATCCTCGCCACACCAGAATCACTTGGACCCCTCCCAAAAGCAGCAGGATCAGTAATAATCTTACTACTTTTATAATGGGCAATAACCCAATTCAACTCCCAGGTAACAAAAGAGCCAAAGATAAAAACGTACCTGAGGGCCAAACCAGGCAAATCGTGATTCCTATAGTATAAGGAGGAAACCCTACCGTTAATTTTCACCATCGCGTTCGCCCGACCAACTACCCACCCTCTGGGAAGTGAAAAATCTGGCCTTGGTTCACAGGTGGTCTTTATTCACAGGGTCATTTATATAGTAATTGTGCCTTTGGGACAACAAAAGTGTGGCCTTTACAGCCAGGTGATTGCTATTGGGAGGTGGTCTTTAGCACAGGTTCGACTGTATATGAAGTTTGAGGTCAATCCGACTTACCATTGCAGAGATAATGGGGAGTACTACAAAAATGTAACGAGGACGGACGGACGGAATTACGAAAACTATATACCCCTTGACATAATTCGTATGCCGGGGTATCAAAATGCTGCATATGGTTGAAAACATATCATCCGTCTTTCAGTTCATGTTCTGATGCATACGACAAACTATTGCCACAAAATGAGAACTAAATGTAAAAATGCATTTCTGACAATAGCACATTCCTTGACAATTGGCGAAATTTGTACTCTAAATTAGGCAGTGTGTTTGGCGAACACTGAGCACAGCTCAGCCTCAACTAATTAGACATACTAATTTCAAGCATGAGAACAGGGTACATGTTCAGAGAGTTAAATGAAACCTCACAGGCTTGGTAAGTACAGCTGCAATGTATACCACTGTGCATATGCAATACATATAATCTAACATTTGTGTTTATTTAAATACATGTAGAGTGTATATAACTACCATTTTGAAATACCGGATTTATTACCCCGATACATCTGGAAATCCGATAAAGAAACGAGTGCTGAGGAGCTCTCCTTTCTTTATCGGATTTCCAGATGTCTCGGGAAATAAATCTGGTATTTCTAAATGGTAGTGGAAAAATTGTACATTATATCGAGGGTTTAGCGCAATACGGTGGTAACTCACTTTTTGTAAAATGTTTAAGAGAGCCAAAAATATTTCTAAAACTAACACTTAAACTCAGTTATGTACCATTTTCACTTATATTATGTAATAACAGACATGAAAAATAAATAACCTGATGCAAACAAAATTCAAATAAATGAAAAAGTGATATTAGCAAATATTTCAGTTACGACCGTATTGCGCTGAAAATAACAGCCAAAATGCTGAAATAGTTCAGTTCGTAACTCGGAATCAATTTTTAAAAATATGTTGTAAAACTTGATATTTTGATTTAAGCTTCAGCAATTTACTTGCAATGAATGAAAATATCCTTGATGTATTTTCTTTTCTGAACATAACATGTTATTATCATCAAGGTCATGACATTGACCTTCAGTGGTCAGCTTTTTTAGCTCATAAATCATGTGTCGTGTACATATCTGAATTTAAAGTTTTTCACACTACTATCCATGATACATACACAGATGCAACTAGTACTGCTTATTTATGCACTGCAGATATACACTTTACATTATCATTAGGGTCATGACCTTGACCTATATTTACATCTTTAATTGTCATAAAGATATGGTAAAACATAATTGATAATGGGCCGTTTATCTTGAAACAGTTTATTAAAATCAAAAGTATTTTTTTATTTCAACTTGAAACTACTGACAAACTATCTTAATTATATTGAGCCATTCTTGAGGTTAACAGACACCCATCATCAATAATAATATGTACAGCTATTAAAGGTACTGTGTCTCAGATGATGCTTCAGATACTCAATAAGTTGTGTTGTTTTTCGTGTCATGTTCTGCACATAACGTTTACCAATCACACCCTATCATTTGATAATATTTTTTTACGGATCTCTTTTATGTGCATATCTGATACCTAGTGCTTTTAACCATAAGCATAGCAATTTTTAAATGTAATATTATTTTCTGATAAACTACAATTTGATCTTTATTTACATATCAAAATATCATTGTGGAGCTACAATACTATTGTATAAAATGCAGCGCAAAACTGTTGTACAAATAACTGGAGTTACGACTGTATTGCGCTGAATTTGTTTTTGCATCCCGAGATTATATTTGTTTTCCAAACTTGCAATTGTTTTTAAATATATGTTTTATGTTCTATGTAATATCATTTTTTTTACTAAATACAAGTCCACAATTATCTATAGTTCAAAATTGCACTATAGATCCACCACAATTCTTTATAAAATGCAGCACAAATACATTGCACGTGTAATTTGAGTTACGACTGTGTTGCGCTGAGATTATTTGGCGATTTTGAGTTACGACCTTATGCCAAATGACCATTTATAGCCTTAAATATTGGAATTCAATACTAATCTTTTTACATATACTGTATTACTAGAAAATACATTAGAAAATGCAAAAAAGTCAATTTCGAAAAAAAAGTGAGTTACGACCGTATTACGCTGAACCCTCGATATGCTCTTCAAAAAATAAAGCGTACAACGTTGTTATCATATGAATTGTTTATTCGCCAGATATAACGTCAAAACGTGACGTCAATTACGTCTCGTGAACGTCTATGAGGAAATATTTCCTTCAAGGAAATAAATCCCTCCAGAATCACGGTAAATCACTGGGTTGCATGTAATAATATGATATTTATTAAACTTGTTGACTGAGTATCAGTAAATAAATATCATAATAAATTGTCACAGAGAGTGAGGCCCCAGAGCTCCAGATAAGGTACATATTGGCGTATTTTACACACTTATTGTAGCAGAATGCTCATTGATTATCAAAAGTGGGAGTACAAAATACTCACAGAAATGTGAAAATATGCATTGATTTGCAATTGAGTAGTGAAAATACTGTAATAAAGTTGAAAATTTACTTAGTTGAGCTGCAAAAAGCAACAGTGTTTCCTTTTTGCAGCTCAAATAAGTGAATTTTTAAATTAGTTTTATTTTTGTATCATTTATTCCCCATTTTATAATGAAGAAAAGCATTTGTTCCCCATTTTATAATGAAGAAAAGCAACAATACATTTGTAAAAGTAAAATACACATTGAATTTAAAATATGGGGGTATAATCTTTAGATACAAAACTTATCTGAAGCTCTCAGGTCCCGTATTTGACCAAGTAACCTACCTCCACGACGCCTTTCACAAGGTCCACCTTGGACGACTCCAGCTCAAACAAGAAGTTGTTCTTTAGGTAGCCGAGGTCTTGACGCTGCCAGCGTCCGATCTTCATCTTGTAGAGCCCGATACTCAACGTCCCCGGGCTGCCTCGCACTCCCTGCGTGCCGCTTTGTTGTGTCGTTCCTGTATATGGGTGACAGTTATTAATATGTGCATGTATACTGAAACTGTACTGTATAGACACACAAAAGTGTCATGTACACGTAGACGGACGGACACACGCAAGTACAATCTGACTATGGCAAACCCTTCATACAACTTGTCCATTGGGTGGGGGACACAAATCATCTGTTATTGTGTTTATCCGCACCTGTGTTTGTGTTTTGCAAAACAATTAAAACTAGAAAATGTGTTCATAAAACATGGATGTCCCACATATCGCTTTGATAGTAAACAAGGCAAATTTCCAAGTCCAAAAGGGGAGATAATCCGTGACCCGGGAGTCGAATAAAAAATCGAAATAAACATTTCGCATCTACTCATCATAAGAAAGCTACCGGTACATACCAAGTTTTAGGTTTGTAGCTATTACAGTTTCAAAGTGTTACGAGTTACAAGCCAAACATTGGAAAATTCTAAGTCGTAAAGGGGGAAATAATCCATGATCGAATACAAAATCTACTCATCATAAGGAAGCTACAAATCAAGTTTCAGGTGTGTAGCTATTAGGGATTACAAGTTTAACGAGTTACAAGACAAAATTGGAGAAATCTAAGTCTAAAAGGGGGAAA
The DNA here is from genome assembly GCA_029237695.1 of Conchocele bisecta. Taxonomy (NCBI): domain Eukaryota; kingdom Metazoa; phylum Mollusca; class Bivalvia; order Lucinida; family Thyasiridae; genus Conchocele; species Conchocele bisecta. The sequence continues at coordinate 133,479,064 of CM055266.1, forward strand.
TAATCCATGACCCGGAAGTCGAATAAAAAATCTTTGCACATCTACTCGTCATAAAGAAGCTACATACCAAGTTTCAGGTCTGTAGCTATTACGGTTTGAAAGTTTTACGAGTTACAAGACAACATTGGAAAACTCTAAGTCTAGAAGGCGTCGAATCAAAAATCGAAATAAACTTTGCGTATCTACTACTGTCTGTTCCACGTTTTGCTGCCGACAAACTTTTGGCTATTAAACACATTAAATCTAAAAAAATATTTAAAAGTAAGTACTTTTTTATCAATAACAAAAAAGTCACCCTCCCCCAAAAAAATATATTTGATGAAATTCCATCAAATATTGTTTGTATTGCGAAAAAAGATTTTCCTATGGGAATTTAACATGGGAGCTAAATACATTTTTTTAAATATTTTTTTAATTTGTGGACCGATTTTTAAAATCTAACTTTTGTTTTTTTGGGGAGGGTGACTTTTGTTATTGATGAAAAATAACTTACTTTTAAATAGTTTTTAGATTTAATGTGTTTAATGGCCAAATGTTCGCCGGCAGCAAAACGTGGAACAGACAGTACATACCCTGTTTAAGGTCTGTAGCTAGTGCAGTTTAAAAGTTTTACGAGATACCAGGTTGATGACGGACGGACGGACGGACGGACGGACGGAGGGAGGGAGGGACGGACAGGACAGACGGGACAGGACGGATGGATGGGACAGACGGACAAAGATAACACTGAATGCCCCCCTCCACTATCGTGGTGGGGCATAAACAGTTAGTGCAGCCGATTTTCTTATGAACTCAGTAAACTTGTTTCATAAGAATCATGTGTAGCCCATGGGACCCCTAATCATCATATGATTTTAATATGATTGCTTGCGAACATGTTATGTGAACATTCTCTCGTTCCACATTGTTAGAATATTAGAGGTATGAAAACATAATTTGGAAAATTTATAACGTGGATTACCTTACCTGACCGTGGTGGTGACCTCTGTCGCCAGTCTACCACATTACAAAGAGGCTTCAGTGTATTGTGGAACATGTTTGATTTGATTTTATGCATTATATCAAGCATTGAAAATGTATATTGTGTACGAGGTACCAGTATGTACGTATAGTATCGTGACCCAAGTATAACGATACGTATTGTATAGTGAGGCAGGCGTATCATTATACCCCTACTACTGTTTCGTGAAACCTGCCTAAGTTGCACAGCTATATAAACAATGCAAAAACAATACTTTTTTTGATAATGTTAAATTTTACCAAAATCTTCTTTTTATTTTTTGAAATTTGGTCCAATATTGATTTTATTATGAAATGTTTTATTTCCCCATGTTATTTGTTTTTAGGTAGATCATTTCCACGCTATATAGCCAGGTTTCTACGGAGCTTTATGAGTGACATGAGAAGAGAAAACAATGTTCTGACAAATTTGATTTCGTTCTCACGAATTCTAATTCGTTGGAACGTATTCGAATTCGTTCTAACGCTTTCCAATTCGTTCTAACGCATTCCAGTTCGTTCCCAATTCGTTCTAACGATTTCCAATTCGTTCTAACGATTTCAATTATTTCGTTCTAACGCATTCCAGTTCGTTCCCAATTCGTTCTAACGATTTCCAATTCGTTCTAACGATTTCATTTATTTCGTTCTAACGAATTCAAATTCGTTCTAACGCATTCCAATTCGTTCTAACCAATTCGAATTCGTTAGAACGCGTTCCAATTCGTTCTAACGCATTTCCAATTCGTTCTACGAATTCGAATTCGTTCTAACGCATTCCAATTCGTTCTAACGATTTCCAATTCATTTTAACGTATTCCAATTCGTTCTAACGATTTCCAATTCGTTCTAACGAATTTAATTATTTCGTTCTAATGATTTCCAATTCGTTCTAACGCATTCCAATTCGATCGAACGCATTCCAATTCGTTCAAACGAATTCAATTATTTCGTTCTAGCGCATTCCAATTCGTTCTAACGAATTCGAATTCGTTCTAACGCTTTCGAATTCGTTCTGACCAATTCGAATTCGTTCTAACCAATTCGAATTCGTTAGAACGCATTCCAATTCGTTCTAACGCATTCCAATTCGTTCTAACGATTTCCAATTCGTTCTAACGATTTCCAATTCGTTCTAACGTATTCCAATTCGTTCTAACGATTTCCAATTCGTTCTAACGAATTCAATTATTTCGTTCTAACGCATTCCAATTCGTTCTAACGAATTCAATTTCGTTCTAACGCATTCCAATTCGTTCTATCGATTTCAATTTTTTCGTTCTAACGAATTCGAATTCGTTCTAACGCATTGTAATTCGTTCTAACGCATTCCAATTCGTTCTAGCGATTTCAAATATTTCGTTCTAACGCATTCGAATTCGTTAGAACGAAATAATTGAAATGGTTAGAAAGAATTCGAATGCGTTAGAACGAAATAATTGAAATCGTTGGAACGAATTGGAATACGTTAGAACGAATTGCAATGCGTTAGAACGAACTATAATTCGTAAAAACGAAAAAATTGAAATCGTTAGAACGAATTGGAATTCGTTAGAACGAATTGGAATTCGTTAGAACGAATTGGAAATCGTTAGAACGAATTGGAATGCGTTAGAACGAATTGGAATGCGTTCTAACGAATTGGAATGCGTTAGAACGAAATATTTGAAATCGTTAGAACGAATTCGAATTCGTTAGAACGAATTGGAAATCGTCAGAACGAATTGGAAATCGTTATCTATAACGAATTGGAATGCGTTAGAACGAATTGGAATGCGTTCTAACGAATTCGAATTGGTTAGAACGAATTGGAATGCGTTAGAACGAATTGGAATGCGCTAGAAAAAAATTGGAAAGCGTTAGAACGAATTGGAATACGTTCTAACGATTTTTTCTCTTCTCATGTCCCTTATAAAGCTCCGTACCGCCACCTTCCTTTCCCCCATGTTAAATTCACATAGATAAATCAATGTTTCGTAATAAAATCAATATTTGCCAAATTTCACGAAATAAAAAGAAGTATCATTCTTAAATTTTTATAAAATTTAATATTAACGAAAAATAATATTGTGTTTGCATTGTTTATATAGCCGTAAAATGGGCAAGTTTTGTGAAACAGACAGTAAATGATCACATATGTAATGTCCGCCACATAGTTACCTGCTACACCCGCCTTGCCCTTCTTGAATCCGACCCACTTGCCGGTGACAATGCCCCAGTCACCCGCGTTGTTCTTGATCAGGATGGCCCGCTCCCCAGCCCGGGGGTTCAACGTCACCGTGCTGGACGAGCTCGCTACCTGTCACACACAGATAGGGGATCTTACAGTAGTGCTGATTTAATATGATAGTTATTACACAAGATTACCGATTTCATAAGAAACGAGGCTATGCCAAGTGCATGATAAGCAGAAATAACCAAATCTAACAATGCGAGAAGTGAATGACGGAAATGATTCTAAAGTGCTGTCAAACCATGTTTTTGATGATAAAAATGGAAAATAGAAAATAAACAGCAGACGACACAATTTAATTCAGCATTGTTAGGGTTGAACTCCTTTATTTGCAGTCAGGTGTGGAGTGGAGGGGTAATACATGTAGTGGTGGCAGGAAAGGCTGCAAGATACTCCCGAACCATGAATTCGACATTACCAAAATTTGTCCCGATACCATTATTAGACTGCCACAAGGTTGTCCACACTATTGAGCCTACAGGGAATTTAAATTCAATTTAGAGCAGGGAATTAGTTTTTTTTCTAATTCATCTAAGTATGCAGGGGCTGTCTGTGATTGATCTGTGATTCATTATTGTTCTGATTTCACCAACATAGCAAAGTATATTTTTCTAGCAAAGTATACTGTGAGGGAGAAATTTTCAAATTAAGGATAAATTTATATTAATTTTTATTATACTGAATTTATTACATTATCACAGCCATTTTGGCTGTGATAATGTAATAAATTAAGTATAATAATTCTGCATACTTTTAATCATCAAATATATGCAGTCGTTAGTTCTGTATGAAATAATGCATTTCGGAAAAATTAATGATTACTCCATCAAAGTATACTTTGCTACTGATTGAAGAACTTGTTTATTAGAGCAAGTCAGCAGAGACTCACGGATACCCCGGCCGCTAACTGGACCGACAAACATAAGCTTTAACTCAAATCTTACGGACGGACTGACGAACTGACGGAAATACGAAAACTATAAACCCTCGACATACTTTGTATGCTTGGGGTATAACAATCAAGATTGTCAAAACGACAAAGGTATAAAGCCAATTGCTTACAGTGTAATGAAAAGCAAACTTCGATATATTTGCTGTATAATGGTTCATTAAAGTTATGACAAGAAAATCTACTCTGAAAAGCATACATACATTAACCCATTTCATAATGAGAATACGCCGTTATGTTTGCGGAAAATCCTAAATATATTCCTTCTATGTGCTCAGAAGTATATTATGTCGCGACCACCATTTTGAACCGTATCGTCCGGACGGTTCAAATGAGTGGTCACAATATAGACTTTCATTGTGAAATAACAAAAATAAGATATTTAAAACTAGAAAATATGTTCATAAAACACGAACGCACCAAGTTTCAGGTTTGCAGCTCTTACGGTTTAAAAGTTTTACGAGTTAAGTAGTATATAAGAGTCACAATGATACCATCACCCTCTGGAAGGCACCGGCTACGCGCGGCGCCCCCCACCGCATGGTGGTATCATTGGTGACTCTATATACTACTACCGCGAGACCATATATTTATGATATGAGAAGATACACCCTATTAGAGATAAGAATCCCTATGTTATACTCAGTATATATATATAACAATCTGTCATACATTTATTACGAATAAAATAACAACTGACACCCTATTCAAGATAAGACCGGGAGGAAAAGGGTCGAAGGACAGAGAAAGCTCGTGCGGGCAATGTCCGCCAAGAAGATGATCATATACTCCCCACTGCTAAAGTGGTATCTGGAGCACGGTCTGATAGTCAAGGCGGTGCATAGGGTGATAGACTACACGCCCGGCAAACCGTTTCAATGGTTCGTGGAAGAGGTCACCGCTGCCAGACGGACGGGGGACGTCGACAAGAGCAAGGCGGTGTTGGCGGAGATATTAAAAGTGGTTGGCAACGCGTGTTGTGGCAAGCTGATAGAGGCACAAGAGAGACACCTGAACACCACATATACGAAGGATGAGAAGACTGTCGACCGGGCACTGAGGTCGGCGTGGTTCGAAGACCTGGAGGAGATTGGGGAGGCTTACGAGATATAGAGCAGGAAGACTCGAGTGGTGATCAACAGACCGTTTCAGTGTGGATGCTGGAGTTCTACTACGACTTCTTGGACAAGTACGTGGATCGCGGAGATTTCGAGCTGATATAGATGGACACTGACAGAATGTACTTCACGCTGTCGGAGAAGACGCTGGTGGCGGTGGTGAGAAAGAATATGAAGAGAAAGTTCAATAAGGAGAAGACCGAGTGGTTGGCGTGGGACGTGTGGAGCAACAGAACTCCGGGACTGTTCAAGCTGGAATTCGAAGGGGATAGAGCCATCGCTCTGTGTAGCAAGTGTTACTACGTGAGTGGTGATGGAAAATTTAAGCACTCGGCCAAGGGGATGTCGAAGAGATCTAACGATCTGACTTGGGGAAGGTACAAGAGTGCTCTCGAAGGGGGTAGGGATATGGCGGAGAACAGGGGATTCCGAATGGTTAACGGGGTGATGAAGACGTACAAGCAGTATAAGTTGGGGTTGTCGGCGTACTACGACAAGAGGAGAGTGATGGAAGACGGGTTATACACCGAGCCTATAGGATAGGTAAAAAAAAAGAAAGAAAAGAAGGAGAGAATACTAAAGACTCTGACGATCCGGGGGTAGCTGGGTGTCAGAAGGCACCATAAGAAGTTCTTCGCGAACAAACCCTCGAGATGGCCCATCATTCAAATAGTAGAGCACGGGCTCATCAGGTTTGGTAATAGATCGATCTAGATGATATACATTGAGAGACCACACGGAATCAGTTGCGCGGCGGTTGCCACCTTCGAGCTCTCCCGGTTGATAGAGGTACCGGACGTCAATATCTGATGGAAGCCGTTGCTCCTCTAAACCAACGGGTCGCCCGCGCGAGACGGCAGAGGGCTTGCTCGTCATCCTTTTAAACTTGATAGCATGTACGGGCTTCTTACCTATCAATCTGGTCACCTCTCCGTTCAGTGTGGAGACCACGGCGGGCAGTCTGGCCACCCACTCGGCCGATCGCGAATGAGGGTCTACAAGTTCTTTGGCGTATTGGTGTCCGAACAGTCTCTCAGCCAGGGTTCGATTGAAGCGCTCCACGATCCCCTGGTCCCGGTGGATGTTGACGCGGCCGCGTCTGACAGAAACGTTGTGCTTAGACAATAGATGAGAGACCGCGCCCATGAACTCACGGCCGGGATCGTCCTGGAGAAGATTCGGCCATTTGAGAGGACTCCTCTTATATATTCGGGAAAGAGCCTCGGCCACCTCCTTAGACTCTTTAGTGGCCAACGGCTCAGCCCCCTTATAACGACTCGCTACGTCAACGATTGTCAGTGCGTACTTGTACGTCTTGCGACCGACGCCATCGTGAGGGAGAAACAGGAGATCCGCCTGGTGAACTTGGTTGGGCACCGGCACGTCGAATTTCGGGCGCGGAATATTGTGAGTCCCGGGCAAATAGATCTGCCAGATGGCCTGCTTTTTGAGCCATTCCTTGACAGCGTTTTCTGAAACCTTGGTCGCCGCCGCCAGGTTCTTGATGGCAGCGAGTCCCTTCCAGTAGCCGTGGGGGCTGTAGTACGTGTTTGCTAGCTTGCGCGCTAGGCGAACTGATAGTTTGGTATCAAGTTTGCGCGTGTTCATCGTATGCGAAGTATTCCAATATATCGGACAATCTCCAACAAGCCCTCGCCAGATCGTCCGGTAACTGCGTCGATAATAATAAACCTTTGTTGGAAGTACAATTGCGATTGGGGGTTAAGTTCTGAAGGAACTTGGGAAAATCTAATTCATCCAATCCCCCAGGATTGGTGGAGGAATATAACATCCGCTTTGCGAAAAGGGTGGCCTCTTTTTCATCCTCCCGCCACGTCTCGAGAGAATCTCGGGCCAGACGAATCATACCCTTTGCACCAGCTATGCGGTGTTTAAGGGCAGTGTAGCCTACATCAATCATAGCAAAATAAAGTTCGTCAACTGACATCGTTCTATATATATATATATTTATAAAAAAAATTATTAAAAATAATTATTAATTTGTAAAAATTATTAATTAATTTAAAATCTCGATTGGATATAGTAGGTGACGATACCCACCACACCCATTCCCACGACGATGAACGCGATCTCGCGATCTTTTTTGGGGCTCTGACGGTACATAGAAATCTGCAAGTTGGGGCTCGCGATCCAGCGGCGCGAGACTTTTCTGTGGATATGCCAGCGCGTGCTCGCGGTTGGCTTCTTTAACGTTCTGGAAAGTTTGTGCGGCGTGATTCTCGCGGCGAAGCTCTTCGTTGACCCAGTCCAGATGGGCGGTTCGTTTTTTTGACCACGCTTCCTTTGCGCTATTGAGTTGTTCTACAGCTAAATCGTGACGCTTGCGCTCCTCATCCACGTTCGAGCTTCTCATTTTCGAGAATATAAAGTTGCTACCGCTGAACGCCAATGTGTTTACAAGCGCATCACCTATCATTATTCCGATCGAAGCCATTATTTCAATATATTAGCAGGTAGAATTCCAGGTTTAACTAGATAATCTCGAGTCGCAACTGCGGCCGCTATATCTATTCCCACTTGCCAGGCGTCTTTCCCAGTAAAGTCCAATTTGGGAGTGGACCTTCCTAAGACCGCCTTTAATAGTTGAGCACACCCGATACTGAAAACCGATATCACCACACCGTTATAAAGTGCGTTCACTAACATTTTACCATCTTGTTCAGCCATTGTTGATAATTATAATTATTGCATATAAAAGGGATCGCGATCAATGTTTAAATGGGGCGCATCCAATCGCGATTGGTGTTTCGTAACTGTTTTTGGATGAATTGATGGGGGTTGTTTTCTCGATAAGGATTGGTGTAATAGGGGGTATTTCCACACGCACAGGGCACCAACAACTGCCAGACCACCACCAACAACCCAACTCCAATTCGCGAATTGGGGTTCAATCGAATTCGTCCAACCTCGATTGGGTGTTTAGTGTGCTTTCATTTCGTGAATTGGGGGTGTTGTTATACTCAACACTGTTGAACCTGATTGCTCTGTCTTCAGATGTTTTGCTGTCTCCGTCCCCGATTGCAACGACTGTTTAGCCTCTCGAAGCTCGGCGAGTATTAACTTGTTTGTTTGTTTAACTTTTCGGGTGGCAGCCGCCGCCCTCCCAGCTGCCTGCCTTTTTGGGTTTTTATGTCGTGCAACCCCCAACTCCAATCGCGATTGAGTTGGAGGATCAATCGGAGTTGGAAGTGCTGCAATCGGGTTCAACTCCAATTGCGATTGGATCGGGTATTGCTGTTCCGTCACTCTCGCAGGTGTGTCTTGTGTCATCATTTATGATATTAATATTAGGGCTTATAGTTCGTGGGCATATATGTCCAAATTGACAGTGTTTACCCGTGGTCAACGCGGTTGTCAGCGGAGCTAAGTACATTCCAAACTTGTGATAAATTGAGCAGCAGGCTGTTCTAAGAGTGTGACCTATAAAAGGGTCAGTCTCTAGATCGTCAATCAATCCCGCGGTATTTGGTATAGGGAGAAGTATACTAACGGCGGTTGCGTACAAATGAATAGCCGCCGATCCAAGAGTTTTTGTCATCTCCACACCTAACCTAGATTCGTATCGCGCATACATTTTATCGATCTCCGCATCTGACATCTTATCCACCTAAAAAACTGAGAGACGCCTACAGAGATAATGCTCCGATTGTTCCCCAGCAACCAGCGCAGCTAGCCGCTCTCGTCGCGCCGCATTTTCATTTTCATTCTGAGTCATTGCACTCAACCCAATACCAACCGCCGTTGGAGTTGGAGTTGATCCCGATTGCTCTGTCGGAGTTGATGTTTCATTATCTTTCAGGATGTTGGCAGTCGGAGTTGAGGTTTCTTCCATTAGCTGATCGAGAAGTTCGTCGCAGTTCATTATTGCTAATTTTTTAACGCTTTGCCTAGCATGGCGGCCAGAAAATGCGAGCTCGGAGAGCATGTCCTTCTTTTTGGTCATCGCCGCCTTGGCCGAGCAATCGTCAATCACGTATAGGGTGGGCTCACTCTGGAATCTTTGGTATAAACCACGCAACCAATCGTGAAGTCTGTCGCCGGGGTCAATAACGTATATCTCAGGGTCGTCCCATATCTACTGGCGCCGCTGATAAGTCTCGTTGTGCCGCACAGTGGGACACAGGATCACAATGTGTCGAAAGGCACCGCGGTAGGACCCCTCGAGCAAGTCGAGGATGAAAACCGTTTTTCCACATCCTGTCTGCCCACATATTATGGCAGAGTGAGCATCTCCAATCGTGAATTGGTATTGATTGCTAATTTTATTAAAATCAGTAGATCGCTGATACGTATCGACCATCTTCGATGTTGAGTTGTGCGTCTGTAATTATATATAAGTACACGTTCAATGGCCCATTTCCATCCGCCTCTTTGGTTATCTGGATCGTCACACCCTCGCTAGCGTTCTCAACTTGGCGTCCGCTACCGTGTATTTGGTCATCGTCGCTGGCTCGCATGTCTAGCCATAACGCGTATTTGATATTCAGGAACTCCGCGAGGGAGACGGCCGAGAGATGCAGGTCTTTGGCAACTGCTGCAACCTCCGGAGAGCGCTTAGAGCCGGCAGCAAATTGTTTTCTTACTTCGTCCCCCACTGCTGGTGCGCGCGAAGACCCGCGCTGTAGAGTTGATTGGGGACTCCCTCGATCGTCACCTCTACTTTCGTGATTTTGGGGTTATAGAATATGTCGGTTTTTCTAGCACCGAACGCGAACCGAGCATCCTCGAACCCAGTATACCTTTCATCGAGCGGGCGGGTACGTTGACATTAATATTCCACAATGTGTCGCCTTTGTCTTTCGTCATCTTGCGATGGCGAAGAACTCGGTCGTAAAGTATGGCAACGCGCCCGGCGTACTGGGTTCTGATCAATCGCGCGAGTTCGGGCATCGTGACCATGTCGTACTCCAGCGAAACATTATCGATCGTATACGTCGATAACATGTCGGTGGCTATGAGAACTCGGCCGTAGTCGTTGAACGTTAGTTCGTATTCGAGGCGGTCAGCCAAAGCACTCTGATAGTAGGGCATGTGAGTCTTCAGCAACTCAAAGTCGAGCGGGATGTAGAAGCGGTTGCCGTAACCGCCCGCGACCGCGTTGTCGCTCGCGTTGTTATCTGCCTTGTTACCAGCCCCGATTCTAATTTTGGTTACGTTCTTATTTTTGCTGGTGTCAATACCCTGATAGACAGCGTTTTCGCACTCTTGCACCGTCTTCCACAGGTCCTGATAACAATGGTAGACGTCGCTGTCATCGATCGACATCACCTCATTACCAGAAATCTTTATCATGGTCTTCTTGACGATGACACTACCCAGGTTCTGAACGACGGTTCGGTCCGCGTCCGTCGACGTCAGCGAAATAGTGAAAGCGAGGCGAACAGACCCCGGCACAATGACGTCGTTAGTTCCGAGGTTGGGGAAGCGGCCTAAGAGCTGCTGGTTCTGGTTGATCGTCGATGGGTTGTTCGTAATAACGACACTCTGTTTCACGCCTTTTGCCCCGAGGGGCTCACGCAGTCTGCGGTATGGATTGAGTTTGCGACCGTATTGACTCGAAGACATAATTTAGTGAAACTATATTAAACCCGTATGGTTTTGTCTTTAATACATAATTAATATTGACATGGATGAAATCGACAGAGATGATTTCCGCAATGATGATGACATCGATGATGACATCGATAACTATGACGAAACGACCTTCATAGAGACGCCAGCACCCCAAAATACACCTTTGTTTGTTCCAGGTGGACCACGAAATACGCCTTTGGTTGATCCAGGCGCATCTCCCTATGTGGGAGGCCTCACCCGAGACTCCGGCATGGGCGGTACCGAGATTCCTGCGGGGATCTCCAAGGATGAGCTGGCTCCTCTCACGGAAACGGAGTCTCGGGTGAAACGGTGGGAGAGTGAGGTGTCTAAACACGGCATCAATGCCACGTTGGAGTTCCGCAGCACTAAAAGAGGAGACATGTGGGTTAAATGGGGCAAGAGCTGGAAGTTGCTGACGTAACAAGAACGACCCGACCCGGTTCCTCGGGGCCTCTTCCTTGAACCGATATGGAGTACTCTTCGCTCGAGCTCTCGGAGTGATCGATGATCGGGCGCAGCTGCCTCAACAAATGGTAAAAATCCTACAGTCTACCGACGAAACGCTGGTGAAGACGGCCGCCGCTATAGAAACGAGTGATATCAGCGAGGTCCCTCGTATAGCCACCGACGCTATTAACACAGTGGAAACCACGGTCAACGAATTAAACGGCACTAAGTATTACCCACCATTACCTCTTCGCGAACTCTTGGGACTCGATAAGGTTCTGCAAACGGTCCGGGGCGAACTGGTCAATAACCTCTCCAAACTCACGGTGCTGGACGAACATATCGCGCTAGAAGAAAGAAAACTTGGGGAAGTCCGTGACGATAGAGAATCTACCGAGCGGATCAACAAACTCATGCGGTCGTTGCGGGACGAAAGAGAAGCTCGCTTGGAGGTTGTCTCGACTAACCGTGAGGCACTTTCCGGCCAATTAAGTCGGAGCCACGAAACAATCTCGAGGGTCCTACACGAGGACACGACACTCGGTGAGCGTCTTCGCACTCTGTTCAGAGAGAAGGGCGTCACGATAGTAACCATCATCGCAGCTTTCAGCATGATTATATCGACCCTAATTCTATCTATATCGTCTCTATTTGTAGCTGTCAATGCTGGTGCCGCACCAGCACCCGCACCAGCACCCGCACCATCCGGCGGAGCCAAGGAGTGGGTAAAAAAAACAAACTAAAAGCCCTCGCCAGTCTCCTGGCTAAATTAGCAGGAAAGTTGGCTGCCGCGCTGCTTAGTTTGATAGGAGGTCTCCTCTCCTTCTTGTTATCTATATTATGAAAAACGGTCGGATGGCTCGCTGAGAATGCTTGGGCTTTAATCACCGCTCTCCTACTATTCTCCGCCTACTATAGTCCGACCGCCACGAGGGCAACGACGAGCGCTAATTTCTCCTCCTCGTGTGTTATGCTTCCAATCTCGATTGGTGTTTCCACTCCTGTTCCAATTACGATTGGATTAGGGGGACTCGATGGTGCATCCAATTTACGAATTGGGGTGGGTGTATCCAATCAAGCCACGATTGGATGAATTGGGGGTTTTATGAAATCTTTTTCAAATTTATTTGAATTTTCACCTCCGCTCCCTATCATGTTGGGGGTGCGCTTGATGATATCCGTGTTCACGTTACCGTTGTGGCCGATTTTTTGATTGGCGGTGGCGATTACGATCTGATTATTGTAACCGTCAACCGGGTCGTCTCGTAGTAGCATATTGCTCGGCGACATATAAAGACCTATTCCAAATACATAGTCTACTGGAGTGCTGGCATTCTGCAAAACGTCTTGATAATTCTGGATCGCCTTCTCCAGGTCCACCCTAGCTGAGATGGCGTCCTCTACAAGTGCTAAGAATTGTTTTTGTGCATCAAACGTCGTTCCCGTGCCCAGTATAGAACTGCGAGTTTGCTTCTGTGCGCCGAGGATGGCCCAGACGTACGTGCGAATGGAGTCGTTGACGCGAGTAACCCCGGCCTGCGTGAACCCTAGACCCGTATCTAACATAAATGTACCCCACGCGTCCTGAACCTCAGCAGCCTGCTGTATGTAATAGACGTGAGCCCGTTTCGGAGGTAACATTTTACAAGAAAACACGCCGCAGTGCCGACCTCCAGACACTTCCGGCCCGAAAGTCATAGTCGCGGGGTCAAAATTCCCGGCGTTCCGACTGACGATGTGGTCGCCGGAGTGATTGTGTCTAAAATCAGTCTGCGTCCAATTCCCGGACTGGCCCCGAATGAGAAGTCCCCGAGGCCGGTACTGGTAGGAAATGCTTTCTGTCTCCAGTCCGCGTCTTTTGAAACGTTAAATTCGTTACACAGTCTTTCAAACACCATACGGTCGTATGCGTTGGAAATTGGATCCCAGGCGTCGTCTTGAGGTAATGAAATACCTAGTTCTTTGAGAATCCTCCTAATAGTATAATACACGTGAAAGTTGTAGACACTTCGGAGTATGACATTCTTGGATGTCAGATGGTCTTTATGTGAAACTCCACACCCGGCTGTTGCGCACCATACAGCGAAATTTATTTGGTTCTGCCAAAACTGCATCGGTGTTGCTTTCCACCCGTTTACCGCCTCCATCGTAGTAATCTTGGGCAGCCTATATTGTTCAAAGATGTTAGGGAAATTGGTGGCAAAGCCACTGTCCGGTCTAACCGTTACGGTTGGGTGTACAAGGTGGTTAACAACGTCTTTTTGCGTGTATTTACCTCCGACCGCGTACTTTGCATTATAATTAAAGCTAAATGCTTTGGTATCCATTGAAAGATATTATTATGTTTGCTACTATCACTAATGTTCAAAAAGGGAGTTGTGAACTTCAAAGATTAATAGACAACTGCTGCGGACAACGTCGGGTAGGCCTTAGTTCAATCACGTTCACGGTCGGGTGGAAAAACGTTGAAACGTTCGAGGCTATCTATTCCGGAGATGTTGGAGATTTTTTAGATATTATAAATAACCCCGATCGTACAAATGTAGCGAGACGCCTTGGGGAAAGAACTGCCGTATTACTTCGTGCCCTTTGGGGTTTCAGAGATGTCCAAGCTTTAATCGCGACGAATATGCCTGATAGAGCCCCCCCTCTCGCAGTTTCAAAAGCCACGGGGCATGCGACATTGTCCGCTGAAAAAAAAAATAAAGATCTCCCCGGAGTTGGCCTCAATGTTAGATTTAAATTTGCACCCCCTTACAACGAGGATGAAGGGTTTAAGTTCCCGTTGAACTTTGTCTTCCCCGTGGGCGAGCACCGCGGCGATACCCCAGTAAACTTCGCCGTCACGAAAACTCTCGGGGTGCACCTGGATCGGGTGAACACATCGTACAACACGGTAGACGGCACTCCCAGCACATTACTGAAAACCGTGCCCGCCAGCGACTGTTTCTTTGGGGAGACTGTGACCTTAGACTTCCCACACCCCGAGATGAAAGTTTTGGAATCGGGACACATCCACGAGTTGAAGATTTCTATTCTTGATGATAAAGGGCGAGAGTTGAAGAACGATTACCCGATTTCGGTCGTCCTACAAATTTCAAATTAATTAATTTTAAGAAAATTATTTAGAATTAAACGCATGTTCGTAATTTATATATATATATATATATTATCAACATTATTGAAAATGAGTATATACGGACCAGGTAGTTCTTCCGATTGGGTGACACATTCAAAGAATTTGGAACCGACAGAAGGGGGATTCATCCCGACAGAGGGCGACTTTTTAACTACCCAAAAAACATATGCCTTGGTCAATAGAACTATATCGGTGGCCACGGACGAGATTCACAAGAGTCTACTATCACAACTTAGAGAATATGCCCTGGCTGTGAATACACAAAGTCGTGAAGAAACGCATACGGAACTAAACGAACTAGGTGAAAAAATAACCGAATTTCAAAAAGAGGCCCGGTTGGGGATTGATAAAGTCCGAGAAGACCACCAGGCGGCCCTTATGGAGGCTTATGATGCGTTGCGCTTAGAGGACTCTCTCATCAGAGAAGCGGCACTTAGTGAATTAGACGGGAAAATAATCGATTTTCGAAAAGAGACCCGGTTGGGTATTGAGGGAGTCCGAGAAGACCGCCAGGCGGACCTTACGGAGGCTTATGATGCGCTGCGCTCAGAGGACTCTCATCAGAGAGAAGTGGCACTTACCGAACTAGGAAAACAAATAACCAAATTTCGAAAAGAGACCAGGTCGGGTATTGATAAAGTCCGAGAAGACCACCAGGCGGACCTTACGGAGGCTTATGATGCATTGCGCTTAGAGGAATCTCTCATCAGACAAGCGGCACTTACTGCACTAGACAAAAAAATAACCAAATTTCGAAAAGAGACCCGGTCGGGTATTGATAAAGTCCGAGAAGACCACCAGGTGAACCTTGCGGAGGCCATTGCTGAGGCTTATGATGCGTTGCGCTTAGAGGACTCTCTCGGCAGAGAAGCGACACTTACTGAACTAGACGGGAAAATAGCCGAATTTCTGGAAGAGACCCGGTCGGGGGTTGAGGGGGTCCGAGAAGACCACAAGGCGGCCATTGCGGAGGCTTATGGGGCGTTGCGCTCAGAGGACTCTCTCAACAGAGAAGCGGCACTTACTGACCTATACGAAAATATAACCGAATTTCGAAAGGAGGCCCGGTTGGGGGTTGAGGGGGTCCGAACGGGTTTTTGATAAAGTCCGAAAAGACCACAAGGCGGCCCTTGCGGAGGTTTATGGGGTGTTGCGCTCAGAGGACTCTCTCATCAGGGAAGCGGCGGTTGCCGAACTGGACGGGAAAATAACCGAATTTCAAAAAGAGGCCAGGTTGGGTGTTGAAAAAGCCTTAGAAGGCCACCAGGCGACCATTACGGAGGCTTATGATGCGTTGCGCTTAGAGGACTCTCTCAGTAGAGAAGCGGCACTTACCGAACTAGATGGTAAAATAACCGAAGTTTCCGATAAACTGAAACATGCTCGTAGAGCCGCGACCAAAGCACTTGAGGAGGCCTCTTATAAGATTCGTACTGAGGCCCATACCTCTATCGGGGCGGTTGCCGGATTGGTGCAAACAATGAAAACGCAAAAACGTGTCATAACAGTTTGGGCTGAGAAGCGGGGCCCATTGGTTGAGGGGCTCTATGAATATTCGTTCGGTGCCAAAGCGAGTAATACATGTGGGGGATACACCATGACAGCTACAGGTACAGTTCTCCGAATGGCGGTCTACTCGGTTAATGCTAGTGGTAAACCTTTGGGCGCGGTCACGATAAATCTTGTAGTAGATGTGGAAGAACGGGGGGTTGGAGTCACTAAAATCGCTGGAGATAGTTCGTCGGTGGTTTTGTTCGCCGGTGACGATCTAATTAGACTTTCCGAAGGTAGTGTTATTAAGTTTGTTACGAAAATCGCTGACCCAGAGAGTTCTTCCACTATTGTCTCATTGTTAATTGAACTTAATTTGTAAATACTAATATATTGAAAATCATGAACGAATCACCGCTTCCAATTGTCAATACCACTCCATCAACACTGTATCCAATTGTCAATACCACTCCATCAATACTTTTTCCAATTAACGAAAGAAGTTCAGATTTTAGGTTAAATAATATTGTCGCTATGCAGGATATTTTAGTTAGAGAATATAGAAATAGAAAAAGACACGCTAAAAAATATAAGCGCGCGGCGAATATAGCTGAAGCATCTAGTACGGTTCTGGCAAGTTTATCTGTAATGAGTGGTGCGGGGACTGCTGCAACACTATCTACAATTGTAACGGTTCCACTTGCAGGGGTTTTGAGTGGAATTACCGTTTTATCTGGAATACTTTGTATGGTAATTAGGGCGTCGGGTGGAAAACTCGAGAAAAAATGTAGAAAACATGATAGAATATCCGTTCTCGCTAGGTCTAAGAAAAATAGCATCGACGTTATAGTGTCCAAAGCGTTGGCCGATAAGAAAATATCAAATTTAGAGTTTGAATCTGTAGTAGAAGAAATGGGGAGATATGAAAAATTAAAAAATGATATTAGAATCAAAGCACACGCCACCATGCCCAAGCTTGAGTGTACTGATTGGGATAAATTTAGGGTAAAACTTGGAGATAAAGTCGGAGGAAATTAATATTTTATTAAGTAATTAATTTTATAATTTTCTTTAAATTAATTATAAAATTAATTATATTGGTGCAGTAAACAATTTATTAATTAATTTTAGGAAAATTATTAACAATTTAAAAAAAAAAGTTTTAGCTCCAACCGAGGCTCGAACCCGCGCCAGCCCCTGACTTTGTTGGTGAAAATAGTTGTGTTTTATTTGTTTTCTTATATTAATTAATTATTATGTTTTCTATGTAATTATAGGGGATGTTCAGCTTTAAGTTATTAATAATTTTATAATTTTCTTAAAATTAATTATAAAATTAATAAAATAATGAACCATCCCGTAAATTCGTTAACCTCTCTAAGTGTTTATAAATAACCTCTGTACAGACCGCCTGTGTAAATCGATAATTGTACAACACAAGGTAATGTTTATCATAACAGCCTTCGTGGTCGTGTGGGTTAAGGCGATAATGTATAGAGACGAGGGTCGTGGGTTCGCGCCGCGGTTGGAGCTAAAACCTTTTTATTTCTATCCCTATAAATGTGGTCGCTATGATAAACAACTGCATGACAACGGCGTTCCTATCCGACCGCTCGAGGTTGATGAAAAATAAATTCAGATTGCCAGTTTACATACCATCGATAAGGAAAAATACACTCAAAGTATGACAACGGCGTTCCTATAAGACCGCTGGAGGTTGATGAAAAATAATTCCAGATAGCCCGTTTACATACCTTCGATAAGGAAAATACACTCGGCTATGAATTAATTATTATTTTTTTTTTCTGTTCAATAATAATTTTTCAATATCTTTATAAGCGATATCGTAGAAATGTACATTCGTAAACGAATCGTTGGGTTTTAACAATTTTATATAATACACCTTAGTTTCATATCCGATACGCATTATCCGTCTTAATGTTTGTATTTGCCTCTTGTATAGTTGACATAATTGCCGGTATAATATTGTAAATGCAACGTTTTTATCGGAGCGTAATAAATTACGCTGGTATTTCATGTATTCGATATCGCCTAGTGTTTTCATTTTATAGAATTTATATACAGGATCATAACCCCCGTAAGCTTCGTAAACTTCTTCAACACAGTCATTAAAAACTTTCAATTCCAATTGAATTGTATTATCCATTTTCTCTAATAATATTGGTAGTTTGTTTTTCTGTTCAATTTTCCAATTTTATAAAATTAGTTTGATAATGTTTTTTACAGTGTTTTAATGCTGTAGAAACACCGTGACTTATTAGATCGATTCTATCTTTCTAACTGACATTCCGATTTGAATTATTACTAAACGATAATACTTGCGAGCACGTAATCCCTTGTTAACCATTCGATGAGTAGCCTGAGTGCCACCGCATGGTGGACATAGCAATGACTCGGCTTTGGTCCCTACCCCACAATGCCGACATGGGCGAGGCGAAACGGAACCTCTTCGCATCCATGCACGGTGATGTTTGCAATATTCGTAAATACCGGTGCGAAAACATCTCTCGTGACTACCTGTCTTCAACCACGCACACTTAACTAGAACCATTATGTTATTATATATACTGAGTATAACATAGGGATTCTTATCTCTAATAGGGTGCATCTTCTCATGTCGTAAATATATGGTCTCGCAGTAGTAGTATATAAGAGTCACCAATGATACCACCATGCGGTGGGGGGCGCTGCGCGTAGCCGGTGCCTTCCAGAGGGTGATGGTATCATTGTGACTCTTATGTACTACTAGTTACACGGTTGGTGACGGACGGATGGGACGGACGGACGGACGGACAAGGGTAACACTAAATGCCCCTCCACTATTGTGGTGGGTCATAAAAATTCATACCCGCAAAGAGGTATTCCGCATGTAATGTGTTAACAACCCTGCATTTACTGGACCACAAGCCAATGTTTGAACATGATGATCAAGGTGCATAACAAGACGTCTCATCAGGCCTTGTATTCATCAAACTATTTAAAACTTATTTGTGGCCGCGTCTGGAGAAATGTGGCTTATAGGATTTGTTACAAGGGCAGCTCCTGATCAAATAGCACACTCCTGTAGCCTTATAGCGATCTATATTGCTTGCTAATGGAATGGCGAACTGTGCAGATCCTGATCAGACTGTGGGATGCACATGCTGATCTGGATCTACACTGGTCGCAAAACACATACACCCCATTTCTCCATTCACATCCAGATTTGAGGCCATGACTAGTGAAAACAAAATTACATGCCTGACTTTAAAATCCTTATCTAAATATCAGATGCATTTAACATATAGTCTAGACATAATTTAGTAAATTAGCCACCGTGAATTTATCACACGTTACAGTCGAATAGCCTTACCTGTGTGGGCAGCGGCAGTTGATCAGAGGCTATGAGGTGGCCGATGGCAGCCATCTGGTCATGGTAATAGACCTGGACAACGGACATCATCAGGGGCTGGCTGTGTATGGTGCGACATGTAAACACTACTTTGCCCACGTGGTTCTTCAGTCTGCATACAAAAATACAGTTATTGTGACGATGGTTCTTCCATCTAGACATTGTGATGGCCTAGGTGATATGACATTGCACTTCAATACAGGAGGTTGTGAGTTCAATCCTAGCCATGAAAATTGCTTACATATTATTTCCATCCCACTGGTTTGTCGGATGAGACTAACCCTTTCAACACTACAGGCCTGTATAGTTGTATTGGCAAAAGTTTAGATCCAGATGAGTCGGCTCGTGAGTCTGCACTTTTTGCAAGTAATGTTCACATTTTCAGAACAACAACAACACACCCTTTTCATAAATGGACTAATCTAAAAATCATTTTGTGACGATTAGATTGGTCCGGAAATTAACATATAAAAATCCATTCCAGTTACTTAGGAGTGAAAGGGTTAAACTTTGATTCTGTCTCTATATGGCCTTAGTTGTTGCTCGGACGTTAAACCCATTCACTTTCACTTTTTCCCATCTGGGCATGGGAAATACAGGTTGTCATGTGTGGCTGCGCCTGGAGAAATGGGGCTTATGGGTTTGCGACCAGCGTAGATCCATTAGCCTCCGAATCAGCACAGTCAGGTTACATGAGTGTGCTATTTGATCAGGAGCCAATTAATTAGCCAGAGTAAATTAGGAAGCAACAGCAGTGGTGTGCGATCTATTAGGAGCTATAGTGATTACAAATGTAACAAGGGCATCGTTGTCACTAAGCTAATCACCTCGTTGGCAGCCATGTTTTTTGTTTAAACCATATGAACATAAGTCCTCAGTGACGTTGACCTTGGACATGGGTGATATTCAAAACAAAGCACCATCCCTAGGCACACATTGTGGCGAAATATTATCAAAATCGGTGAACAGGTTCATGAGTTATTGAAAAATGTAAGTTGTTACATGTACTAACAAATTGTATGTACGTGGACTCACGCTATATCACCTCTTGACTATCGGCGAGGGGATAATAAGCCCCATTTTCTGAGTGTCGGTAATTACTAAGTGCTGGAACTAAAGCATGTATTGTGAATCTTTAGAGCTTTTCTACTCATTTTAAAAGTCAACTTGTATTTTCAAATTACTGTGACTATTTTGTATTCCAATATTTGAAAATAAATGCATATTCAGCGAAAATAAATGTGAAAAATACATCCATATGCGTCTTATCTGTTAATAGTTTTATAATCCAGGTCTCGGATATTGAGTATACCTGTGTGAGGCGACCTGGCAGTGATTGTCCGTCCCTGTGGGCAGTCGCTCCAACGCCACGGGTCCCCACTTCGACTGCACACTCTCCGGCACGATTGTCAACTCGTACTCGCCCTGGTCCAGAAACAGGAGAGCAGGTCCCCTCCTAGTGGCACTGAATCTACCGGTCATCTCCAGTCGGTGTTGGAGGGTCAGCTGGGCGTTGATGTTGAAGTTACTTGCATTTCCAGCAGAATTCTCCAACACAGGTAAGAAGTTGTATGTCGCTTCCCCAACCTTCTCCTTCGACCCACAACAAGCATTTCCGTGTTTTTCGTGCAGCTCGAATGCGAGGCTGCTATGACGGCGCGTATTGAATGTGAAGCGTCTCTGCTGCAGCTCCTGCTGACTCCAGGTTATATCGAGGTGACCCAACACACGGCCCTGTGGTCTCTTCAATGTGAAGAAGTTGGTGTCGGTTCTCTTCCCGCTTGCCCTGGCTCCGACTTTCAGCTCGATGTTGACCCAGTTGTTTGGCGGGAAATGAAGGCTGAGACTATCAATCTGTGCGTCAGTCTCCTTGGTCGCGAAACTGTTGACGTCGTTATCAGTGATCTGGTACAGTAAGCCAGCAGGAGGGTTTCCTCGATACATAGCACCGAACAAGGAGAATGATTCCCCGTAGTACGTTTTCCAGTGTTTCCGCGTTTCAATGCCGGCATTGTACAGTTTGGAGCCCTCACTACGGTCGTTTACAGTATCATCATGGTTTAACAATTTGCCGATGATGTCCACCATGTCCTTCTTGTAGGCCCACGGGTTGAGCTGGTGGGTGTGCCAGATCAGATCAATGTCATAACAGGGAACCAGGAATGCTTGCTTCAGCTGTTTCTTCAGGAACAGAAACTTCTTGTATCTCTGCAGACCGCCCTGTATGTAAGTCTTGTCCCTATGGTGAGGCAGGGACACCTGGTAGTAGAACACCCTCTGTCTCAACGCAGCCGATACAACGTCATACGAAATCCTCGACTTGAAGTTGTCAATCTCGCTCACATCATAAGGTTCATTATAGTCCATACGGAATGGCTCGCTGGGGTATTCTCTGCTCCAGAGAGTCTTGGAATGCTTCACAGCTTTCTCGTAATCCGAGGTGGAACGTAGCGTATGGTTGACCACGGTGTCGGTGATTGTCTTGCAATCGGCGACGTATGCGCGTGGTGACAGCATGTGGCAGTGCCATATCCATTCAATGTCGAGCGGGGCAGACAAGCAACCCTTGGAGTGTGTGGCGGCCAGCGGTATCCAGAACTTCTCGTATCTGTACAACGCACTCGCAAGAACACTTGGTGTCTTCAGTTCCTCGACGCCATCGACTTGCCGCAGGAAGTTGAGCTGGTGTATTGCCTGTCTCTCAAGGTCGACGCTGAAGGTCACGTTGATCTTCCCAGGATTCTTGGCGGATGTCATCGCTTACACTGAAATAGACATATGCTCAATACAATGTACAGACTGCATGTATCCTGACTGAAATTGAAGGGACAGTGAAAGAATGGGGCTAGCTCCCTCAGGGGGAGGGGACATGTGGTAAATATAATGTACAGACTGCATGTATCGTGACTGCAATTGAAGGGGAAAGTGAAATAATGGGGCTAACTCCCTCAAGGGGAGGGGACATGTGGTAAATACAATGTACAGACTGCATGTATCGTGACTGAAATTTAAGGGACAGTGAACGAATGGGGCTAGCTCCCTCAGGGTGAGGGGGACATGTGGTAAATACAATGTACAGACTGCATGTATCGTGATTGAAATTGAAGTGACAGTGAAAGAATGGGGCTAACTCCCTCAGAGGGAGAGGACATGTGGTAAATATAATGTACAGACTGCATGTATCGTGACTGAAATTGAAAGGACAATGAAAGAATGGGGCTAACTCCCTCAGGGGGAGGGGACATGTGGTAAATACAATGTACAGACTGCATGTATCGTGACTGAAATTGAAGGGACAGTGAAATAATGGGGCTAACTCCCTCAGGGGGAGGGGACATGTGGTAAATACAATGTACAGACTGCATGTTTCGTGACTGCAATTGAACGGACAGTGAAATAATGGGGTTAACTCCCTCAGGGGGAGGGGACATGTGGTAAATACATGTACAGACTACATGTATCGTGACTGAAATTGAAGGGACAGTGAAATAATGGGGCTAACTCCCTCAGGGCGAGGGGACATGTGGTAAATACAATGTACTAACTCCCTCAGGGGGAGGGGACATGTGGTAAATACATTGTACAGACTGCATGTATCGTGACTGCAATTGATTTGAAGGTGTTTAACGGCTTGTCAACAGCTAAGGAATAAGGTCATTTCAGGACGGGTTAACAGGGTCAAATCAATAATATTTCATTGTTGTGATGGGGGGATTGGGAGGGGGAATCCCAAAATCAGAACTGCATAATTATTTACCATAAAAATATATATTCAGTCCTGAAATTAGAATAACCGGATCTTGTGCCAGGTCTTCATCACACCAGAGTCGCATAGCCCCAGCCTAAAATTAAAATGATTAATACTAATCTTACTACTTTTATAACGGGTATAACTGGATTCAACTCTCAAGAAACAAGGCAGCAACAAATGTACATGAGGACAAAACCATGGATATCGGGATTCTGGTAAGGATGAACCCCATCGTTAAATTACCCTTCACATGCTCCCACCTGCAACCCACGACTGCAATTGAAGGGACAGTGGAAGAACGGGACTGACTGTCTCAGGGAGTTAGCCTCCATCTTCAATTGTCGCAACAACGGGTCCTTGAAACATGCATACATTATTGTAACATGAGGGTTAAACATTATTAACTCTTACACTGCTGAATTAAATTGTGTCGTCCGCTATTTATTTGATATTTTCCAATATTCTCAGAAAAAAAAATCGTTTCACGGCACTTTAGAAATCTAAAGCGCCGTGAAACCATGCTTTCATTGAGTAAGAAGACAAAATATAAACCAACAGCAGACGACAATTTTCATGTGCAACATTCTAAGGGTTAAATCTGTAGCAGAGCGCAATCAACCACCTCTCTTCAAGTCTTGCACACATTCAATTAGCAAAACATATTAACGGTATACACAGATCAGACATGAAATAATGTAGTGGGAAATTACAACTTTGAAATCATATCACCTAAACAATGCAACAATTTAGATGC
Organism: Conchocele bisecta; assembly: GCA_029237695.1. Classification (NCBI taxonomy): domain Eukaryota; kingdom Metazoa; phylum Mollusca; class Bivalvia; order Lucinida; family Thyasiridae; genus Conchocele; species Conchocele bisecta. The sequence goes on from CM055266.1 coordinate 133,502,973, forward strand.
TCCCCAGATGATAACTAGAAGGTGTGCTGGCTAATTAGCCTGATACAAGTACATTGGGCATTTATCATGTCATCATTATCGCTATCAAATATGCACCTATCATCTACAGGTTGGTGAACAATGTAGACCCTGATCAAATCATGCGTTGGTCTGCTCTTTGTGACCGAAGTGACCGAAGTGAGAATCTGTGTTGCGTCATTCCTTATATAGACGCTGGATCTGACAGTCAGCCATTTCATTGGTTGAAATCAGAGCGTTCATTGTCAAATTTCCGCCATCTTGGATTTGAAAGTTACGTTTTAGGGTTCATACTAGAAATACAGCGTAGACAGCTAAGATATCGTGACGGCCAGGTGTCCAGATGATTCTACATGTCGAAATACATCAGGTAAGTGTACAGTTGTGAAGATAAACATGCATTTAATGAGTGACCGCCAAACAGAAAGGCTGCGTGAGTTGACAGTCAAATAATGGCTGGCACGAAACTTTGCGAGCACTGACGAACAAATAATTAGAATAATGGAGATATTGTGATGTCTGATATATGATCACCTATGAAAATACTAAGCAGGGGGATGAGCTACCAGCATATATAGGTATGACACCATGGTAAAGAATATCCAGCCCAAACTTGCCGAATAAAGGTGTTCACGTGACCTCCACTGAAGTATCAACAGTCAACAAGGGTTATTCCACTGCATTATGTTGTGATTCACGCATCAGAATGTGAATAGTATGGCTTATTTAGCAATTAGGTAATTCATCACCCAATATATGCATGACTGTGAATGTGCTTATTAATAATGTATTGTCAGTCAAAAATGGGTAATAAATCTGATCAAATTGGAAGTATCGTTTCCTTACACACCCCCACCTTAAGTCGTAACACTAATACATATTTCACACCGTTAAAGACAGCAAGTAGTTTTGTCTGTTCAACTTTACCAGATACATAATTATTATTAGTTCTGAATATTATAAATGTGTATGTTATTTCCATTTCACCAACGTACACGTTGTACATGGTGGATACGTTCCATATTATACCATATTGCCAATGCCCTGTTGAGCATGGTGATTTACAGTTACAATTCAATTTGTTGCCCACATATTAGCAATCAGTTACACTGCATCTGTTAAACAATATTTTAGATAATAAATACCGTATACTACTATGCATGCTACTATGACCTTAACTTCTAACATGTACTTAAATCCTCAATAAAGGTAATTGCTGTGAGCACAGTTCCTGTGGTTGTTCTTATATAGTTTGTCCTTTGCAAGTTCCCGTTAGCAGTATATTGGTGGTCATTCAAGATACACATCAACTTGGTAGTTCAGTCAGGCTATCGGTCTTCACGGGGTGGTAGATTACATCACTCCACGGGTAGACGGAGACATCAAAAATCAGCACGCAACCATAGCTGCTGACACCTCGACATCATATGAACAATATTGTTCTACAAAGTAGTCTAGTCTTCCAGCCGTATCATGCCGACGGTACTCCTCCAATAGTAATTAACATATAAATCACGGCACACGGAAGTGGCTATGGCAGTCCCGGCCACCGGTCAATTAAATACCTGTTGGTGACTATACCACATCCACCAACCTAACGTTCACGCCTCTAGACGCAATACCTCGTTCGTAAGCAACCGGTTGATCAGGCAAGTCCCTAAACAGATAGCATATTTGATTAGATAATGATTCCGCTGATGAGCCTCGAGCCCAATCAATATCATCGTCGCAGCGGCACTAGACTCTATCCATATCACATGCGTTTACACAACGCGTTCCCATTTAACATGTGTTTTATGTGTTCCTGTATTTCACAATTGACATCTCTCCGTATAAAGCCATCTAAATCCTCCGTTAAATCAACTCTGCACTGTTCAATAAATGTAATACCGGTACTAAATAGCACTGAATATCACTACCTAGATCTAGTTGGTTACACCTTGCTCAAGAATTCCGACAATTTTATTATAATACTATGATCATTGATGGTCATCAACAGATTTCATAAAACATGTCTTCAGTATATATTTTGTCCTTGATTATAATTTGATGCGATAACTGATCACTTTGTTGCAGTAAGTGGATTATATGAACTCACAGTTGTTGATTGTCTCGTAGTAAGTCCAATATATCTATTTCATTCAAAGCAGTTGTCTAGTTTATCGAAAAGTTTGTTTTTGCGATTTTTATTTATTTATTTTTTCTTCATTTTCCTTTTTTTTATTATATTTTCTATTATTTTTTCTAGACGAACTCCATGTCCCAACCAATTTATCCACGCTGCGGTCTGTAGGACATCGTTTGCGGCACGTCATTGTCTTTTTGACTCCGGTCACTCCTATTCGGTCTTTCGGTGCACGTGGCTGCACTGTATTGTTCAAGATCAGGTCCCATGATGCTCTCGTACGTTGTGATACGTTCACCACCATGTCCATGGATGTGCAATGGGATATTGCACACTGGTATCGCATTCTTTTGGAACGAGATTTGTACAGCTGGTGAAATGATACAATTTCGTTTGCAGCGCAAGTCAGTGCAGGATATGCTCTCCTGGCTGATACCTACGGATGTCATTAGCACAAGCTGCTATACAACTCCCCATGGTTTCCGTTGTCTGCCGTTAAAAGATTCTAGCCACATGCTCTCATTGTTGGCGTATCCAAATCGGCTGCTAAATGTATCCACTAAAGTGCTGTATGAACTTATTTCCTCGTTGGAGAGAGAGATCAGAAACACACATGCTTCTCCATGCATGCATGCCTGAAGTACTAATGTCCTGGTCTGTTGATTCCATTTCCCAAGTTCGGTGCAGATGGTAAAATGAGGGAAGAAGGCTTCCCAATTGGAGTACCCATCGAATGGTTCTGGTTTGATAGTAGGTCCATGGTCGATATCATTGACTGCGTTGTCATAGTCGAACAAAGGTGAGTTTGCTCCAGAGTGTGACATTTCTCCATCACCAAATGGTACACCAAGGTACAAGTAATCTTCATCTAATGTAGGCATATGGATCCCATTATCTGCTGTTGTTCAGACTGTCCACTGTTTCCATGACGCTGGACTTCGGGAATAGAACTTGACATAAGTGTTACTTGGTTTGTGTTTTCTTTTTCACTTGATGTCCACTTTAACAATACAACACTGATTTATTTAATTATTTATCATTATACGGTTGTAAACATCAAATATCGCCACTTTGTAAATAAAACTTTATGTTGCAATTTGTTTCCAGTATAATCATTACACTTAGGTTGTTAATAAAAGTTTCTGTTGAAATTTGTTGCTGGTGTGACTGTTTTTTTTGGTGTTTTTTTATCCGAGCTATTAGCTCGGATTTAGTAACTATATGAAAATTCTCAGTCATTGCAGATATGCTAATGAGTTAAGTGGCTGTCGCAGTGTCACTGTTTGCGGGTTTAACTTTAGAAAAACACGCGGTACTACGCCATAAAAAGTAGTTCAACAACAGTAAAACAGCGAGCTATCTTACCGTTTCAGCGTAATACTTGTGTTGTTTCCTTTTTTTGTGCTATATGTGTGTTATTGCAAAACTTTGTGTAGACTTTATAAACTATTAACTGTTATGTATTAATATGAGTTCTTTGTTATGTATGTTGATATTTTTCGCAATGATATAGTAGGGGGCGGGATTTCGCTGTGACGTTTTTCTTGAATGACCAATCAGATTAAAGCTTACAATCTGAACTTTACATAGGTCAACGGCTCGATAAAATCCGACATTGGACAGCAAAATGATGATGATTTAAAGCAGAATCATTGTTTTTTGACAGCTACATACTGTTTTAATCATCTTGAGCCATCTATATTATTAATCAGTGTCCATTTTACTTAAACAATCAACTAATCTATAATGAATTTAGTAAAACAGTTCGCGCGGAAATCCAAACTTTCCAAAGAGGTGCTAGCAATTTTTTTGATAATTACACGTCGTGTGTGTTAGCGCACACACTGCCGACAGTCTTGCGACTTGACGTTACACAGCATATTGAGTGTTCAGCGCAATACGGTCGTAACTCACATTTTGTAAAATGTTCTGGAGAGCCAAAAATATTTCTAAAACTAACAATTAAGCTCAGTTATGTACCATTTTCACTTATATTCTGTAATAACAGACATGAAAAATAAATAACCTTATGAACATTTTGTTCAAATAAAAAAAACAACAAATATTTGAGTTACGACTGTATTGCGCTGAAAATTATAGCCAAAATGCTGAAATAGTTCAGCTCAATACGGTCGTGACTCGGAATCATTTTTTAAAAATATGTTGTATAACTTGATATTTTGATTTCAGCTTCAGCCATTTACTTGCAATGAATGAAAATATCCTTGATGTATTTTTTTTCTGAGCATAACATGTTATTATCATCAAGGTCATGACCTTGACCTTCAGTGGTCAGCTTTTTTAGCTCATAAAGCATGTGCCGTGTACATATCTGAATTTAATGTGTTTCACTAATATCAGTACATACACAGATGCAACTAGTACTGCTTATGTATGCACTTGCAGATATACACTTTATATAATTACATTATCATTAGTGTCATGACCTTGACCTACATTTACATCTGTAATTATCATACATATATGGTAAAAAATAATTGATAATGGGCCGTTTATATCAACCATATTTTCATTCCATACCACACTCATGCGGCCTTCATTTCTAAGGTCAAGGTCAAATTACTTAGACATCTGGATCCGTACGATTTGCCTTAAAGTTTTCTGCAAGTCAGATTGACTTCAAACTTCATAGACTTCCTTATCATCATCCATATTATTATTCCATACATGTACCACACCCATGTGGCCTTCATGTCCAAGGTCAAGGTGAAATTACTTTGAACAATCGTGTTTGTCAAGATAAATATTGTTTTTGCAGCATTGATAATGTATACTGATTCGACGAATATATTTATTTTAAATGGAGTATATATGACTTTTTGTGTGAAATATTAAAATGGTTGCCATGACAACCAATATTATTAAACGTTCACATGTTAAGTGTATTGCAAGATGGTAACAGTACTCGGGTGTATTGCATTGATTTTCAAAAAGTAAACACCTTTTCAATTATTTTTGTGTTTTCCAATAGTGGTTACCATGGTTACTATGGTAATGCATATATATCTCAGAACTAGTGTATAATAACATATGACAAAGCAATATATCCTGTGAGTATATATAGTCGGAAAATTATTGAGCTAGTGAAACTTGTATGTAGCTGACCATTTGAATAGTTGCTGTCTCAACTACTGACAAGCCCGCAATACATCTATTCCGCAAAGTTCCGCATCCCTCCTGGTGCCAATTTTTAAGACTACAATGTACTTTCCAACAAATGAATTATTAGTATATGTGTCCTCCACAAGCACGTACTGCGAAGGATTTCAGGACTTTCAGTCCTTTGATTTTTTTACTGGTGTGACTGTTTTTTATTCTTGATTTCATCTGCTTCTCTAGCAATATAGTTGTACAGTCTACAATACAACTGTTCATCTACTTTTGCGAAGTCAATTATTATGATGTATACAGTAGAGATGTTTTTCTTAATGCAGTTCCATACAGTTCCAGGTGGGTTCTATCACTGGATGAAGTTACTTCATCCACTTCTTTGACACCAATTGTTAGGCTAGCAGCTAAACCCTGGTTGGCAGTTTAGAGTAGACTAAACAAGATATAAGTTTCAGTTTCTTTATTATTTCTATCACGATTGTTTGTCAGGATGGCATTACACTGTAGTACTACTAGCAGTAGCCGAAATGTTAGCGGCTGGAAGCATCTACAACAACAACAACTAATGACCGAACGAAGTTTTAGTGATTTCAAGTGAAAGTTCTGAGCGTTGGTCTGCTCTTTGTGACCAAAGTGACCGAAGTGAGAATCTGTGTTGCGTCATTCCTTATATGGACGCTGGATCTGACAGTCAGCCATTTCATTGGTTGAAATCAGATTTCCGCATCTTGAATTTGAAAGTTACGTTTTTAGGCTTTATACTAGAAATACAGCGTAGATATCGTGACGGTCAGATGTCCAGATGATTCTACATGTCAAAATGCATCAGGTAAGTGGAAAGTTGTGAAGATAAACATGCATTTAATGAGTGACCGCCAAACAGAAAGGCTGCGTGAGTTGACAGTCAAATAATGGCTGGCACGAAACTTTGCTAGCACTGCCGAACAAATAATTAGAATAATGGAGATATTATGACGTCTGATATATGATCACCTATGAAAATACTAATCAGGCGGTTGAGCTACCGGCATATTATGTAGGTATGACACCATGGTAAAGAATATCCAGCACAAACTTGCCCAATAAAGGTGGTCACGTGACCTCCACTGAAGTGTCAACAGTCAACAAGGGTTATTCCACTGCATCTGTTGTGATTCACGCAGCAGAATGTGAATAGTATGGCTTATTTAGCAGTTAGGTAATTCATCACCCAATATATGCATGACTTTGAATGTGCTTATTAACTAGAAATGGACGCTTGTCGACAAGCGCATGTGTATCCCCCTCCCCAGATACACAAGTAGTTTGAAAAAAGGTCTATGCATGTGTGAAGTTTCATGAAAATATTCCAAAGGGTGTTCGAGTTATGCTCCAGACACGAAATCAGTGCACGAAACAACAAAGGGAGATAACTAAGAAATTAATGACGCAAGAGTTGTCATTCTTAAGTGCGACACACCTTTGGGTCGTCTTCTATGCATGTGTGAAGTTTAATAAACTAGAAAATGTGTTCATAGAACACGGATGTCCCACATATCGCTTTGATAATAAATGAGGCCAAATTGCAAGTCAAAATTTTCTTTTACCTGAGCGTTAAAGTTTTTGAAGCACCAAGTATGTGACCTTGACCCTGGGCTTGGCGGGGGCAGGACAAACGTGGATTTGGCACAGGGCGGTAGAGGACCATTAGAGCAATGCATATATGAAATATGAAGCTGATCCTTGAAAGAAAACAGAAATTATAAGATATTTACCTGAGCGTTAAAGTTTTTGAAGCACTAAGTATATGATGTTAACCCTGGGCTTGGCTGGGGCGGGACGAACGTGGATTTGGCACAGGGCGGTAGAGGACAATTAGAGCAACGCATATATGAAATATGAAGTTGATCCGTGAATGGAAAGAAAACATATAAGATATTTACCTGAGCGTTAAAGTTTTTGAAGCACTAAGTATGTGACCTTGACCCTGGGCTTGGCGGGGGCAGGACGAATGTGGATTTGGCACAGGGCGGTAGAGGACCATTAGAGCAACGCGTATATGAAATATGAAGTTGATCCGTGAATGGAAATAAAAATTATAAGATATTTACCTGAGCGTTAAAGTTTTTGAAGCACCAAGTATGTGACCTTGACCCTGGGATTGGTGGGGCAGGACGAACGTGGATTTGGCACAGGGCGGTAGAGGACCATTAGAGCAATGCGTATATGAAATATGAAGATGATCCATGAAAGAAAACAGAAAGTATAAGATATTTACCCGAGCGTTAAAGTTTTTGAAGCACTAAATATGTGACCTTGACCCTGGGCTTGGCGGGGGAAGAACGAACGTGGATTTGGCACAGGGCGGTAGAGGACCATTAGAGCAATGCGTATATGAAATATGAAGATGATCCGTGAAAGAAAACAGAAACTATAAGATATTTACCCGAGCGTTAAAGTTTTTGAAGCACCAAGTATATAATCTTGACCATGGGCTTGGCGGGGGCAGGACGAACGTGGATTTGGCACAGGGCGGTAGAGGACCATTAGAGCAATGTGTATATGAAATATGAAGCTGATCCGTGAAAGAAAACAGAAATTATAAGATATTAACACGAGCGTTAAAGTTTTTGAAGCACCAAGTATGTGACCTTGACCCTGGGCTTGGCGGTGGCAGGACGAACGTGGATTTTGCACAGGGCGGCAGTGAACCATCAGAACAATGTGTATATGAAATATGAAGCAGATCGGTCGAAGGATGAAGAAATTATGAGACATTTACCCGAGTGTTAAAGTTTTGTGACGGACGGACGGACGGGAGGACGGGACGCACGTTCCTACGAATGAATACTTGTTGGGTGTTCACTGTATAAAAATACCCAACAAGAGTACCCAACACTATCCTAACCCTACCCAATAAGATCCCCGTACGCTTACAACAAGTACCCATTCGGACGGACGGACGGACGGACAAGGGTAGGTCGACGTCTGGTGTAAAGCGAAAAAATGTGAAAGGTTTCATCTCAGCCAATACAATTGGCTGAGATGAAACAATTCACATTTTTTTCACTTACCATTGATCTGTTTTATCTAATTTCTTACGGCCATTTGCATGTACTAAGGCTTTTGATATTACATGTATCATTTGAAGCAAACGAACCTCAAGATAAAGTCACAACATAAACTATACAATGAATTGCAGTGTTGTAGCCAGCTTCTTGCTGGTGAAGGCGGGGTGAGGGGGGGGGTGGTGTACGAAATCCGGATCAACATTGGAAAGGAATGTGGAAGGGTTCTTCACGGAAAAATTTCGATTTTTACAGTCAATTTCACAGATAGTGTTGATTCTTCCCTCACAACAAAAAATACACACCTGAACAAATGTTATGGGGTGTGTTCGCACTCCTTGCACCCTCGCCCACGACGACCTGGCTACGACACTGAACAGAGAAAACTATCGAACATGTAATTTACAAGTTTACCTAATTTGAAACAAAACCCTCTAATCATACTATACAAATAGAAGCATAGAGCAGGTGAATTGTAGCTTATTGCTACAGTAGTAACAAGCTAGTGTGAACCAATGAATATTTAAACAAATCTCGGTAGGTCTAAGCTGACATCGGCGGCATCTAAAGGAGTACTCGTAATGAATTTATGAAACAACTTTACTGTTCAATGTTACTACAGTCTACATTCGTTTGCTCAAAGTCGATTAAGTCGAATTCCCTCGTTACGTCGAATTCGTGTCCAAGTCCCGTTTCAGATCCTATTATGTTCAATGTAACTGGCTACCGTTACGTCAAATTTCGTTACGTCGAATTTTCGCCAATTTCGTTACGTCGAATTTTCGCCAATTCAAACTGATTGTTACGTCCCGAAAACATAAATATGTGGTATTTCACTCTGGTTAAGTCAAAGTGTCAGTTTGCGCTCGAAGTGCAAATTCGCTGCGCCAATTTAACGGATCAAAGACGGACTTGTTTACCTGTGTAAATCTGTGTAAACACACTTTGAATAAGTGTTAAAGGTGATTTCCACGATACCAATTAGCTCATCTGATTTAACCACCAGCGTGTATAGGCAAACGTAAGTAAACACATTAGAGTTGCAAAAGTGTAACTCCGTGTGTCACAGGTCGTGTATGGGAGTTGCGTCCGGTAACGTTTATGGCAATATTTCGAAGTCCTGTTCAGATTTCGTTACGTCGAACTTCGGTTTACTCGAAGTATTTATCACAGTCCGACGGACTGTTCATGTAATATGCTGATACATTGCAATATCAGTACCTCGTATACACGGCATGATGTATTACCCTGTTTTATTAATTTTAGTACGGAGTCAAAAATCGTACAAGGCTATTCCCCAAAATTAATACGTCTAGCGCCTCCAAGTGATTCCATAAATCATGTACCACCGTAAATCTCTCTCCTGTATGCAAAGCCAGGCGTGCATCCATCTTGCATTGCGAATGATTTCACGTAGTTGCAATATAATACAACTCCCACGTCCAGCAACTCTCAAAAATCGCAGGACAGAGCATGGGTTAGGAATATGCAACATCGCTGAGCGAGCTATATATATTTCTGGCAAAGGGACTGGTCGAAGAACATCTCTAAAGAAAGTGTTTACCCGCTGGAGGGAAAATCTTGAAGATGGGTCAAGTCTTATACACAGCTCTATTATACGTTGTTTGATTTCTCTCGGCAAATATTCACCAACATGTCCATTTGGGTCAGTAGTATATAGGGAGTCAAAATGATACCACCTAACGGTGGTATCATTTTCACTCCTATATACTACCACCACCACCCCCGATAAAACACCGTTTCGTCCAATATCACAAACTGGTCACCAACACAAAAAAACGTGACAATTGGTGTCATAAATACATCACGTTTTCCCCAATTGAATAGATAAAACTATAGTACTAAAAAGGGATTTATTTCGTGTCGTTGTCATAAATACCTCATGTTCATTTAACGTGCAATTGAATAGATAAAACTATAGTACTAAAAAGGGATTTATTTCGTGTCGTCATATTTATTTTTCAACACGGCATTTTCCTCCTCCACTATAGCTAATTTATTTCGCAGATCAGCAACTAATTCTACCAGCTCTAGTCTACCGCGTTCACCTTTAGCCACAGGGCAGCGTAGTTGCTTATGTCTACAAAGAGTTTGGGCACTAACGAACTTACAAGGGCATCTGGGGCATTGAAATTGCGGGGCGACACAAGGAAACTTTCTACGTCTCGATATATGTCTTCGTAGATAGTCTTTACAAGCAAAAGTCTTACAACAAGTAGCACACTCCATTTTTTTTGTATATATATGTATATGTTTATGTTTAATTTGACATGAAAAAACATCATGTGTAAATTTTTCATGTCCAATTGAACAGATAAATCTCATAGGTTATACAAAAGTATATTACAGACAAATATGATAACGCCAGAACTAGAAAGTTTGAGAAGAGAAGCCGAATCTCTAGGGATTACTTATAGTAAACGGTTGAGAGTTAGGGGGTTGACAAATCTTATAAATTCCACAAAGAATGAGGCGTTTATGAAGCAGTTTACCCGCGCCCACAAACAAGGACCCTTTAATGATATATCCAAAGCGGAGGAAGTTGGTAACAGAATTCAAAAAGAAAGTATTGCGGGGTTAAGGGCTAGTGTAATTAATTCTAAAGAATTATCTCCAAGCACGTCCCAAATTAGACGCCAACATAATAAGAAAAAATCTATCGTTAGTGCGATAGTGGAAAAAGGTGAAGAAATATTGGGGGCTCACGATGAAACATTGGAAAAGGTAGAAAAGGGAAGACGGGTAGTTGCATTATCCTTTCGTAAAAACATTGATATCAACGAGTCTGAACGCATGTCCGATAAAATCGCTCCGTATTTAACAACAAATTTTTATTTGAGATATTCATATTCTTACAAGCTAGAACATATGGAGGAAACTAAAAATGGAAAACCTAAAACTATAATATTTCACAAAATCTCGGTGGTAGCGAACCACTATCATCAATGAAAACCGTTAAAAAATGGCTGTCAGATAAGGAGCAAACACGAATAATGTCCGATAAAATAGACAGACCGAATACAAAGTGGAAGTTTGTAAGATGGGTAGAGGTTTTTGTAAAGTTAATACAGGGTAGTAGGGTAATAGATTTGGGACTACAATCCAAAGAAGCGGCGGGAGGAGAACTTCCAGAATGGTTGAGGAATAGAAAAGGTATGTATTCTTTAGATAAGTATAATGACGACCTTTGTCTGTTCAGGTGTTTAGCTATGCACCTTGATAAAAAAATCAGACCCGACAGATGTACAGAAAAAGCGAAAGAACTTAGGAAGCAATATTTCGGTAGTAAGGTGGTTTCACCAATTCCTTTTTTCGATCTGAAAAAGGTTGAAGAGTTTTTTAAAATCGTTATAGAAGTATATCAACCCACCGAATGTAACGTATGGTGGTTGAAAAAGGTACCAGCGCACTATGATGCGATAGGCAATAAACCAATGACAATAGGACTGTTTAATAATCACGCATTTCTGATAAAAAAACCTTAAAAACCTATCTAAATTTACGCCTGCGATAATTGCAAACAGAAATTCACGAAAGCGAGTAATATGAAGAGACACGGACCAACATGTATGAGTGAGACAAAAGTAATATGCGATGGTAATTATTTAGAGCGCCCGCGTTCGTCGTTCGAGAAAGCGTTCTACCCAAAAGGTTCTAACAGTTATGGCGCGATCGATTGGATGTACTCTGTGGAAAAGCGCGAGGGAATTCACATTCACCACGAACAGTGTGGACACGGAGGTAAAAGATGGATTTTAGGAGCTCCGGTAGATGGATACTGTCCAGAAACCAATACCGTATATCAATATCACGGCTGTTACTGGCACGGGTGTGAGATTCATGCAAAGCATAAAAAAGAAGAACGCGCATCCACAATGAGAAGAGATAAACTTATTAGAAAAAGCAAAGAATTCAACCTAGTAGTTATGTGGGAATGCGAATTTCAAAGAACGGGTAAAGATATAAAGATATTTGGTTGCGACACTACTCTTTATCCATATCAGATAGTATACGATTTTGAGGCGTATCTCCAGCCAGAAGTTGAAACTACCGGTAATAGTTTAGAGTACGAAGTGAGCCCCACGTTCCGGTAAGCGTTAGTATAGGAGATAATTTATCAGGAACGGTAACTCATATTTGCGATAAAGATCCCGCAAAACTTATAGAAAAATTCGTAGAAGATTTGAAAGTCAGGGGAAAAGCTATAAGAGAAGAAGTATGGTCAAGATACGAATTTAATACGGAATATTTACGCGAAAAACAAATCGCCCAGATCAAACAGTGGATAGATCAAGTACCGGTTATAGGTTTTAACAGCAGTAAGTACGATATAAACTTAATTAAGAAATATTTAGTAGGTGAACTGTCATCAACAACGAAGAAAGTAATGGTCGGAAAAAGGGCGAGCGCGACAATATTTCTATTTACTCCAGAGTTTAGATTTCTTGATGTAATACTTTATCTAGGACCCGGTGTAAGTTACGATAGTTGGATAAAAGCCTACGAATGCAAAGGACAGAAATCTTTCTTTCCTTACGAGTGGTTCGATTCTACAGACAAGCTGGATTACCCGGGACTACCGGATATAGAGAATTGGTATTCCAAACTATCTGGGAAAATGTTACTAGACGAAACAGAATTAAAAGTAAATTGTCGTAGAATTTTCAAAGAAAATAATATGAAAGAAAACTTTCAGAGATTGGTTGAAATATTATAACGATTTAGATGTAGCACCGTTCCTAGAAGTTGTGGGGAAAATGTGTGAATTTTATAAACACAGGGGTGTAGATATCTTCAAAGACGCGGTAACACTACCGGGTGTGGCTATACAATATTTATTGAGAGGAACCATTAAAGAACAAAAATCTTCGAAGACGATTATACCGGAGGATGCTCTATGCGCACCGAAAGAAGAAACATACAAAATGATGAAAGACGCTCTAGTTGGTGGTCCATCGATAGTATTTACGCGATATGCGGAAGCCGGTGTTTCAAATATTAGAGTGGGTTCCAAACCTTGCGAGGCTGTTTTGGGGTACGACGCGAACGCGTTATATTTATCTACGTTAAGTAAAGAGATGCCGTGCGGAAAAGAAACTATACATCATATAGATAACCCACATAACCCTAAACTTATTAAAAAGTTTAGTAAAAGGGTTTTATCCGGAGACTGGTTTGGGTTTGCGGAGGTGGATATAGAAGTTCCACACGACTTAAAAGATAAGTTTTCCGAAATGTCTCCACTTTTTATAAACAGAGAAGTAGAGGTTGATGAAGTTCCCGCGCACATGTTAAAATATTTAACAGATACTGGCCGAACTAGAGGAAACGGAAGAAAATTGGTGGGATCTATGTCGGCCACTAAAGTATTGCTGTACGCGCCACTGTTGAAATGGTATTTAAAACACGGCCTAGAAATAACGGGAGTTCATCGTGTTATAGATTATATTAGTGGTAAACCCTTCGAATGGTTCGCTAAAGAAGTTACAGCCGCAAGACGAACGGGGGATGTAGAACCGAATAAGAAACCGGTGGCCGACATAATGAAATTATTAGGAAACTCGTGTTGTGGAAAAATGATAGAGGCAACGGAGAGACATTTAAATACGACATATACGCGAGACGAAACCTGTGTTGACAAAGCATTAAGATCCGCGTATTTTGACGATTTGGAAGAGATAGGAGATGCGTACGAAATATCTTCCCGAAAACCCCGGTGCTCAGTAAAGAGACCATTCCACTGCGGAATAGCGGTTTATCAACTAGCTAAATTGAGAATGTTGGAATTTTACTACGAATTTCTAGACAAATACGTAAAAAGGGAAGACTTCGAATTAATACAGATGGACACGGATAGTATGTATATAGGAGTTAGTGGAAAAACGATAGAGGAATTGATTAGACCTAACTTACTAGACGAGTTTGAAAAATAAAAAAAGAAATGGTTGGCTTGGGATAAATGGAGTAATAGAGAACCAGGACTTTTCAAAATGGAATTTAGCGGAGATAGGGCGATAGCGTTATCTAGTAAGTGTTATTTCGTAGAAAAATTTAATTCAATTAATAAAAACTCCGCGAAAGGAATGTCCAAGAGAACTAACGATCTAAATTGGGATAGATATAAACGAGTACTAAGCGAAACTACAGAAGATGGAAAACACATTATAGATGTAGCGCAAAATAGAGGATTTAAAATGAAAGACGGCGTTATGAAAACGTACTGTCAACGAAAATTAGGACTCTCGGCGTACTACGATAAAAGACGCGTGTTATCGGACGGAATACATACGGAACCTCTCTAACGATCCGGGGGTAGCTGGGTGTCAGAAGGCACCATAAGAAGTTCTTCGCGAACAAACCCGCGAGATGGACCATCAGCCAAATAGTAGAGCACGGGCTCATCGGGTTTGGTAATAGATCGATCTATATGATATACATTGAGAGACCACACGGGATCAGTCGCGCGGCGGCTGCCACCTTCGAGCTCTCCCGGTTGATAGAGGTAGCGGACGCCAATATCCGACGGAAGTGCACTCGCCGATTGCTGCTCCTGTAAACCAACGGGTCGCCCGCGCGAGACGGCAGAGGGCTCGCTCGTCACCCTTTTTAACTTGATAGCATCTACGGGCTTCTTACCTATCAATCTGGTCACCTCTCCGTTCAGTGCGGAGACCACGGCGGGCAGTCTGGTCACCCACTCGGTCGATCGCGTATGAGGTTCTACGAGTTCTTTGGCGTATTGGTGACCGAACAGTCTCTCAGCCAGGGTTCGATTGAAACGCTCCACGATTCCCTGGTCCCGGTGGATGTTGACGCGGCCGCGTCTGATAGAAACTTTGTGTTTAGATAATAGTTGAGATACCGCGCCCATGAACTCGCGGCCGGGATCGACCTGGAGAAGATTCGGCCATTTGAGAGGACTCCTTTTATATATTCGGGAAAGGGCCTCGGCCACCTCCTTAGACTCTTTAGTGGCCAACGGCTCAGCCCCCTTATACCGACTCGCTATGTCAACGATTGTCAGTGCGTACTTGTACGTCTTGCGACCGACGCGATCGTGAGGGAGAAACAGGATATCCGCTTGGTGAACTTGGTTCGGCACCGGCACGTCGAAGTTCGGGCGCGGAATATTGTGAGGCGCGGGTAAATATATCTGCCAGATGGCCTGCTTCTTGAGCCATTCCTTGGTGGCGTTTTCTGAAACCTTGGTCGCCGCCGCGAGGTTCTTGATGGCCGCGAGTCCCTTCCAGTAGCCGCGTGGGCTATAGTACGTATTCGCCAGCTTGCGCGTTAGTTTGGTATCAAGTTCGCGCGTGTTCATCGTATTCTAATATATCGAACAATCTCCAACACGTACTCGTCATATATATAAAAAAAAAAAAAAAATATTAATTTTGTAAAAATAATTAATTTAAAATTTTCTATTGAATATAGTAGCCGACGAGACCCACCACACCCATTCCTTTGACGATGAACGCGATCTCGCGGTCTTTTTGGGTCTCTGACGGTACATAGAAATCTGAAAGTTGGGGCTCACGATCCAGCGGCGCGAGACTTCTCTGCAGATATGCCAGCGCGTACTCGCGGTTGGCTTCTTCAACGTTCTGGAAAGTTTGTGCGGCGTGATTCTCGTGGCGAAGCTCTTCGTTGACCCAGTCCAGATGTGCGGTTCGTTTTTTCGACCATGCTGCGTCTGCACTCTTGAGTTGTTCTTCGGCTAAATCGTGACGCTCCCGCACCTCATCCGCGTCCGAGCTTTTCAGTTTAGAGAAGAAATAGTTGCTACCGCTGAAAGCCAATGCGTTTACGAGCGCGCCACCTATCATTATTCCGATCGAAGCCATTTTATTTCCATATATTAACGGGTAGTATTCTAGCTTTAATTAGATAATCTCGGGTCCAAACTGCGGCCGCTACATCTAAGGTCACGAGCCCTACGTCTCTCGCATTAAAGTCCAATTTTGGAGCGGACCATCCTAAGGCCATCTTTCCTGCTCGAGCGTACCCGATACCGAGACCCGATATCACCACGGCGTGATAAAGCGCATTCACTATCATTTTACCATCGTGTTCAGCCATTATTACATATAAAAGGGATCGCGTTTAATGTTTAAATGGGGCGCATCCAATTTCGACCTGTTGTTGAAAAGGTAAATCACATACAGGGTACCCACAACCGACAGACCACCAACAACACCCCAATAAGTATTATTAGGAGTTGGAGCAATCGGCTCCGATCCAATCGTGATTGGGGGAGAAACGACTGCCACCGGTGTTTTGTTGTGTCTGTGTCCACCCCAATCTCGATAGGAGTTTTAGGCCTCTCGAAGATCGACGAGTATTTTATCTTGTTTAGCTTTTCGTGTGGCAGCCGCTGCTCGCCCAGCTGCCTGTCTTTTTGGATTTTTATGTCTCGTTGGAGGATCAATCGGAGTTGCAATCGGGTTCATCCAATCTCGATTGGGAGTTGAGGGTTCCGTCACTCTCGCGGGTGCGTCTTGTGCCATCATTTTCTGAGCTTATAGTTCATGGGCATATATGTCCAAATTGACAGTGTTTACCCGTGGTCAACGCGGTTGTCAGCGGGGCTAAGTACATTCCAAAGTTGTGATAAATTGAGCAGCATGCTGTTCTAAGTGTGTCCTATAAAAGGGTCAGTCTCTAAATCACTAAATCAACCCCGCGGTGTTTGGTATGGGAGAATTGCACTGACAGTGGTAGCGTAAAAATGAATAGCCGCCGATCCGAGAGTTTTTGTCATCTCCGCACCTAATTTGGATTCGTATCGCGCGTACATTTTATCGACCTCCGCATCCGACATTTTGTCCACCTGGCAAACTGAGACACCTACCGAGATAATGCTCCGATTGCCCCCACCACCCCCCCCCCCCCCAGCAACCAGCGCAGCCAACCGCTCGCGTCTCGCCGCGTTTTCATTCGCACTCGGGATTGAAGTTGAACTACAATTCGTGAATTGGGGGGTTGAGGTGCAATCGGGGATTGATTCGCGACTGGTGTTCGATCCCGATTGTGTTGAGGTTTCTTCCATTAGCTGATCGAGAAGTTCGTCGCAGTTCATTATTGCAAATTTAATTATTCTTACGAGTCTCATAAGTTTAACATATTGCCAAGCGCACCACCAGATACTTATGATCACCGTTATGCTCGCAACAAAGCTCGCAGCGGAGCAACAAATTCTTAACAATTGCTCAGCATTGTTAAGCATTTTCTCGGCATTGTTAAGTATTTGTTAAGCATTGTTCAACATTTATTCAGCATTGTTCAGTAATTGTTAAGCATTGTTCAGTAATTGCTAAGCATTGCTCAGTAACTGTTAAGCATTGCTCAGTAATTGTTAGGCCTTGTTAAGCGTTGTTAAACATTGTTAAGCTTTGCTCAGTAATTTTAATCATTGTTCAGTAATTGTTAAGCATTGCTCAATAACTGTTAAGCATTGCTCAGCATTGTTCAGTAATTGCTAATTACATTATAAGCGGTTGGTTGATCAGTCTTTAGCAGAAGCTTGGCGTGTTTAGTTTTCGAAAGTATCTGTCGAACCTCCAGGCGCTCCTCGCGCGTTGGGATAACGTCGTTCTCTCTAAGACATTCATCGAACGAGTCTCGGTCCTTGCAGTGAAAGAGGGCGACCCATTTCGTTTGCTCGCGCAGATCCTTGAGGACGGCGTTGTACTTCTGAGTGGATATCCATACGCTTTGCCTCGCATGGCGGCCAGAAAATGCGAGCTCGGAGAGCATGTCCTTCTTTTTGGTCATCGCCGCCTTGGCCGAGCAGTCGTCAATCACGTATAGGGTGGGCTCACCCTGAAATATTTGTAGAATCAGCGCAACCAATCGTGAAGCCTGTCACATGGGTCAATAACGTATACCTCAGGGTCGTCCCATATCCACTGGCGCCGCTGATAAGTATCGTTGTGCCACACAGTGGGACATAGGATCACAATGTGACGAAAGGCACTACGATATGACCCCTCGAGCAAGTCCAGGATGAAAACCGTTTTTCCACATCCTGTCTGCCCACATATTATGGCAGAGTGGGCATCTTCAATCGTGAATTGGTATTTAATTAATTCTTTAGAATTAGTATAAAGTTGAGACGTATCGACCATCTTCGATGTTGAGTTGCGCGTCCGTAATTATATATAAGTACACGTTCAATGTGCCAGCTCCATCCGCCTCTTTGGTTATCTGGATCGTCACACCCTCGCTAGCGTTCTCAACTTGGCGTCCGCTACCGTGCATTTGGTCGTCGTCGCTGGCTCGCATGTCTAGCCATAACGCGTATTTGGTAGTCAGGAAATCCGCGAGGGAGACGTCCGAGAGCTGCAGGTCTTTGGCAACCGCGGCAACTTCCGGGGAGCGCTTAGAGCCGGAAGCAAACTGCTTTCTGACTTCGTCCCACTGCTGGTGCGCGCGAAGACCCGCGCTGTAGAGTTGATTGGGTACTCCCTCGATCGTCACCTCTACCTTCGTGATTTTGGGGTTATAAAATTTGTCGGATTTTCTAGCACCGAGCGCGAACCGAGCATCCTCGAACAACATCAATATACCTTTCATCGAGCGGGCGGGTACGTTGACATTAATATTCCACAATGTGTCGCTTTTGTCTTTCGTCATCTTGCGGTGGCGAAGAACTCGGTCGTGAAGTATGGCAACGCGCCCGGCATACTGGGTTCTGATCAATCGCGCGAGTTCGGGCATCGTGACCATGTCGTACTCCAGCGAAACATTGTCGATCGTATACTTCGAGGTCATGTCAGTGGCTATGAGAACTCGGCCGTAGTCGTTGAACGTTAGTTCGTATTCGAGGCGGTCAGCCAAAGCACTCTGATAGTAGGGCATGTGACTCTCCAGCAACTCAAAGTCGAGCGGGATGTAGAATCGGTTGCCGTAAGCGGCCGCGACCGCGTTGTCGCTCGCGATGTTATCTGCCTTGTCACCAGCCCCGATTCTAAGTCTGGTTACGTTCCTATTTCGGCTGGTGTCAATACCTTGGTATACCGCATTTTCACGCTCTTGTGCCGTCTTCCACAGGTCCTGGTAGCAATGGTAGACGTCGCTGTCATCGATCGACATCACCTCATTACCAGAAATCTTTATCATGGTCTTCTTGACGATGGCGCGACCCAGGTTCTGAACGATGGTTCGGTCCGCGTCCGTCGATGTAAGCGAAATAGTGAAAGCGAGGCGAACAGTCCCCGGTGTAATGACGTCGCTAGCTCCGAGGTTGGGGGAAGCGAACTAAGAGTTGCTGGTTCTGGTCGATCGTCGAGGGGTTGTTCGTAATAACGACACTCTGTCTCACGCCTTTTGCCCCGAGGGGCTCACGCAGTCTGCGATATGGATTGAGTTTGCGACCGTATTGACTCGAAGACATAATCTATTAAACCTGTATGGTTTTATCTTTAATATAATAATTTATAAATAATGGCTGATTACGATCTTGACATGGATGAAATCGGCAGAGACGATTACCTCGATGATAAGGATGATGATGATGACTTCGAGGATTCCCTCACGACACCCACCATACAGACTCCAGATCCAATCCAATTGGGTGGCGCTACCAGCCGCGTTGGTCAAAGTCGTGAATTACTCGAGGAAGCTGTAAACTCATACTATAAACATTGGATTGAAAAAGGTTTGGTCCCATCTATCGGTCGCTACTACGACAAGTTCGAATTGGATCTGAACGGTAGATTGCGACTGAAATCATCAGATATCCCTATCATCAATACGAAGACCGGTAAACCCCTATCGCTAAGCACCATTTCCAAATACAGGGGCGGTGGCGAACTCATAAGAAACGAACTAGGATTCACAGATTGGAAGCGTGGTAAAACAATTATGCCGGCCCGTGCTGTTGAGGTCCTCACGTCTACCGAGGAAACGATGGCGAAGACGGCCGCCGCGATAGAAACTGTCGAGCTCAGTGAGGTCCCTCGAGTGGCCACCGACGCTATTAACACGATGGAGACCACGTTCACAGAAAGCACTATAGATGGAATACTCAGCACGATGGATGACCCACCGTTACCTCTTCGAGAACTCCGGGGACTCGATAAGGCTCTGCAAACGGTCGGGGTGTGAACTGGTCCTTAACCTCTCCAAACTCACGGCGTTGGATGACCATATCGTGCTGAGAAAAAAGTTAAAACTTGAGGAAGCCCGTGGCGATAGAGAATCTATCGAGCTGATCAACAAACGCCTGCGGTCGTTGCTGGATGAAAAAGCAGCTCGTTTGGAGGCTGCCTCAACTAACCGCGAGGCTCTTCGCACCCAAATCAGTCGGATCCGCGAAACAATATCGAGGGTTCTGCGCGAGGAGACGACAATCGGTGAACGTCTTCACACTTTGTTCAGAGAGCAGGGCATCACGATAGCAAGCATCCTCGTTGCTATCGTGATGACTATAACAACCATAGTTCAAGCTTTCACAGGCGGCGCAACAGCACCCGCGCCAGCACCCACACCACCACCCGCGCCAGCATCCGGTGGAGCCAAGGAGTGGGTAAAAAAACAACTAAAAGCCCTCGCCAGTCTTCTAGCTAAATTAGCCGGAAAGGCGGCTGCCGCACTACCTGGACTGATCGGAACTATCGTTTCTTACTTGTTATCTATATTATCAAAAACGGCCGGATGGCTCGCCAATAATGCTTGGGCTTTAATCGTGGCGATCGCCGGTCTCCTACTTTTCTCCGCCCAGATGACGTTTCTAAAACCAAAGCGCAAGTAGTCCGATTGCCACGAGGGCAACGACGAGCCCAACCCTATTTCTCCTCCTCGTGGGTTGTGCTTCCAATGTCACAGTGTTCATGATTGGTGTTTCCGCGGGTGGAACAACGGGTTTAAATGAACTTGATTCGCGAATTGGGGGTGGTGCTTGCGGTTTTATGAAATCGCTTCCGCTGTTGGGGGTGCGCTTGATGATATTCACGTTCACGTTCCCGTTGTGGCCGATTTTTTGATTGGCGGTGGCGATAACGATCTGATTATTGTAACCGTCAACCGGGTCGTCTCGTAGTATCATATTGCTCGGCGCCATATAAAGTCCTATACCAAATACGTAGTCTACCGGGGTACTAGCATTCTGTAAAACGTCTTGATAATTCTGGATCGCCTTCTCCAGGTCCACCTTAGCTGAGATGGCGTCCTCAACAAGTGCCAAGAACTGTTTTTGCGCGTCAAACGCCGTTCCGACTCCTATTATAGAACTGCGAGTTTGCTTTTGGGCACCGAGGATAGCCCAAACGTACGTGCGAATGGAATCGTTGAGACGAGAAACCCCAGCCTGCGTGAATCCCATTCCCTTATCTAACATAAAGGTACTCCACGCAGTCTGAACCCCGGAATCCTGCTGTATGTAGTCTATATGAGCTCGTTTCGGAGGCAACCAAATACAAGATGATGCTCCACAGCGTCTACCTCCAGATACTTCGGGCCCGAAGGTCATCGTCGCTGGATCAAAATTCCCGGCGTTCCGACTGACGATGTGGTCACCGGAGTGATCGTGTCTAAAATCAGTATGCGTCCAATTCCCGGACTGACCCCGAATGAGAACGTCCCGAGGCCAGTGCTGTTAGAAAATACTTTCTGTCTCCAGTCCGCATCTTTTGAAATGTTAAATTCGTTACACAGTCTTTCGAACGCCCCACGATCGTATGTGTTGGAAATTGGATCCCAGCCGTCGTCTTGAGGTAGTGAAATACCTAGTTCTTTGATAATCCTCCTAATAGTATAATACGCGTGAAAGTTGTAGACACTTCGGAGCATGACATTCTTGGATGCCATATGGTCTTGATGCGAAACTCCACATCCGGCTGTTGCGCACCATACAGCGAAATTTAGCTGATTCTGCCAAAACTGCATCGGTGTTGCTTTCCACCCGTTCACAGCCTCCATCGTAATAATCTTTGGCAGCCTATATTTCTCAAACGCGTTAGGAAAATTGGTGACAAAGCCACTGTCCGGTCTAACCGTTACAGTTGGGTGTACAAGGTGGTCAACAACGTCCTTTTGTGTGTATTTACCTCCGACCGCGTACTTTGCATTAGAGTTAAAGCTAAATGCTTGGGTATCCATTGAACGATATTTATTATGTTTGCTTCTATCACTAATGTTCAAAATGAGAGTTGTGAACTTCAAAAGTCGATCGACAACTGCTGCGGAAAACGCCGGGTAGGCCTCAGATCAATCACCTTCACGGTTGGGTGGAAAAACGTGGGGGATAAGGAAGGGTTCGGCTACGTGAAGGATAAACGACACGTAAGTGTGAGGCTGCCCCCCGGCCTTTGGAGTTCGAGATCCCTCCAAATTTTTGTCGCATCGGAGCTTGCTGGTAGAGCCAACCTCACAATCTCGAAAGTCACCGGACACGCGACCTTAACCGTCGAACCCTCCAACCGGGTAACGATCACCCCGGCTTTGGCCCCAATGTTAGGATTAGCACCCACTTACAACGAGGATGAACGGTTTCGGATCCCTACCTTCTCCGCGGGCGAGCACCACGGCGATACCCCGGTGAACCTTACCTTCACAAAAACTCTCGGGGTGCACCTGGATCGGGTGAACACATCGTACAACCTGGTAGACGGCACTCCCAGCACATTACTAAAAACTGTGCCGGCCAGCGATTGTTTCTTTGGGGAGACTGTGACATTAGACTTCCCGCACCCCGAGATGAAAGTTTTGGAATCGGGACACATCCACGAGTTGAAGATTTCTATTCTCGATGATCAAGCGAGAAAGTTGAATAACGATTACCCGATTTCGGTCGTTCTCGAAATAACCGATTAAACATTAATATATATATATACATATTAATCCTGAGCATATACGGTCCAGGTAGTTCCAACTTAGAACGGGACGTTCCCGTCGCGGCCGCGGCATACGATGAAGCCGGGATGAGAAGACTGGAGAGGGGCGTAGCACAGTCCCACACAATTTTAACTAGGGCGGTTGCGCAAATGGAAAAAATACAAGCTCGAAAACCCGTCATAACAATTTGTGCCGAGGAGCGGGGTTCACTAAGCGAGGGGGCCTACGAATATTCATTCGGTGCCAACGCGAGCAACAGATACGGGGGATACACCATGGCATTGACCGGGACGATTTTTATTTCGAATGGCGGTCTGCTACGGTCCAACTTTCGCGGACACGCCATTGGCGAAGTCCGAGTGAATGTCGTCCTGAATGGTTGTAGAACAGAATATTGGCATCACCAACCACACACGTACACACTCGGTATCGTTACATCGTTAAGCACAGGCATCCGTATAAGCGGGGTGGGGAGTGTGTCTTTATTGTCAACAATCGTCGCTGCACCGGTCGCGGTGGCCTTGAGTGGTGTAGCGGCGGGGGCGGGACTGCTTTGCATGACGGCCAGACTCGTGGGCCGAAAACTAGAGGCCAAGAGTCGAAAGCACGATCGAATAGCGGTTCTCGCGAGATCTAAGAAAAACAGTATCGACGTTATCGTGTCAAAAGCGATAGCCGACAACGATATATCGGATAGCGAGTTCAAAATGGTCGTCGAAGAGATGGTCAGATACCAGGAGTTAAAGGGTACTATCCGGTCCAAGGCTCGACCACAAATTCTCGCGGACGAAGATATAAAAAAACTCGTAATGGAAGGGAGGGCCGACGAGAGAAAAAATCTCCTCGCCCGTCTCGGGACGTGATATGCTTATTCGCGTGTTTGAGGCAACAGCAGGATATTCCTCCACCTTACAGCCCAGCTGTTCCGACGGCCCCTCCATACGGAACATAAATAAAATTTTAGGGCCCCGTTACGACACCCACTGACCACCATATATTTCTATAAATCGTGTAACCATTTCTACGATATCGATAAAAATTTATTACTGAACAGAACGAATTTATGTTGTAATTACACCAAGTAGACGACAATGTTACAATTACACGGGTTATGAATATTTATAGCCGAGTTTATTTCTATGTAAACTGGCTATCTGAATTTATTTTTTGTATCAACCTCAAGCGGTCGGATAGGAACGCCGTTGTCATGCAGTTGTTTACCATAGCGACCACATTTATAGGGATATAAATAAATAAATAAATTTTTTAGCTCCAACCGCGGCGCGAACCCACGACCCTCGTCTCTACAGAGTATCGCCTTAACCCACACGACCATGTAGGCTGTTATGATAAACATTACCTAGTGTTGTACAATTATCGGTTTACTTTCATCAACCTCGAGCGGTCGAATAGGAACGCTGTTGTCATGCAGTTGTTTACCATAGCGATCACATTTGTAGGGATAGACATAAATAAATTAGCTATAGTGGAGGTGGAAAATGCCGTGTTGAAAAATAAATATGACAACGACACGAAATAAATCCCTTTTTAGTGCTATAGTTTTATCTATTCAATTGGGGAAAACGTGATGTATTTATGACACCAATTGTCACGTTTTTTTGTGTTGGTGACCAGTTTGTGATATTGGACGAAACGGTGTTTTATCGGGGGTGGTGGTGGTAGTATATAGGAGTGAAAATGATACCACCGTTAGGTGGTATCATTTTGACTCCCTATATACTACTGGGTCCAACACATACCCGCCTTCTCCAAAATTCTCCAAATTGGCAGGCAGACAAAGGCTCATATTTGCGAAAATGATGCTTGATGCGCCTCCCCAGGCTAAAAGTAACTAAAAGTGACTAAAAGTAACTTCATATCAACTGCTATGATGTGCAATTCGCAACTGCTGCGCTGATGTTTGCCAATTTCATAGGACCAAATGGTGTTAGAAAATGCATATGAGGCTCATACATGTGTATAGTGTATAATGGATGTATACACAATGTCGGAGTTTACAACGCAATTGGTAGTTTATATGGGAATTTATTTATGCAATCGACGAAATACACTAGTATCAACGACATTTTTATTCAGTTGATTACATTCAGATCTTTACAAAAACAAAAGAAACACTGCTTTGATGTACGGCTATTAATGCAGTGTTTTATAAAGCCCATTATTTTACGGAACTGAAAATCTGCGGGCGAAAATTAAAACTCGTGACAGCGTAGGATGAAAGTGAAAGGGACTTTTAAACAAAATACACTGTTTTTATCGGTTATCTAAGCCTCCTATAATATTAATATTAGTTTGATTTTCATTTTCGTAAATGCTGTACTTATTTAAGTGTATAGATGTTTGATATGTTTCCAGTGTGATTGCTATTCGTATTTTGAAGCCTCATTTTGAAACTGGAACATGTTCATGCTTGGAACACACCATCGCTGTGGCCAAGACACGAGCATGCATGTCCATTAGTAGTCTATTCATTCAACATGTTAATATATTGAGGTGGGATAAAATAAAGTAAAGTAAACTGATAAATAAACGTATTAATTATCAGATATAGGATTACCTTTATTTTGTTTATTCATTATTCAAGATTGCCACCAGATTATGTACACAAAAACAAACTCAAAATTCAGGAAAATACTAATCATGTGGAAATAAATTGTCAGAAAAAATAATGTTGCATACCCGCCTATATTGTAACCCGTCACAAAAGTCACGTGGCACTGACGACCAGCATGGTGATATCGGCATACAATGTTGATATCGGTATGTGCATGTGCTCGATATCGAACTCCAAGCCTCTGATACAATATTTCGTCATCTGTTTTGGTCGGCAACTTTTGTTGTCGGACACACACAAGAACTGAATGAACGAACTTACCGAGGGGTAACAATAGGGGAGGGTGAACAATAGGGGGTTCTGCACATTATACAGTCCTCCCTTAGTGTTACCCTCCCCTATTGTTACCCGTCATCAAATTCATTTTTGTATAAACGACCAGAATAGTGATATCGGCATACAATGGTGATATCGGTACGTGCATATGCTCGATATCGAACTCCAAGCCTCTGATACAATATTTCGTCATCTGTTTTGGTCGGCAACTTTTGTTGTCGGACACACACAAGAACTGAATGGACGAACTTACCGAGGGGTAACAATAGGGGAGGGTGAACAATAGGGGGTTCTGCACATTATACAGTCCTCCCTTAGTGTTACCCTTCCCTATTGTTACCCGTCATAAAACTATTTTTTTTATAAACGACCAGAATGGTGATATCGGCATGCAATGGTGATATCGGTACGTGCATTTGCTCGATATCGAACTCCAAGCCTCTGATACAATATTTCGTCATCTGTTTTGGTCGTTTGAGGAGGTGTGCATGAGATTTACGGACCTTCGGCGTCGGTGAACATCACTTTTCTCAGGTCCGTAAATCTCATGTACACCTCCTCAAAAGACTATAATTGGTTTATTATATGACACTTTTTGGCCCCGTATTAAAATATTGCTGGCCAATATTTTATTCAAAATATCCGTCCGAAAAAAAATGTGTTCACTTTTTGTTGTTTCACACAATTTTCAATAATTATTGAAAAAAAATGTTTTTTAAATTATTTTTTTCAAAATATACGGCCGGAAAAAAAAAAGATCCCTTTTTTTTGGTTTCACACAATTTTCAATAATTATTTAAAAAAAAAATAATTAAAATTTAAAAAATATTTTTTCAAAATATCCGGCCGGAAAAATAATTGTTCACTTTTTTTTGGTTTCACACAATTTTCAATAATTATTGAAAACATTTTTTGTTTTTAATTTTAGGGCCCCACAAGCAAAATTTACGCATGCGCTCTAAGGAGGTGAACAATAGGTTTGTTTACATGAATAAACACATCTCAGACCGATATCGCGGTCCGTGAGTGCTTATTCGTGTAAACAAACCGTTCAGAGGTCTATATTCAATTTGTATATAATCACGTGGTCGTGTTTCGGCCAATGAGAATGACTGAAATACTTAGTCATATAATAATAGGGGAGGGTGAACAATAAGGGGTTCTACAAATTATACAGTCCTCCCTTATTGTTACCCTCCCCTATTGTTACCCGTTCTTAAAACTCATCTTTTTATAAACTACCAGAATAGTGATATCGGCATACAATGGTGATATCGGCATGTGCATGTGTTCGATATTGAACTCCAAACCTCTGATATGATACAATATTTCGTCATCTGTTTTGGTCGGCAACTTTTGTTGTCGGACACTCACAAGAACTGAATGGACGAACTTACCGAGGGGCAACAATAGGGGAGGGTGAACAATAGGGGGTTCTACAAATTCTACAGTCCTCCCTTATTGTTACCCTCCCCTATTGTTACCCGTCATAAAACTCATTTTTTTATAAACGACCAGAATAGTGATATCGGCATACAATGGTGATATCGGTATGTGCATGTGCTCGATATCGAACTCCAAGCCTCTGATACAATATTTCGTCATCTGTTTTGGTCGGCAACTTTTGTTGTCGGATACACACAAGAACTGAATGGACGAACTTACCGAGGGGTAACAATAGGGGAGGGTGAACAATAGGGGGTTCTTCAAATTCTACAGTCCTTCCTTATTGTTACCCTCCCCTATTGTTACCCGTCTTAAAACTCATCTTTTTATAAACGACCAGAATGGTGATATCGGCATACAATGGTGATATCGGCATATGCATGTGCTCGATATCGAACTCCAAGCCTCTGATAAAATATTTCGTCATCTGTTTTGGTCGGCAACTTTTGTTGTCGGACACACACAAGAACTGAATAGACGAACTTACCGAGGGGTAACAATAGGGGAGGGTGAACAATACGAGGTTCTACAAATTCTACAGTCCTCCCTTATTGTTACCCTCCCCTATTGTTACCCGTCTTAAAACTCATATTTTTATAAACGACCAGAATAGTGATATCGGCATACAATGGTGATATTGGCATGTGCATGTGTTCGATATCGAACTCCAAGCCTCTGATATGATACAATATTTCGTCATCTGTTTTGGTCGGCAACTTTTGTTGTCGGACGTACACAAGAACTGAATGGACGAACTTACCGAGGGGTAACAATAGGGGAGGGTGAACAATAGGGGTTCTACATATTCTACACTCCTCCCTTATTGTTACCCTCCCCTATTGTTACCCGTCATAAAAATCATGTTCTATAGACGACCAGAATGGTGGTATCGGCATACAATGGTGATATCGGCATGTGAATGTGCTCGATATCGAACTCCAAACCTCTGATACAATATTTCGTCATCTGTTTTGGTCGGCAATTTTTGTTGTCAGACATTCACAAGAACTGAATGGACGAACTTACCGAGGGGTAACAATATAAGTAGCCGAGGGTGAACATACCTTCAGACGGGCAATATTACACCATATAGCCTGTGTAGAATCATAATAACGTATTTGTCATACCGCAGATCCTGTATTTGGCCGTATAAACATATCTCTTATTTTGATCTTTGCGTTTTTTCAGGAAGAAAAATAATCCGAGATTCGATTTTCTACCGTCAGTCTTAATATAAAGGCGTAAATGAACATTTGTTTTTTATTATTAAACGAAAACAAACTAAATATGGAGTAAGAAATCCATCGAAAACGACTTTATGACAGTTTTTTTATATCGTGTAATTTAATGTATATTCCACTGCTCTATCGATCTGCTCTCCCTTTGGCGCCTCTAGAATAATGCGACTGGTTCCCAAACATTCGCTGTCATTGCTACGCCGCGGTTTCGTGCGTGGAACCCATAGTTTGTGACCTAAATATAGCCGTGTCACGAAGGCAAGCGCGTTTAGATTTGAAAAGCAATTTTCGTTATTTTGGCTAATTTTTCGCTCATATTTTGATGAGCGAAGAATATTTATGGAAAAATAAGCAATATAGACTGGATGAGTGTACAATTTGTTACTTGTATTGATAAATTCGGGGTTTTATTGTGTTTAGTGAGGAATAAAATTCGCAATCGGTAGACGCTTGCAAAATGTTCTTCATAGGACGCGAGGCGCCGGAGGGTAATCGCAATTCCTGTATGTCCGACGGTCTTGGCAGGTCATATAATATATATGACCAGGCAAGCTAGCCAATCAAAAGCCGAGAAACTTATCTGCGGTATGACAATATAGAATTATTGTCTTTTGAGGTGGTGTACATGATATTTACGGACCTTCGACGTCGGTGAACATCACTTTTCTCACGTCCGTAATTCTCATGTACAATATTTCTGGCCAATATTTTGATCAAATTATCCGTCCGAAGAAAAATTTGTTCACTTTTTTTTGTTTCATAATTATTGAAAAAAAAATGTTTTTTAAATGTTAAAATATTTCTTTCAAAATATACGGCCGAAAAAACATTGATCCCTTTTTTTTGGTTTCACACAATTTTCAATAATTATTTAAAAAAAATGTTTTTCAAATTTTAAAATATTTTTTTCAAAATATACGGCCGAAAAAACATTGATCACTTTTCTTTTGTTTCACAATAGGGTAACAATAGGGGAGGGTGAACAATATAGAGAATAGTAGGTTAGTGCCGTAGTAGTAGTAAGGGAGTCAAAATGATACCACCTACCGTGATATCATTTATAACCCTCTATAATACCCCCACCACCCCCGAAAATCAAAAAATTGGTTAACGAGGAAAATTGGGTCTCCCGACAGCAAATTTATGAATTTTTGGAGAAAATAATTTTGAAAAGAGGGAGTCCCAATTATATTGGTAATTGACTTTTGAAAAAAGTCGAAATCATTCATGTAAGTACAATAGTTTATATTCCTCATTTTTCTTCTCCGATATAGCTAATTTATTTCGCAGATCAGCGACTAATTCTACCAGCTCTAGTCTACCACGTTCACCTTTAGCCACCTGACAGCGTAGTTGCTTATGTCTACAAAGAGTTTGGGCATTAACGAATTTATAAGGGCATCTAGGGCATTGAAATTGTGGGGGGACACAAGGAAACTTTCTACGTCTCGCTAGATGCCTTCGTAGATAGTCTTTACACGTAAACGTCTTACAACAAGTCTCACACTCCATTATATATGGGCCGCGCCATACGAAAACCGGGCTTAATGACAACGTCATGAAAAGCGGTAAACGACGTCGGAAAAACGACGTTTCAAATTGTCTAGCGTCGCCGTAAAAGTTCACAGTTTGCCCTCCCATTTACGTTTACTGGTGTTAGTTAACATTAAGTGTGAACAGAAAACGGAACATGATAACTTACTGAAACTTTCACCAATATGAGACGCGATACCTTGTACCTCGGTACACATATTATGACGTCATGACTTGACGTCACGTACTTGTGACGTCATTGGGCGTGAATACATGTTTGACGTTATGGCCATGGTATCGTGACAAAATATTATAGCAAGGATTCTTGCACGAGTTCCTCGCAGCATCAATGACTTAGAAATACTTCAGGCGCTGTACATTGTCGCCTAACTGTCGTTCTTTGACAATTGTACTCTTTTTCGTCGGTTGTCCTTATGAATTCAAAATGGTGAACTCATAATTTAACTGGCTACATATCAGCGAAGTCTTCACTTACACTGCACTTTGATTCCTAAATAATCTTAAATATGAACAACCTAGTGTATGCCAACGATATTACCATCTATTATCTTGGTAAATTGAGACTTTTGAACAATTATATCCAGTACTTAGCGAATGATATGCCATTTAATGCCACTCATTTTATCATAAATGGAGGTAGACACGCAGCTATAAAATGACATAAATATCCGGGGTTTGTATTGAATTTAAAATAAATGCATCAACATATTATTGAAATGTGATGGTCATAAACTTGCTTTTGTAGTCGAAAGTGCTTGTGTAGTATCAAATCATCAGTTTATCACTTGACTGCATACTAATGTAGACCAGGCGGTGCCTCAAGAAAGACACACGGCGACAATTATAAGGTATCCCGCAACCAAATCTGCCCGGTATCGTGTTATCACTAAAGTTAATGATATAAGCGGCCTACTGTCTAACTTTAAAATATCGTCGCATACGAAATTTGTTAAATGATGTCGCTATTATTCCTCCAAAATTATTTATTTCAGACAGCAGCAAACAACAGGGAAACGCCTCACTCTGCCTTATTTGAAACTTATTCATACGAAATTACGTTACTTGGGCCGCAATCCAAAACATAACGTTACATTAGCAACTGCAACACGAGCCATAAACATTATTTTCATACTTTGTCTTGGCCTAATGGGAGAAACTTGGCCAGGCTACGAGATATCCAAATTTGGTTGACATGCGATCAAAGATGACAAATATATAGGACTTGTCCGGACCAACACCCCATGTATACGCCGTTGATAAAACGTCGTAATTTCGACGTCATTGATCTAAAACGTCATATAAGTTTTTACCACGCGTCATAAAACTACTTCTAAAATGAAACATAATTGGGATACATTGATAATTTTGGCGGAATATGGCTTTTAAAACATGTACAATTCAGAATACGCGAAAAATTAAAAACTGAAAATGTTGTCATTAAGCGCGGGTTTCGTACGGCGCGGCTCATATATTGTTGGTGTTCGTAGTTGTGCAAAAAGTACACACAAGATAATGTTGACTTTGCCCAAGGTTACGTGTAGTTTGTCAATTATTCACTAATAGTATAAAATTATACATACACTACTTAAAATCAACCTACATGGCAGGCCTATTCGTTTACTACTCCATTACGCTTAAACGTTCTTATTGACGTTGAAGTCGCCCGTTAGTGTTAACGTCGTAATTGCGACGTCATTGAGCTAAAACGTAGTTTGCGATTCTACCACGTGTTACAAAAATACATGTAACATGAAAAATAATTGAGATACAGTGATAGTTTTTGTGGTATATGACTTTTAAAAGATGCGGTATTCAGAATATGCAAAAAAGTGAAAAATGATTGTTTTGTCATTAAGCCCGGTTTTCGCATGACGCGGCCCATATGTATATAACCTATGAAATTTATCTGTTCAATTGGACGTGAAAAAAACATTATGTAAATTTTTGACGTCCAATTGAACAGATAAATTTTATAGGTTATACAAAAGTATATATACAAAAGTATAATACAGAAAATATGATAACGCCAGAAACTAGAGCAGAAATAGAAAGTTTGAGAAGAGAAGCAGAATCTCTAGGGATTACTTATAGTACACGGTTGAGAGTTAGGGGGTTGACAAAGCTGATAAATGCCACAAAGAATGAGGCGTTTATGAAGCGGTTTACCCGCGCCTATAAAAGAGGGGCATTTACAAACCTCTCACAGCGGATGAAGTTGGTAACAGAATTCAAAAAGAAAGTATTGCGGAGTTAAGGGCTAGTGTAATAAAACCTTCAAGCACCAATAATTTGTCCCAAATTAGACACACAGGTGGCCCAATACAAAATAAAAGATCTCTCGTTCGCGCGATAGTGGAAAAAGGTGAAGAAATATTGGGGCTCACGATGAAACATTGGAAAAGGTAGAAAATGGAAGACGGGTAGTTACATTATCCTTTCGTAAAAACATTAACATTAACGAGTCTGAACGCATGTCCGAGAAACTCGCTCCGTATCTAACAACCAATTTTTATTTGAGATATTCATATTCTTACAAGCTAGAACATATGGAGGAAATTAAAAATGGAAAACCTGTAACTATAATAATGCACAAAAATAAAATCTCGGTGGTAGCGAACCACTATCATCAATGAAAAACCGTTAAAAAATGGCTGTCAGATAAGGAGCAAACACGAATAATGTCCGATTAAAATAGACAGATCGAATCAAAGTGGGAAGTTTGTAAGATGGTAGTTGGTTTTCGTAAAGCTAATACAGGGTAGTAGGGGAAAAGGAAAAGATTTGGGACTACAATCCAAAGAGCAGCAGGAGGAGAACTTCCAGAATGGCTAAGAAGAATAAAAAAGGTATGTATTCTTTAGATAAGTATAATGACGACCTTTGTCTGTTCAGGTGTGTAGCTATGCATATGACAGATAAAAGACCGACAGATGTACAGAAAAGGCGAAAGAACTTAGGAAGCAATATTTTGGTAGTAATGTGGTTTCACCAATTCCTTTTTCAGATCTGAAAAAGGTTGAAGAGTTTTTTAAAATCGGTATAGAAGTATATCACCCACCCAATGTAACGTATGGTGGTTGAAAAAGGTACCAGCGCACTATAAGGCAATAGGTAATAAACCAATGACAATAGGACTGTTTAATAATCACGCATTTCTAATAAAAAACCTTAAAAACCTATCTAAAATTTACGCCTGCGATAATTGCAAGCAGAAATTCACGAAAGCGAATAATATGAAGAGACACGGACCAAAATGTATGAAAGGTGAGACAAAAGTAGTATAAAATGGTAATTATTTAGAGCGCCCGCGTTCGTCGTTCGAGAAAGCGTTCTACCCAAAAGTTCTAACAGTTATGGGGCGATCGATTGGATGTACTCTGTGGAAAAGCGCGAGGGAATTCACATTCACCACGAACAGTGTGGACACGGGGGTGAAAGATGGATTTTAGGAGCTCCAGTAGATGGATACTGTCCAGAAACCAATACCGTATATCAATATCACGGCTGTTACTGGCACGGGTGTGAGATTCGTGCAAAACATAGAAAAGAAGAACGCGCATCCACTATGAGAAGAGATACACTTATTAGAAGAAACAAAGAATTCAACCTAGTAGTTATGTGGGAATGCGAATTTCAAAGAACTGGTAAAGACATAAAGATCGGTTGCGACACTACTCTTTATCCATATCAGATAGTATACGATTTTGAGGCATATCTCAACCCAGAATTTGAAACTCTCGGTAATAATCTAGAGTACGAAGCCGAGCACGTTCCGGTAAGCGTTAGTATAGGAGATATTTCTCAGGAACAGTAACTCATATTTGTGATAAGGATCCCGCAAAACTTATAGAAAAATTCGTAGAAGATTTGAAAGTCAGGGGAAAAGCTATAAGAGAAGAAGTGTGGTCAAGATATGGGTTTAATACAGAACATTTACGTAAAAACCAAATCGCCAAGATCGAACAGTGGATAGAGCAAGTACCGGTTATAGGTTTTAACAGCAGTAAGTACGATATAAACTTAATAAAGAAATACCTAGTAGGCGAACTGGCATCACAACAAAGAAAGTAATGGTCGGAAAACGTGCAAACGCAACAATATTTCTATTTACTCCAGAGTTTAGATTTCTTGATGTAATACTTTATCTAGGACCCGGTGTAAGTTACGATAGTTGGATAAAAGCCTACGAATGCAAAGGACAGAAATCTTTCTTTCCTTATGAGTGGTTCGATTCTCCAGACAAACTGGATTAACCAGGACTACCGGATATAGAGAATTGGTATTCCAAACTATCTGGGAAAATGTTAATAGATGAAACAGAATTAAGTAAATGTCGTAGAATTTTCGAAGAAAATAATATGAAAACTTTCAGAGATTGGTTGAAATATTATAACGATTTAGATGTAGCACCGTTCCTAGAAGCGGTGGAAAAAATGTGTGAATTTTATAAACACAGAGGTGTGGATATTTTCAAAGATGCGGTAACACTACCTGGAGTAGCTATACAATATTTATGAGAGGAACCATTAAAGAACAAAAATCTTCAAAGACGATTATACCGGAGGATGCTCTATATGCACCAAAAGAAGAAACTACGAAATGATGAAGGACGCTCTAGTTGGCGGTCCATCAATAGTATTTACACGATATGCAGAAGCTGGTGTTTCAAATATTAGAGTGGGTTCCAAACCGTGCAAGGCTGTTTTGGGGTACGACGCAAACGCGTTATATTTTATCTACGTTAAATAAAGAGATGCCGTGTGGGAGAGAAACTATTACACCTATAGATACCCCACATAACCCTAAATTTATTAAAAAGTTTTGTAAAAGAGTTTTATCTGGAGACTGGTTTGGGTTTGCGGAGGTGGATATAGAAGTTCCACACAACTTAAAAGATAAGTTTTCTGAAATGTCCCCAATATTTATAAACAGAGAAGTAGAGGTTGATGAAGTTCCCACACACATGTTAAAATATTTAAAAGATACTGGCCGAACAAGAGGAGATGGAAAAAAATTGGTGGGATCTATGACAGCCACTAAAGTATTGCTGTACGCGCCACTGTTGAAATGGTATTTGAAACACGGCCTAGAAATAACTGGAGTTCATCGTGTTATAGATTATATTAGCGGAAAACCATTCGAATGGTTCGCAAAAGAAGTTACAGCCGCAAGACGAACGGGTGATGTAGAACCAAATAAGAAACCAGTAGCCGACATAATGAAATTATTAGGAAACTCATGTTGTGGAAAAATGATAGAGGCAACGGAGAGACATTTAAATACGACATATACACAAAGCGAAACCTGTGTTGACAAAGCATTAAGATCTGCATTCTTTGACGATTTGGAAGAGATAGGAGATGCGTACGAAATATCTTCAAGAAAACCCAGGTGTGCGGTAAAGAGCCCATTCCATTGTGGAATAGCGGTTTATCAACTAGCTAAATTGAGAATGTTGGAATTTTACTACGAATTTCTTGACAAATACGTAAAAAGAGAAGACTTTGAATTAATACAGATGGATACGGATAGTATGTATATAGGAGTTAGTGGAAAAACGATAGAGGAATTGATTGGACCTAACTTACTAGACGGGTTTGAAAAAGAAAAAAAGAAATGGTTGGCTTGGGATAAATGGAGCGAAAGAGAGCCCGGACTTTTCAAAATGGAATTTAGCGGAGATAGGGCGATAGCGTTATCTAGTAAGTGTTATTTTGTAGAAAAATTTAATTCTATTAATAAAAACTCTCCGAAAGGAATGTCCAAGAGAACTAACAATTTAAATTGGGATAGATATAAACGAGTACTAACCGAAACTACAGAAGATGGAAAACACATTATAGATGTAGCACAAAATAGGGGATTTAAAATGAAAGACGGTGTTATGAAAACGTACTGTCAACAAAAATTAGGACTCTCGGCATACTACGATAAAAGACGTGTGTTACCAGACGGAATACATACAGAACCTCTCTAATGATTTATTTAATAATTTTGAAAAAAATTAAGAAAATTAGCAATCTAAAGACTCTGATGATCCGGGGGTAGCTGAGTGTCAGAAGGCACCGCGAGAAGTTCTTCGCGAACAAACCTCGAGATGGCCCATCATCTAAATAGTAGAGCACGGGCTCATCGGGCTTGGTAATAGAACGATCTAGATGATATACATTGAGAGACCACACAGGATCAGTCGCGCGGCGGCTGCCACCTTCGAGCTCTCCCGGTTGATAGAGGTACCGGACGTCAATATCCGATGGAAGCCGTTGCTCCTCTAAACAAACGGGTCGCCCGCGCGAGACGGCAGAGGGCTCGCTCGTCACCCTTTTAAACTTGATAGCATCTACGGGCTTCTTACCTATCAATCTGGTCACCTCTCCGTTCAGTGCGGAGACCACGGCGGGCAGTCTGGCCACCCACTCGGTCGATCGCGAATGAGGGTCTACAAGTTCTTTGGCGTATTGGTGTCCGAACAGTCTCTCAGCCAGGGTTCGATTGAAGCGTTCCACGATCCCTGGTCCCGGTGGATGTTGACGCGGCCGCGTCTGACAGAAACTTCGTGCTTAGACAATAGATGAGAGACCGCGCCCATGAACTCGCGGCCGGGATCGACCTGGAGAAGATTCGGCCATTTGAGAGGACTCCTCTTATATATTCGGGAAAGAGCCTCGGCCACCTCCTTAGACTCTTTAGTGGCCAACGGCTCAGCCCCCTTATAACGACTCGCTACGTCAACGACTGTCAGCGCGTACTTGTACGTCTTACGACCGACGCGATCGTGAGGGAGAAACAGCAGATCCGCTTGGTGAACTTGGTTCGGTACCGGCACGTCGAATTTCGGGCGCGGAATATTGTGAGGCGAGGGTAAATAGATCTGCCAGATGGCCTGCTTCTTGAGCCATTCCTTGACAGCGTTTTCTGAAACCTTGGTCGCCGCCGCGAGGTTCTTGATGGCAGCGAGTCCTTTCCAGTAGCCGCGGCGGCTATAGTACGTGTTCGCTAGCTTGCGCGTTAGGCGAACCGATAGTTTGGTATTAAGTTTGCGCGTGTTCATAGTATGCGATGTATTCTAATATATCGGACAATCTCCAACATGCCCTCGCCAGATCGTCCGGTAACTGCATCGATAATAATAAACCTTTGTTGGAAGTACAATCGTGATTGGGGGTTAAGTTCTGAAGGAAGTTGGGAAAATCTAATCCCCCAGGATTGGTGGAGGAATCTAACATCCGCTTTGCGAAAAGGGTGGCCGCTTTTTCGTCCTCCCGCCACGTCTCGAGAGAATCTCGGGCCAGACGAATCATACCCTTTGCACCAGCTATGCGGTGTTTAAGGGCAGTGTAACCTACATCAATCATGGCAAAATAAAGTTCGTCAACTGACATCGTTCTATATATATATATTTATAAAAAAAATTATTTAAAATAATTAATTTAAAATCTCGATTGAATATAGTAGCCGACGAGCCCCACCAAACCCATTCCCACGACGATGAACGCGATCTCGCGGTCTTTTTGGGGCTCTGACGGTACATAGAAATCTGAAAGTTGGGGCTCGCGATCCAGCGGCGCGAGACTTTTCTGCGGATATGCCAGCGCGTACTCGGTGTTGGCTTCTTCAATGTTCTGAAAAGTTTGTGCGGCGTGATTTTCGCGGCGAAGCTCTTCATTGACCCAGTCAAGATGGGCGGTTCGTTTTTTTCGACCACGCTTCCTTTGTGCTATTGAGTTGTTCTACAGCTAAATCGTGACGCTTACGCTCCTCATCCACGTTCGAGCTTTTCATTTTAGAGAATATAAAGTTGCTACCGCTGAACGCCAATGCGTTTACGAGCGCACCACCTATCATTATTGCGATTGAAGCCATTTATTTCCATATATTAACTGGTAGAATTCCAGCTTTAACTAGATAATCTCGGGTCCAAACTGCGGCCGCTACATCTAAGGTCGCGAGCCCTACGTCTCTCGCAGTAAAGTCCAATTTGGGAGCGGATCCTCCTAGGGCTATCTTTGATAGTCGAGCATACCCGATACTGAAACCCGATATCACCACGCGGCGTGATAAAGCGCATTCACTAACATTTTACCGTCTTGTTCAGCCATTATAATTATTGCATATAAAAGGGGTGCGAGTGCGATCAATGTTTAAATGCGCATCCAATCGCGATTGGTGTTTCGTAACTTTCTTCTGAACACTTGCTGGTTGTTTTTCCGATAATATGGGGTATTTCCACACGCACAGGGCACCAACAACTGCCAGCCAACCACCAACAACCAACTCCAATTCACGAATTTGGGTTCAATCGGATTCGCCCAACCTCGATTGGGTGTTGAGTGTGCTTCCAATTCGTGAATTGGGGGTGTACTCAACTCTGTCTTTAGATGTTTTGCTGTCTCCGTCCCCGATTGCAACGACTGTTTAGCCTCTCGAAGCTCGGCGAGTATTTTATCTTGTTTAACTTTTCGGGTGGCAGCCGCCGCCCACCCAGCTGCCTGTCTTTTGGGATTTTTTATATGCGGTATGTCATCCAGTGGCGGAGTAACACTCGGGTTCGATTGGGTTGGAGCAATCAGGTTCAACTCCGTCACTCTCGCGGGTGTGTCTTGTGTCATCATTTTCAGGGCTTATAGTTCGTGGGCATATATGTCCAAATTGACAGTGTTTACCCGTGGTCAACGCGGTTGTCAGCGGAGCTAAGTACATTCCAAACTTGTGACAAATTGAGCAGCAGGCTGTTCTAAGAGTGTGCCCTATAAAAGGGTCAGTCTCTAGATCGTCAATCAATCCCGCGGTGTTTGGTATAGGGAGAAGTATACTAACGGCGGTTGCGTACAAATGAATAGCCGCCGATCCGAGAGTTTTTGTCATCTCCGCTCCCAATTTGGATTCGTATCGCGCATACATTTTATCGATCTCCGCATCTGACATCTTATCCACCTGAAAAACTGAGAGACGCCTACCGAGATAATGCTCCGATTGTCCCCCAGCAACCAGCGCAGCTAGCTGCTCTCGTCGCGCCGCATTTTCATTTTCATTCGGAGTCGTTGCACTCAACCCAATACCAACCGCCGTTGGAGTTGATTCTGATTGCTCTGTCGGATCATTATCTGTGTTGGCAGTCGGAGTTGAGGTTTCTTCTATTAGCTGATCGAGAAGTTCGTCGCAGTTCATTTTTCTTAAAATTAATTTAACTATTCTAACAAGTCTCATCACTTTAACATATTGCAAAGCACACCACCCGATACTTATGATCACCATTATGCTCGCAACAAAGCTCGCAGCGGAGCACCAAATTGTTAACATTGTTAACCATTGTTCAGCATTTGTTCAACATTTGTTAAGCATTGTTCAGCATTGTTCAGCAATTGCTAAGCATTGTTCAGCATTGTTCA
Organism: Conchocele bisecta; assembly: GCA_029237695.1. Lineage (NCBI taxonomy): Eukaryota > Metazoa > Mollusca > Bivalvia > Lucinida > Thyasiridae > Conchocele > Conchocele bisecta. Next base: position 133,542,689 of record CM055266.1, read on the forward strand.
GCATTTGTTCAGTAATTGCTAATTAATTATAAAATTAATTGATAACTTCGTAAGTAGTTGGTTAATCAGTCTTTAGCAAAAGCTTGGCGTGCTTAGTTTCCGAAAGCATCCGTCTAACCTCCAGGCGCTCCTCGCGCGTTGGGATAACGTCATTCTCTCGACAGTCATCGAATGAGTCTAGGTCCTTGCAGTGAAAGAGGGCGACCCATTTCGTTTGCTCGCGCAGATCCTTGAGGACGGCGTTGTACTTTTGAGTGGATATCCATACGCTTTGCCTAGCATGGCGGCCAGAAAATGCGAGCTCGGAGAGCATGTCCTTCTTTTTGGTCATCGCCGCCTTGGCCGAGCAATCGTCAATCACGTATAGGGTGGGCTCACCCTGGAATTTTTGGTATAAACCACGCAACCAATCGTGAAGCCTATCACCGGGGTCAATAACGTATACCTCAGGGTCGGTCCATATCCACGTTCGCCGCTGATAAGTATCGTTGTGCGCACAGTGGGACACAGGATCACAATATGACGAAAGGCATCGCGGTAGGAGCCCTCGAACAAGTCTAGGATGAAAACCGTTTTTCCACATCCTGTCTGCCCACATATTATGGCAGAGTGGGCATCTCCAATCCTGAATTGGTATTGATTGCTAATTTTCTTAATTAATTCTTTAGAATTATCAAATTTATTAATTAATAAATCGTTAGAATGATTGCTAATTTTCTTAAAATTAATTAATAAATCGTTAGATTTAGTAGAGTGCTGAGACGTATCGGCCATCTTCGATGTTGAGTTGTGCGTCTGTAGTTATATATAAGTACACGTTCAATGGCCCGGCTCCGTCCGCCTCTTTGGTTATCTGGATCGTCACACCCTCGCTAGCGTTCTCAACTTGGCGTCCGCTGCCGTGTATTTGGTCGTCGTCGCTGGCTCGCATGTCTAGCCATAACGCGTATTTGGTATTCAGGAACTCCGCGAGGGAGACGGCCGAGAGATGCAGGTCTTTGGCAACCGCTGCAACCTCCGAAGAGCGCTTAGAGCCGGCAGCAAACTGCTTTCTTACTTCGTCCCACTGCTGGTGCGCGCGAAGACCCGCGCTGTAGAGTTGATTGGGGTACTCCCTCGATCGTCACCTCTACCTTCGTGATTTTGGGGTTATAGAATTTGTCGGTTTTTCTAGCACCGAACGCGAACCGAGCATCCTCGAACAACATCAGTATACCTTTCATCGAGCGGGCGGGTACGTTGACATTAATATTCCACAATGTGTCACCTTTGTCTTTCGTCATCTTGCGATGGCGAAGAACTCGGTCGTAAAGTATGGCAACGCGCCCGGCGTACTGGGTTCTGATCAATCGCGCGAGTTCGGGCATCGTGACCATGTCGTACTCCAGCGAAACATTATCAATCGTATACGTCGATAACATGTCGCTGGCTATGAGAACTCGGCCGTAGTCGTTGAACGTTAGTTCGTATTCGAGGCGGTCAGCCAAAGCGCTCTGATAGTAGGGCATGTGACTCTCCAGCAACTCAAAGTCGAGCGGGATGTAGAAGCGGTTGCCGTAGGCGCCCGCGACCGCGTTGTCGCTCGCGTTGTTTTCTTCCTTGTTAGCAGCCCCGATTCTAAGTCTGGTTACGTTCTTATTTTTGCTGGTGTCAATACCCTGATAGACGGCGTCCATAGGTCCTGATAACAATGGTAGACGTCGCTGTCATCGATCGACATCACCTCATTACCAGAAATCTTTATCATGGTCTTCTTGACGATGGCGCGACCAAGGTTCTGAACGACGGTTCGGTCCGCGTCCGTCGATGTAAGCGAAATAGTGAAAGCGAGGCGAACAGTACCCGGCACAATGACGTCGTTAGCTCCGAGGTTGGGGAAGCGGACCAAGAGCTGCTGGTTCTGGTCGATCGTCGATGGGTTGTTCGTAATAACGACACTCTGTCTCACGCCTTTTGCCCCGAGGGGCTCACGCAGTCTGCGGTATGGATTGAGTTTGCGACCGTATTGACTCGAAGACATAATTTAGTGAAACTATATTAAACCCTTATGGTTTTGTCTTTAATACATAATTAATTTTAAGAAATTAATATGGCTGATTACGATATTGACATGGATGAAATCGGCAGAGACGATTACGTCGATGCGGATGATGATGATCTAGATATTATAATGACGAAACGCCCTTGATACAGCCTCCAGTTCCAATCGAATCGGGGAATTAGGTGGCGCTACCAGCAGCGTTGGTCAAAGTCGGGAATTACTCGAGGGAGCTGTAAACGACTACTACAACAGTTTGGCAGAAAAAGGTCTGGTCCCGTCTGTCGGTCGCGACTACTCCAAGTTCGAATTTGATCTGAACGGTAGATTGCGACTAAAAGCATCAAATGTCCGATCGTCAACACGATGACCGTAAACCCCTATCGCTAAACACCATTGCCGGAAACCGGGGCGGTGGCCAACTCATAAGGAGCGAACTAGGATTTCCAGATTGGACGCGTGGTAAAACAATTATGCCGACCCACGCTGTAGAGGCCCTACAGTCTACCGACGAAACGATGGCGAAAACGGCCGCCGATATAGAAACTGTTGAGCTCAGCGAACTCCCTCGAGTAGCCACCGACGCTATTAACACGATGGAGACCACGTTCAGCGAAATCGACCTGTCTAACGATGACCCACTGTTACCTCTTCTCGAACTCCGGGGCCTCGATAAGGTTATGCAAACGGTACGGGGTGAACTGGTCCTTAACCTCTCCAAACTCTCGTCGCTGGATGAACATATCGCGCTAGAAGAAAGAAAACTGGAGGAAGCCGGTGTCGATATAGAATCTACCGAGCGGATCACCGAACGCCTACAGTCGTTGCGTGATGAAAGAGCAGCTCGTTTGGAGGCCGCCTCGACTAACCGTGAAGCTCTCCGCAACCAAATAAGTCGGATCCGCGAAACAATCTCGAGGGTCCTGCACGAGGAGACGACACTCGGTGAGCGTCTTCGCACTCTGTTCAGAGAACAGGGCATCACGATAGCAAGCATCCTCATTGCTATCAGCATGACTATATCGACCATAGTTCTAGCTTTCACTGGTGGTGCGGCGCCACCACCCGCGCCAGCACCCACACCACCACCACCCGCGCCATCCGGCGGAGCCAAGGAGTGGATAAAAAAACAACTAAAAGCCCTCGCCAGTCTCCTGGCTAAATTAGCCGAAAAGGCGGCTGCCGCACTACCTGGACTGATCGGAAGTATCGTTTCTTACTTGCTATCTATATTATCAAAAACGGCCGGATGGCTAGCCAAAAATACTTGAGCTTTAATCGTGGCAATCGCCGGTCTCCGACTATTCTTCGCCAGAGAGTTCCTAAAACCAAAGCGTAAATAATCCGATCGCCACGAGGGCGACGACGAACCCTAATTTCTCCTCCTCGTGTGTTGTGCTTCCAATCTCGATTGGTGTTTCAACATTGTTGATGGAAATCGATGGTGCATCCAATTTACGAATTGGGGGTACTGGGTTCGATTGTGTTGAGGGAGGTGTATCCATTTTGTGTTTTGGGGGTTTTATGAAATCTTTTTCAAATTTATTTGAATTTACAACTCCGCTCCCGATCATGTTGGGGGTGCGCTTGATGATATCCGTGTTCACGTTACCGTTGTGACCGATTTTTTGATTGGCGGTGGCGATTACGATTTTATTATTGTAACCGTCAACCGGGTCGTCTCGTAGTATCATATTGCTCGGCGCCATATAAAGACCTATTCCAAATACATAGTCCACTGGGGTGCTGGCAGTCTGCAAAACGTCTTGATAATTCTGGATCGCCTTCTCCAGGTCCACCTTAGCTGAGATGGCGTCCTCAACAAGTGCCAAGAACTGTTTTTGCGCGTCAAACGCCGTTCCCGTGCCCAGTATAGAACTGCGAGTTTGCTTCTGTGCGCCGAGGATGGCCCAGACGTACGTGCGAATAGATTCGTTGACGCGAGTAACCCCGGCCTGCGTGAACCATAGACCCTTATCTAACATAAATGTGGTCCACGCGTTCTGAACCTCAGCAGCCTGCTGTATGTAATCGACGTGAGCCCGTTTCGGAGGTAACATTTTACAAGAAAACACGCCACAGTGCCGACCTCTAGACACTTCTGGCCCGAAAGTCATAGTCGCGGGGTCAAAATTCCCGGCGTTCCGACTGACGATGTGGTCACCGGAGTAATCGTGTCTAAGATCAGTCTGCGTCCAATTCCCGGACTGGCCCCGGATGAGAACGTCCCCGAGGCCGGTGGTGGTAGGAAATGCTTTCTGCCTCCAGTCCGCGTCTTTTGAAACGTTAAATTCGTTACACAATCTTTCAAACGCCATACGGTCGTATGCGTTGGAAATGGGATCCCAGGCGTCGTCTTGAGGTAGAGAAATACCTAGTTCTTTGAGAATCCTCCTAATAGTATAATACGTGTGAAAGTTGTAGACACTTCGGAGCATGACATTCTTGGATGTCAGATGGTCTTTATGTGAAACTCCACACCGGGCGGCTGTTGCGCACCATACAGCAAAATTTAGCTGGTTCTGCCAAAACTGCATCGGTGTGGCTTTCCACCCGTTTACCGACTCCATCGTAGTAATCTTGGGCAGCCTATATTTCTCAAACGTGTTAGGGAAATTGGTGGCAAAGCCACTGTCCGGTCTAACCGTTACGGTTGGGTGAACAAGGCGGTTCAACAACGTCTTTTTGCGTGTATTTACCACCGACCGCGTACTTTGCATTAGAGTTAAAGCTAAATGCTTTTGTATCCATTGAAAGATATTATTATGTTTGCTACTATCACTAATGTTCAAAAAGGGAGTTGTGAACTTCAAAAATCAATCGACAACTGCTGCGGAAAACGCCGGGTGGGCCTCAGATCAATCACCTTCACGGTCGGGTGGCAGAATGTGGGGAAGAGCGAAGGGTTTTACTATGTGAAGGATGGACAACAATTAGGTGTAAAGCTGCCTCACGGACTGTGGGGAATAAGATAGCTCAAAGATTTTGTCAACTCAGAGCTTGACGGTATAATCAACCTCACAGTATCGAATGCTACCGGGCTCGCAACAATGACCATCAGCAGTGATAATGCGGTAGTGGTCTCCCCGGGGTTGGGTATTCAACTCGGTTTTAGAGAGACATACTCCTCAAACAAAGGGATGTGTTTACCCCACCGGGTGAGTACGTCGGTGATAACCCGGTGGACTTCGCCTTCACGAAAACTCTCAGGGTGCACCTGGATCGGGTGAACACATCGACAACACGGTAGACGGCACTCCCAGCACATTACTGAAAACCGTGCAAGCCAGCGACTGTTTCTATGGCGAGACTGTGACCTTAGACTTCCCACACCCCGAGATGAAAGTTTTGGAATCGGGACATATCCACGAATTTACGGTCTCTATTATCTCGATGATCAAGCGAGAAAGTTGAAAAACGATTACCCGATTTCGGTAGTTCTCGAAATTTCCAATTGAGTATAGGTGCCCAATATTATAATTAATTTTATTATGAGTATATACCGACCAGGTAGTTCTTCCGATTGGGTGACAAATTCAAAGAATTTGGAACCGGCAGAAGGTGGATTCATCCCGACAGAGGGAGACTTTTTAACTACTGGAAAAAACCAAGGCCCTGATCAATAAAACCATATCGAAGGTCACAAACGGGATTCACAGGAGTATATCAGATGTTAGAGTAGAAGTGCTGACGGCGACTGCACAAATTGAGGGAGTCCGAACGGATATTGAGAAAGATCAGGCGGCTTATGAGGTGTTGCGCTCAGAGGACTCTCTCATCAGAGAAACGGTAACTAAACGAACTAGGTAAAAAAAATAACGAAATTTCGAAAAGAGAGCAGGTCGGATATTGATAAAGTCCGAGAAGACCACCCAGGCGGCCCTTACGGAGGGTTATGATACGTTGCGCTTAGAGGACTTTCTCATTAGAGATGCGGCACTTACCGAACTAGATAAAAAAATAATAAACCAAATTTCGAAAAGAGGCCACGTCGGGTATTGAGAAAGCCCGAGAAGACCACCAGGCGGACCTTACGGAAGCTTATGAGGTGTTGCGCTCAGAGGACTCTCTCGTCAGAGAAGCGGCGGTTGCCGAACTAGATAAAAAAATAACAAAATTTCGAAAAGAAACCCGGTCGGGTATTGATAAAGTCCGAGAAGACCACCAGTCGAACCTTGCGGAGGCCCTTGCGGAGGCTTATGATGCGTTGCGCTTAGAGGACTCTCTCAACAGAGAAGCGACACTTACTGAACTAGACGGGAAAATAGCCGAATTTCTGAAAGAGACCCCGGTCGGGGGTTGAGGGGGTCCGAGAAGACCACAAGGAGGCCATTGCGGAGGCTTATGGGGCGTTGCGCTCAGAGGACTCTCTCAACAGAGAAGCGGCACTTACTGAACTAGACGAAAAAATAACCAAATTTCGAAAAGAGGCCCGGTTGGGGGTTGAGGGGGTCAGAACGGGTATTGAGAAAGCCCGAGAAGACCACCAGGCGGACCTTACGGAGGCTTATAGGGTGTTGCGCTCAGAGGACTCTCTCAGAAAAGCGGCGGTTGGTGAACTAGACGGAAAAATAACCGAATTTCAAAAAGAGGCCCGGTCGGGTGTTGAGAAAGCCCGAGAAGACCACCAGGCAGCCCTTGCGAAGGCTTATGAGGTGTTGCGCTCAGAGGACTCTCTCATCAGAGAAGCGGCGGTTGCTGAACTAGACGGGAAAATAACCGAATTTCAAAAAAGAGGCCCGGTCGGGTGTTGAGAAAGCCCTAAAAGGCCACCAGGCGACCATTACGGAGGCTTATGATGCGTTGCGCTCAGAGGACTCTCTCAACAGAGAAGCGGCACTTACCGAACTAGACGAAAAAATAACCGAAGTTTCCGATAAACTGAAACATGATCGTATAGCCGCGACCAAAGCTCTTGAGGAGGCCTCTTATAATATTCGTACTGAGGCATATAACGCAAACAGTGCGCTTGCCGGAATAGTGCGAACAATGAAAACGCTAAAACGTGCCATCACAGTTTGGGCTGAGAAGCGGGGCCCATTGGTTGAGGGGCACTATGAATATTCGTTCGGTGCCAAAGCGAGTATAATGTGGGGGATACACTATGACAGTCCGCCGGGTGAAGTTATCCAAATGGCGGTCTGCTCGGTTAATGGTAGTGGTAAACCTGTGGGCGCGGTCCGCGATAAATATTGTAGTAGATGGGGAAGAACGGGGGGTTGGAGTCACTAAAATCTCTGGAGATAGTTCGACGGTGGTTTCGTTCTCCGGTTATGATCGAATTAGACTTTCCAAAGGTAGTGTTATTAACTTTGTTACGAAAATCGGTGACCCAGAGAGTTCTTCCACCATTGTCTCGTTGTTAATTGAACTTATTTTGTAAATACTAATATATTGAAATAAATTTGTAAAATTTAAATATGAACGAATCAACGCTTCCAATTGTCAATACCACTCCATCAACACTGTGTACAATTAACGAAAGAAGTGCAGATTTTAGGTTGAATAATATCGTCTCTATGCAGGGTATTTTAGTTAGAGAATATACAAATAGAAAAAGAAACGCTAAAAAATATAGGCGCGCGGTGAACATGGCTGAAGTATCTAACACGGCTCTGGCGAGTGTTTCTGTGTTGTGTGGGGCGGGGACAGCTGCAACTATATCCACCATTATAACGGTTCCTGTAGCGGGGATTTTATGTGCGGTGTCGGCCGTTTCTGGGTTGTTGTGTATGGTAATTAGGGCGTCGGGTGGAAAACTCGAGAAAAAATGTAGAAAACATGATAGAATATCTGTTCTCGCCAGGTCTAAGAAAAATACCATCGACGTTATGGTGTCCAAAGCGTTGGCCGATAAGAAAATATCAAATTTAGAGTTTGAATCCGTGGTAGAAGAAATGGGGAGATATGAACAATTAAAAAATGATATAAGAATCAAAGCGCGCGCCACCATGCCCAAGATTGAGTGTACTGATTGGGATAAATTTAGGAATAACTTGGAGATAAAGTCGGAAGAAATGTTACAGCACCATTATAAAATAATTTTTAAAAAAAAAATAATTTTCTTATATTGGTGCAGTAAACAAATTTACATACCTATGCAACATGTGTTTTTCACTGAGAATTACGCCGTAATCGCATAACAAATTCAGTCTAGGATTACACTGTACACACACTGTTGTCATGGTAAACAACTGCATGACAACGGCGTTCGGACTCCGACCGCTCGAGGTTGATGAAAAATAATTTCCGTTTACATACCTTCGATAAGAAAAATACACTCGGCTATAAATTAATTAGTAGTTTTTTTTTTCAATAATAATTTTTCAATATCTTTATAAGCGATATCGTAGAAATGTACATTCGTAAACGAATCGTTGGGTTTTAAAATGTTTGTATAATACACCTTAGTTTCATATCCGATACGCATTATCCGTCTTAATGTTTGTATTTGCCTCTTGTATAGTTGACATAATTGCCGGTATAATATTGTAAATGTAACGTTTTTATCGGAGCGTAATAAATTACACTGGTATTTCATGTATTCGATATCGCCTAGTGTTCTCATTTTATAGAATTTATATACAGGATTATAACCCCCGTAAGCTTCGTAAACTTCTTCAACACAGTCATTAAAAATTTTCAATTCAAATTGTATTGTATTATCCATTTTCTCTAATAAATATTGGTACTTGTTTTTTCTGTTCAATTGGACGTGAAAAAAACATGATGTATTTATGACACCAATATATACTTTCAAAAGTCAATTACCAATATAATTGGGACTCCCTCTTTTCAAAATTATTTTCTCCAAAAATTCATAAATTTGCTGTCGGGAGACCCAATTTTCCTCGTTAACCAATTTTTTGATTTTCGGGGGTGGTGGGGGTATTATAGAGGGTTATAAATGATATCACGGTAGGTGGTATCATTTTGACTCCCTTACTACTACTGCCGTGAATGGGAAAAAATATCTGGCGAGGCTTAGGAAACTGGATGGGCGAGGCTCTGCCGAGCCTATCCGGTTTCCGTGCCAAGCCAGATATTTGTTCCCATGTACGGCACTAACCTACTATTCTATTTATCCCGTCAACATTCTAAAACAGCATTTAAATCAACTTAATTTAGTTAACTTAGCCTTCAAAAGCGAGATCAGTTAGAACCGAATTACATCAAACACTCATTAATTGGCGCACAGAACATAGTTCGATAAAGTATGGTTGTAAAATCCGTTAATCAACAGTCATGACAGTAAATTGATCAATAATTGTTTCAGACTTTATCAACTTTACACATCGAAATATTTCACGAATAATCTTAAAATGTTACAACGATTTTGTTTCTGTTCTTTTCACCGTTCGTGAATCTTGAAAAAAAACAAAACAACAAGATGGCAGCTTTACGATTTAATCCTATTTAGAATGGAAACCGTCCATTTCGAATTAAACATTAAAACGTGTACTTCATGCAGGTTCAACAGATAAATGTTCTGTTGATACTTTATATTTTGTCACCGACAATGTGAAATTACAGCTTCTGTTCAACGAAATACACTCTCAAAATTCACCAGACCCATCCATTTCCATTTGTGGCAGATTCTGCAACGATTGCGATCTGTCCAGAATAAAAATCAACAACACAAACACCATTTTGTTTCGTTTATTTCCTTACCTGACTGGAATCACTGGGAGCAGCCATTTTTATTTTAAATGAAGTACCGTATTAGACTTATTGACGTAAATATAAGTATGACGTCAGTCATGTCTGAATGACGCACGGAATGGGTAGGCCCTATGCCTAGAGAGCAAACGCGGTTGGAAATTGAGGGTCGTAATGGAAATTGATTTGACATTCAGAAAATGACATGCACTTAATTTTATTTTCTGGCGATATCGTTTTTATTTGCCAAATTTAACCCTCACACTGTAAACGGTTTCATTTCCATCAGACTATTCAGTCAATTCAAGAAGTATACTGGGGAAAGTAGTCACCAACACGAATGGCGCGTATGAATTGTGATTAGGTCGTATTGACAGGATATCAAATATGTTTCACGGCACCTTGTTTCACGGCACATAGGCACTGCGTTGACGGGATAAAGGGGATTCTACAGTCGTTGACACATTCCATCCTCTCACCATTCAAATTGCGTGTACTGATATTTCTTTATTCCTTTTTATCCGAGCTATTAGCTCGGATTAAGTAACTATATGGAAAGTCTCAGTCATTGCAGATATGCTAATGAGTTAAGTGGCGGTCGCAGTGTCACTGTTTGTGGGTTTAACTTTAGAAAAACACGCGATACTACGCCATAAAAAAGTAGTTCAACAACAGTAAAACAGCGAGCTATCTTACCGTTTCAGCGTAATACATGTGTTGTTTGCTTTTTTTTGTGCTATATGTGTGTTATTGCAAAAGTTTTTGTATACTGTATAAACTATTAACTCACAAAGGAAACGTTGTCTTGAGTTTTAATAATTATAGGTTCCGCCGAACGAACGAGTACGCCGAAATATATTTCCGTACAAATCAAATAACCTATTTATTATATACCCGTTCAACAAAACATGCATCCTAATCATTAAATAATCCGATAGTGTGATGAAATGCGGCTCTCTATTATGTTTGTTGAACAATCCGAGCGCCTGTGATGGCTTCAGTTTATGCAAATTGTAGCGTGTAGGAATACTAACTTGAAAACGTCATTTCGCGCACCTGAATCGATACAATACACGAACAACCAAGATGGCTGACATAGCTACAGACACAACAAAACCGGGAAAAAGGCGTTAAATTTGGATAAAAAGCCATACTTAAACACGTAAGTTTATTTAACACATGTTTTATTTGCCGACCATATCAATGCATATTGTTAATACCCCAAAACTTTCATATAGTCGTCCGGCAAAAATATGAAGCACGAGGCCACATCTATCGGATCGACTGTCAATAATTTCGACACGTTCAACAACTGCTGAATTTAATTTTGTTCTGAAGACAAAAAAACAACATAATACACACTATTGAATTATTGCATGTATCGGTACGACAGTAGTAAACTTCACGGCAACATTTTCAATTACATTGGCCAACAAAGCAAAAATGAACAAAATTCCTCAATAAATTATAAAGACAATATTTTGTGTTTTCCTTGAAAATAAGCTTACTATCCATCAAAAAACACCATCATTTCCACGTGTGTTTTACACGAATTACATGATATTCAGTACAATACAGATCCCTACAATTAGTTGCGAACAGTAACTTGCATTCTACCATCCGTAGCGAGTAGTGATTCCACTCATAGGCTGCAGAATAATTAGCTGCTAAAGTTTGAATAAAATCTGATTAGCTATTTTGCAAAGGAAGCCTATGATTGGAATTGTAACTCGGACTACGGACGGTACGGCAGTAGATTGCAAGAGTTACTGTTCGCAACTAGCATACAATAAGGTGATTTTCGTACAACTAAATTGTATTGACATTTATCACATTTAAATTTCAGATGTGATTTGGTACAGCTCCAGTTTCCGAAATGGAATGTGCAACCGTGGAATGTATTGCCAGACAAGAATGTTGCAGGACATGGATTTTGGGCAGAGAAAGTGTTCGCTGACGAGGTGACATTTTCGATCTCCTGTAGCGGCAGAACATTAACACTACTAGGGACAGATACAGTGGCCGTGCTCGGTGGGGCGATTAATTGACCCAGTTGTACTGTGTTCGGTGGGGCGATATTCTGACCAGACTGTAATATATTTGATATCTGACGATGTTCTCCGATAGACAGTTCGGCGTCATAGTGTGTGATGGATTGTATATTTGTATGTCCAGTAATTTTCATTATTTTTTGTGGGGGAACTCATGCTTTCGATAAAGTGATGACTGTTGACTTTCTAATACTGTGATTGGTAAACCGTGACGAGATTCAGCTTGCTCTGCAGCATTCTTCATCAGACTGCCAAGTGTAGCCTCTCCCATGGGCAGTGGGTAATACCTGAAAATAAATATTTGGGAGAAAATATGAAATACTTTTGAGAACTTTGCATATCGACCAGGCTGTAGAATCATGTTAAGATCACTATTCAAACACACTGAATTACATCTCATTTTTCACCAATTATAATAATTATCAAAAAATTGCCGTATTTATAACTATTTTACTTTTCTAACTAAATAATAATGTCACTTTCTATAAAACTTCATTTGATCTTCAGCCTTGTCCGTAATGATTTTACAGTGTGATATGATAATGTTTAAATAACATTTAAAAACAAAATGGAAAAAATCATAGTGCATTATTTCACATAATAAATGTCATACCATGGCTCATTTGCTGTGCCTTTCAATCGTTGTACTGCTGTCAGGTAAAATGGACTGTCAGCAGCCAACATCTCGGAAGGTCGGCGACTTCTGAAGATCTAAAAGATCTTGACAGGGTCTCTGAAATGGAAATATTGTATCAATTATATCTCAAATTCAACTTCAGATGTATTTATGGATTTAAGTCGATATCAACAAAATACAGTGATACAAAACAATAATTTTTTCACGTGCTGGCCCAGATATATTTGCGAGCGGTAACTCTTGCAATTTTCTCCCATACCGTCCACGAGTAGATTGCAAGTTACCGTTCGCAACAAGCTTTATTCGCTGATGTTTCCATGCCAATTCAGACCAATTTATCTTATTAACAATGATATAGTAAACTTTCTTTACTGAATGTATGAAAAGCAAAATACTTTTTATGGACTACAACTAGTAGTGATCACAATACATCGGACCTCCGCTCGTATGCACCTAACATTATTGTGTCTTGAGATATTTCAATGGAAAATTAATAAAAAATGTATAACTAAACAAATATTTATATTTGAATGACGATATATTGAGGATCGATTAACATTACTCTCGTGCACATTTGATCGATTCTCCAAGTATCGTCATGACAACCGTGATAGTTTTCAAGTTATTCAATCTTATATTTCTTACGACAATATCTCACGATTCAAAAAAGTTTTGCGCTTACGAGGCCAGCAAACATACCTGGTGTTGTCTGTTGCAAATATATTCGGTGTGGTCTCTCGTGTATTCGACAGATTCGCCCCATCCCTGGTCTTGCTTGCCCTCTCATTGAACTCATTGGATGTCGTTTTCATCTCTATATCACCGAATTTCAATTGTCTTGCTTCATCTCGTCCACGCAGACCGAACGTTTTCCCGAAATAGTAAAATATCGTGAATTGAAGGCTTTTTGGTGTACTTGTACCTAGGGACCCAGATTAATACATTTTCTCTTCTTCTTCAGGTGTAATGTTCATGCACTTTTTAGGTTTATTGCCCTTCCCAAGTTTCTTTAGCTCCATTTTCTTGGCCGTTAATGCTCTGATACACTGCCCAAATACTCTGTCTCGATAAATATTGTTTTTGCATCATTGATAATGTATACTGATTCGACGAATATATTGATTTTAAATAGAGTATATATGTTTTTTTGTGTGAAATATTAAAATGGTTGAGCACGTACTGCGAAGGATTTCAGGACTTTCAGTCCTTTGATTATATGTAACTGCTTGAATCAACGACCAATTTGACGAGTAAACCAAACCATACAGCTGCAGTCAATATATTTAACACATACATTGAATTATGTTTTTCCGTCAGCTGTTTATTTTTTATTTTCCATTTTTCTCATAAAACACATGGTTTGACAACAACAATTTTTGTTTCCCGTATTCTATTAAGGGTTAAATTATTTGTTTGAATTATGACTCATTCACATATTGCAGGGTGAACACTGTAGACGCTGATCATTGATCAGACTACATGTATGATCAGAGTCACATTGGTAACAATGGTGTTTGGGTACATTTTCTCTTGATCAATACTTCATAAATCCACTAAACCACTCGTACAAAAGTACATGCAGAAGTGTAACAAGTGAATTATTTCTCTGGATGAGTGGAAAGTAGCCTAGGAACCTACGTCCAGCACAATTTATACCGCCATTGATAATATAAACACGGTTTTCAATAATGATCCTCTGTGCTATTTTTACCAAATTTGATTTTGATTCCTGGAATTTGCGACACAGGGGTCAAATTTGCTACCGGTATATAACACATACTACATGTAATTTTTTATTTTACACTCAATCGGATGGATGGACAGACAGACAGTTTGTTTGTTTATTGGTGTTTAACGGCCTATCAACAGCTAAAGTCATGTAAGGCCGGTCAAACGGGTTTTATCTCATTTTAACCTGCTGCATTGGGGGGGGGGGGGGGGAGAAGGATCCCAAAATCAGAACTGAATACATCATGTATTTACATCGAGAAAAACTATATTCAGCCCTGAAATTAGAATGAAAAGTCATGCAGAGCATGATGTTATTAGCTGATCAAATCAGGGTTCAATATATGTGCACATTTTAGTAGTTCGGAATCTTAGGGAAAAGTGAGAGAAGTGTTGATTTCCTCCCCAACCAAATTCTCCCAGTTATATTTAGCTATCATTAATATCAGTAGCATATTTCATCAATATTGCAAAGTATACTTTAGTAGCAAAGTATACTTTGAGGGAGAAATTTTCAGTTTTATGATAAATTTATTAATTTTTATTATACTGAATTTATTACATTATCACAGCAAATTTGGCTGTGATAATGTAATAAATTCAGTATAATAATTCTGCATACTTTTAATCATGATATATATGCATTTGTTAGTTCTATATGAAATAATGCATTTCAGGAAAAATAAATGATTTCTCCCTCAAAGTAGACTTTGCTAGTAAAGTATACTTTGCAATTTTGATGAAATCGGCTACTGATCATAGCAATGCTTATGGTAGTCAAATGTAAATGAACTAGCCACAAGTTTATAAAACATTCTAATATGTTAATCATTTCTCTAGAGATATGCTGGTATATTTGAGCAAAAAAAGTAGATTCCGTTATATATATTGGGTCAAGTGCTAAAAAATCCCACTGACACATGAATTGAATGTAAGTTAATCCAATATAAAATGTAAAGGCTTTATCATCATCCTTGACACTGTCAACATTGAATGTGTCATGAAATGCAGTAGATGTGTCCGAGGTTTGTTTTTTACCCACAGGCTTGCGTAATGCAAATGGTGTAACATTTTCATTTAATTTGGCACAGTTTTCCAATATTTTATTTTGTATACTTAATTTAATTACTTCATTTGTTGGTGGATTGTCTGTTTGGCATTCATGATCACGTACAGAAGGTTTACATGTGGTTCCAACACTTATAAAGAGCTGTCGCTGTCTTGGTATGTGAAGTTGATGGAACTTCTGGTGCGCTGGACCCCACGACACCCACATCACTTTCATTTGTATTGTATCCGTCAACAGCAGTAGACTCTGCGATGCATCCGATCTTTCCAGTTTGATTTGCTTTGGTGATCGATATTCATGACGCTGAGCAGGTCGTCTTCTTTTAGTTGTGACCTGCAAATAGAAAATGTACAAAAAATACCATTAATTTCATTATGAACCATTTCAATAGATCCAGATGAGCAAACTGATCATGCTGAGCTCATTATCAGGTACATCAGCAAGATATGGACTGTTGTCAGCATAGACTCAGATCAGACTGCACACTTATGACTGACTGACATTAGGGCTAGGGGCATGGCATAATATGAACTGGATCGTATGAACAGTAAAACAGTATTGCCCATTTTACAACGATTTAAGTTGAAAAAACTGAAAAACTGATGCACACACTCCCCACACATAGACGGACATACGGACCTTTGTGACATGTGTTAGCCAAACCAGCATGTGCATCAATACAGTCTGATCACTCAGATCAGGGTCAACATTCATGATTATTACTCAACAAAATGCACAGGCTGACTCTTGAGTGGCCATTTCAGACCAATATTATAATCCAGTTATTTGCACTGTCCGGACACACCTCCGTCATTACAAGTTGTATAGGCTGGCCTACCTGAAAATAGATTTCAACCGTTTGGTCAGTGGCTGTCAATTTAGTCGGGAGTTCATGACTGTCTCGTGTGTGTATATATATATACACAGGAATACAAGCGACCAGTGTAGACCCTGAACAGGCTGTGCGGATGCACCGGCTGGTCTGGGTCTGCACTGGTCGCAATGGCCAATGTATATTTTGAACACCTCATTTATGGAAGCTGGTGATGTCTGTGCAAATAATTATGCCGAGAAATAAACAAATTATAATGCCAACATTTGGCAAAAATTAAAGTTGAAACAAAAATAAAAAAACAGTTAAAAAGACAGTACTTCAACACATTCCAATAATTCCACTATTAAAATAAAATATGATCACACTCGTATGTGTTGTAGTACACAACTTACTTAGGCCATAACACATTTGTTTACACCATGCTGTGTACTCAAATGGTTGTGGATTTGTGTTAACACTTTCACTGTGAGCAACACATTACCGCATGAACAGGTAGATAAATGTCGCATATTTATGACTTGATGATGCATATACAACTTATAAGATCCCGGAGAAACTATTTAATTGAATACATTATATCGTTAACGGTTAATACCTGTCACGAAGTGATCCGCGCAAACTTTAGTGTCAGCGCTAGGTTGGTAATCTTTCCTGTTGTCGTGTTGATTTGCGAGATCCATTTTTCTCGTCGATTACGGCTCATTTCCTCCGTGTGTTCACCTTCGAGTGTAATTATAGCAGGTATACAGAAGAAACCACGCTTGACAGTATCGCTTGACCGATTATGGCAACCGTACGCAGTACAGGTGTGTACCATTTTGAGTTGAATATAAATAATTTGCTTGCCTCGTGTGTATCGATTTGTTTGACCCACAAAATGGCGGACGGGTCAAGAACCCGGATGCTGTGACGTCATGTGAAATCTAAGCATTCGTACAAATTTCCCCGGGACTAGAAGGCAAACCGCCTAACTTTAGTTTACCGAACTCTTGTAGTTATTTTTAAAACGTTTATTTATAGCCAGTTTACCGAACTCTTGTAGTTAAACCGTTTATTTATAGCCAAATTGTGTTATTTCGCTGTATTTAATGTTTTAAACAGAGATAATGGCCAAAAATGAAAGAATATCCGGTTGATATAATTTGGAAGTGATACAACACATTTCGTAACGAATATAGGAGAAAAGGGTGGTTACAAACTTTTTCACAAATCATGGATAACCAATATATAGCCGATCTATAAATAGATCGGCTAATAACAATAACTTATAACATATCCAACCTATGCTACCTGATATACCAGTATATGTTGGATACAGAATGTATATAACACGAGACAGCCAGACCACGTAATTTGGTTGACTAACAAATCCGTAGGACATTTAACTTCACATTTTCCGTTTTCATGGGTTCTCTAGAGTGCTACACTGTACAGGGTTTGACACTCACTTTGAAAGGTGTTCCTTTTAGGCCATCGTATTATCGCTATCGTAGTATCGTACTATTGTCATAGTAGTATCATACTATCGTTATCGTAGCATAGTATGATGCAGATAGTATGATGACGATAGTATGATGATGATAGTATGATACTAAGATAACAATAGTATGATACTACGATAACGATAGTACGATGAGAATAGTACGATATCACATTGGTACAATGACGATAGTACTATGGCCCATCCCGATGTTTACATTACGTTGAATGGGATCTTCTTGAAAGTTCTGCGATTCCTCCTAAAGCACAGGGATCCTCGGGATCGCGGGACACTGCGAGTGTCGACCCCTGCTGTAGTCAACATCATGGGTTTGCGGAATAAGGTTTCACAGTCGCGTACTAGCGGGTACTGACGATCCTTTGGAAATTATACACATTCAAACGTTGATATACTTTTATCCAAAGGAAATACAACAAGATGAAACAAGCAAGAGTGGATTTTGCTGAAAACGTTCCTCAACTCTGTCCACAAGTTGTTTACAACGTCAAAAGTCGCGCGGGGGCTTCCAATCGTGTACGCCCATTACATCATTTCAGAGTTGTTCTATACATACAATAAATTCTATAAATACGATGTTTTCCAAGAAGCGAATGGTGGTTGTTTTTTCTAGAGAACTACACAATGCTCTTTACACGGGTTTTCAAGCGATAACATTATGATTTTAAGGTGAGAATACAAGTTATAAGACGATTATACATTTTTCCGGATAACTGAGTGTGGATGTTAATTTTGGGACAATCTTATGACTGATGATCTGACCCAATTTTAAGTGAGAAAGATGGCACAGTTTGCTAAATAATTTGCATGCGTTGAGAAAGCAAGAACCGACGATTGTTCTGTGAAAAGCAAAAGTTTATGCCCGTAGCTGCTATTTTAAGAGCACCCCTGTAGGTCAAATACCGGTAAACACGTATCCTCTCCACCGGCGTTAAATCCCGATTGGAAAGTATTTTATCCGCAAAATGGTATTGGTACGAAATGGTGTGGGTACGAAATGACATGCAGTGTTTACATTTTGACAAACCTGACCTAGTTGTTTCACCTGTTGCTATCCAGGATCCAAGCACAAAACTTAACTTTAGAAGCGTTAGCAATACAAGTAATAGATATACACTAACAACACACTGTTTCCCAATCTGTATGTGGCTGCCAAGCAACATTTGCAATTAAATCGGCGAGTCTCTCCCGAAATTTATATTGTAACAGGTGGGCGATCAGCCAGGACCGGATCACCGCCATGTGACATGTGACGTCACAGCCCAACCATTGTGTAAAATACGGTCAATGTATGGAAAATGGAATTCCCCATAACTTTTGATAACATGTTTTATTGGTCCCGGGTCGTTTCGCTCCGATTACCCGTTCGCATGGGCGGATTCAGGGGAGGGGGTGGGGGACCCGGCGCACGCCCCCCCCCCCCCTAAAATTCGCCGAGTAAAGATTTTTTACAAGTTACAAGGTACGTTTCTACGTTCGCGTTGTGAATTTATTGTTTATTTTTGCCAAGTGCCATGTATTCCATGCAATTTTCGGTCGTTGTCTTATTGTTTAAAAATTTAAACATTTTCAATAAAAAATCATGTATAAACATACTGTGACAGTGTCAATAGTTTTGCTCCAAAATGCGCCAGAACGCAGGAAATGCGATGTAGATTTAAAAAAAAAATCCGGGGTGGAATGCCCCCGGACCCCCCTAGCGCTATCCCGAGCTCTGCTCGGTCTAAGAACCAGCTACGTTCGTTTGATAATATAGTCAAGTATTGCAAAATAGTTACGCCCCCGCCCCCCCCCAACCCGAAATCATGGATCCGCGCCTGGTTCGCCCCGCGGTTCGATTCGCCCCGGTGACCTTTTCGCCCCGGGTAGGTTCGCCTCGGGTCGTTTCGCCCCGCTCATAATCTAAGTAGAGGGAGCGATATGTGATGTAGAGGGAGCTATATGTGATACACAAAGTTAATGGTGAAATAAATTAAATAATAATATCTGTCACGTTAGCCCCCGTTTCATATAGAAAGATATATAATCGGGGATAGAGATAAGAATCCATTGGTTATACTCAGTATATGTAATCACACAATGGTTGTAGTTAATTGTGCGTGGTTGAAGACAGGTAGTCACGAGAGTAGTCGCCTCGCCCATGTAGGCATTGTGGGGTAGGGACCAGATCCGAGTCATTGCTATGTCCACCATGCGGTGGCACTCGCGTTACTCATCGACTGGTTAGCAAGGAATTACGTGCTCGCAAGTATTATCGTTTAGTAATAATTCAAATTAGAAATTCAGTTAGAAAGATAGAACCGATCTGATGTGTAGTCACGTAAGACTATTTTGCCGAGGTTATTTGTCGGACATTGTCACTACACCACCGCTCGTTATATCGGCATTCGGCTGATTTATGGCACAGTTTAACGGCGGTCGGATAGGAACGCTCCTTCGTACACACACACAACCACCAAGGCAGTTATGAAACATAAACCTGGAGATAAACATTTCCTGTTCACAAACCGCCACCATGATGTATCTACCTTATCCGATGCGTCAACATATCTAGACAGGCTATATATATATATAGCGATCATCCACTGATGTATTTCACAGCTTTAAGCGATACGTAACCATGTTTTGTGTATTGGTTTAACCATATGCACCAAATTATCGAGGCGATATATATATGAGAGATGTGACTGCGGCACATGGTAACACGATTACTTCCTGGTACGGACAGTTGTGGTTATATAAATGTATGGTGGTCATTGGGTGTCGTAACGTGGCCCGAAAAAAGTTTTATGTTCCGTATGGAGGGGCCGACGGAACTGCTGGACTGTATGGTGGAAGGATCTTCTGCTGCCGCAAACACGTGAATAAGCATATCACGTCCCGAGACGGGCGAGGAGATTTTTTCTCTCGTCGGCCCTCCCCTCCATGACGAGTTTTTTTACGTCTTCGTCCGCGAGAATTTGTGGTCGGGCCTTAGACCGGATCGTGCCCTTTAACTCCTGGTACATGGCCATCTCTTCAACGACCAGTTTGAACTCGCTATCTGATATATCGTTGTCGACTATCGCTTTCGACACGATAACGTCGATACTGTTTTACTTAGACCTCGCGAGAACCGCTATTCGGTCGTGATTTCGACTCTTGGCCTCTAGTTTTCGACTCACGAGTCTGGCCGTCATGCAAAGCAGTCCCGCCCCGCCGCTATCGCACTCAAGGCCACCGCGACCGGCGCAGCAACTATTGTTGATAATAAAGACACACTCCCCACTCCGCTTACAACGAAATCTGAGGCCAACGTGTTGCTCACCCCCTCGACTACATTGACTGCTCGTCTATATTTGTTCGCATGGCCCGTCCGCGTCTCTCCCTCATGCTGTAGAATCTATTGTATCACTGTTGTATCTCTACCCCGTTCAGGACGAGATTCACTCGGACTTCGGTAGCAGCGTGTCCGCGAAAGTTGACCGAGCAGATTGACATTCGCAGAATCGTCCCGGACGCTGCCATGGTGTATCCCCCATATCTGTTGCTCGCGTTGGCACCGAATGAATATTCGTAGGCCCCCTCGTTCAGTGAACCGCGCTCCTCTGCACAAACTGTTATGACGGGTTTTCGAGCTTGCAATCGCTGAACGTGTGCAATCGCCGTAGCCGCCTCTGTGCGGGCCTGCGCTATCCTTCCCTCCAGCCTTCTCATTGTGGCTTCATCATATGCTGCGCCCGCGACGGGAACGTCCTGTTCTGCGCTGGAACTACTTGGGCCGTATATGCTCATGATTAATATGTAAATATATATATTATGTTTAATCGGTTATTTCGAGAACGATCGAAATTGGGTAATCGTTCTTCAACTCTCGCACTTTATCATCTAACATAGAGATCTCCAATTCGTGTATGTGACCAGATTCCAAACGTTTCATCTCGGGGGTTGGGAAGTCTAAGGTCAGGGTCTCCCCATAGAAACAGTCGCTGGCGTGCACGGTCTTAAGGAGAGTGCTGGGAGCTACATCTAACGTGTTGTACGATGTATTCAGCTGATCCAGGTGCACCCTGAGAGTTTTTGTGAAGGCTAACCCCACCGGATCGTCGCCGATGAGCTCGTCTGGGTCAAACCATTTTACTGTAAAACCGAGTCGCACGGCTAACGCCGGGGTGACCCTTACCCGGCTGCCGGGATCGACGGTCAAGGTTGCGAGTCCGGTGGCTTTCGAGATTGCGAGGCTGGCTCGACCATCAAGCTCCGACGCGACAAAAGATTGGAGCTCTCTCAAACTCCAAAGCCCGGGGGTCAGCTTTACTAATACTGGGGGGCCGTTCTTCATGTTGCGCCATCCGACCGTGAAGGTGATTGATCTGAGACCGGCCCGTTTTTTTCCGCAGCGGTTGTCGATCGAATTCTGAAGTTCACAACTCTCTTTTTGAACATTAGTGATAGTAGCAAACATGATAACATATTTTTGATATCCATGGATACCAAGGCGTTTGGTTTTAATTATAATGCAAAGGAACTGGTCGGCGGGGTCTACGCCGCTAAGGTGGGCGCTGCCCGGCTGGTACACCCCATTATCCAAGTTCGCGGCGGAACAGGCTTTCAAACCAACTTCCCCGACATCTTTGAACAATATAGGCTGCCCAAGAGTACTACCTTGGAGGCCGTGAACGGGTGGAAAGCAACCCCGATGCAGTTTTGGCAGAATCAGCTCAATTTCACCGTATGGTGCGCAACAGCCGGATGCGGGGATGCAGGACCATCTGGCCGCGGAGGATCCCTTATTGAGGGCCGTTTACCACTTTCACGCGTACTACACTATTAGGCGGATTCTCAAAGAACAGAAAATCTCTTTGCCGCAGGACGACGGCTGGAATCCGATTTCTAGCGCATACGATCGTAGGGCGTTCGAAAGACTGTGTAACGAATTTTGGGTCCCAAAAGACGCGAACTGGCGCCAGAAAGCATTTCCTAACAGCACTGGCCTCGGGGACGCTCTCCTTCGGGGCCACGGGGTTAGGACGCAGACGGAATTTAGACACGATCACTCCAGCGACCACATTGTCAGTCGGAACGCCGGAAATTTTGACCCCGCGACGATGACCTTCGGGCCGGAAGTGTCTGGAGGTCGGCACTGTGGCGTCTCATCCTGAGATTGGCTACCTCTGAAACGAGCTCACGTCGATTACATACAGCAGGCTGCTGCGGTCCAGGACGCTTGGGGTACATTTATGTTAGAGAAGGGTCTGGGGTTCACGCAGGCCGGGGTTGTCCGCCTCAATGACTCCATTCGCACATACGTCTGGGCCATCCTCGGCTCACAGGCGCAAGCGCGCAGTTCTATAATAGGGACCGGGACGGCGTTCGATAGCCAGAAACAGTTCTTGGCAAATGTCGAGGACGCCATCTCATCTCCGGTGGACCTCCCGGCGTCGATCCAGCGGTATCAAGACGTTTTGCAGGATGCCGGCACCACAGTAGACTATGTATTTGGAATAGGTTTGTATATGGCGCCAAGCAATATGATACTACGAGACCGGTTGATGGTTACAATAATCAGATCGTAATCGCCACCGTCAACAAAATATCGACCATAACAGGAACGTGAACGCGGATATCATCAAGCGCACCGCGCATGGAACCGATTTCATAAAACCGCAAGCACCCACCCCAACACAAAGCACCCCATCAAGTTCCTTCGGAACTAGTGTAACAGCAAGTTCCGTCGTTGTTCTAACGGCTGTAATAGGACTTGATGCACCAGCAAGTTCCTTCGGAACAGGTGTCACAGCCCACGAGGCCGAAAAATTAGGTCTCATCGTCGCTCTCGTGGCGGTCGGACTATTCGCGCTTTGGTTTTAGGAACTCTCGGGTGACGAATAGTAGGAGACCGGCGATCGACACGATTAAAGCCCAAGCATTTTCGGCGAGCCATCCGGCCGTTTTTTAATAATATAGATAGCAAGAAGGAGACGTGACCTCCAATCAACCCAGGCAGCTCGGCAGCCGCCTTTCCGGCTAATTTAGCCAGGAGCTTTAGCGAGGGCTTTAGTTGTTTTTTTACCCACTCTTTGGCTCCGTCGGATGGCGCGGGTGCTGGCGCGGGTGCAGCCGCTGCACAGCCGCCTCCCGTGAAAGCTAGAACTATGGTCGATATAGTCATGCCGAGCGCTGTGAGGATGCTTACTATCGTGACGCCCTGCTCTCTGAACAGAGTGCGAAGACGCTCACCGAGTGTCGTCTCATCGTGCAGGACCCTCCAGATTGTTTCGCGGATCCGACTTACTTGGGCACGGAGCGTCTCACGGCAAGCCGAGGCAGCCTCCAAGCGAGCTTCTCTTTCATCCCTCAACGACCGCAGGCGTTCGGTGATCCGCTCGGTAGATTCTCTATAGTCACGGGCTTCCTCCAGTTTTCGTTCTTCTAGCGCGATATGTTCATCCAGCGCCGTGAGTTTGGAGAGGTTAAGGACCAGTTCGCCCCGCACTGTTTGCACAGCCTTATCGAGTCCCCGGAGTTCGCGAAGATGTAACGGTGGGTCATCCATTGTGCTGAGTATCTCGCTTTCGCTGATCTCCATTGTTCGAATAGAGTCGATGGCTACACGAGGAACCTCGCTGAGCTCGACAGTTTCTATCGCGGCGGCCGTCTTCGCCATAGTTTTGTCGGTAGACTGTAGGGTCTCTACAGCGCGGGCCGGCATAATTGTTTTACCCCTCTTCCAATCTACGAATCCTAGTTCGCTCCTTATGATTTGGCCACCGCCCCGGCTTTTGGCAATGGTGCTCAGCGCTAGGGATTTCCCGGTTGTTATGTTGATGATTGGGACATTTGATGCCCCTCGGGGCGAAAGTCGTGAGACAGAGCGTCGTCATTACGAACAACCCCTCGAAGATCGACCAGAACCAGCAGCTCTTGGCTCGCTTCCCCATCCTCGGAGCTAGCGACGTCATTGTGCCGGGGACGGTTCGTCTCGCTTTCACTATTTCGCTTACATCGACAGATGCGGACCGAACCGTCGTTCAGAACCTGGGTCGCGCCATCGTCAAGAAGACCACGATAAAGATTTCTGGTAATGAGGTGATGTCGATCGACGACAGCGACGTCTACCATTGCTACCAGGACCTGTGGAAGACGGCACAAGAGAGCGAAAACGCGTCTATCAGGGTATTGACACCAGCAACCGTCAGAACGTAACCAGACTTAGAATCGGGGCTGGTAACGCGGCAGGCAACGATGCGAGCGACAACGCGATCGCGGCCGCTTACGGCAACCACTTCTACATCCCGTTGGACTTTGAGTTGCTGGAGAGCCACATGCCATACTATCAGAGCGCTTTGGCTGACCGCCTCGAATACGAACTAACGTTCAACGACTACGACCGAGTTCTCATAGCCACTGACATGGCATCGACGTATACGATTGACAATGTGTCGCTGGAGTACGACATGGTCACGATGCCCGAACTCGCGCGTTGCCATACTTTACGACCGATTTCTTCACCATCGCAAGATGAAGAAAGACAAAAGCGACACTTTGTGGAATATTAATATCAACGTCCCCGCACGCTCGATGAAAGGCATACTGATGCTGTTCGAGTAGGCTCGGTTCGCGCTCGGGGCTAGAAAAAGCGATACATTCTATAACCCCAACATCACACAGGTCGAGGTGACGATCGAGGGAGTCCCCAATCAACTCTACAGCCATGGCCTTCGCGCGCACCAGCAGTGGGACGAAGCCAGAAAGCAGTTTGCTGCCGGCTCTAAGCGCTCCCCGGAGGTTGCCGCGGTTGCCAAAGACCTGCAGCTCTCTGACGTCTCCCTCGCGGAGTTCCTGACTTCCAAGTACGTGCTATGGCTAGACATGCGAGCCAGCGACGACGACCAAATACACGGTAGTGGGCGTCGAGTGGAGAATGCCTCCGAGGGTGTGACGATCCAGATAGACAAAGTGGCGGACGTAGCTGGCGCATTGAACGTGTACCTATACATAATCACAGATGCGCAACTCAACATCGAAGATGGCCGATACGTCTCAGCACTCTACTAAAAACATCTGGGTTTTACGAAGGATGCCCACTCTGCCATAATATGCGGGCAGACAGGATGCGGAAAAACGGTTTTCATCCTGGAAATGCTCCAGGTGTCCTACCGCGATGCCTTTCGTCACATTGTGATCCTGTGTCCCACTGTGCGGCACAACAAGACTTATCAGCGGCGCCCGTATGGGCCGACCCTGAGGTATACGTCGTTGACCACGGCGACAGGTTTCACGATTGGCTGCGTGGCTTCTACCAAGTCTTTCAGGGCGAGCCCACCCTATACGTGATTGACTACTGCTCGGCCAAGGCGACGATGACAAAACAGAAGGACATGACAAAAAGAAAGAAGGCCGCCATGCGTAGGAAAGTGTATGGATCTCCACTCAGAAGTGCAACGCCGTCCTCAAGGGTCTGCGCGAGCAAACGATATGGGTCGCCCTCTTCCACTGCAAGGACCGAGACTCATTCGATGAGAGAACGACGTTATACCAACACGCGAGGAGCGCCTCGAGGTTCGACAGATGCTTTCGGAAACTAAGCACGCCAAGCTTCTGTTAAAGACTGATCAACCAACTGCTTACAAAATAATAAGCAATTGTTAAGTATTGTTCAGAAATTGCTTAGATTGTGCTTAACGCTCGTTAGTAACTGCTGAGCAATTGCTTAACAATGCTGAACAATGCTGAACAATGCTGAACAATGCTGAGCAATTGCTGAACAATGCTTAACAATGCTTAACAATGCTTAGCAATTGCTTAACAATGCTGAACAATGCTGAGCAATTACTTAACAATGCTTAGCAAATGATTAACAATGATGAGCAATTGCTGAAGAAATGCTTAACAAAGGTTAACAATGGTTAACAAAATGCTTAACAATGCTTAACAATTGTGGAACAAATGCTGAACAATGGTTAACAAATGCTGAACAATTGCTGAACATTGTGGGAATCAATGTGTTTCTCCGCTGCAAGCTTTGTTGCGAGCATAACGGTGATCATAAGTATCGGATGGTGCGCTTGGCAATATGTTAGACTTATGAGGCTAGTCAGAATAGTGCTCAAAATGAACTGCGACGAACTTCTCGATCAGCTAATGGAAGAAACAGTCGTGTCGACTGTCGAGACAACTGCCGACACGACTGGAACTGTAGGAACGACTGTTGACACGACTGTCGGCACGACTGCCGATACGGCTGTCGACACGAATGCAAACACGACGCGACGCGGGCGGCTAGCTGCGCTGGTTGCTGGGGGACAATCAGAGCAGTATCTTGGTAGGCGTCTCTCAGTTTATCAGGTGGACAAGATGTCAGATGCGGAGGTCGATAAAATGTATGCGCGATACGAATCTAGGTTAGGTGCAGATATGACGAAAACTCTTGGATCGGCGGCTATTCATCTGTACGCTACCGCTCTTAGTATAATAATTCCTATACCAAACACCGCGGTGTTGATTGGCGATCTAGAAACTGACCCTTTTGTAGGACACACTCTTAGAACAGCCTGCTGCTCAATTTATCACAAATTTGGAATGTTCTTAGCTCCTCTGACAACCATGTTGACCACGGCTAAGCACTGTCAATTTGGACATACATGCCCACGAACTATAAGCTCAGAAAATGATGATGACACAAGATGCACATGCGAGAGTGACGGAGAAACAATCCACGATTGCAGCAGGAACTATCTCCGATTGCACCTCAGGAGCAAGCTCCGGTTGCACGAAACAAAAACCCAAAAAGACAAGCAGCTGGGCGAGCAGCGACTGCTGCCCGAAAAGCTAAACAAGGTAAAATACTCGCCGAGCTTCAAGAGGCCAAAGAGTCGTTAGTTGTTCCAGCCGCTGTTGAAACAGCAAAACGCACGAAGGTGGTTCCAGCGGAACATCCGAAGACAGCTGCGGTTCAGTCTCCGATAGTTCCTGCTGCGCAATCGGGGATTGTGGCTCCGACCTGGATCATTCCGTGGGTTGTTGGCGGTGGACTGGCAGTTGCGGGCACCCTGTGTGTGTTCCTGCTTCGGAATTACCTTTCGAGACAACCAGCTGCGGTTACAAAGGAAGTTCCGAAACCGATTGAGCCCCATTTAAACACTGCTCGCAATCCCTTTTATATACAATAACTGTATAGTTATCACTATATGTAATGGCTGAATACGATGGTAAACTAATAGTGAATGCGGTTTATCACGCCGTGGTGATATCGAGCCTCAGTATCGGGTTTGCTCGAATATCCAAGATGGTCTTCGGAGGGTCCGCTCCCAAATTGGACATGACTGCGAGAGACGTAGGTCTCGTGACCTTGGATGTAGCGGCCGCAGATGGGACCCGATATTATCTAGTTAAAGCTGGAATTATACCTGCTAGTATTGGGAAATAATGGCTTCGATCGCAATGCTCGTAGGTGGTGCGGTAGTGAACGCATTGGCGTTCAGCGTTAGCAACTTTCTATTCTCGAAAATGAGAAGCTCGGACGTAGATGAGGAGCGCAAGCGTCACGATTTAGCTGTAGAACAACTCCAGAGCGCACACGCAGGATGGTCGCGAAAACGAACCGCCCGTCTGGACTGGATCAACGAAGATCACGGCTCTTAAGCACAGTTTAGCTCTTGCAAAGGGTCTGATCCGTCTGGCCCAAGACTCTCTAGAGACGTGGCGCGAGGACGAAAACGTGGCCACCCTTTTCGCAAAGCGGATGTTAGATTCCTCCGAGTTCCTTCAGAACTTAACCGGCAGCTGTAGCGAAACTTCCAACAAAGGTTTAGTATTGACGCCGCAGTTACCGGACGGAGACTGTTCGATTTACTAGAATACGTTGCATACGATGGACACGCACAAGCTTGATAGTAAACTATCGGTTCGCCGCGGCGACCAAGGTTTCCGAAAACGCTGCCAAGGAATGGCTCAAGAATCAGGCCATCTGGCAGATCTATTTGCCCGCGCCGCACAATATTCCAGAAATATATAAGAGGAGTCCTCTCAAATGGCCGAATCTTCTCCATGTCGATCCTGGCCGCGAGTTCATGGGCGCGGTCTCTCAACTGTTGGTGAAACACGACGTTTCTGTCAGACGCGGCCGCGTCGACATCCACCGGGACCAGGGGATCGTGAAGCCGTTCAATCGAACCCTGGCTGGGAGGCTGTTCGGACACCAATATGCCAAAGAGCTTGTAGACCCTCATACGCGATCGACCGAGTTGGTAGCCAGGCTGCCCGCCGTGGTCTCTGTACGGCGAGGTGACCAGATTGATCGGTAAGAAGCCCCTGAATGCCATCAGGGCAAAAACGGTGTCGCCCAAGCCCTCTGTCGTCTCGCGCGGGCGACCCGTTGGTTTAGCGGAGCAAAAGCTTCCATCGGATGTTGCCGTCCGGTACCTCTATCAACCGGGAGAGCTCGAGGGTGGCCGCCGCCGCGCGACTGATCCCGTGTGGTCTCTCAATGTATATCATCTTTATCGATATATTACCAAACCCGATGAGCCCGTGCTCTACTACCTCGACAGTGGTCCATCGCGCGGTTTTGTTACCAGAACTTCTTGCGGTGCCTTCTGACACCCAGCTACCCCCAGACCGCCCGTCGTCATTGTCGGTCAGGCTCTCGTCAGAGCCTTTCTGTCAGTCAGAGTCCTTTTTTGTTTATCTATCTATAGGCTCAGTGTGTACCCCGTCTTCCATCACTCTCCTCTTGTCTTAGTACGCCGACAACCCCAAGTTCTCCTGATTGTACGTCTTCATCACACCGTTAACCATTCGGAATCCTCTGTTATCCGCCATGTCCCTTCTGCCTTCGCGAGTGCTCTTGTACCTCCACCAAGTCAGATCGTCAGATCTCTTCGACATCCCCTTGGCCGAGTGCTTAGCTTTTTCGTCACCCCCCACGTAGTAGCACTTGCTGCACAGAGCGATGGCTCTATCAGCCTCGATTTGCAGCTTGAACAGTCCCGGAGTTCTGTGGCTCCAATCGTCCCACGACAACCACTCGGCCGTCTCATTATTGAACTTTCTCTTCATCTTCTTTCTCACCACCTTCGCCAGCGACTTCTTCAACACTACGAAGTACATGCTATCAGTGTCCATCTGTATAAGTTCGAAATTGCGCGATGCACGTACTTGTCGAAGAAGTCGTAGTAGAACTCCAGCATCCGGAGCTTGGCCAACTGGTAAACCGCTATGCCACACTGAAACGGTATGTTGATCACCACTCGAGTCTTGCTCGATATCTCGTAAGCCTCCTCAATCTCCTCCAGGTCTTCGAACCACGCCGACCTCAGTGCCCGGTCGACAGTCTTCTCATCCTTCGTATATGTGGTGTTCATGCGTCTCACTTGCGCCTCTATCAGCTTGCCACAACACGCGTTGCCAACCAGTTTGAATATCTCCGCCAACACTGCCTTGCTCTTGTCGACGTCCCCCGTCCGTCTGGCAGCGGTGACCTCTTTAACGAACCATTGGAACGGTTTGCTGGGCGTGTAGTTTATCACCCTATGACCTTGACGACCAGACCGTGTTCCAGATACCACTTTAGCAGCGGGGAATATACGATCATATTCTTGGCGGACAGTGCCCCAACGAGCTTTCTCTGACCATCGACCCTAGTCCTCCCAGTCCTGGTCAGGTAGTCCTTCATGTGCTGAGGAACCTCGGTCTCGTCGACTTCTAGATTAACGAACAGCGGAGACATTTCAGAGAACTTGTCTCGCAGCGTTTCCGGGACCTCTATATCCAACTCCGCAAATCCGAACCGCTCGTCGCGCCTGACTATCCTCACGAAACGGTCTATACGCGATTGTTCTTCCGGGTCGTCCCACGTCCATATCATCTCCTCCCCGCACGGCATGTCTTTCGACAGGGTAGACGGGTACAGCGCGTTGCAGTCGTACCCCAGCACCGCCTTGCACATCTTCTCCTCCCGACTCCCTACCTGTCCCCTGATCGTTGACCTGCCAACCTCTGCGTATCTGGAGAACACTATGGTCGGACCACGGACTAACCGCGCCTTCATCATCGCGTAAGTCTCAGCCTTCGGCGACCACAGTTCGGGCGTGTCCCCTTCCCATCGATCGACTCGCGAAGCAAGTACTGAAGGGAAACACCGGACAGAGACACAGCGTCCTTGAGTATGTCCACACCTCTCCCCCTGTATAACTCATTTTAGTCAGTGCCTCCAGGAACGGTCCGACATCCAAGTCGTTGTAGTGTCGCAACTATTCCTGGAACGTCTTCATCCGCTTTTCTCGGAAGACCTTTTTGCACTCTTTCCACACGGTCAACAACGGTAGGAACTCACCCTTCAACTTCGAGTACCACTCGGGATAGTCGGGCAGCCCCGGATGGTCGAGCTTGTCCGCGCTATCGAACCACTGGTACGGGAAGTGGGACTTTGCCGTTTTACAGTCGTACGCCTTAACCCACCGGTCGTAAGTGGTATCGGGTCCCAGATACTGGATGATGTCGAGAAATCTAAACTCCGGGGTAAACAGAAACATCGTCGTGCTGACCCTCGTTCCGACCAGCACCTTATTCACGGTGGCCGCCAACTTCTCGACAAGGTACTGCTTGATAAGGTTCAGGTCGTACCTGCTGCAGTTGAACCCCCACCACCGGGACTTGGTCGATCCACGAGACGATCTTCTCTTGCTGAGGTTTCGACAGCATCTCTATGTCGGTCGGCAGATACTTCTTCCTAACCCCCTCCCTGATGACTTTGTCTCTCCTCTGCAGCTCGGTCACGAACTTCTCGACCAGCGTGTCGGGGTCTCGTTCGCAGATGTGAGTGATCCCCTCGTGCATCGTATCCCCCAACGACACCGATATAGGAACGTGCTCGACCTCGAAGGTCGGGTCTTTGGTGGGTCGCGTGGTTTTCGATTTGTCGAGATACGCCTCGTAGACTATCTGGTGAGTGTACAGAGTCGTCTCCTCCTCGCGCGGCGATGGTGGATAGTGGGGATTCCCCTCATTCAACTACTGGCACTCCCACTTCACCACCAGCTCGTAACCCGCCTCCCTTATCTTGGCGTCTTAGATTTTCGTCCTCTTGTACAGCGATGACGCGTTATCTCTCCTGCAATGCCTCGGACAGTAGCATCCGTGAAACTGAAACACGGTCTTGGTCTCGTGACAGTAGCCGTCGACCGGATCGCCGGCCACCCACCTCTCGCCGCCGTGGCCGCATCTCGCGTGATGTATGTGCTTTCCCACCCTCTCCTCTTCTCTACTCAACCATTGAATCGACATCACGCTCGTTGATCCCTTGGGGTAGAACGCCTTCTCGTATGCTGACTGGAGTCTCTCTATCCTCTTACCGGGACATATCACCACGGTCTTCCCACCCATGCAGGTGGTCGCGTGCCTGTGCATGTGACACGACTTTGTGAACCGTTGTTGACATCCGGTGCACCCGTACTCGTTCGTCATCTTGTGGAGGTTCTTGATGAGGAACGAGTGACCTCCAAACATTCCTGTCGTCATGGTCTTCTCCCCAACCGCGTCGTTGTTTGCGGGAAACTTCATGAGGTACCACACTCCGTAGATACGAATGCCCAGCTTGAAGTGCTCTTCGACCTTCTTAAGATCGTCCAGGGGGATTCCCTTACTATCCGGTCCGTTATCGTCACCGAGGTATTCGCGGGCCAGAGCTCGTGCCTCCACACAGCAGCGGTCGGGTCTCACTCCACGGTGGATGGCTATGCACCTAAACAGACACAAGTAGTCGTCGTACGTGTCGACGGAATACATTCCCTTTTTCTGTCTTAACCAATCGGGGAGTTTTCCTGCTCCCATGAGAAGTTTTTGCGCATCGATGATAATCTTCACCTCAACCGATATCCAACTAACGAAGGTCCGTTTATTTTGTGTTTGGTCTATCGACTTTGTCGATATCCATTCGATCTTTCTCTCTATCGGATATCCAACTCTCAGCATTGGCGATCTCGTTTATCCACGGACTACCCGGGGAGTTTTTTTTTTAAAGATCCTCGTAGCGTCAGTTTCGATGTTTCTAATAAGATACGAGCACGAATACCTCAGACAACAGGCCGTGGTCAACTCTGGACGAATTTTATTAATTATGCGATTGGCGATCTCCCCGTCTACACCATTCTCGAAGGTCCAGACTATCTTCATCCTACCCCATCAACAGTTTCCCTAGCTTTTGCATATTCGGCGAGAAACCTGGGACCCTCCTCCACCAGACCTCTGGCGAGCTCTCTCCTCCTCTTAGGAGGTCTTCCCACCAGACTTTGATGAATCCTATTGTCTTCCACCTTGAAGAGTGCTTTTCTGCGTGCGCTGGGATCGTCTTGTACACGCTGCGGGTAAGCAGTGGCACGCAGACTGGCCGTCGTCTCGTTCTCCAATTTCTCGGATCGTTTTTTGTCGCGCCCGCTTGCGGAAAGCGCGATATAGTCGGCACTTTGACGTACGTACGTACATACGTACGTACGTATGTCCGGTTAAAGTTTTTGGTTAAAGTTTTTGGTTAAAGTTTTTTGGTTAAAGTTGTTCGTTATACTATATCTCTGCAACTGCTTCGCCCATTACCTTGAAACTTCACATGGGTGTTTATCATCATCCATATTTTCATTCTACCCCCTACCCGTGCGGCCCCTGTGCCCAATGTCAGGGTCAAATTACTTTGAAGTTTTTGGTTAAAGTTTTTGGTTAAAGTTTTTTGGTTAAAGTTGTTTGGTTAAAGTTGTTCGTTATACTATATCTCTGCAACTGCTTCGCCCATTACCTTGAAACTTCACATGGGTGTTTATCATCATCAAATATTTTCATTCTACCCCCTACCCGTGCAGCCCCTGTGCCCAATGTCAGGGTCAAATTACTTTGAAGTTTTTGGTTAAAGTTTTTGGTTAAAGTTGTTTGGTTAAAGTTTTTCGTAATACTATATCTCTGCAACTGCTTCGCCCATTACCTTGAAACTTCACATGGGTGTGTATCATCATCCATATTTTCATTCCCGTGCGACCCCTGTGCCCAATGTCAAGGTCAAATTACTTTGAGGTTTTTGGTCAAAGTTTTTGGTTAAAGTTTTATGGTGAAAGTTTTTCTTTATACTATATCTCTGCAACTGCTCCGCCCATTACCTTGACACTTCACATGGGGGTTTATCATCATCCATATTTTCATTCTACCCCACCCGTGCGGCCCCTGTGCCCAATGTCAAGGTCAAATTACTTTTTGTTTCAAGTTTTTGGTTAAAGTCTTTTCATGTACTATACATATGCACCTACTTTGCCCATTACCTTGAACCTTCACATGCCTGTTTATCATCATCCATATTTTCATTCTACCCCCACCTGTGCGGCCCCTGTGCCCAATGTCAGGGTCAAATTACTTTGAAGTTTTTGGTTAAAGTGTTTTCATGTACTATATCTCTGCACCGCTTTGCCCATTACCTTGAAACTTCGCATGGCTGTTTATCATCATCTATATTTTCATTCTACCCCCTCCCGTGCGGCCCCTGTGCCCAATGTCAAGGTATAATCACTTTGAAATGTTTGGTTAAAGTTTTTGGTTAAAGTTTTGTTGCGCCCGCTTGCGCAAAGCGCGATATAGTCGGCACTTTGGCGTCCGTCCGTCCGTCCGTCCGTCCGTCCGGGCACACATTAGGGTACTTATGGGGTAGGGGGCGTGGCCTAAGACAATAGAAGACAATGGAACTTATTCCGTACCCCGTAAGCCTATTGTGTCTTACGGGGTATTTCTTTGGATCTTTTATATAGTAAGTACCCCCTAAGGTCAGATAAGTCCGTCCGGTCCGTCCGTCCGGTCCGTCCGTCCGTCCGTCCGTCCGTACTTACGAGAGCTACATTGTGAGGTTGCTGTGTTGTGCTGAAACCCACACACCGCCCTATTTAAGACACTTGGATAAGTGTTTTTCAAATATAATTAACTAATGGCTAGCTCATTTGCATATTATGCGATTTATTCCGTAAGAGAATCGTTAAGGAAGAAAATAACGGAATAAGTTGCTACATTGTGAGGTTAACCCCACAGTGTAAACATCAAAGGAAATAACCTCACAATGTATCTCTCGTAAGAACGTCCGTCCGTCCGTCCGTCCGTCCGTCCGTCCGTCCGGATCGGGGGTTTAGGAGTTAGGGTAAGGGTTAGTAACCTTTGATCTCTTTGATATTGTCTGTGCCTCATAAATTTAGGAGCTAACTCTTTGATATTTAGGAGCTAACCCTTTGATCTTTTATATAGCGGTGCCTCATAACTCCCAAATGTTTGAACGTCCGTCCGTCCGTCCGTCCGTCCGTCCGTAGTCCGTCCGTCGTCCGTCCGTCCTTCCGTCCGTCCGTCCCTCCGTCCGTCCGTCCGTCCGTCCGTCCGTCCGTCCGTCCGTCCGTCCGTCCGTCCCGTCCGTCCGTCCGTCCGTCCGTCGTCCGTCCGTCCGTCCGTCCAGTCCGTCCGTCCGTCCGTCCGTCCGTCCGTCCGTCCGTCCGCCTCCCTCCGTCCGTCCGTCCCCGTCCGTCCGTCCGCCGTCCGTCCTCCGTCCGTCCGTCCGTCCGTCCGTCCGTCCGTCCCGTCCGTCCTGTCCGTCCGTCCGTCCGTCCGTCCGTCCGTCCGTCCGACCGTCCGTCCGTCCTCCCGTCCGTCCGTCCGTCCGTCCGTCCGTCCGTCCGTCCGTCCGTTCCGTTCCGTCCGTCCGTCCGTCCGTCCGTCCGTCCGTCCGTCCGTCCGTCCGTCCGTCCGTCCGTCCGTCCGTCCGTCCGTCCGGTCCGTCCGTCCGTCGTCCGTCCGACCGTCCGTCCGTCCTCCGTCCGTCCGTCCGTCCGTCCGTCCGTCCGTCCGTCCGTCCCGTCCGTCCGTCCGTCCGTTCGTCCGTCCGTCCGTCCGTCCGTCCGTCCGTTCCGTCGTCCGTCCGTCCGTCCGACCGTCCGTCCGTCCGTCCGTCCGTCCGTCCGTCCGTCCGTCCGTCCGTCCGTCTCCGTCCGTCCGTCCGTCCGTCCGTCCGTCCGTCCGTGTGTCCGGTTAAAGTTTTTTGGTTAAAGTTTTTCCGTCTACTATATCTCTTTTTTTAGTGTCCATGCCTCGCCCCAAGGCGCGACATGCATGTCACGGCCATCTAGTCTGGGTCGGCAGGCAGTCGTCCGGTCGTAACCGCACGCCGCAGCCTCTCCTCGCGAACGACGGCTCGCGCGTCCCTTATCCTATCTGCTATAGCTTTCTTGAGTCTCAAACCTCTGAGGGAAATTCCCCAAACCTTAGCTTGCTCTCTCATTTGCTTTATGGTAGGCATTATACTGAGTATAACCAATGGATTCTTATCTCTAATAGGGTGTAAATTGTTGGTATGTATAACAGGTTTTGCTATGTATGACAGATTGTTGTATTATACTGAGTATAACCAATGGATAACTTATCTCTAATAGGGTGGAAATTGTTGGTATGTATAACAGGTTTTGCTATGTATGACAGATTGCTGTATTATACTGAGTATAACCAATGGATAACTTATCTCTAATAGGGTGTAAATTGTTGGTATGTATAACAGGTTTTGCTATGTATGACAGATTGCTGTATTATACTGAGTATAACCAATGGATTCTTATCTCTAATAGGGTGTAAGCTGTTGATATGTATGACAGATTGCTATATATACTGAGTATAACCAATGGATACTTATCTCTAATAGGGTGTAAGTTGTTGCTAGGTATGACAAATTACTGTATTATACTGAGTATAACCAATGTGTTCTTATCTCTAACATGGTGACATCCCCATCTCGTCTCATTGATAACTTCTCATCCAGTCTAGTAAGTATATGGTCTCGTGGTTGCTGAAAAATAGTTTCCACTCTTCTCATCCAAACCCGGCGAACAGTGGGAAAATCCAAGTAGTATGTGGGAGTAAAACATGATACCACCTCCTGATGGAAGCCACCGCGCGTAGCGGGGGGCTTCCATCAGGAGGGGGGTGGTATCATTTTGACTCCCCTATACTACTGAACGGCATGACTTCATGTATTTTAGATGTGTTTACAGTAGATTTCCTTTAATATCTTGCTAATGGAATGACATATTTTTATTAAATATACCGCACCAATGCGGTACACGTTGCCCTTTATTGCATAGGCGGTTTTAATCTCATAATTATGTCGTTTTGACGAAGAATCGGTTACCGTAAATATAAATAAAAACTTACACGTGAATGTAAGAAATAAACGGTACTCGATTCTTTGTGAAATGTACAAGTTATTGTAAAGAACTTTCAGAGCACCCATAAAACACATATGCCATCGTATTTGGTGCGCTACATATCATCAACATCCGTCCGTTTGTTAGGAAGATTTTAATGAAAATCTACTGCAAATATGACGTCACAGATTACGTCACGTCGGAAAATCGGGTTCGGAAACCACGTGATCATACACCTTGAATTTGTGGAACTGGAATATGTTCGGAGACCAAATCGTATTGGTAACTTCATAAAGTAAATACAAACACGAATACAGTATAACTATATACATCATATGCAAAAACTAAACATGGCCGCCAAATATCAGTATGTGATAAAAGCAGGTAGAATACTAATTGCTCTCATCAATAATAGTATCTATACATTACATGTATATATTTGACAAGGCTAGATGGGAATTGTAAACAATCAAATACAATTTACATGGTTAATCTGAGATGTATGTCCTGATCTCTTAAAAAGCCATGTAATCCAATATGGCCGACGAATAATATACAATGTGATACGTATTTACATCTATATTAGGTGACGTAGCTTCACAACAGGATATCATGTTACATTGACAACTGTTGGATAACGGATTGCTATGATTAGTAGTAATTATCTGACAAAACTAGAGTCATTTCATCAGATCAGGGTTTGCACTCGTCGATATTCTGTCACTGAACAACCGATGTTAACTAACCTCTAGTAAATAATATGAACTATGATCTGCATGAATGTCAACTGATAATGATCGGTTGATTGGTGAAAAATAAAATATTCCCGGCTCTTTCAGATTATGGTCCACATATATTATATTCATTTATATATATGTCAACAGTTCGTTATTGTCTAGCGACAAGTAGTTATATGGTACGGGCATATGATTCTCTCAAATATTGTCATGTTAATATAACCAGTATGCAAATGTCGTTGAATATAGCATGCTTACCAATGTCCTCATGAGATAACACTTTCAGCGGATTTTCATATGCAACCTCACCCCTGCACTTGCAAAACTCTGTGGAAGTGAGCGACTGGCAATGGCAGAGTATTGATTTGCACCTGTTCCTGACTCCACACTGATGCATACATTGATCACATTAAGAACCTCGTCAGACACAACTCGTCGCTTTACGTCGAGGCGTACAAGACGAATCATACATGCTTTCTTCTCCCATGCATACTTCAGTGGGTCCAGAGCTGAAGGTGCAGCCATGCCAGCAGCCATGCCATGCACGTGCACGATGGGGAATGACAGTGGGCATTGTAGGGGGCAAGCTGTTCAGCTGCGGTGGTGCATGTCTTTTGCCACTAATTAATTGTCCTTGTGAAGCTGGCAACGCGCATTTCTTTAAGAGAGTCAACGGTCTCCTGGCTATAAAGTATGGCAAAATATGGTAAAGCCGATCCAGTTAACTCATCAATGGAAGTTGTTGGGTCTCCTAGTTTCAATGTCGCTGTATATGGCTCCAGCTTCTTCAAGACAGTGGCGTTTCCTATACCGGCAAAGCACGACACACCGTCACATCCTGTCAATGCACGTGCTGCCATGAAGTTTGGCATTATTTTGCTTGTGTTCGCACGATATGGTTGACATCGATAACAGACCGACTTCTTGTACATGACTATTATTAACTGTACTCTATGTGGCATATCATTATGTTCTGTGAGTAGGTAATGAGCAAGTATGACAAGTACATCCGTGTCCTCACTCACTACTTGAATTGGTGAGTATCATTGCTTATGTGGTACGCCATTATAAGTATACCAGCCTGACATGGCGTTGTTTACATGCTTTGTTTATATAAACATTGGTGTATAAACAAACATGGAATTCCTGTAGGTATTTCCCTGTTTATTATGGCGCGTCGCTATAGTCATGATCGATATATTGCGATTGACAAAACAGTTTCTCATACTGGAGCAGTGGGTAAACTGGCGGCCAATGGTGGCACTTGATTTTAATTTTGCACTGCATGCGTTCGATCCTCCCTTTGGCCATTATATATATATATATATTTTTTTAAATATTGTTTTTATGTTTTCGTTTTCTTTTTAATGAATCTTTATTACATGTAACAACAATTGACATGGTAATTATGAACCACATGCATCCACGTTTATTTATTTATTAGTTTATTATCTGAAGTGAGAGGTTTTCGACATGGTGTTCTCCGTAACATATTTGCATTTGTAGTGAGCCGAGCTGGACTTTCACAATAACACACGAATGTGCAGAATGCATTTCACAATGATTAGGTTCAGTGAAGTGGTTTATAATGTTGTGTAAAAGTAAATGCACGACTGTTTCGGGATGTGTGCGTTACCTCTGGCGCCAAAATAGCAAAAGCGAGAGAAAAATGTATTCCTTTGGCAGGATTCGAACTCACGACCGTCCGATCACCAAACAGCATGATCTACCCACTA
Source organism: Conchocele bisecta (assembly GCA_029237695.1). Classification (NCBI taxonomy): domain Eukaryota; kingdom Metazoa; phylum Mollusca; class Bivalvia; order Lucinida; family Thyasiridae; genus Conchocele; species Conchocele bisecta. The sequence continues at coordinate 133,581,858 of CM055266.1, forward strand.
GAGCACTACTAACACTACGATGTTACTATTATTAGCAATTCTATCGAATGTTAATGCGTTTGCGCTGGTATACAAATACAAATACAAATACAATGTCTACAACATATGACGTAAACTATTTAAAAATAGCACGTGTTTACAATAATATTTACAATAATAACGCGCCAGCTCAAAGCGGTACACCTCTAGGTCGTCGGTTTCCTCGTAAGCAACTGCCCTACTCCTGTACCAACATATATAGGATGTGGACCTGAGCCAGTTATCATCCACTTATCATCAGGAATGTTTATGGAACACAGGTGATCCACAATGAGATTCATAATCTGCACTTTATTTGCAGTAACTGTCAATGTGATGGCTTGTTTTGGTAGTTGAGATTATCTAGCATGCTGGTACACATGGCTGAATCCCTTTGAAAGTGTAATTCCGCATGCTGACTTTATCCTGTTCGCATAGTACTTGTCAGACAATGTACACAACTTTACATGTCTGCAGTTGATGAATAACTGTATTTGCAGCTGCAAAGGTGGATACTTTTGCAGGTGATGATGGTCAACGGATGGTCCATATAATAACGCACATGTCCAGAATGATAGCGCGATCCATGTTCCGTTGGCTGCATTCTACTTTTATCTTGTTTGTCAGTGCTGACTTGCTTGTTGATCGCATTTCACCACCTTCGTTGAACAGAGCAGACGGATAAGGAGCTAACTCATAATAGAACATAGTTGCAGTGGAAATGGTCTCCCTGAATGATGGTATGATCCCAATTAATCATGCATATATGAGTTTGATGTTAACAAGCTTATTGCTCTCATGAACTTTGGATTCTTTTTCAGCTTGTTGTGAAAACTCTTAGGCCACTGACGTTCATACTCCATCCACTGATCAGGTCCAATCGTGATTGCTTCATCGGCGTTTACGGTTTAGTCATCATTGATCTGTCCTGTAAATATGTTTACAATGTCGGTTGGGTGACTACTGTAGTAAAATACGTCTACGCATGTAGTGAGTGCTTCACATATTTTCTCTCGACCAGCCAAATCTGTTTTAATTCAAGTAGCCTGCTTCTCCTTGTGAGACGTGATCACTGTTTATGTGACACCTTCCTGTATTGCCTCTATGTTACTCTTCAGTTTACCAAAGGTGCTGAGAGAGAGAGAGAGAGAGAGAGAGAGAGAGAGAGAGAGAGAGACCAGATAGCAAAAGTTGATTCATTCAGTGTGGAGCCAATAATGCAGGATAGTCCTTTGTCATATCTCATGTAGGTACTCTCAATGAATAGATAATACCAGATCATTCCTAATCCCATCTTGATGGTGCATCACGTGCTACAGAACTGCGGAATGAAGGCGATGCATACTATGTATGTAATACAATCCGTAGCGGGCGTAGTTCAAATGGCCTGATGCAAAGCAAGGCAGCATTTTCCCCAACTGCGAACAGATGAAGCGGCCATTCTTCCTTGCGTTCGACCGTCACAAAGGCAAGCATAAGCAACACAGGTCTGACAAGACAGTCAATCCACAACCTGGTTGTTCTACTCTTCTGACTGCTTGAACATGATAATTACATGGATAACTGTACTGTAACACAAATTATACCTATTAAATAGGCATTTACATAATATCAGTTTAAACACAATTGTTTATTCATGGTGGCCATCATGATTTTCGCATTTCTAGAGGAATGTACATACAGGTTTCTTTTATGTTACCACAAGAGTCAATATAAGTGTGTATATTGGAAAGAAAACAAGAACGTCATAATGCACGATTGATTAATATGTACATCGACAAATGTGTGACATATTATATATATATACATTTAGCGGCCATCTTTAATAAAAGTTAGTTTTATTGGCATATTCTGTCTACCCAAAGTCGTTGTGTCACAACCCCACATAATAACAGCTAATATGCCGAAATATAAATTTGAGCTGAAATATCGATATTTTTTTCTAAAAACAACGGCTATTTTGATTTTATCCAGATGATGCTTGTGTCATAAATGTTTAATGTTCCCATCAGCTAAAAATGTAAACATTTACATCACCGAAATGCCCCATATATTTGCCTAAATAATAAATATTGTTGAAAACAGGCGGCCATCTTGGATTTATGCATATTCTACAAAAATGCTCATGGTTTTCGAAGTGGCACTAAATGGATTCGGATTCAGCGCGTCAAAGGCATGTGGAAACAGCAAAAAAAACGTTGCATATATAACAAAACAAGGTTCGGTGCCTTTTAGCTCAGACGATGAGTTTTTACTTGAATACATGGACTTATTTTAGTAGCCCTGTGCATGTTTCGGGCAAAATAAACATTAATTTATCACTACCTGCTGTGTTAATTGTCAATATTAGGCATATGTTTTTTTTAAAATAAACGTGAATTTCTAGCTTGAAATCACTGGCGATAACCATATTTCCTGAAAATGTTTATTTGAACGTATTCTTTCCATCTAATATATTATTTTTAGCTCTTCTGTTTTCGGAGGAAACTGAAAGAGCTATTGGCTCATGAAACTTAGACACAACTTCCTTCATGCATCACTCACGACAAACCAACCACAATTCACTCGCCCATCCATATCATTGACCTACTTTTTCCGCTTGTCTTACTTAGCAATTTTATACTCTTAAATCTTGGTTATTTTTTTACATTCAAGTCACTTTCTTAACAACCCCCTGACATATGTTCACGAAACATGGACACACCATGCATCGTGCATCACTCATCACACTTCACATGCCCATTCATTTCATATGTCATTGACCTACATCTTCTGCTTGAATTACTTACGTGATTCCGTTCCATAGCGATGATACCTTACCATAGTCAAAAAGGTATGACTTATTCAATGTTGATGTTGCCTTTCTTCTGAATGAAGGCACTATAATTCTACATACATGTATATATATATACATTCCATATGGCTAACTGCTTTGCAATGTATATCTTTGTGGTAGACATGTTCCGTAGTTATTGTGTATCTTCCGACTTTGTCTTGTAATTGTTTTACCTGTGGGTAGGACACTGAGCTCAATCGTTTATTGCATATGTCCTGATAGTTGTTTGCATTTGGCAATCAATGTTTTATGTCAATTATCAGTCATATAATCTTGGTGGGATGCAAACATATATTGTATACCAACCTTTCGTTTTATATTGGTTATATATCTTAAGGGCCGTAGAAGTAGATTTATTATGACAGGTAGTATGATAATATTATATATATGCTTGGTAAATATGCTTGAAATTAATTCCAGCTTCGAGTATTAATTACTTACACGCAAATATTCATACTCTGCATGGAAACTTCAATTAACTATTGGTGTATCAAAACTATGCAAGTCACCATGAAAATCTATGTGGTTATGCCAAACTAAATATGTTGACAAATTAGGGCAACGGTGCTGTGAAATATTGATATTTGGCGACCATCTTGGGTGTTTAGGATGAAGTAATGACCAAATTTGATCTCAAAATCTGTTAAAAATATGTCCTACATGACACACAACCCGGATTAAAAAGTCAGTCATTGAACGTATTATGCAATCATGGCAAAAATAAGTCAAAATGTTAATATTTGGCGGCATTCTTAAAATCGGATATTGCATAAGGGTTATCACTATATATCCACTTGAATTTCGTTTGTACACTTGCCAATGATACATACCCAACACAAAAAAATACAATACCAGAGCTGTTCTGTTATGCATCTTGCGTACTGTACTGGCAATTATAAATAAGTTTATCAGCACATGGCAGCCATCTTGGTCGCCATTATAGTCTGTATCGGCATATCTGACAACAGTCATTTGCATTATACATAGCCAACGGTTGATGCTGAACATAGTAGCATACACATATTAATAGTAGTATGTCAAATGTTGGCAAAACAGACAAAGTTATGTAGTGTAATCACACACATTTGACCTTCACCTTGACCCCAAGGTTGAACAAATTAAAATAATTTTCATTCTAAATTAGAGCACATGCAGTCTAGTATACAATAGCTATCTAATGCTTTGGAAAATCAAATGTATTGCAATACCAACTGCATATAATATACACCAGTCACAATGTTACAGAATGGCGGCCATCTTGGACGCCATTTTGGATTATGCAAAACGGCACCAGTTATGCCAATTTATGCCGGCAGTGTGATAAACTTCAGACAAATACGAAAATTTTGGTATATAACACATTTTGGGATTTTTTTTTTGTATGGGTAACTCCTTAAAGGTACATGCCCACGTAGCTACAATAATTCGCCTATATGTTATCTACGGCTACAATTTGACCTATTGAAAAAAATGTGAGCAACCGAAGTGCATACTCAAACCTGTTGCATGTAGGTCAAAATTTAGTAAACTGTATATTTTATACATTTAAACAAATAATCATTGATCTAGAACTAGTAAATTCCAAAAATAATAGAACATGGAAATAATTTGCCCATGAAAGCCATATTTTGTCCAGTTGTGGTTCACCATTCAACATAACGACATGAAGCTTTCAAATTTACAGGATATACATGTAAATGTCAGATAAACACCTTGCCATGGTAAAATAACCAATTTCTGCATGTGTATGTTCTTTATTAATAATTTATTAACTTTGACAATTTTATATCGCTAACATATCAAACACGCCGGATAACCGATTGCAAAAATCACTTCCATTCGTTACATTAAAGAGATGGGGTTAAATTGCTACCCTCGCGAAAGGTATGGAATGGGGTAGCAATTTTGTTTCCAATGCCCACTCAGTAAAATAAATTGCACTTTATGGGAATTAAATAAGTGTATAATTGTGTCACTATTCCACCAGTTCTAAAAATTACGAGTGCCCGCTATACAGATATACTCATTTAGTAATTATAGTTATTTTACCGATAGTGACGCGCGATGGTATCGGGCTATTTTCATATGCAAAGGAGGCATGCTATTTTTTAAATATTGATGCTAACTAAATGCGTCACCTAAAAAAAGTAATATTTTCGACAGATTATAAATTATGATCATTACACATGAAAAAATAAATTCAGAGAATAAATAGTAATGTCCGTTAGTATTTTAAGGAAACATGGTTATCGCCCCTGATATCAGTGTGTAAATTTACGTTTGATATACAATGTATAATAATGCCAAGCAATACGTGCGGTAATGGTGAATGAATGTTTATTTTGCAAGAAAATATATCAGATGATGTCTCTGATATAAAGAACAGTTTGCTATATATAGTAAATGGGGCTCCTGCAATATAATCTCAATTTTAGCTTCTGAGACCCTGAGGTTAGAAGTTTATATATATTTGTATACAAAAGTACATAACTATATAGTAGTTTTGTACTTTTGTATGGAGCTCCTGCGATATAATCTCAGTTTTAGGCTTCTCAGCCTTTGAGACTAGGGATTTAGCAAAACAATGCTTTTTGTACAAACCTATATAGTTTTTTTGTACGGAAACCATAATCTTCAGCAAAATATACATCAAGCGTCCAATCCTTGAATTGACACACGTGTCACTTTATGGATCAAACGCTTGTGTTGTTATCTCGTGGGGAGATAACGAACACATTGTTTGTAAACATAAACCAAAAGTACAAAGTCATACCATTCTTTACGGACTTGTGATAACTTTAAAAAGTTGTTGTTGTTGGTTTTTAAGGTTCCCCGCGCTTATTTTTATTCTCTAAATTAAGCCACTTTTCGTTGAAACTTCTAATTGACTATTACAGCAATATAATTAGCCAATCTATATGCTATCAACCCAACAATAGTCATTCTGCCTACTATAAATATAATTTCTATATCCTTTTGACTCTGTGAAGGTGTATAATAATCACTCAGTACCGGTTCCTCCCCAAATGACTGTAATTGTTCTGCACCTGTCACCGGTGCCGTAACAGCATTATACTCCCTAATAGCTTCATCTACATCCTCAAACGTCTTAGAAGCGTGGTTCTGCTTTCTAATTTCACTATTAATCCAGTCTAATCTCTCTGTTCTTTTTTCTGCCCACTGTGCCTGTGCCTTTTGCAATTGCTCTACGGCATGATCATGCCTTTTACGTTCTTCAATCGCAGAGTTATTCCCTAATGAACTGAATAAGAAATTATACCCTGTAAACGCCAATGCGTTAACCAAAGCACCGCCAACCATCATAGCTATTCCCGCCATTTTGTTTTATATAATAATTTTATTACTGCAAAATATGATCTGGAATTATATCTTGTTTAACAAGCATATCTCTCGTAGCAATAGCAAGGCCTGTATCTAACATTAACATAGCCATATTATAACCATCAAGTTGCAGTTTTGACACCGCCTGTCTCATAATTGTATTCATTATCTGCGCATATCCGATTTCAAGCGCCGTTATTACAGCAGCGTGATAAGCAAGATGTCCTATTATCTTTCCATCTGTATTAATCACCGTCTTTTTTTTTTATTTTACTTAATAATAAAATTAATTTAATTAATTGTTTACTCCATAAGATGTGGATTGTGTTTTACATCACCGACACTAGGCATTTCAGATTCTTTTGTTTCAATCTTATTTCGATTGAACAATTTACAGCCAAACACAAACCCACCAACTAAACTCATTCCCGCTATAAAATATATTATATTCGAGGTTTTATAGACTTTCATTATAGCTGGTTCTTCAGGTGGTATGTCTACTTTTTTCTTATGTACCATATGTAATAGACTTTCTTGTTTGGCTTTCCTAGCAGCAGCACCCTTTTTACCGGCCTCAACCCTCTTTGGATTATTTGCTGTTACTTGTTTAATCTCCTCTTTTCGTTCTGGAATTTCTTCATCAGGAATCGGTTGTGTGTTCTCCGTTTTCATTATCTTTATTTGTATCATTTATGTTTTTAAATTCACAATATTTAAATGTTGTTATCACTACAGTAATAGGTGCCAGAAATGCTCCAAACCTAAAATACAACTGACAACAAGTACTAGTCAAGGCATGGTCAACAAAGGGATCCCCTTCTAAATCAGCTACGAGTTTATCATGATTTCCTGCTGGTATAGGCAAGATATTACCTGCAGCTAGAGCATACATATTCAAAATAGTATTACCAAGAGTTTTTGTCATAGAAGCACCCAATCTACTTTCATATCTGTTATACAATTTTATTATTTGTTCATTTGGCAACTCTTCTAGTTATGAAATAGTTATATTTTCACCCAAATATTGGACAGCTTTCCCGCCTGAAATAATCGAAGATAACCGTTTTTTTAACTGATCATTATTTACTTCACCTGCAGCACTATCATTGGATACTTTATCATCACTTAGTTGTTCTATAAGTTCCTCACAATTCATTTATATTTTGCATAATATAAATTTGAATTTAAAATAAACCCAACCCGATCCAAATATAATAATCAATAATTGTATGAATATCAATATCTCAAACATTTCATATAGTCATACAATTATTTAAGTTAAATTTGCTTATAACAACTTAGCAATGTTAAGCAATACCTACTTGCTGAACAATTCTTAACATTGTTATCTATGAATTGCTTAGCTAAATCAAGTTAAATCAAGTTAAATCAAGTTAAAATCCAGTAAAATAAGTAAAATAATAAATATTAAGTAATACTAGGCAATTCCCAGCATTACTTAAGTAATTTAAACTCTGTATGCTGATCTGTTCTAATAAGCCACTTAGAATGTTTTGTTTTTGACAACTCTTTTCTTATTTTGTTTCTTTCCTCTAGTGTCGAAATAACATAATTTTCTCTCAAAAAGTCCTCAAAACTATCTTTGTCTTTCGAATAAAACATACACAGCCATTGTGTCTGTTCTCTTAGGTACCGTAAAAATTCTAATAGACGCCCATGCTCTAATAGACTCCCACCCCCCACTTTTCACGTTGAAAATGACACATTTTTTGGCCGATTTTCACGAAATCAGTGCCTCTAATAAACGCCCAGTACCGACTTGAAACAAAATCTGAGCTAATTGTACAATTAGATTTTTTTTCTTTCCATTATTTCGAAAGCAACTTCCTTTAAAATCGGGGATAAAACATAATTGCTACTTTCACTTTCAAAAGCGGAAGCGAAATTCGACCGTTTCCGGTGTCACAGTAAATTCCTCATCAGCAGTAGCTATTTGCACGAACACAGGGTGATCAGAATTTACACGGTTACGGAGACGCCATTTTCAAAGCATCTCAAACCCGACAGATCCGAAACGCTGAAGAAACGTCCGTATGCGTAAATCTGATCAGCATTAATGATTGACGCTGTCTTGATATACATTACCATTAAATTTAACATTTCTACCGACTGTACCATAATGACAAGAGTGGGCCGAAACGTCTTGGCCCAAATGTTTATAAACTGACATACAGTACAATCAAGTCTGGCGTTTGAGAGTAACGTCCCTTAGTTATGTTTTTGTTCAGATAGCAGAACATCGTATATTTTGTTATCATTTTCCCTTTGCTGAATAACACTTGCCTCTATTAAACGCCCACCCTGGACTTCGGAGCCAGTGGTGATTCTAATAGACGCCCGGGCGTCTATTAGAATCTTTACGGTTTTTTAATACTGAATTATATCTATGTGATATAACCCAAACGCTTTGCTCCGCATGCCGTCCAGAGAATGCGAGCTGTGACAACATATCCTTTTTCTTTGTTAATTGCTTTGTAGCTGAACAGTCATCAATGATATATAATGTTGGGCTTCCAGCAAATTTATTAAAAAAATAAACTTAACAGATTTTGCAGCTTCTCTTCGCCATTACTACCAACTGGATTAACAATCGTTATTTTTTTGTCGATTGGACGACGCACATCCCTTATCCAACTTCTGTTTTTATAAGCCTTGTTCCATGCTATTGTTGGACAAAGTATAACTATGTTATCAAACACCCCAGCATACCCACCTTGTTGCCGTGAAAGCTCAAGTAGGTCAAGGCCAAATTCCGTTTTACCACATCCGGTTTGACCACAGATAATAGCACTATTTGCACACTTTGGCAAATAAATACAACACCGATACAAATCTTCCATTTTCTATATTTAGTTGGGCGTCTTGAATTCGCATTTTCTATTCTCCTCCGTCCATTCCCATGTAAACTAGTATCACCTGTTGTTCTGAAGTCAAGCCAGAGTGCATATTGTTTTGTAAGATATTTACCAATTGTTACACTGGACACATTAAATTCTGTACTGACAGCGTTCACTATCGGATCATTAATATCTCCGCCGGCAAAGTGTTTGCGTATTTCATCCCACATATTATATGCTTTCATCCCTTGACTGCATAGTTGATTAGGCACACCCTCAATTCTTACTTCAACATTATTTATTTTTGGTTTATAGACTTTTTCGCTTTTTCTTTCAAAAAGTGCTGATTGCTCTTCAAATACCATTAACATTCCCTTCATGGATCTAGCATGGGTATTCAAATTTACATTCCATATAGAATCACTTTTATTTCTGGTTATCTTGCGATGCCTAAGTATTCTATCATACAAAATTTACATTTGTCCCATATATTGATTTTTTACCATTGTCGCTAAATTAGGCTCTGCGACCATATCAAATTCTAAACTTATATTATTAATTTCATAATTAGCAGCTAAATCACCTGTGGCTATTATTACCCTTGAATAATCATTAAATGTAAGTTCATATTGGAGTCTATCACCCAAACCAGATTTATAATAAGGCATATGGGCTTCAAGAAGTTCATAATCTAATGGTATATAAAATCGATTACCAAATGTATCTGATATAGCTTTATCTTCAGCGTTTGTAGAACTAGCATCTGCTGCTCCAGTTCTTAATTTTGTTACATTTGAACCTGTACTAGTATCTATACCTTGATAAACCATATTACTTCGCTCTGGAGGTGTTTTCCATAGGTAACGATAGATGTAATACACATCTGAATCATCGATTGATAAAATATCATTACCAGATATTTTAATAGCTGTTTTCTTGACGATTGCACGACCAAGATTTTGGACCACTCGGCGATTGTCATCAGCGGAGGTTAATGCAATTGCAAAACATAACGAACTGTTCCAGGTACGATTAAATCATTTGGACCTAAATTTGGGAACCGCACTAAAAGTTGTTGGTTTTGATCAATTAGATGGATGTAGATGGATTATTTGTTATTGTAACTGAGTGTCTAATTCCTTTTACACCGAGAGGCTCTCTAAGTAGGGATTAAGTTTTCTTCCGTACATACTTTAAAATAAATAATAAATAATGGCTGAAGGAGGAGAAGACATTGACTGGGATGATTTCGCAGAGACTTGGCTTGGTGGAGATGGTGATGCAACTACACAAATGCTGATGCCCCTTGATGTTCCAACGGAAGACCTAACTTCCGAGAAGGATCGTCCTCAACGGATACAAGCTTTAGAGCTCTTTAAACCTGAATTCCAAAAAGAGTTTAACATAACAGATCAGGAGTTTCAGTTACTACTTCCAGACCTACACACTGTAGGCAAAACACTGTTTTGGAAGGATCACCGTTTAAGTAAAAAGGGGGACCTTAATACCTTAATAAGATCTCCAGAAGCTGTTAATAAAATACAAACTATAGAAAACGAATTACCAAATTCTGAAAACATAGAAATGACTGAATTACCAAGCACAGTTGATGAAACAGAAACACATGTAAAATAACTCATTGATACACTATCAAAAGATACATCTCAAAGCCCTCTTCAAAGAACAGGGGGTAACTATTGTTTCAGTTTTGACGGCCATAGGGTTTATAATCTCTACTTTAATTTTAAGTATTACTGGAGGTGCAAGTGGTACTGCGGATATCCCAACCCCATCAGGAAAAGGTGAAGCTAAAGAATGGATAAAGAAACAATTAAAACATCTGAGTTCATTACTGGGTATGCTAGCAGGGAAGACAGTGGATGCATTACCAGGGATAATCGTTTCTATAGTAACATGGATATTGAATGTAGCAGGGTCAGCCGTTGGATGGTTAGCCAATAATGTATGGGTTTTGATTGTTACAGTTGCTGGACTTCTTTATATGGCTGCCAAGGATTATATTTTGCAATACTACCAGTGACTAGTGCAGTTTTATAATTTTCATGTTCGACTGCTTCTATTTTTTTAGGTATTGATACTGTTGGTGTGTTAGTTTTAAAAACTGTAGGAGGAACACTCAAATGTTTAACATCCAAAGGTTTAACAATACTATCTTCATGGGTTTGTACAGGCGATGGAACCGGTAGGCTATTTACATCACCATTAAACCCCACAGTTTGATCACCAGTCGCAATTACAATTAAATTATTGTAATTTTGAATATTTCCTATCTGTAAATCCATGTTGCTTGGAGCCATATACAAACCAATTCCATATACAAAGTCAACTTTTGACCTTGCATATTTTAATACATTCTGATAGTTTGAAATTATTGTGGGCAAGTCTACAGCTCTATTAATTGCATCATTAACATTGGCTAAATATTGTTTTTGCGCATCAAATGCAGTCCCAGTACCAATAATGGAAGTTCTTGTTTGAGATTGAGCTCCAAGAATTGACCACACATAAACTCTAATACTATCATTTAAACGTTCCACCCCTGCTTGAGTGAACCCAACAGAGTTATCTAGAACAAAACTAGTCCAAGCATTAGTAATAACAACATGGTGGGCAAAAGAATCGTTTGCATTACAAAATGGTGATAATGCACCCCCATGACTCAATCTATAATCTCCTGCAGGTTGATAATTCATAGTAAAACTACCAAGATTATGATTCCCATAGTCTATTTTTTGTCTGAAATCCTTGTTTGGATTAATATTAAATTCAGTGCATATTCTATGGTAGGCTGAAAGATCAAAATTATTATCATACCAACAATAGCTGTGGTCTTCTGGTAAAGGAACTTTCATTTGAGCTTAGATTCGAAGTGTTTGATACATAATATGAAATATATATAAGGACCTCAAAAACGGATCATTTGTAATTGTTAAATGCTGGTTATATGAAACACCGCACCCACACGTAGCACACCATATTGCAGTTAAATTGATTCTGATACCACCCCATTGGATTATTCATCCAATTGTGATATGCTTTGTTGTTGTTTGAGACATTACCAGTTGTTTTGGGGTTGGGATATCCTGCTAGAGCATTTGAATATGTAGCTTTGAAACTTTTATATGTTGTAACATAAACATCTAAATTGTAAAACATTGGCACTGTTTTCAAAGCGTATATATGGTTGACATTGTAATTTGCATCCTTATTAAATTTGAATGCCATTTTTTATAAATAAATAAATAAAAATGTATAATTTAACTTTAACAACTATAGTGACTCCAAACGAAAAATAGGTTTAAAAAGTTTAACATACTGGGTTGGTTGGTACAACCTGTTACATGATGTGCAGTATGTATGGGCTTCTACAAATGGTCCAGACATAATAGTTTCAATTCCAGCTGGGTTATATTCGTTTGATAGGTTGAATACAATTTTAAGTAATGATGCCTTAGCACTAACCATAAATAAATCCAACGGAATATGTACTTTACATATTCACCTGGGATATAAAGTGAAGATACCAAGCGATATTCTTAATCGGCTAGGATTTAATATTGATCCAGATTGGTTACGTGCAGGTTCCCATTCATGTTCTAATCCAGTTAATTTCGTTAACACATCTGTATATATTTATCTTGACCAAGTAAATATATCATATAATTTACTCTACGGCAAAAGGAGTAATTTCATTGGTGTTATACCAGTTCGCAAAATGACATTTGGGGAGTCAGATACTGTGAAATTTGCACACCCAGAATATAGAAATCTACAAAATGGCGATATAAACGAATTGAGACTTGAAATTAGAGATGAAAATAATAATATAATTGATAATCATAATTTACCATTTATAGTAACATTAGAAGTTATATAAAAAAACAATGAGTATTTATGGAGCAGATGAAAATAGTCTTACAGATTATATAGACGCTGGAGATAAAAATGTAACAGAGTTGTTCAATAAACATAAAAGAATAATAAATATGTGGGCTGAAGAGTCTGTGCCATTACGTGATGGTTCTACTGAATTTGCATTTGGAAATGGTGCTTCTGGTTCAGCGCATGAAAACTGTGGTTATACTATGATGTGCAGTGGAAGGGTTTTATGAATGGGTTTATGTAGTGTCACAAGAGATGGACTGATGAGGTAATAAAAATTGGGATTGGTATTAATGGCACTCCAAATGTGAATGGAACTTTAACAAAACATAAAGGGCAACGTTCAGCATATACAATATTTCAAACTCCAATCGAGCTTGCTTCTGGAAGTGTATTAAATTTTGTTTCACTTGCAACATGTGCTAAAGCTTCCATTTCAATTGTAAATGTGTTAATTGAAATAGATGTTTAAATTTAAAAATTATGAAAAATAAAATGAGTAATAAACTGTATCCAGAACTACCAGTTGAGGAGAATAGAACAGAACATTATAGACTTAGTGAAATAAGTGCTTTAAAACATAAGCTATAAAATGAAGTGATGATAAGGAAAACAATACGAAATAAATATAAAAGAGCTCTAAACATATTAAATGGTGTTTAATCTGGATTAACTACTGTTGGTCTGGTAATGGGTAGGACGAGTGCCGGACTATTATTAACTGTTGTAGGAGTGCCCGTTTCATTGAGTCCTGGTATTGCAGGTAGTATATGTGGTGCATTTGCATTAACAAGCAAATTTGTTAATACTAAACAACTGAAAAAGGCTGAAAAACATGATGAAATACGTATGCTTGCAATGGCAAAACTTAATTCTATTGCAAATAAAGTTCTACTGCATTACAAGATGGTAATGTATCTGATGAATAATTTAAATTGATCATGGGAGAGATGGATAAATATGAACAAATGAAAGCAGATGTTAGAAAACCTATAAAGTTTGAGATTTCTGATGAAGAAAAAAAAAATACTACGAGAGCAATTCAAAACAGATAAGTTAAATAATATAAATGGGCAGTAAATTTTGACTTTCATTTTAGTGCGGTGGGGTAAAAAAAATAGGGTTTAAAAGTTTTCGATAGGCAAAATCAAAAGCATGATACTTATTTTTCTTATTGTTTTTATTTGGTTTCAACCCTAATGGTCTTACATAGTATGGCAACTCATTATTTTTAGATTTAGCTTGTTCAATTTTAGATTTAAGATGGAGTGGTGTCCATGCTTCAGTTTCATAATTTAATGTTAAAATCATAGCTTCACCATTAATAGTATCCACACATCTGTAATCTGTAATAGTATATATTTCATTCTGTTTTAAATCTGCCCATTTAAGTGTGTTATATTCATGTTCCTTGCACCTTTTTTCAAACTTGGCTAGTGTGATTTGTTGATTCATTTTTGTGTTTTATGTTATAGAAATGTATCTTAAATAGAAATAAAAGAAATGGAGAAAATTTATTACAGCTCCAAAGGATTTTGGAAAGGTTTAACAGCTGTTAAGAAATTAGTAAAAACAGCTAAAGTAAGTGATAAAGAAGCATTTAATTTCTTACAGAAACAAGTGATATGGCAGATTTATTTACCTGCACCAAAGAAAATAGTGAGACCAAAGTTTGATGTTTCTGACAAGAATGAAGTTCATCAAGCGGATTTATTATTCCTACCACATGACACTGTTGGTCGAAACATATAAGTATGCTTTGACTGTTGTTGATATTGCTAGTAGATATAAAGAGGCAGAACCACTGACTTCAAAGGACAATAAGAAAGTTGCTAAATTTTTTGAAAATATTAAGAAAAAAAAACTAACATATCCAAACTTACTGCAAGCAGACCCTGGGAGAGAATTTATGGGTGCTGTTACACAATTCATGGATAAACATAATGTAAATATAAGACGCGGTAGAAGAAAAATTCATAGAGACCAAGCCATTGTTGAAAGATTTAATAGGACACTAGCTGAAAGATTGTTTGGTTATCAGTATGCTAAGGAGTTGGACAATCCACATAAACGAAATAGGGAATGGGTTAAAAGACTACCAGCGGTAATCGCTGCAATAAATTCGGAGACAAAAAAACCCTCTCCAATTGAAAATAAAACATTAAAAGACGACCCCATCTGTCCTACTGTAAACTTAAGATATTTATACCAACCTGTAGAACAAGAAGGCGGAGGTAGACGTAGAGCTACTGACCAGATATGGAGTGTTGATATTCACATGATTGATTATCATTTTATTACACAAGGTATAAGAGTGTACTATTTGAAGGCACCGGCATCAAAGAGAGGCTTTGTGAAGGAAGAGCTTCTTATATTTTCGGCTGATACCCAAACGCGTATGTCATGATTCCATCGGGTGCAATGTATCGTTTTTTGTCGAGTGGTGAGAGTGTTGTTTTGTTCATTGTTCGTCCATATATTGTATGGTGTATGGAACGTAGCATATTCAAGTTATGAGTGTATGTTTTCTTGTTAAAAAATGCATCTTTGTAATTTTCAAAGTTTATTTGTTTTTTATTACATATTTTTTTACTCCCTTTGCTTTCTTGATGAGTTGTTCGTCTGCTCGTAATATAGAGAATAGCTTTGGGCGTAGACCAAAATATTCTGCTATTGGGGTGCCAACACATTCATCTTTCATTTTGCCTATTACTTTTGTGTTTGTTTCATCGTAAAGTGGATGGTCTTTTGGATAATCAGAGAAGTCATATTCATCTTTCATCTTAGACATATCTTTGTATACATCTTTTGTTTTGATGTCAACTAATACACTGTCGGTGTTTGTATACAACAAGGTGCAGTTTTCGTTATATTTATCTTTTAATGTGTTATAGTACCAGTCGTACATTAGATGTTTTGATAAGTCTAAGACAGACATACCAACATAGATTGGTTTGTTTAGCGTTAGTTTAGTTTTGTTTGCATGTATAGCAGATAATTCATCTGAGCATTTGACACGTCTATTGAAATTAGGTTTAGCTATGATTTTTCTTAACCTTTCATTTTCAGTTCCATCTGTTCTTACTAGTTTGATGTCTGATCTTTTGCGTAGGTTCTCCATAGTTTTTCCGAATACAGCATTGTTCATTAGTTTATAGAAATCTTTTTCAAATGCAGACTTTGCTTTTTTACGGAATTATGTGTTTAGACGAATATATGGTTCCATCCAAGGTTTCTCATTGAATTCTAAGGCTCGATGTACTTTAGTGAGTTTTATGCCACTATATATATGTACAACTGCAGATTTCTGTAGTGTAATACATATTTCTTTTTGTTGTTTAGATTTAGGACAAGCTTCTCTATGTTTATCATTGTGTTGCTTGTAAGAAGTTGAGTTTGATATTATGATAACCATTCAATTTTACGGCTAGTTTCTCTGGTGCAAGAGGGTAATCATTGTGTAGTTTTTGTAGGCCTTTTGGGTATTCTAGGTCTACTTCAATGATTAAACCTTTGCCCGGTTTCTACTGTTTAAGGGTTTCCACTTGAAACCGGAGTACGGTAATACATGATGTGATTGTTTTCTTCAGTTGGATTGTAATCAGATTTTGAAATATGATTTATCTGTTGCATCTTCTAACTTTTCAAGTGATGAAGACATGAATTGGAAACTGTCTAAGAACTTGAGTTGTCCAATGCTAAATGAGATGTACTTTTCAGCGTTGGTTGGAATACAAGTTATGTTGCGGTTTGCTGTGTGTATCTTTTGCATTATAAGATGACTATCATATCCTTTTAGGTTGTGGAATACTACAGGGATTTTAGTTGTGCTTGGTTTTATTTTGAGTGTTAGGTTGCAGTTTTTATGGGCTGCACCTCTATGTTCACCTGTAAAATGGCAGTGATCTCTTACTTTTGTATCGTTTAGTTATGTTTCACATATCCAACAATGGGTTGCACTTTCTTTCATAATCTTTGGTGTTTTGTTCTGTCATTGTTATTTGAGTTGGATGGGTAAAAGTGTTGTTGATGTTGCTTGTTTCACATTTCAAATGGTTTAAGAATGTTTCAACTACATCTTCACCTCTGTATATTACTGGTTTTTCTGCTTTGCCATCATACCGTACAACTTGATATCCAAAACCACAAGCTTCATGTTCACTTGTTATTTCTGATTTGTCACCAGCAGGTTTGTTTTCAGGGGTTATTATGCTTTCAAAGTCCGCATAGATTACATATGGAACTGGTAGTTGGTTTTGATGGTTTTTGAATTTTACATGTTTTTTATCTTTTGAGGGCATTTGTATTTTGGTTGCAGTTTTATTAATGCCTTCACAATCTTCTTTGTGTTTTATTAGTAGAGATTCTTTGGAGAATCCGCATAAACAACGTTCGCAGAAATATTTTTTTCTTTGTGTTTGTTTTGATCTACGAGTAGTCTGTTTAGGTTTTTTAGCCAACAATAATGATACTTTGTTTCATTTTTTTGTGTTTTCATCTACTTCATTTTGAGATATTAATAGTAGATTGATTCTATTTATTTATGTTGGTTGGTTTGATATGTAATATGGAAATATGCTTATTGTCTCCGTCTTTTTTTGTCATTGTGTATCCGTATACATTTTTTGCAATATTGTTTTGTTTTTCAACTTTTGGTATTTGGGTTATTGGGGTTGGGAAATCGATGTCCTTCAAGTTCAAATTGTCTTTATATTTTGTATAACTGTAAATATTATTCAGGTTACTTTTTGCGGGATATATAGCGGATGCTAGAGCCCATCTCAAACATTCATTATCATTATTCTTTACACTGATTATTGCTTTTTTATTTTCCAATGGTTTGGGTAAAGGGATATATTATGAACCTTTAAGTGGTTCATACTTTGCAATATTTAAATACAGTTTAATGCAGTGGTCAATCTCTAAACCTGATGCTGTATTTGTAACTTTTTCAATCCAAGTTTGTAAATATGAGGTTTGAAACTTGAAGAATTCAACTACCTTAATACCATCAAGGACAGCGCTTTGATCTCCGTGAGTCTGACCGACAACAAACTTTCTTTCTCCACCCATTTCATCTTTAAAGAACCTTAAGGAGATACCGATTGAAAACCTTATTCCATTATATTAGTTTATATCTTTGTTGATTTGTTTTATTACAACATATTTATTTTCATCGAATACAATAGAAGAATCTTTATCTTTCTGTGCATCGATTTCATATGCTTTGAAATAATTGCACAGAGGATTGTCGACCAATTTTAATTCTGTGTTTTTATCTTTGGGGACTTACTTGGGTTCATTTATAACAGTTTGTTTTGGTTTTTCGATTTTTGTTTGTTCACGATTTATGGATCGTGGAGCTGGGATTGGTTTTTCGATTTTTGTTTGTTTACGATTTATGGATCGTGGAGCTGGGATTATTTTTTCGATTTTTGTTTGAGGGATTGATTTAAGTCTCTCTTTCCTTCTTTGCTTCTTTTTTCGACGTCTTTCCCTAAGGTTTTCTAACAGATGATTTGGCCTCGACTTGGGGCTCTGAAGGCTTCAAAGCATCAACCATCTTTCGCAATTGCTCATCATTAATAGCTCTATCACGATGCAGCTTCAGAATATCTTGTACATCTGTAGCACTCATTTTCTTTTTAATCTTTGGTTTATTATACTATTATTTATTTTATTTAATAGAAAAATTATTGTATATATAACGTACAAAATGGGAGAAATAAACATAAACATGTGTCAATACAAAAATATCCATTCAGATAAGCCATGCACGATACAATCAGTGAAAAATTCAATATACTGTGCAACCCATAAATTTAGAGTACATGTACAAAAGAATACCCCCTTGAAACCATGCCTAGTGTGTGGAACGGGTACTTGTGCTATGTATCAAGTGTGTGGAAAGTGTGGCGCAAATAGAGTTTTGGCCTTAAATAGATATCATAAAATAGAGAAACCATTCAGGCAAGAGTCTGCCAGACTTAGGGGGATTGTGATATAGCGGTTTCATGGTTCATTGCATATATATTTGCTGAAGATTATGGTTTCCGTACTAAACAACTGTATAGGTTTGTACAACAAGCATTGTTTCTCAAAGGCTGAGAAGCCTAAAACTGAGATTATATCGCAGGAGCTCCATACAAAAGTACAAAACTACTATATAGTTATGTACTTTTGTATACAAATATATATAAACTTCTAACCTCAGGATCTGAGAAGCTAAAACTGAGATTATATTGCAGGAGCTCCATACAAAAGTACAAAACTACTATATAGTTATGTACTTTTGTATAAAAATATATATAAACTTCTGACCTTAGGGTCTGAGAAGCTAAAACTATGATTATATTGCAGGAGACCCATTCACTATATATATGTTTGTGCCTACTGAGTGGGCATGCACCATTAAATAAGCCTCTTTTTCAAGTATATTTACCCTACTATAACCTGTATTTTGAAATGTCTGGGTATGTTTGAACGGAATACTTCATATTATTTACCTTTACATAATACTTTAGGACCATGATTGGCTCTCGTTCGTCGGTGGTTAATTGTGTCGGTGACCGGACAAATGGGGCTTATGGGCTTTGTGACCAGTTTAGCTCTTGATCAAATAACCCTCAAATAACATGATAATTATCTATATTGCTTGTTAGAAGCATTGTGGGTGTTTCATTTATGCAACGGAGAACAGTGCAGATACTGATCAGACTGTGCGGATGCACAGTCTGATCAGGATCTACACTGGCCGCAAAACCCATTAGTCCCATTTCTCCAAATAAGTGTGTTTGTTTTCTAAAGCTGGACTCCCACATCCCAGGTTGTATTATAGCGAGACATATTGGTTTCGTCCATTCTATAGATATAATATGACATTTTCCACAGGCAACATTGAATATTACTCCACCCACTTGAACACACAATACATAGAGAGTGATGATATTACAATGAATGTTTATTGACTTGAATTAAATTTGATTTATTTTAGTAGACCTGTGTATTATTCTGGCAAAGTAAACATTGATGTACTACTACATGGCGTGTTAATTGTCATTATTATACTTTTTATAATAAACGTGAATTGCTAGTTCGATATCAGGGGCGATAACTAAACCGTATTTCATTTAAATGTTAACATAAATAACTGTTTATTCTTTCCATGTGTTATTTTTCTAAGGAAATTTAAAGAGCTAGTGTCACCACTCCGGCGTCGTCCACGTCCGGATTTCGGTTAACCTTTAAGGTAGTATAGGTCGTAGATAGATACACTTTGCTTCAATGGTAATTGCTTCATAAGAGTGATGTGATATATGAATATAACATATGTTAATATTGCCTTGTTACTGCATACTATATGGTACATTGAGTTGCCATCTCCGCCATCTGTGTATGTACAAGTAACTAAACGTTTGTGCAATACATCATAGACAGATATGACAATGGCGTCCTATAAATATTATGCCAGCAAACTACATGTATACAAAATACGAGATATCTGAGCATTTCTCCCATCAATCACAAAATACATTTTGATGTGTAAACTTTTCAATCTGATGCACAGCGTATTGTTAATAGTTAAAGCCATATTTACTCGCATAGTAGGTGAGTATACACCAGGGACAATACGCTCAGGTAATTGCTTACATGTCACTGGATTTGATAGCTAATAACATAGTACAGTACAATGGGTATAGATGGTATGTGTTGTGTGGTTTGCCAGGTAAAAATGATACATTGTGCGATTTTCTGTGTATGGTGGTTCATGTTGTTAAAAACACAGGCAAAAACCTGTCCAGAAAGCTGACATATATTACTGTTTGGTGTAATATAATTGATAGGAGTCCGTTGTGGCTTTTCTGCATGTGATTAACAATATTATATCCTATGGTTTACTTCTTTTGTTTTTTGTGTCAAACGCCAGAATAGGTGAAAGTGTGTGCTGGCCGAGTTCGCCACTCCATGTGCTATATAGGATACAGTAACGAGCCAGTGTTATACATATATGTCATCACATTTACGAAGCAATTATCTTTGAAATCAAAGGATGATCAGGTATAGAACGGGTCCTTAATAAACATTTGAGTCATTTTCTCAAATGTTCATGCCTATGTTCATGAAACTTGGCCACAACTTCATTCTTGCATCACTCACCACAACTACCCACAGCCCATCCGCCCATCCATGTCTTTGACCTACTAATTCCGCTTCAATTACTTAGCAATGCTATGCTCTTAAATATTAGCTAACCTTTACCAAGGATTGTGTTAGATGTATAGTAGTTATGTCTCTGTCTTTACAGTCACGTCATTTTCTCAACAACTCATTGGCCTATGTCCATGAAACATGGACACAACATTATTCGTGCATCACTCATCGCAATCCACGTTCCCACTTATGTCTTTGACCTACTTTTCCACCGTAAATTACTTAGCAATTTTATGCTCTTAAATCTTTTTTTTTTTTTTTTTATTTAATATTTTTTATTATTTTTAAATACAACATGTACATACAATACAACACATGTATTATTAACTAACACACTGTGACTAAAGTCGCTATGAAATGATTGCACATGCACTCATTGTACTTGAAAATAAGTTTTTAGAGAAAGAGAAGACAAAAAGAATATAGAAAAGCATAGATGGTAAAGTACAATCAGGAAGAAGGAAGAGTATCGAAAAGTATAAAATATGTCCCCTTTTGTTCACATCCGCTTGAATTGAGTTTCTTTTTTTTATATATATATTCGTTTACTTTTGTGTGGTTAGTGTGATTGAACCTTCACTACTATGCCCAAAAAAACATACCTATGTTTGAAAAACATCCCATTTAATGTTGTGTTGCTCAAGTTTGTCTTTTTTAGTAGCTAACTCTTCTAAATTTATCCTATATTTTAAGTAGTTTATAAACGGTTCGAAAGCAATTTCCCGGTTTTCATATTTACATTTAACAATAAAGTATTTGGCTAATATGAGTATAAAATTAAATTGTTGTGCCTTGTGTGTACTTTCATCTATTCCTAAAGAAATACTTTGGAAATTTACAGCGTAAGTAAAACCTTTTTCATTCAAATAGGTACGTAACTGTGACCACATATGTTGTACATGAGTACATTCCCAAAACAAATGTTTTATAGTTTCTACATACATAGAGCAAAAATCGACAAATAAACTATTATTAATTAGGTTACATCGAAAGAGTAATTTATTTGCTCCATTCATTCGCATAAGGTATTTATATTGAAAATTCCGCAATGTGGAATCTATAGTACAATTAAAGGTTGACATGTAAATATGTTTCCAGTTTAAGTTGGCTTCCGGAAATTCAGCTATCCATTTTTTTTCAGACTTTTTTTCTTCAGTGATTTTTTTTTCTGTTTGTATTGTATAAAGTAATTTATTAACGTATTTGCTTTTTTGTACCCTTGATTTCAGTGTTTCAGACAGTTGTATTATGTTTATTTGTTCTGTTTTTATTGTTTCTTTCCATATTGGATTTATACTATTTAATATACATTGATATTTCATAAAATCATCATTTCTTATGCTGAATAACTCTACAATATCACCGAATGTCAGAAAAGTTTTTGTTCTATAATCGTATAATTGTTCGATGTACTTGATACCCTTGTCAAACCAGTGTCTATGAAACAAAGTTTTATTTTGATGTTTTATATTAGAGTTGTTCCAAATTATTTCTTTTGATACTGTATCTGTTTGAGAAGAATAGTTTATACTTGCCCAAAATTTCAAAACATTGTTCAGGAATTTATTTTTCACTATGTTTTGTATGTCTTCCGGTTTCAAGTTACATTCGAAAATAAAAGTCCCGCCATATTTTTCAAGTATTTTTTCGTAAATTGCTTTCCATTTCCCTATGTTAGTAGTATCGCATATTCTTTTTACCCATGAAGCTCTTATTGAAGTAATAAAACTATCGATGTCTAACATTTTTAGTCCCCCTTTTTCGTAAGCTTGAATAATTGTATTTCTTTTTACTTTATCAGGCTTGTTATCCCATAAAAATTGAAATAACTTGGTTCTTACACGTTTTATCATATGTTCTGGTGGATCATGTAAAACTGTCAATGGGTATATTAATTTTGGGGCAGCAAATGTTTTTATTACCGTGTTTTTTTCCGAGTAAGCTGAGCTTTCTGTGTTTCCATTTGTCTAGGCACTGTTCAAATTCTAAGATTTTGGTAAAAAAATTATGGTCATGGGTATTAATATTATCATTTAGGAATGTGATGCCTAATGTTTTCGCGCTGTGTGAGGTCCAAGTAAATTGTTTGTTGGGGCAAAATGTGGTTTCTGTATGTTTAAGAGCACCTATTCTCATTACTGTTGATTTTTTAATGTTAAGTTTTAGGCCAGAAATCATACTGAATTCGTCTATTATGTATATTAACTTTTCGAAGGATTTTTGAGAGCCGTCTGTCATAAAGGTTGCATCGTCAGCAAACATTGTGTTCTTTAGTTCTACATCATACATTTTGACTCCGGTTATATCTGCTTCATTTATGATAGATTGTGATAATATTTCAATGGCCATAATAAAAAGATACGGTGATAACGGACACAGCCCTGACGCACACCTCTTTGTATTGAAAAGAATTCTGATAAGTATCCGTTATTTGTTACACAACTTTTTGCATCAGAGTAAAATAGTTTGATCCAATTAAGTATATCATTACCAAAATTAAAATAGTCCAATGTTTTCAAAAGGTATGTATGTTCAACAGTATCAAATGCTTTTTCGAAGTCTGCGAAAAAAAAGAGACCTGGGGCATCATTTTCGTTAAGATGATCAATTGCTTCGTAAAGAGTTCTAATGTTTTCTCAATATATCCTCCCTTAAGAAATCCAGTTTGTGAATAATCTATTATTGATGGTAGAACTTTTTTAATTCTATTTGCAATCGTCTTAGATGCTATTTTATAATTTACATTAAGCAATGATATGGGTCTCCAATTTGTTAATATTGATAAGTCGCCCTTTTTCGGTAGTAATGTTATTATTCCTTGTTTTTGCATTTCGCTTAGCGACCCGTTTGTTAATGAATAGTTGAAAGATTCTATATAATACTTTTTTATATCATTCCAGAATATTTTAAAAAATTCTACTGTTAGTCCATCGGAGCCTGGGCTTTTATTACTATTCATTTCTTTTAGAGCAGTGCTACATTCATATTCGGAAAGATTACCTTCGCATAGCTGTTTGTTTTCTTCAGATAATTTATTCTGATCGTTGTTTGTAAAAAAATTGTGATTACTATTCTGAACATCTTTTTTGCTATATAGCTTTTTATAGTATTCGTTTTGCTCGTGTAATATATCTTCATTTTTCGTGACATTTTTTCCATTTACATTTAATCGGACTATAGTTTTGTTCTCTGCTCGTTTCCTTTCTAAATTTGCAAAATATTTTGTATTTTTTTCATTACCCTCTATATATTCTGCTTTTGATCATATGATACTTCCTCTTACTTTCTTTTCATGGATGTCCTCTAGACTTTGTTGTTTAGATTGTAATTCTAATAAAGTGGTGTCCGATATATTGTTTGCGTATTCTGTTTCCAGTTGATCTATTTCTTCTATGAGTTTTCTTTCTAACTTTAAATTTATTTTATTTTCTTTCGATGCAAATTTTATTGTTTCATTTCTTATCGTTCCTTTTATAATTTCCCACAATGTGTTAGGATTTGCGTCATTGTTAATATCGGCAATAGCTGTTATATTATCTCTAATTAGTTGTTGGTAATCCGGTTTTAATAGCAGACTATTATTTATTTTAAAGTAGCCAGGTCCCCGTTCATTACAATGCGTTAGTAATTTTATATATATAATCGAATGGTCTGATTTAATTCCTGTAGTGATTTTGCTTTTTGTTATTCTATTTATTATATTCTCCGATATTAGAATAAAGTCCAATCGACAGAATATTGGTGGTTTAGTATTAGAGTGCCATGTGAATTTTTTAGTATTAGGGTTAAGGATTCTCCAGATATCATGTAGATTAAATTTGTTCATAATCGACACTATTTTTTCTCTTGTTTTTTTGTTAGCATCATGTCTACCGTTTTTCTTATCAAGGTCGGGATCTAAAATAATATTGAAGTCCCCTCCTATTATTAGCGTATCCTGTTCTACAGATTCTAAATATGTCTCGAAATTTTGATAACATTGAAAACTATTTTCATTTGGCCCATATATGTTAAATAATGTGTATTCTTTGTCGGATATGCTGATTTTAAGAGTTTGAATTCTACCAGTTACAATGTTTTCATAATATAAAGTTTCATGGTCCAAACCTGGTTTTATTAGAATACATATACCTTCCTTATTACTGAATTCCCCACTAAAAAAAGCGTCTCCACCCCATTCACTTTCCCACTGTGTTTTGTCATGTATAGTGAAGTGTGCCTCTTGGATGAAGCATATGTCATAATCATTTTCTTTTATCCATTCGAAAAGTTGTAGTCGCTTGACTTTTGACCCCATACCCTTTACATTGAAGCTTCCTATTTTTAAGTCCATATTATTCTATCAATATTAACGTGTATTTAATCAATCACACTACTCACTGACATATAGTTCATCAACGATTCAACAACCGTGAACAGAAGGAGACAGATAAGAGGGGAATGTGAGAGTTGCATCGGTGGAAAATTTTGAACTTTTTGCTCTTAAATCTTGGTTAACCCTTACAATGCTGAATTAAATTATGTCGTCTGTTGAATATGTTTTATTTTCCATTTTTCTCATTAAAAACTTGGTTTGGCAGCACTTTAGAATCATTTCCAATGGAGATGATTCTAAAATGCTGCCAAACCATGTTTTTACTGAGAGAAAAGACAAAATATGAATTAACAGCAGACAACTATTTTCGGTTCCCGCATTCTAAGGGTTAACCTTTACATTCAAGTACCTTTCTCAACAGCCCATTGGCCAATGTTCATGAAACTTAGACACAAATTGTTTCGTGCATCACTCGCGACAACCCAGCCACAATACACCCGCCCATCCATTTCCTTGACCTACTTGTTCCGCTTGACATACTTAGCAATTGTATACTCTTAAATCTTGGTTAACCTTTACATTCAAGTAATTTCCTGAACACCCCCTGGCCTATGTTGATGAAACATGGACACACCATGCAAAGTGCATCACTCATCACAGTTCACATGTCCATCCATGTCCTTGACCTACCTTTTCCGCTTGAATTACTTGTATGCTCTTAAATATTGGTTAACCTTTTCATGCGAGTCAATTTCACAACAGCCCACTGATCAAACTGCGCGTATGTGGGAAGATCAAGAACAGTCTAAGCACCTCCGCGCGACTTGATCAGGACCATATTTCCTCGGTTACTCATCAGTGCATGTTGGTTCAAAAGAAGTTAAAGAATAGTTTTACTCCCTGTTATAACATATTAAGTTAAATAATGATTTTTACTCCCTGCTATAATATAAGTTATATAATGTTTTATTTTCCTCCCTGTTATAACATAATTTACAGAATGTTTTATTGTAATCCCTGTTATAACATAAGTTACATAATGTTATATTGTAATCCTGTTATAACATAAGTTACAGAATGTTATATTGTAATCCCTGTTATAACATAAGTTACAGAATGTTTTAGTGTACTCCCTGTTATAACATAATTTACAGAATGTTTTATTGTAATCCCTGTTATAACATAAGTTACATAATGTTATATTGTAATCCTGTTATAACATAAGTTACAGAATGTTATATTGTAATCCTTGTTATAACATAAGTTACATAATGTTATATTTTAATCCCTGATATAACATAAGTTAAAGAATGATTTTGTTTACTCCTTGTTAAAATAAAACATTTTATTAAACTAATATGTGTTCACTTATTGGTACATTTATGTATATTTACTGTATTTATAGACCTTAGTCCGTTACGTCGACCTGTGCCGGGGCGGGGGGAGTTAGCCCTTGCTAGCACCGTATCTGTCATCAGTCATGCATGATGTAAAGCCCCGGTCCCGACACCGCCCCCACCCCGAATGATCACAGACTCGCATAATTGTGTAGTTGCGATCGGCGGTAACTCTTGCAATATACTCCCGTGCCGTACGTAGCTCTGACGGTATGGGAGTAGATTACAAGAGTTGCCGTTCGCAACTAATACTTGTGTACTTGTAAGTGTCGCATCATTCAGGTCATAATTAATGGGGTCAGGTGGGTCTTTTTCCACTGATCCCTTCAATTGTAGAAAAATGTGCTGTGTCGATTGTGTTTTACTTCAATGAATAACTGTGCCAATAGTTTAATACAGTCATTCAATGTACATACATTTTGCTATAAACCATTAAAACCACGAAACAACACAAGAATGAATCAAGTACACATAAAGTCTGTCTCCAACTGTCTCGACATCGCATAGCTGACAAATGATATAAAATAGAGAACAAGATATATACGCAAAGGAAACACATGAACCCATAAAGAAGGAAAAACAACTCAATCAGTACACCATGATACAAACATGGCACGCGCACAGCGGTGGTCGAGGACCTTCAACGCGGCACAAACATGCCCTCCACGACCAGCGGTGTGCAGTCTCAAAAGGAAAGCAGCAACAGTGCGTGACGTACATTTACCAATTACCTTCGGAATACTCATTTATGGGTATGAATTTTATTTTTCTTGCTTCTCTATGAAAGTATATGTTGTGACCACTCATCTGAACCGTCTCAACGAGACGTTTCAAACGGTGGTTATGACATATAAAGACTATATTTAGAATGTTTCATAAACAAAATGATATATTCTCAGTCAGAAATGGGTTAAAATAAAACAAATGCTACGAATGCCCTAGATCAACTATTCCACAATTAACTACCGGGAAAATAACAGTACCAGCGGGAAAACACATGACAATGCAATACACGAAGACATGACAGCAAGGGTGCCGCTTGGGAACGGCCAGTGAACAAAGCGGCAAACTAGGGCGGCTGAATATGGTTAGTGCGGTGTAGCAAACCTCCCAGCCTTAATGAGCGTTTTTCATTGTAACTCGCTGGTAGCAACTTGCGTAACACAAAGTACCAATGGAACAAGTAAAGTTCCAACTCGAATTAAAGAATTTAACTTAACATGTCCAATAAATACCTCGTGTAAGAGGTACTGGACTGAAAAAGGGTGTTTGT
Source organism: Conchocele bisecta (assembly GCA_029237695.1). Taxonomy (NCBI): domain Eukaryota; kingdom Metazoa; phylum Mollusca; class Bivalvia; order Lucinida; family Thyasiridae; genus Conchocele; species Conchocele bisecta. The sequence goes on from CM055266.1 coordinate 133,610,011, forward strand.
ACAGTGTTGATGAGGCATACATTATTCAACTAACGCACGGACAAGGGGCCTGTTTCTCTAAACTTCGTAAGACTAAACTGTTCGTAAGTGCAAATTTAGGATTGTCTGGAAAATTTAATTGATGGATTTACATTTATTAAGCATAGCCTATGCTCAATACATGTAAATCCAATAATTGTTTGCAAGAAAAATTTGTTAATGTGAAATTTACAGACTATCATAATTTTGCACTTACGAACATTTTAGTCGTACGAAGCCCCTGGGGGGCGTTTCACTAAACTTCGTAGGACTAAAATGTTCGTAAGTGCAAAATTATGAGAGTCTGCAAATTACAGAGTAGCAGTGTTTTCTTGAAAATAATTATTGGATTTACATTTATTGAGCATATGCTGCATATACAGCTTATGCTCAATAAATGTAAATCCATCAATTGAAATTTCCAGACGATCTTAAATTTGCACTTACGAACATTTTAATCGTACGAAGTTTAGTGAAACGGGCCCCTGGTCCGTATCGATCTGGCAGAAACCTAAATGACAACATATGCAATCTGAGGCTAAAACCTGGTAGGGTCACCTCCATCAGTCGTCTAAACGAGTAGATCCAGATAAGCCGGCTCGTGATGAGCCGTCGCATCAGGATCTGCACTTTGTGCAGGCCTTCATATTTTTGAGAACAAAAACACGCCTCTTTCGTAAATGGACTAGTCTGAAAATAATTGTGTGAAGATTGGATTGGTTGCAAAACGAACATATGAAAATCCAATCCAGTTACTTGGCGTTGAAAGGTTTAATAGTAATTCGGCTAATACTCAATAGGATGAGATTGCAGGTGTCAGCCAACATATAGTTGATGATAAAGTGTTTGTGAGTATAATGCTTGTGGTCAGGAATTGTGTTAGTCTTTTGTTTATATACCATACCTTATTTGAATGAGAAACATGTAGTATATTTATATTGTCAGGCGTAGATAACTCTTGTGAACATATTTATGAGGTTTTACAGAGTTATTGAACATGTCATGTGTACAGCGAATGGTGGAACAATGTTTGTCGCCTGTTGTTGTTTTATTCGTGTCTTCTTTTAAATAAAACATAGTTTGACAGCACTTTAGAATCATTTCCATTGGAAATGATTCTAAATTGCTGTCAAACCATGTTTTAGCAAGAAAACTGGAAAATAAAGAAATTAGAGCAGACGACAAGTTTAATTCAGCATTGTAAAGGTTAAAGTACCGACCCAAGACAGGTAACCTAATACCGTGGGCTTAAATCTGTAAACACCTGTAAGGTTGAAAATAAATTCAGCGAAACCTGCCAAGGGAAAAATCTGTATAAGATAACAATAATGAATTTCGACAACACGACGGTAGGCTGAATATGTGTGAATGACATTCCGTATGTTTGGATAAGATCTATGGCCAATAATACGCCATAATGAGTTTACCTGTGAAAAACGACATGTTTACATTTTTGGTTAAGGTAGTGTTTATTTGGTATGCGTACAAGGTGTATATATATACAATTTTGAAGTCACGGTGTCATGAATATGTGCGTGGTTAATAGAATATGCGGCGAAAGTAGAGTTTTATTTTCTCGACATATGATGTGTATGTGAGTTATATTAAAAAATGAAGTGTAGTATGTGAGGAATTTCGGTATTATCCAGTATGCCAGTGTGGTACGGTATCCGCATACTGGTGAATATACTGGTATGCGGTTTGTTCGTTGACTGTGCCGCGTCTCTACCGGACCAATGTTCGAGTCGCTCGCTCCATATCGGTGCCGACGCCGACGTGAAGATTACGGCGATCCTGAGCGTCCGTGGGAGTACGGTGGATGGCGGATGTACGACGGATATTGCCGACAGTGCCGTGGAACATATCGGGTTGATACAGTGGGTGGTAGAGAGGCTTAATGCCGCCAACTTCGTCGATGGAGTCCGCTTAGGTAACTCTCGTTGTATCATTAGGATGACTTATACCCTGATTAGAACAATGTCTCCATATTAAATCCCCATTGACATCTTCACTCTGTGAAGATGTCTATGGGGATTTAATATGGGGATTTATTTTTTCGCAATGACATCAATATTCGACCAAATTTCACGAAATAAAAAAGAATGTTAATTCTTAAATTTACTAAAATTTAATATTATCGAAGCAAAATATTGTTTTTGCATTGTTTATATGGCCGTACACAATTTGGGCAGGTTTCGTGAAACAGACAGAGGTAAAGCTGATTGCAGATGTACCCCTCAAACATTCCTATGTCATTTGCATGGTGGTGGGTAAGCGGTTGGGTGTCGGTGGGCTAAGAAGATAACACTAAGACATACTTTCCAAATAACAAACATAGCGAAAACATGTAATAAAATGTGCTATTAACAGTTACTAGTAACAGTAAATATTTACCCCCCCCCCCCCCCCCCAAACACACACACCCACGTCATAATGCAACGTTAGCGCATCTTCCTGGTGCATATTTGTGTCTGGATAGCACGGGTTCTCATCATGCTATTTTGAAACGTGATATATATATCTTATAATTGGATACCAAATGTAATGGCTGAATGTGCATTACGCGGTCAACAAAATATGGGTCTCTTTCGAGTACAAGTTTTATCCATCTGCTGGGTGGCCGCCTTCAACGCACTTGTTAACGCTGCACGACACAGTAAATGAACGAACTAATTAATTTGTTTTTCAATTTGTTTAGAGGACACTAGCATGTGTCTACCGGAAACTTTATTAATTACGTACCTTTGGCCCCCGGCTGAGAAAGGGAACATTAACCCTTAGAATGCGGGAACCGAAAATAGTCGTCTCCTGATAATTCATATCTTGTCTTTTCTCTCAGTAAAAACATGGTTTGGCAGCATTTTAGATTCTAAAGTGCTGCCAAACCAAGTGTTTGATGAGAAAAATGGAAAATAACAAATATTCAGCAGAAGACACAAATTAATTCAGAATTGTAAGGGTTAAGGTGTGTGTAGTTAAGGTGTGTGTAATCCGTGTGTCCACATACTCACCAGGACCCAACGCTGACATTGAATGTGTCCACGAACACACCAACCTTGGATAAGTATATCAGCTCTATATGCACATGTCGTGATCAGAATCTGCACTGGTTACACCTGTCATAGGGAGTTATTCACTAACCGACGGCCTATGTATAACCTTGGGGCGCCGTCTGAGTGTAGACGCAGTACCGCCCTCTGCATCCACAGTCTGCTCAGGGAATACACTGTTTCTATTTTATCATCGACTATGCATCCAACATATATGGTACATTGTAATTGGTAGCAATTGAGAGGTCCGTGGAAGAAGAGGGTTAACTCCTTCGTGGAGTTAGCCTCCTTCTTCCACTGGCCACTTCAATTTGAGGTCCGTGGAAGAAGAGGGTAACTCCTTCGTGGAGTTAGCCCCCTTCTTCCACTGGCCACTTCAATTGCTAACAATTTGTGTACATGAACTAGCGGATCAGGGAATAACCCGTTTCTATTTGACTATACATCCAACAAATACGGCCCCGTACTGCAAATTGAAGGGGTCAGTGGAAGAAAGGGTGAACTCCTTCATGAAGTTAGCCTACTTCTTCCATTGGTCGCTTCAATTGCTATCATACTGTGTACATGAGCTAGCTGATCATGGTATAAGCACTGGTCGCAAAGTAAATAATCATTGTTTTCCCCCGATCACATTCCAACGATATTACGCAAGCCGGATCTGAAGATACAGGTTTTAATTACCGTACTAACCTATATCAGTATCTTAACAAAAAAGACACACCTTTCTTGGCAGATTACCATACTGTACAGTGAATCAGGGGTGGATCTGGAGGGCGGGTTCCGGGGTTGCAACACCCCCCCCCCCCGTTCATCCACGGAGTTTACATAGATCACAGTTTACCACCAGTTGGATTCTGAATTTCAATGCCGTAAAACACAGGAAAGTGCATTTCAAGAGCTCAAAAATAGGACAACCCCATAGTTGTGAACGGTAACTCTTGCAATTACTCCCGTACCGTCCGTAGCTAGCTTCGCCTTCGCAACTAGACAACACCCCCCCCCCCCCCCGTTCCCTAAATGCTGAATCCGCCCCTGTGAATAGTAGGCAACCCACATAGTATTCTGTAATTATACACAAGTTGTTATAAACGTATCTTTTATATTTTCCATTGTGCAAAGTATCAAAGGTGTGCTATTGTTCACTTACAGTGAGGCCAGCGTGTAAGTGCACACACGAACGAACACGACATGCTGACCCCACTGTACATACAATTGTGTATTGGCTCTCCTCGACGTGTTTATAGTTTTTCTAGCCTTGACTACAGACACAAGTCAAAGACTAGGACCTGTGACATAAAAATCCCCATTGCAAAAATCCCATTACCCAACCCACCTATTGTTGTACTGTACGTTAACACAGGTATTTGAACAGATGGTCAGTATGTTGGTGTCGTACGAGTATTTTGGTGAATGTTTGGTAGACTTGGGTGGATTTCGTTGGTTTTGGTTAATTTACATAGTTCTGTGCAACTACTAGTGCTCAATCATCACACACGACAGAAATCGTCAATTATCTACACTTTCACCGTTCCGAACTTTCGGACCACTTTTATACTGTCAAAATACCGTACATATACGTGTACTAACTTGCGGGAGGTGACGTAAATTGTATGTTCGTAACAAATGCACCCAAACCACCAGATATACCGAAATAACCCATAAAACACCGGTCTTTAAGAACCGTGGTCGTACTGTACGTTACGTTTGAAAAACAAAATCCCATTACCCCACGCACTTGTCGTACTGTACGTTACGGTTGGAAATATACAGTTGGGTGACTGGTCACGGATGACCTTCCAGTCGTTCGGGCCCGTGTGCGCCAGTTCCTAAAATTGTTTCGCCTAAAGACTTTTACCTTCCATATGCTCATTGTTACAGTCATTTACACGTAGGAGTTGTAAAAATTGAACATTATATACCATAAACCTCTTGTTTGCTACCATAGCCCAGGAGCTCAGATGGTCACACGTTGCATGAATTAATTTTTTCCATTTACAGTTAAAGTCACAGCACAACAGCTAGAATGACTATATATACCATAATCCCCATATCTCCTGTCAAAGATCAGGGGCTAGACTGGCCCGAAATTAAAGAAGTGACCTTTCTCCCGTCACAGATCAGGTGCTGGACTGGTCTCAATAACCGAATACCATATTTCTTCTGTCACATATTAGGAGCTATACTGGCCCCAAACGCCAACAACCACATTTCTCGTGTCACAAATCAGGGGCTAAGCTGGCTCCAAATGCCAGAAGCGCCATTTCTCGTGTCACATATTAGGGACTAAACTGGCTCCAAATGCCAGAAGCGCCATTTCTCGTGTCGTATATTAGGGACTAAACTGGCTCCAAATGCCAGAAGCGCCATTTCTCATGTCACAGATCAGGGGCTAAACTGGCTCCAAATGCCAGAAGTGCCATTTCTCGTGTCACAGATCAGGGGTTAAACCGTTTTATTATGTTACTGGCTATCTATCGATGACAGTTCATCTATATTGATGTACTCCAATGGTAGTAAATGTGGCTGTGATCGGAGGAATGGGGCTAATGGGATTTGTTACTAGTGTGGCTCCTGATCAAATAGCACACTCATGTAGACGATATGTATTGCCTGTTAATAGCGTAGTGGATGCTTCATTGATGGAATAACGAACAGTGCAGATCCTGATCAGACTGTGCGGATGCACAGTCTGATCGGGATCTACACTGGTCGCAAAACCCATAAGCCCCATTTCTCCATGCACAGACACTAATAATAAATACGAGCCATCCAGCAATAATTATGCTGATTACATGTATTACCAATAACATACTCGCCCACGAAATTCCTGATTTATGCGACATAGCCTCGTTTCTTATGAAATTAGTAAACTCGTTTAATAAATATCATATTAAATCATCGGACATGTAAGATCCTCTATATATAAGGCCCGACTCTGATATTAGCACCGATTTCGACTGCTATAAGTAGTACATTCGGAAAATAAAATGGGCCAACGGCCATTTGCTTGACAAATTTTCTGGGCTTATATGCCAGGGTAAATTAATAAAATAAGCAGAGCACATTCCGCATGTGCTCTGATTTGTTTTGTGAATTTGCTACGTAATTTACGGAATCCATGACTAATTTTTTCGAAATAAAAAACGGCGGCGCGTTAAGGGATATAATTCCGGAGCGGGCCTCATATTATAAATATATGGCCATCTATGGGGTGAGACCATTTTTAATATGGATCCTTTTGGGGAATTTTGTATTCGAAGGGAATAATACTTTGGAGTATATGTCTGTATTACTGTTCTTACTGTTCGTTGACGCCCAATCAGGCCCTTTGAGTTCTGATGACGCTTTTCTACATATCTCAGCCACCACCCGTCCCATGGCGCCCATTGTAATTCCTTTCTGTGACTCAATCCCGGGACCCTTCCCAAACCCTGATATGGTTTATTTAATACACTGGAACCTCTCTGAACCAGACACCCATACAATCCTAATGTGCCTGATTTAATGAGTCACACTGTCATTGGTCTACATTGGCAATGAATGTTCATGGTTGCAATCACATGCGATCGGCATGTTGATAGGATAGTGTATTATACTTTTTTAGGCATGTAGAAACAGTTTTTAAACTGTATTAATTCTTTTGTCAATTATAATAATTTACAATAGAATGAATACAGTTTAAATAGTTTTCTACATTGTCTAAAACAGTATAATACACAATCCTATCAACATGCCGATCGCCTGTGGTTGCAATGTCCATAAGCCCGTAATGGAGTGGTAATATGCCTGATTACAGTGGAGCCTCTCTAAACCGGACACCCTGGGGGCCTCCCAGGGTGTCCGGTTTAGAGAGGCTCCACTGTAGATATCGGACATACCTTGGATGCTTATACATACAAGTGATATATAATATCTACTTTTATATTTACTTTTTAATGTTTACGTTAATAAGTATTAAATAAGTCATGAAACCTGTAACTTCGAGTTATTACTTTCTTTATATACATGTACATATCACAAAGAATATATTGAGGATATTCATATTTTTGCAACGAATATGACATATATGTTCATCGAGTGGTGTATATATATATGTCATATTCGTTGTAAAAATATGAATATTCTATTTATTATATACCGCTCCATCGAAATTAGCAGTTTTTTAGACTGTATACGGTAATGAATGTGTATTTGCAGCCTGTTTGCGCTGTTTTCCCGAACATAGATTTTATGAATATATATAACGGAAGTAGTCGTATTTTCGCCGGAAGTTGTTTATTTCATCGATGAGAACATATGACTTTTATTTACATCGTATAATTATGTATTTCATGGGTAGGTATATAATAAATATATATATGTAGATATATATGTGATCCAGGATTAACCTCGTTGTTTAAGGATATGTCAAACTCATATTTCCAAAAGAAAAATTGCATGAATAGTCGATACAATTTGCGTAACACGAGTGTACATTTTCCTTTTATGTCCTATTCATGCAGAAAGTCATATTTACAATACCATGAATGCATAAGTTTTGTTACTTTTGACCAATTTTCTCACAAACTGGTATTTACGGTGCTGTAAACGTGTAGTTTTTAAAGCGTCTCTCCATTGTAGTACATAAATACCTGTTACGCGTTATTAGACAGAGATACCGATTGTTACTTGAACACAGGTATTTAACTTTTTACCTGATGCACGACATAAATTAAATTTATGGAATTTGCGACCGCCCTATACAACCGCCGGCGATGATCTTGCCCAGATTGTCAATGTTTTTGAACATCTAGTATTGGCAAGCAGCTTGATTGTCTGAGCCTGAGCTGTAGCACAGCTCAGGCTCAGTGAATCAAGCTGCTTGATTTCAAACGCAATATTCAAGTGTTTTGAAAGAAAGAAATTGAGAAATGTTGGCAATATTAGCGCAGGCGGCAATGTAACCCAGAACATTATTCACTGCATTCTTCATCTGATTTCGAAAGCGACTCACTTCTGAACACGACATGAACTTCTCGTACTATGTTTAGTTTGTTCTGCAGATTTTAACCGATTGTTGACGTCGTTTACTATACTGGAGGTGTATACGGAATTAACAACCCGTCGGCTATACGTGTGCAACATGCACGTATCACGCTATACATGTCCATGTGTACGTATCAGTATACTGATTCTACTCCCGGTGTCCAGCAGCCAGTTTTGACACTGCTATCAGGGGCGGATCCAGCAAACGTGTGGGGGGGGGTGTCCTATTTACGAGCTATGCTAGGGGAGTCTTGGGTCATGCTCACCAGGACAAATTTTGAAATCTATATGTCAAAGAAATGCACTTTCCTGCGTTTTACGGCATTTAAATACAGACTCCAACTGGTGGTAAACTGTGTTCTATGTAAACTCCGTGGCTGAACGGGGGGGGGGGGGGGGGCGGTCGCAACCCGGACCCCCCTCCCCCTAGATCCACACCTGGCTATTACAGTAACATACCATTGTGATCCACTATTGTATTATGTAACATGCCACTGTGATCCACTATTGTATTGTGTAACATGCCCCTGTGATCCACTATTGTATTGTGTAACATGCCCCTGTGATCCACCATTGTATTCTGTAATATCCTCTGTGATGCCTCTGTGATCCATTGTGTGTGTAACATGCCCCTGTGATCCACTTGTATTGTGTAACATTGGCCCCTGCCAGTAGTGATTGAGTAACATGCCCCTGTGATTACCTATTGTATTGTGTAACATGCCCCTCCTGTGATCACCCCTTATTGTATTGTGTAACATTTGCCCCTGTGATCCAGTAGTGTACTTGAGTAACATGCCTGTTGTGATTCACTATTGTATTGAGTATACATTGCCCCTGTGATCCAGTAGTGTATTGAGTGTACATGCCCCTGCCTGATCCATATTGTAATTGTGTATATGCTCCTGTGATCCAGTAGTTAATAGTAGTTGTATTTGAGTAAATGCCCCTGTGGTTCCCTTTGAATCCATCCTATTTATTGTATTGTTTGTAAACATGTGTGTATCCAGTAGTGTATTTGAGTTAACATGCCCCTGTGACCACTATTATTGTAATTGTGTACCCATGCCCCGTGTATCCAGTAAGTGTTAATTGGTTACATGCCCCTGTGTGATCCACTATTGTATTTGTGTAATATGCACCCCTGGATCCAGTAGTGGTATTGAAGTAACATGCCCCTGTCATCCCCACCTATGTATTGTATTGTGTAACATGCCCCTGTGATCCAGTAGTGTATTGAGTAACATGCCCCTGTGATCCACTATTGTATTGTGTAATATGCCTCTGTGATCCAGTAGTGTATTGAGTAACATGCCCCTGTGATCCACTATTGTATTGTGTAACATGCCCCTGTGAACCACTATTGTATTCTGTAACATGCCCCTGTGATCCACTATTGTATTTTGTAACATGCCCCTGTGATCCACTATTGTATTATGCAACATGCCCCTGTGTTCGCTGGAGGTGTTGATGTGTAACATGCCCCTGTGATCGCTGCAGGTGTTGACGTGCAACATGCACCTGTGATAGCTGCAGGTGTTGATGTGTAGCATGCCCCTGTGATCGCTGCAGGTGTTGATGTGTAGCATGCCCATGTGATCGTTGCAGGTGTTGACGTGTAACATGCACCTGTGTTCCAGTAGTGTATTGTGTAACATGCCCCTGTGATCGCTGCAGGTGTTGACGTGTATGACGACTGCGGTGTGTCCCGGAAAAGCATTGCCCGGGCCCTAGATGTGGTGGACGGGCTGTCATTGGGCAGTCAGGCGTGCGCCCGGGCAAACGGCACCGCCTGCCATATAGGTAAGGAGGCTGTCAGGGCATGGGCGCGATATGAGGTAGATATATAGAATACAGTAAACAGTGTTACGTATACCCTAATTATACCTAGAAACCTGCAGAAACTCAGAAAATACATGCAATGACCAGAAAAATAAGTCACTAAATGCCGTGTTGTTGTTTTTTTGGTTTATTTTGTTTTGCATTTCATGACAATTTTTATTTTTTTCTGACTTTCGGTGTATTTCTAACAATTAATTCTGATCATCTCTGCTGCGCATTATGCACGGATGGCTATACGCAGGCCCGCCTAATTTGAACGAATGTTGATATTTATTTCGATATCAGTAAAACACGTATTTCTGGATGTGACTGGAGAAATGGGGCTTATGGGATCTGTGATCAGTGTAGCTCCTGATAAAACATCACACTCCCGTAGCCTGATAACGATCTATATGTATATTGCTTGTTAGAAGCATGATGGGGGTTTCATTGATGGAATGGCGAACAGTGCAGATCCTGATCAGACTGTGCGGATGCACAGGCTGATCTGGATCTACACTGGTCGCAAAATACATAAGCCCCATTTCGCTAGTCACAGCCACATTTATATATATTATGTAATATATTGTTACCCCAAATACTACCCAACGAGCTACACATATCCGCCCAATGTCTGGGTCGTAGTTGCCCATTGTTGTCTGTTCATCCACACTCGTTCTGATCTTATCTTTCTCTTGTTGTGTTCTTCAGCTCCAATCTTGTGGCTGCTGTCATTCATCTTTGCTCTATGGTATTCATGGGCTCGTTGAATAGTTTGCGTGCTTGTATTTGAGTCATTGAAGGGGGCAGTCGAAGAAGGGAGCTAAGTCCTTGAGGGACTTAGCTCCCTTCTTTCACTGGCCCCTTCAATTGCACTATACGAAAATCGAGATTATTCAAAATTACAATATCAATGGATCCATGATAATCAATGCACAAGGCTGCCAGATATACACTTCGCAAGTGCGCTTTTAATACACTTGTTCATTTGCACTACGAAATGTGCTGCTGTTGTCTGTACAGTATAATCTATAAATGAAAAACATGCACAGCGACCAACAAAGTATGGGGGGACATATGTACGTTTAAATTAAGATGTCACTTCAAATTGTGCTATTATTCAATTATAATAATGTTGATACTTAATCAGTGCAGGAACGTAGACAGCCTACTGTCTGTTATTTGTTTCGATAATATTAAATTAAAGGAAAATTTAAGAATGTGCCTTCTTTTTATTTCGTGAAATTTGGTCAAATATTGATTGTATTGCGAAAAAACAATTTCCACATGTTAAATCCCCATTTTTTTGAATTTCAGAAATACTGGATCGACTTTCAAAATTTAACTTTTGTTTTCTTAGTTAGATCATATCCAAGCTATCTAGCCATGTTTCGGAGTCAATTTCCAAAAATATTTGTATTACTTCTCCCACAAGCTCCTCCATCTCCTTCACCCCCCCCCCCCCCCCCCCACCCCTGTTAAATTCCCATAGACAAATCATTTTTTCGTAATGAAACCAATATTTGACAATATTTCACGAAATAAAAAGAATGCTCATTCTTAAATTTTCCTTTAATTTAATATCGAAACAAATATTGTTTTTGAATTGTTTATATGACCGTAAAATTTGGGCAGCTTCGTGAAACAGACAGTAAGTGTCTCAGTGCATTAGTATATGTTTACTGTAAAGATAATGACCAATATTATTCTGAACATATAATAGGCGTGTTCAATGTCAAACAAATGGGTTCTGTGTTTTTTACATAAAGTTGACATCATGCATTGTTGACAAGGTCTTGAACTAAGTTGTATAGAAAACAAGGATGTCAGTCTGGCATATGCCATATGACATCATAATCCAAAATGGCCGCCACCTATATCAATGTTAATGGTGTTATATATAACATTTGAACTTACTGACGTATTGTTATTTTTTATATAATTTGAAACAGCATGACTGCGCAGTTGCAATTTCCACCTGTTTTTGTTTCATTCTATTTTTCTATTCGGATATTTTAGTACGACTTTTTGTGAACGCAGTCAATTTCCTATTTACTTTATCTTTAACATTACACGCCCGTGGCTCAATGACTGTTCAGTTTTGAACTAATATTATTAATTTGCCGCGTCGTTGATTTCTAAATTGCAAGATTTTTCACTAAAAAGCAACTTGGAACCACAGGCTGCCGACTTGGTGATATTACGGTATAACATACTGTTTTAGACAGATAGGAAAGACAAACATTTGAAGTCATAGTTTAGTCGCTTATGTGTGACTAATGTAGCTCCTGATCAAATAGCACACTCCAATAGCCTAATAACGAACAGTATTCCTTGTTAGAGTGAGTGGCAAGTGGGAGCATGCGATGGGTAATTTAACAGTCGGGATTCATCCTTACCGGAATCCCGACTGGATACCTGGTTTGGCCCTCACATACGTCTTTGGCATGTTGTATGTGACAGTTGAATCTGGTTATACCCCTTATGTGAGCATCACGATTATTCGTAATCCTATCTTAGGGGAAGGGGCCAAGTGACTTTGAAGAAGTATGGACCTGGCACCAGATCAGGTTATTCTAATTTCAGGGCTGAATATATTTGTATCGATGCAAATATTCCGTTATGATTTTTGGATTCCCCCCCCCCCCCAATTAATGCAGCAGGTTAAACTACGGAATCGCACCCGTTGGCCCGGCCCTACATGACCTTAGCTGTTGATAGGCCGTTAACACCAATTAACAAACAAACAAACAAACAAATATTCCTTGTTAGAAGCATGCTGGGTGGGTGTTGTGCTGTGAAATGCCGAACAGTGCAGATCCTGATCAGACTGCGCGGATGCGCAGGCTGATCAGGATCTACACTGGTCGCAAAACGCATAAGCCCCATTCCTCCAGCCACAGCCACGTATTATACACATTCCCTCATCATGTGCAGGTATACTGGGCCCATCATTAAGCAGTACCACAGGGGCCGTTCTGGCGATCATACAGGGCACGGAGGTGCCCGTGATCGGCCCCTACGCCACCGACCCCGACTTGAGCAAATACGACAACTTCTATCGAACCACGCCCTCCGAGGACTACCAAGTCGATGTATGTACATGTCATACGGTGCAGTTGCTGTTAAGGCAAAACTGTCAACTATAGATGAGATGATTGTGTGGTGCAAAAGCCCTTAAGGACATTTTCCACACCTGATCATCCTTTGATTCAAAGATAATTGATTCGTAAATATGATGTAGTACATGTATATGTATAACATATATGTAAACATTGCCTCGTTATTGTATCCTATACGGCATATGGAGTGGCCAAGTCGGCCATCCTTGTGTATGCCAGCCATCGGCCAGTTTCACCACTTCTGACTGTTGACACGAAATTGACAATGCGAAGTGGAACATATGTTGTTCACATTATATGTTATACATATATTCCATCACATTTACAAATCAATTATCTTTGACTCAAAGGATGATCTGACAGGTATAAAACGTCTTAACCGCTCGATTCGAAGTATTTACATGCATAGTTGCGGGCCGTAGCTCTACCAAACCTCCCGTACCGTACCATAAATTAAACTGAATATATTATACTTGAACATGTTGAATGTATACCTGTAATTTGTGTGTCCCCTCAAACATAGAGTTAATAATAAAAATAGTCGTCTGCTGTTTATTTATATTTTGTCTTTTATCTCAGTAAAAACATGGTTTGGCAGAAAAGTGCTGCCAAACCAAGTTTTTTATGAGAAAAATGGAAAATAAAAAAATATTCAGCCGAAGACACAAATTAATTCAGCATTGTAAGGGTTAATAGAGCATGAGCCCTTCACACTGATTCATACCTGAGGACGACTCTGACCTGTGGCATAAAAATTGCCCATTAAAAATGCTCTTTACCCCACCCACCTGGTACGTTAATTACCACACCCACCTGGGGTGGGGTGTGTGTGTGTGTGTGTGTGGGGGTAATGGTGTCTACTGTCTGTTTCACGCTATATAAACAATGCAAACACAATATTATTTTCGATAATATTAAATTCAGAAAGCAAATTTCAAGAATGAGCCTTCTTTTTATTTCGTGAAATTTTGTCAAATATTGAGTGAAGATGTCTGGGGATTTAACATGGGGACATTTTAAGAATTTTAGATATACTGGACCGATGTTCAAAATGTAACTTTTGTTTTCTTAGTTAGATCATTTCCAATATATATAGCTAGGTTTCAGAATCAATTTAAAAAAAAAATCGTTTTTCGACTCCTCCTCCAGGTTCACCACCTCTTTTTTGCCCATGTACAATTTTTCGAAATAAAATCAATATTTTACCAAATTTCACGAAACAAAAAGAAGACTCATTCTTAAATTTTGATAACATGTAATATTATGAAGAATGATATTGTTTTTGCATTGTTTATATGGCCGTGAAATTTGGGCATGTTTCGTGAAACAGACAATAATTTTTAATAGGCATTTTTTATGTCACATGTGCTAGTAATCCACCTGTGCTGATGATACACGGTACAATAGTATTGCACATTGGGATGGTCAAAGTCCACACGGTACAATATTTACATTGTCAATATATACCGACTACATACGTACATACTGTGCCATGGTCACCAATTTCACGATCACATTGGTCCTGAATGGCTTTCTCGCACACATATGTACACAGCTATGAATGACAAACGCACTTGAATCTGTGACTGGAGAAACGAGGCTTATGCGTTTTGCGACCAGTGTAGATCCAGATCAGCCTGTGCATCCGGACAGTCTGATCAGGATCTGCACTGTTCGCCATTCCATCAACGAAACACCTGTCACGCTTCTAGCAAGCGATATAGATCGTTGTCAGGCTACAGGAGTGTGCTATTTGATCAGGAGCTACACTGGTCACGCACCCTGTAAAGCCCCATTTCTCCAGTCACAGTCACATACAGGCGCGGATCCAGGATTTCGGGTTAGGGGGGCGTAACTATTTTGCAATACTTGACTATATTATCGAACGAGCTATGCTCGTTCGATAATATAGTCAAGTATTGCAAAATAGTCGACCAAGCAGAGCTCGGGATAGCGCTAGGGGGGTCCGGGGGCATTCCCCCGACCCCCACCCCCCGGACATTTTTTGAAATCTACATCGCATTTCCTGCGTTCTGGCGCATTTTGGAGCAAAACTATTGACACTGTCACAGTATGTTTAGACATGATTTTTGATTGAAAACGTTTAAATTTTGAAACAATAAGAAAACGACCGAAAAATGCATGGAATACATGGCACTTGGCATGAAACGTGCCTTGTAACTTGTAAACAAATCTTTACTCGGCGAATTTTAGGGGTGGCGCGTGCCGGGTCCGCCCCCGCTGAATCCGCCCATGACATATTTCCGCATGTACTAAAATGATTTTGTTACACCAATATTGATCATTACCAGTAGTAAACCGGCAATTGTCGCCTTACTGTTGTAATAATTATACGATGCCGCGACAATAGGGGGTTTACTGGGTTGGCGATTACTGTAACCCCTGATCAGCTTTCTGTAAATAATTCTCATGAAAAAACAGAATTCCACATTTGCTGAACATTTCGGAAAATTTCGAAATCACTTAATAAAACGTATCACAGTTTCCTGTCTGTAAATATGTTTTCATGAAAAATCGCACATCTTCGTAGCTACCAAATCATCTGACTTGTGTCTACTATATTTCCTATTTGTCAGGGTTATAGAGAATAGTTGGTTAGTGCCGTGAATGGGAAAAATATCTGTCAAGGCTTAGGAAACGGGATGGGCGAGGCCCTGCCGAGCACATCCCGTTTCCGTGCCGCGCCAGATATTATTTTCCATTCACGGCACTAACCTACTATTTTATTTATCCCGTCAATACCTACAACTGGCTTTAAAATGCAAACAAATTACCCCAGCCACCGCACATATTCATACGCAGTGATTAGATCGTATTGACAGGATATCAAAAATGTTTCACGGCACCGTGTTTCACGGCACATACGCACTGTGTTGACGGGATAAAGAGACAATATGTTGCATATTCTACACAATGGTTTCCCGTCCCCGTGTATTATTGACACAGTCGATGGTGGGCCTTGTTTGTGTTGAAATACATAATTGAGCCGCGCGTGCGAAAACCGGGCTTAATGACAATATTTTCAGTTTTTACTTTTTCACGTATTCTGAATTGCACATCTTTTAAAAGCCATATGCCGCAAAAATTATCAATGTATCCCAATTATTTTTCATTTTAGAAGTATTTTTATGACGCGTGGTAAAAACGTATATGACGTTTTTGATCAATGACGTCGAAATTACGACGTTTTTATCAACCGTGTATACAAGGGGTGTTGATAAAATACCCGGACAAGTCCTATAGATTTGTCATCTTTTATCGCATGTCAACCGAATTTGGATATCTCGTAGCCTGGCCAAGTGTATCACATTAGGCCAAGACAAAGTATGAACATAATGTTCATAGCTCGTGTTGCAGTTGCTAATGTAACGTCATGTTTTGGATTGCGGCCCAAGTAATGTAATTTCGTATGAATAATTTTCATATAATAAGGCAGAGTGAGAAGTGTTGGCGTTTCCCTGTTGTTTGTTGCTGTCTGATATAATTTTGAGGAATATAGCGACATTATTTAAAATTTCGTATGCGACGAACTATTTTAAAAATCTGACATCATGACCGGAAATGACGTAGTTTAACACTGCCAGCTCTTTATAAGAGAATATGCCGGAAAAAACAAGAGATTATATTAAAGTTTGTAGCTTAACACAAAACACGAGATATTGATGATGAGAGAAAGTCCATCATCGGGATGACAATATACGAACGATACAGTCGGATAGACAATGGACATGAAGGCGCGAAAGGTTAGGCCAGACATGGACGTACAAAAGTGACGTCGTCAGACGTTGTGACCCAAAGTAAAAGTCTTGGTCGACTGACCACTTTTCGTGAAATGCCAGATCGGTTGAACTCATTGTGTGATTAAAAATATTTAAATATGAGGAGACATATGGCTAGATGGATCCCGATGATGGTAAACATGTAGCAGAAGGTCAGGCGAGTTACCAATTTCTCTCGAGTTTTAGGATAGTTGAAATGACATCTGTACATTTTTCCAATTGACTGATTACAGTGGATGAATCTATTATCAAATATCCTCGATTACGGCGTTATTCAATCCTCCATATTCGCCCAATCTTGCCCCATGTGATTTCATTTGTTAATACCGTACACGAACATAAATGGAATCCACCACGACAACGTCAGCAGTCAATAATGTTACTGCTGGTATTTGAGCTGGTATGTTTGAACAAAGGTGAATTGCATTGCCTGACTTAGCTGTCGGAAGTCAATGTAGTATAAAAAAAAGATGCTATACCGTTTATTTTGAAAAATAATAACCCATTGTGCGAGCACGAATGAAAGCATGGACATGTTCTTCTTCCATTGAACAATATGGATCATAACATTAACATAACATCATTTTGACGTCGGGCTCCATATCGCGTGATGACGTTGTGTTGGTAACGATAAAATTGCCCATGATATATTAATGATGAGTTGTGCATATGAACTCGATGAAGCATTTATCAATCATCATGGATGTGAATTTTCAGTTAACCAAACGCATATGGATTGTGCAGCATAATAATAATGGTTATTCAACCAACACTGGAAATCGAAAACTCTTACAAGCAACCTATCCGCGATGATCGGTGGCTGGTAATAATTGATGTGTTGGCAGTTTCAACATTAGCCACACGAGTGACCGTACAATTTTATGTACATATTGTGCTTGCAAATCTTCTAAAATTATCCCGCGGGACCATAACCCAAACCCCGTAAATATAATACATAATTGGATGTTGCAGTTGCAGGTTATGCATATGGGATGCCCATCCCCCATATAAATCCACCACAGCTGGAATCTCACTTTAGATATGTGTGACGAATAACTTTCATATCATGATAAAGTTGTGTTATTGTAATTACTACAGACCAACACAGATAGAAAGAAGTGATAAAAAGATCACGTAAAAACTTTCAATTTCTTTTTCTTTTCATTTCAATATGAAATACATTTGAGACACACCGATTGGCATTCAGGGATGAACTATATTCCCAAGGGGCTCTTGTCCCCGAATCCCTAATCCCCACCCTTCGTCGCCGGATCATATGATTGTGCCCATATGTCCCCGAATCCCTAATCCCCACCCTTCGTCGCCGGATCATATGATTGTGCCCATATGATGTGGCGCGAGCGCGAAATCGTAAAGTCCTCCCCCAGGAAATTTTTAAATGCCAGATCGCCGCAGATGCGATTTCCTGACACCTAGGCTGCGAAAATTGTCATCCAACTATTCGAGTATTGTATATTTTCTTCTTCCTTTTTTTGCCTGGAGCAGGGAGGGGGGCGGGCGGGGGGGGGGGGTCCGGACACCCTGGACGCATCCCCCGTCCCCCTGTATCCGCGCCTGCTGCAGTAGGAGGCTTATAACATTAACTTTGTGACAAAACACGACGTCGGGCAGATTTGATAGCTTATAATTGTCACCAGGTGTCTTTCTTGAGGATCGCATTACCATCACCTGATTCAGACATACATTATTATGCAATCGAGTGACAAGCTGATGATTTGATACTAAAAATCGTGCGAAAAGCAAGTTTATGACCATCAAATTTCCAATTAATTTCAGGATTTTTCGAAAACTCCACCGACCTCACTGTATGCTTTGTGCATTATGTATTGCTTATACACAAACAAGCAAGAAGCTGCATTGAAATCACTAATTCTGAATCTATTAGAGAGATTTTGTTGCATTTGTTTTGCCACATTCAATACAAACCCCGGATATATATGTCATTATATAGCTGCGTGTCTACCTCCGTTTATGATCAAATGAGTGGCATTTAATGACATATCGCTAAGTACTGGCTATATTTGTTCAAAAGTCTAAATTTACCAAGATAATAGCTGGTAATACCGTTGACATACACTAGGTTGTTCATATTTAAGATTATTTAGGGATCGAAGTGCAGTGTAAGTGAAGACTTCGCTGATATGTAGCCAGTTAAATTATGGGTTCACTATTTTTAATTCATGAGGACAACCGACGAAAAAGAGTGACAATGTCAAAGAACTACAGTTAGGCGACAATGTACAGCGGCTCAAGCATTTGTAAGTCGTTGATGCTGCGAGGAACTCGTGCAAGTATCCTTGCTATAATATTTGTCACGACACAATGGCCATAACGTCAAACATGGATTCACGTTCAGTGACGTCACAAGTGCGTGATGTCACGTCATGACGTCATAATATGTGTACTGAGGCATCGCGTCTCATATTAGTGAAAGTTTCAATAAGTTATCATTTTCCGTTTTCTGTTCACACTTAATGTTAACTGACACCAATAAACGTAAATGGGAGGGCAAATTGTAAGCTTTTACGGCGACGTTAGACAATTTGAATAGTCGTTTTTTCCGACGTCGTTTATCGCTTTTCACGACGTTGTCATTAAGCCCGGTTTTCGTATGGCGTGGCCAATATCTATTGAATTAAAGGTACATACCCACTCAGTAGGCGCAACATGTTCGTTATATCAGAAACATCGAGTGATACATTTTCTGGCAAAATAAGCATTCATTCACCATTACCCCACGTATTGATTCGCATTATTATACATTTTATATCAGACGTAAATTTCCACACTGATATCAGGGGCGATAACCGTGTTTCCTTAAAATGTTACCGGACATTACTATTTATTCTCTGTATTTATTGTTTGATGTGCAATTATTATACTTTATAATCTGTCGGAAATATTATTTTTTCAGGTGACGCATTTAATTATTATAAATAATTAAAAAAACATCATGCCTCATTTGCATATGAAAATAGCATGCCTCATTTGCATATGAAAATAGCCTGATACCACCGCGAGTCACTATCAGTAAAATAAATATTACTAAATGATTATATCTGCATAACGAGCCCTCGTAATTTTTACAACTGTGACACAATTATACACTTATTTAATTCCTATAAAGAACATTATACTGAAAAACATGCTTTGACAGCACTTTAGAATCATTTCCAATGGAAATGATTCTAAAGTGCTGTCAAAGCATGTTTTTCAGTGCCTACTGAGTGGGCATGTACCTTTATATCGTATTTCTTAAATCGAAATAACTTAGTATATTCTGCTTCATTACAGGCGATGGTGGGTCTACTGGACCAGTTCGGGTGGACGTACGTGGCGGCCGTACACACGGACGATCGGTACGGAACCTATGGCGTTCGTCAGCTGGTCAGCCGCGCCAAACTCCGGGGTATTTGTGTGGACGCCATACACGAACTTAAGGTAAGTTGTTCTAAGTACATAGCTCTAATCCCATTACATTACATTGCACAAATAATATAATATAGAGCAACCGATTGCATATGAAGCTGAAAACGTGCAGCTTGAACCTAACCCTTTCAACACGACAGATCTGTATAGTGGTATTGGCAAACAGAGTAGATCCAGATGAGCCGGCTCGTGGCGAGCCGTCTCATCAGGATCTGCACTTTTTTGCAAGTAATTTTCATATTACAAAAACACCCCATTTTCATAAATGGACTAGTCTGAAAATCATTTTGTGACGATCGGATTGGTTGCAAAATTAACATATCAAAATCCATTCCAGTTACTTAGGGGTGAAAGGGTTAAAGTATAACTTTACCGACACAGAGACATATACATATATAACCGACAATAGTCGCTGGAACGACTTCCAGAACAAAGGTCAATATACACAACCGCCTACGTTAATCTTGTCCAGACCGTGAACGTTTCTCATACATGTTCATGTTCTTGGACGTCATTACAATTATACATTGTCATGGCAATACATTGGTCTATAAATTGTCATGGCAATACATTGGTCTATAAATTGTCATGGCAATACATTGGTCTATAAATTATCATGGCAATACATTGGTCTAGAAATTATCATGGCAATACATTGGTCTAGAAATTGTCATGGCAAGACATTGGGCTAGAAATTGTCATGGCAATACATTGGTCTATAAATTGTCATGGCAATACATTGGTCTATGAATTGTCATGGCAAGACATTGGGCTATAAATTGTCATGGCAATACATTGGTCTATAAATTGTCATGGCAAGACATTGGGCTATAAATTGTCATGGCAATACATTGGGCTATAAATTGTCATGGCAATACATTGGTCTATAAATTGTCATGGCAAGACATTGGGCTATAAATTGTCCTTATATCAAATTTAGTTGCAAATAAATTGCAATATTTTATAAAAATAATAGGTTATATACTGCTTGCAATTTAACCTGCAAGGAATACCAACTTCACATTTTAGAATTGATACTTGCAAAATGCCCTTATCTGATATTCAAACTAGCTTACATTGTAAATAAAGTTATTCAATCACGCGGAGGTTGTATCAATTAGGCTATCGACAAACCATTATTGAATGTGCCAGACTGCAAGGTTCACGGTCGCTTTCTTACACAGGTACACACGGCAGATCTATTCACGAACATTCACGCCGCCTGACAAAATATGACTACGACGTTATGTCTTGATCCTCTAGCACATCCACACAGTCGTAGAATGAATACATAGCTGCAATTGTGGCAGTCAACGTGAATAAGGCTACGTCCGTTACTGAATGGCGATCAGCGTAGCTCCAGATCAGACTGCGCGGATGCGCAGGCTGATCTGGAGCTACGCTGATCGCTCATTTCGTATGGTTTCATTTCACATGGCAGCCTATTATTAGTATGGTGTTAGTAATACGAGTACAAGATTGGTCGAGTTATTTTAAGCATGTGACCGCGAATAAGTCTAGGAAGTCGAAATGCTGCCTGCTACTGGCATTTATGTATCTACTGTCTGTTCCACGTTTTGCTGCCGACGATCTTTTGGCCATTAAACACATTAAATCTTAAAAATGTTTAAATATAAGTACCTTTTCATCAATAACAAAAACGTCACCCTCCCAAAAAATAAATTATTTGATGAAATTCCGTCAAATATTGATTTCATTGTGAAACAACTATTTTCCTGTGGGAATTTAACATAACGGCTAAACAATTGTTTTATTTGTGGGCCGATTTTCAAAATCTAACTTTTGTTTTCTTAGTTAAATAATTTCCAAGTTTAGCCATGTTTCGGAATCGATTTCCATTTTTGTTTTCGTTTTTTGACTCCTCCCCCCAGCGCTTCCACCTCTTTTGATGGAATTTCATTAAACCAAAAAAAAATGGGAGGGTGACTTTTTTGTTATTCGTGAAGAAGCACGTACATATAAATATTGTTTTGATTTAATATGTTTAATAGCCAAAAGCGTCGGCAGAAAAACGTAGAACAGACAGTAGATAATTTTAATATGCACATGTATTTATATACATGTATCGAAATGTATATAGTATATTACTTGCTTCTTAATATAATATACATTTACTCGTACTTCATTATAGGAATGAATGGCCTTTTTGTGGAATTTATCGGGGTATAAACTTGGAAAAGTCGCGGAAATACTGGACGAAGGCCGGAAGGCCTCGTCCAGTATTCCGCGACTTTTCCAAGTTTATATCCCCGATAAATTCCACAAAGAGGCCATTCATTCCTTATAATTCCAGCATTTGAAATAAATTCATGAAGAAAATGTGTTTATTTTCCGTTTTTCCGTTTTCTTAAGAATTATTTTAACTGCGCCTCACGGTTACGGAAAGTAGTTCGGCGTGGGAGTTTACTGGGATGTAAATTGTGGACAGAGACTTGCTACGAGCCAATCAAATGTTAGGAAATTGTGTAAATAATTTTGTGCTGGAATTATTGTTTAATATGCATATTGCATAACGGTACTATTATTATAAATATGCAAATAACCCATTACAGACGGGATACGCTTTTAGTAGTATGAACCTTTTGAGAGAAAAATATCACTATTTTCTTTATATCCTTTCGAAAGTATATGTTGTTACCACTCATTTGAACCGTCTCAACGAGACGGTTCAAATGAGTGGTAACAACATATACCTTTATCGATGAATGAACAAAATAATGAGATTTTTTCAACAAAAATTATCGTATCCTCAGACTGAAATGGGTTAAGCAATGTTGTGTATCTATATTTACTAGGCATGTATTTGGATTAAGAATTCAAGAGATAACATTCATTGGAAAATGTGTAGAAATACATTTATAGGTAAAAATTGCAATAAAATATAGTATAACTTAACACAATTCTCAATACAACTTATTTCGAAATGCTCAATGTTATTTCAAGTTCAGGGCACATTAACACTAATGATTGGCGTATATAGCCATGTAGTTTTCACCATGACACCTCACATTTCACAGAGTGTATTGGTTATAATTACCGTAGTTACAGCATATTAACCGTTAAACCGCTACACACAACACTTGTCGTCTACTATTGCTTTTATATATTGCCTTATTTCTCAATAAAAACATGCTTTGACAGCACTTCAGAATCATTTCCAATGGAAATGATTCTGAAGTGCTGTCAAAGCATGTTGTAAATTATTCTAACGTGCTGTCAAAGAATGTTTTCGATGATAAAACTGGAAAATATAAAATAAACAGCAGACGACAAAAACATTAAGATAGGGATGTAAGGATTAATGGAACGCAACTTCTATCAAAGGATAATAATAAAGTTATTTGCATTTAAAATCCCAAAATCAACCTGCTACCAATCATTACGGTACAACTCATTACGGTACCCGCCTTTTGTCATAATTTCAGGGCACATTAGTACATTATCTAATTATGAATTACACCAAAACATAACAGCAAATGTTAGCGTGATTTCACACGAGGTCACAATTGAAAAGGACAAGTTAAGCACGACTCAATTTACGGGACCGAAAGTACCGGATTGTAACGCGCTTTAACCCTTAGCCTGCTGATCGCGAAAACTGTCGTCTGCTGTTGCTTTATTTTTTGCCCTGTTTCTCAATAAAAACATGGTTTGACAGCACTTTAGAATCATTTCCAATGGAAATGATTCTAAAGTGCTGTCAAACCATGTTTTTGTTGAGAAAAATCGAAATTAAAACATAAACAGCAGACGACAACATTTCATTCAGCAGGCTAAGGGTTAAATGTAACCCACTTAAAGCGTTATTAGTTTGGGTTGGGTCACTAGAATACAGGTATGTGCCACACATCGCATGGCTGTTGAAAGGTGCGAATATCCCGCATGCGCAAATACGGACACATACCTTTAATGTGACACACAAATGAGACACGCCGTGTGATTTTGTAACTAAGAACATGCCCGATTTTTCATGAAAAATATTTTCAAAATTCGCTATATTTTCCGTAAATGATATTGAAAGTTGACGAAATTTTCATAGAAAATGCCGATTTCTGTTCCGCATTTGCCGTGAACAATTCGTGAACAGTTCGTCAACTTTGAACGTCATCTGTAAACATATTTTGTGAAAAATCTCACATGTTCAAAGGTACAAAATCACATGTCATTATAGGAATGAATGGTCTTTTTGTGGAATTTATCGGGGTATAAACTTGGAAAAGTCGCGTGAATACTGGACGAAGGCCGGAAGGCCTTCGTCCAGTATTCCCGCGACTTTTCCAAGTTTATACCCCGATAAATTCCACAAAAAGAGCATTCATTCCTTATAATTGCAGCATTTTAAATAAATTCATCAAGAAAATGTGTTTATTTTCCGTTTTCTTAAGAATTATTTTAACTGCGCCTGACGGTTACGGAAAGTAGTTCGGCATGGAGTTTACTGGGATATAAATTCTGAACAGAGACTTGCTACGGACCAATCAAATGTTAGGGAATTGTGTAAATATTTTTGTACTGGAATTATATCTCAAATGGTGTCCCGATATATACAAGCATTATGGTATATACACATAGAGTTAACCACAAATCCCCGACTTAGGCTCAGTTCATATAGATCCCACCGGGATTACCTGGTGTAATATTATGATAATTTATGGAACGTCATGGCAAAACGGGGCTTATTGATTCCGCTACGCTTCTAACCAGCATTATAGATCCGTGAAAGAATGCATGGGCGTCACCAGCATTTTTTAAAAGGGGTTTCGACTGTCAGCTGTGAAGCAACCGAAATATGTAAGGGGTCCAGGGTTGCCCCTGGACCCCTTACATATTTCGGCTGTTTCATAGCCCCGGAATTATTTTCTAGAAGCCAAATGCTGCCATATGGTATGTTTGGACAAGAACTAGCTCCTGGGTATAGAGTTTTGAGCTCATTAAAGATGCGTATTTCTGAAAACTAGCATATAGTTATTCGTTTAGCTTCGCTTGACTTTGATAGTACAGTGTAGGGCATTTGAATAATATAATGTCTACTCATTCATGAAAATGGCTATCGCGGACCTCATTTATGCTGTCTCTAAAAAAGGGGGGGGGGGTTCGTACGAATCCATCGAACCTCCTCTAACGACGCCCTTGGGATGCAGGGGTACGATAACCGAGCAGGGGCTATATATAGGTCCCATGTCGCCAGTCACAATTTCACATGATGTTATCTCATGGCGCAAAGAATTACATGGTGTCGGGTTATGGGAAAACTATAAATTACTAATATGCATCAATGCACCCGCATACATGCATAGCCGCATTTCAAAAGATATTCAATTGCCCTTCGCTTTACCAAGAAAAGTACTTTACGACCTTGAAGTAAACATGTAGCCGATTTCATCAAAATTGCAAAGTATACGTATCTAGCAAAGTGTACTTTGAGCGAGTAATCATCTATTTTTCCTGAAATGCATTATGTCATATAGAACTAACGACTGCATATATTTGATGATTATAAGTATGCTGAATTTATTACATTATCACAGCCAAAATGGCTGTGATAATGTAATAAATTCAGTATAATAAAAATTAATAAATTTATCCTAAAATTGAACATTTCTCCCTCAAAGTATACTTTGCTAGAAAAGTATACTTTGCAATGTTGGTGAAATAGACTACAGGCCTGGGAAACCCGAAAAACTACACACTTGAGGGCGGAACAACCCATTTGTAACCCGTCCTGTCTTGTATGCTATGTTGAAATGCATTTTCATGTGTATGGTTTATATATGTATGTGGTTGTGATCGGATAAATTGGGTTTATGACATATGTAACCAGTGTAAATCCAGAACAGTCGCACAGACTGGTCGGGATCTGCACTGACCGTAATTCAGTCCGTGAGCCACTGGCATACTTCTAACAAACAGTATATAGTTCATTGTCGATGCGCAAGAGTGCGCTACAGGGGCGGATTTTGTACCTTCGGACATCTGCGTAATTCATAAAATACGTTTACAAAGTTAACTATATTTCCCGTAAATGGCGTCAAAAATTGACAATATTCCCAGAGTACATGCGGAATTCCACATGTACTCTGATAATGTTGTCAACATTTGACTTTATTTTATGAAAACTATTGTAAATTTTGTAAACGTATTTAATGAAATTACGCAGATGTCCAAAGGTACAAAATCACATGGCATGTCTCATATGTGGCTGTGCTTGAGAAATGAAGCATATTGCATTTGCGACCATCGTAGATTCAGATCGCATCTGCGCAGTCTGAACAAGCTCTACACTGGTCGCCATTCAGTCAGTAAACCACATGTCACGCGTGTAACAAACATTAGAGATCCTTTATATCAGACTTTAAGAGAGCGATATCAGAACGGAAGCAAGTTTTTATGACCAGTGCAGACCCAGATCTCCATTCCATCAATGAAACACCCGGCATGCTTCTAACACGCAATATATATCCCTATAATTCCAACACAAAAATATTTACACAATTCCCTAACATTTGATTGGCCCGTAGCAAGTCTCTGTCCAAAATTTATATTCCAGTAAACTCCCACGCCGAACTACTTTCCGTAACTGTGAGGCGCAGTTAAAATAATTCTTAAGAAAACGGAAAATAAACACATTTTCTTGATGGATTTATTTCAAATGCTGGAATTATAAGGAAGGCCTTCGTCCAGTATTCCCGCGACTTTTCCAAGTTTATACCCCGATAAATTCCACAAAAAGGCCATTCATTCCTATAATGAAGCTGCATTCGTGTGCTATTTGATCAGGAGTTACACTGGTCACTAATATCATAAGACCAATTTCTCCATTTACAGCCATATCTGCAAGGAATAACTCACGGACTGTAACTGTTGTAGGTTAGACACCACCAAATAGTTTTACTATATAATTTAACCGAATGCCATCCAATAAGGCCAGTCTCTCCTACTTTCACTATTCGTATGGATGTTGTGGGACCCACTTGTACATGACCTGCAGCCAGTCTGTACTGGTTCTGCATGAACTAAACAATAGGTTCACTTACTCCTAAGAAAGAAAAATCCAACCTTGTCATATCCTCCAATATTGTGTACATTTGTTGGCCACGGAAACTCCGTGTACATCAAGTGACCAACAGGTTCAGTGTTTTCTTTTAAATGCTACAAATATGCTGAAAACTGGTGTTAAAGGCACCCCAAAATGTTCCTCAAGTGAAACTGGGTAGTAATGGATCAAGATTTGCAAGCAAACGGTGTCTGTGACCTCAAAACACCCGTACTATTTTTTTATACCGGACTACTTTTGCATACACCCTGGGCGGTTTCGCACCATTTGGTGTCTTCTAACCTATAAGTGTACCAGTCCCACTACAACTCATTCTACAATATTCACTATTCAAAACTAGCTTCTATTCCTGGATACAGTACCAAGTTTGGAGCAAATATCTCAAATGGTTGTCACACAGCAGCTATGTAACTCCACCATGTGACTGTCCACATTCTACCTTAAATTGAGCTACTACAGAACTATGGAGAATTTTAATAGATGATGAATTAAAAGCACAAATCTCCATAAAATCACATAACATTACCCTAAATAGTGTTATAGCTAACCATTCTACATATAAAGACCCATCACTGAAACTATACCAACATGTATGCCACTCTGGAATGGTCGACAGACAAAAGGGTACTGGCTTGGAACGGTCAGTCAAGAAATTTGCTTTATGACACAGGAGGAAAGGAAAAACAATGTTTTTTGAGTACTCAGTAGTGTATTGGTACTATACCGATATGCGAAAACAATACACTTACGCCTAATTTTGGCAAATTTTGGAACAGCGTCGCGATGCCGCGCCACTTTCCCGAACTTCTTAATTGTCCATCAGGAAGCCAATATCAATGAAAAAAAAATATGAAAAACACACTATAATGACTGTTTTGGTGTATATTACTGTCACATTCCAAGCCCAATCACCTACAGGTAACTTACATACACTGGTTTATTATATTTGACTAAATAAAGCTGAGAAATCAAGATTTTAGAAGATTTTGAAGCCGATAACTGTCCGTCTGCGATACAGAAAGAACAAATGTGTTGCATCGCGGAGTCCGCTCGATTACTCTTGTCGCAGTAACTTTAAATTATGTTCCCAGAGACATAGCTACAAGAAACATAAACTTCCAACTTCAAATTCTACAAAAAAACATATCTCACATAGGGCCTAGGCACACCTTGTATAAGTGTACCAGTCCCACTACAACTCATTCTACAATATTCACTATTCAAAACTAGCTTCTATTCCTGGATACAGTACCAAGTTTGGAGCAAATATCTCAAATGGTTGTCACACAGCAGCTATGTAACTCCACCATGTGACTGTCCACATTCTACCTTAAATTGAGCTACTACAGAACTATGGAGAATTTTAATAGATGATGAATTAAAAGCACAAATCTCCATAAAATCACATAACATTACCCTAAATAGTGTTATAGCTAACCATTCTACATATAAAGACCCATCACTGAAACTATACCAACATGTATGCCACTCTGGAATGGTCGACAGACAAAAGGGTACTGGCTTGGAACGGTCAGTCAAGAAATTTGCTTTATGACACAGGAGGAAAGGAAAAACAATGTTTTTTGAGTTCTCGGTAGTGTATTGGTACTATACCGATATGCGAAAACAATACACTTACGCCTAATTTTGCTAATTTTGGCAAATTTTGAGCAGCGTCGCGATGCCGCGCCACTTTCCCAAACTTCTTAATTGTCCATCAGGAAGCCAATATCAATCAATAAAAAAATATGAAAAACACACTATAATGACTGTTTTGGTGTATATTACTGTCACATTCCAAGCCCAATCACCTACAGGTAACTTACATACACTGGTTTATTATATTTGACTAAATAAAGCTGAGAAATCAAGATTTTAGAAGATTTTGAAGCCGATAACTGTCCGTCTGCGATACAGAAAGAACAAATGTGTTGCATCGCGGAGTCCGCTCGATTACTCTTGTCGCAGTAACTTTAAATTATGTTCCCAGAGACATAGCTACAAGAAACATAAACTTCCAACTTCAAATTCTACAAAAAAACATATCTCACATAGGGCCTAGGCACACCTTGTAGGTTAGACACCACCAAATAGTTTTACTATATAATTTAACCGAATGCCATCCAATAAGGCCAGTCTCTCCTACTTTCACTATTCGTATGGATGTTGTGGGACCCACTTGTACATGACCTGCAGCCAGTCTGTACTGGTTCCGCATGAACTAAACAATAGGTTCACTTACTCCTAAGAAAGAAAAATCCAACCTTGTCATATCCTCCAATATTGTGTACATTTGTTGGCCACGGAAACTCCGTGTACATCAAGTGACCAACAGGTTCAGTGTTTTCTTTTAAATGCTACAAATATGCTGAAAACTGGTGTTAAAGGCACCCCAAAATGTTCCTCAAGTGAAACTGGGTAGTAGTGGATCAAGATTTGCAAGCAAACGGTGTCTGTGACCTCAAAACACCCGTACTATTTTTTTATACCGGACTACTTTTGCATACACCCTGGGCGGTTTCGCACCATTTGGTGTCTTCTAACCTGTAAGAACAGCATTTGGTATGTCTAAAGTCCGACTGTGGTAAGAACAGCATTTGGTATGTCTAAAGTCCGACTGTGGTAAGAACAGCATTTGGTATGTCTAAAGTCCGAAAGTAGTAATTGTGTTTCCTATACATTGCAGATGGATGGGCCATTTGACATATCGCTGTTTACTACACTGCTTCAGCGCATAGACACGACGAAAGACGGCACGCTGGCCGTTGTATTATACGGCAACAAAGACATCGCCAGAACCGTGTTGACACAACTGAAGTTTGAAGTGAGCAGGAACAAAAAACTTGCCAACATTGTCTGGGTTATGTCAGACCGCATCGGTACGGACGCTGGCTTGTTTGGCGAAGGTCTGGAAACTATTGGAAACGGAACAGTGACGCTAGAACAGTATGTTGAAACTGTAACAGATGCAGCGGAGTTTATCACGCAGAAATGGGAACGTGCAATATTGAGAGAGGAACCTAAGGATGACCTTGAAAGTCTTATGGTGTGCACCGGAAGGACAATCGTGCCGGACTGGACGAACGAGTACGTATTGTCGACGATCGATGCCGTGTACGCCTTCGCTCAGACGCTACAACGGAAACAGCGATTCCACTGCGGCATGATATCAGGCGTCTGTGAGAGCCTGAAACGGGACTTCAAACACGACATACCGTCGTACCCCGTCACGTACGCCGCGCTGGTCGACAATGTCACCGTTGAAGAGTTCAAAACGTCCAACCGGACTGTGTCGTTCTCCAGCGATGGCGAGCTGGTGCCAGGGCCGGGGCTACCTGTCTATGTCTACTACATGTACACATACAACACCAGTTGGGTTGGCTTCTCACAGGCAAGTAGGCACCACAAAGGTTCACCCATCAACGCACTGTGTAAGCTTAGGCTGGGAATTATTTTGGACCGCTTTGGCAAAAACGAGTATTTATCTTTCATGACGAGTGCTTTGCTAATAAGACAGTCAGAGGATGAAGGTTTTTCCACTTATCCATTCAATGTATTTTAGTTTGTTCTTCATTTTCATACTGCTGACCAGGGGCCCTTAGATATTTGCTAGTGACTTTAAAGGTACGTCGATGAGTGTGTGAGTGACTTACAGTGTAGTCCCATGACGCCAACCAATACTCAACACGTATATCATTATACATATAGATGTAGAGTAATTGCACTTTTCTTAAATTCGTTGGCGAACTGATTACTGACGGAAACCACCACTATACGCGTTTTATGCTTTACACCATTTAAATACATTTTGTGGATGATGATAAGAATCCATTTGCAATTACATGTACCCGATTTATTCGCTAATCAAAATAACAAATATGCGGGTATGGGTAAGTGTAAGAATGGTCAATAATGGGACTTGGCCCTCTTACCCCACTGATCCCTTCAATGCTGTTCAAACATTTCTACCCGGTTTCCAACTCTCCAGTTATGTTACAGGTTGGTGCGTTCAGAAACAACACTGCCGATATAACGGACGCCAGCGCCCTGGCTGATCTGCCGGCGTCCGACTGCGGCGTCAGTTGTCCGGCGTGTGTGGACAACGCCGGTATCCGGTACGCCTATCTCGATGGCGACACATTGCTCCTCGGACTGTTCTCCCTCTACGAAACCAACATGGAAAACCCGTTTGACTGCGGCCAGTTCCGGTACAATTCCAATGACGTAATCAACATTGAAGCGTTTATACACACCGTGGAACTGATCCGGCAGAGTACGGGGATACATTTCGGCGCCATTGTGCTCGATAACTGTTACAGTTCCACGCCAACGCAGTTTCTGCTGCCACTGATCCTTTCGGGGGAACACGTGCTGCATAAACCGGGTTCCGATAACGAGACGATTGACGTCACCAAGATCGCCGCCGTCGTTGTCTCCATTGGCAGCGACGAGACGATCTCGATCGCGCATCTGATGACCAAGTTACGGTTACCGCTCATCTCGTCTTCTGCTTCGTCTCTCGACTTGGACGACAGGATCAACTTCCCGTACTTCTTACGGACAGTGCCGAGTGACGAAGAGCAGGCGCGGGCAATGGTCGGGATTCTCACGAGAATGGAGTGGGAGTTTGTCAGCGTCGTGTACGTGAAAAATAACTACGGCATCAGGTTAAATGAGAAGTTCATTCAGCTGGCTGAGGCCAGTAATATATGTATTGCACAGGAGCCTGAAGGCATATCGGACACCAATAACGACACGATTGAACTGCAAGCTCTGTTTGCCCGCCTTAGTAACCATAAGTCTCAGGTGGTCGTCTATTTGGGAACAGAGCGACACATTGCGAACCTTCTTAGTGTGATTAACAACAGAAATGAATTTATATTTCTGGCAAGTGAAGATTGGGGCGATCGGCAATATATTCTGGACGTCGGTGGTGACGCAACAAGGGGAAGTATTACGCTTAAGAATGAAATTACTGAACTTGATGGTAACACATTTTCAGAACATATACGTCTCCTTAGTCCGTTCAGTTCCTCGGTGAATCCGTGGTTCAGTGATTACTGGGAGAGAACATTCCACTGTAACCTTCCACAGAGTTTTACCAACAAATACGAAAACGTTTGTGAAGAATCTCAGTTGTTTACCGAAGACCGTGTTCATGAATTCCTCAACGACCAGCGAATCGCGCATACCATGAAAGCCGTACACGCGCTGGGTAAAGGCCTGGCTGCTGCGAAGGAAGACACGTGTAAATTTAAGGACACGTTTCCGTGTAAGAAATATCACGAGTACATTTACCCGGACGTGATCGAGAACATACGTGAAGTGACGCTCCCTAAAGGGAACACAGCTGTTAGAGTGTTTAAGGATGATGGTAATGGCAACATAGGCTTCATCATTTTCAACATTCAGGAGGATGAATCTCAGCAGTGGGATTATAAAGCAGTAAGTGAGCAGCTATAGATAGTCAATATTGAATAATTCAGTCATACTTTGACTCTTTTTGACACTTCAGACCTCTATCATAGTGTTTGCAATTAGTGTATATTTGCCGACATTTTCTAAAAACAATACTCCTTCCTGATAAATGGAGTAGTCGGAAAAATAACATGGGAGTATCCGTTCCAGTTACTTATGGGTCCACACATGTTATTATTTCCAATCTGTGAAAACCCAATTCGATCACGCTGATCAACATATGTACTGTTATAACTTCTGCCAGCAAAACATGATACATCCAGATTACTATGAGACTGCAACTGTGAGCCGGCCAGCATCAGCTGAACATTTACAGCGGCCAATAATGAAATAATTTCGGCAGACCATCGCCCATAAAGAAATAACACTTATCGCAGTAGCTTGCACAGATGATCAGGGTCCGTACATATTAAGCTTTCTGATCACGTTTTCCACATTCGTTCTCGATAACACATAATTTATTTGGCCGGGACTCAGTCTCGACTAATTATACTCCATGATTTCGAACTCAGAAATTATTATAAGCACATACTGAATGACTGAGCAATGTAGTAAGTGCAACTGACAAACGTCAATATACACAATGCGGTAACCACGCGACATATAAACATGTTCAACATTAACTCGAATTATCTGGCTGTCATAGGCCACACAATTCGGGTTGGTACTACTGTACATGTGCACGAGTCATCCGCTCCATAATTTCAGGCTGGTTCGTATGACGACGGAATCCTGAATCTGCTGAAAGATGCCGTCGATGTGTACAGGGAAACGTTTACCGGCGGCTGCACGGGAGATCTGTGTGCCGCGTGCCGCAGTCCGGAAATGACGTCAACCATGGTTACGACGACGCACGTTTACCCACCGGAGGACGAGTTCGGCGTCGTTGACTTCACGATCATCGGCATTCTGGGATTCATGTTCGTCGTCATGGTGATTATGTTCATCATCATCATCTGCTATTTGCGGAAACGGGTGACTGGTAAGTCTACAGTGATCCCAAACCACACAGTTCCTTCTACTATGGTAGCCAGTTAGTGACATACTTTTTCTTCGTGTCTTCGCCACGCTATTTTAAGCCATCTGGACACTAATTAGCGTCTGTCCCTTCACCACGAACGAACGAAGAAAAGAAATGCTATTGTTTAGCTAGCATATGTTACTGTTACTTTGGGCGGAAATGCATTTGATCTACACTCATTGCCCATTTTTCATTCAGTCATTATTTTTAGCATAAACTATTTCACATTGACGTTTTGTATTGCCATTTGGTCCGTAAATTTAACTGTTTAAACAATAACATGTAATGACGAAGTTACGGATACGGCTCATTTTGTATATACAGCTCTGTAGTGCTGAAAGGATTTAGCGGAAAACCTGGAACAGACAGTAAATACAGTGGAACCTCTCTAAACCGGACACCCTGGGGTGTCCACAGGGTGTATGGTTTAGAGAGGTTCCACTGTAAATCCGACATATGACTATACCAAGGCATGCGGATAGACTTTGCGAACTTGAACATGCATTATCATCAGCGATAGGTGGCAATGAAACCCATGAACCTAAGGATACAGACACTGCCTGCATATCCGATTTAGAGAGGTTATATTGTATAATATCGTGATAGCGACATTTGCTTGTAACCATGATAACCAATGACACTAGCCGTGTATGGTCTACAGACCAGCCTTATAGAACGTGGATATCCAACATTAACTTCCCATCGAACTACATTCAGGGCGTCATTGGCGTTGGCACTGGTATTTTTTTTTTTCGGATTTTTGTCACGTATCTTAGTACCCTTTCCCCCTGAGTAACTGGAATGGATTTTGATATGTTAATTTTGCAACCAACCCAACCGTCACAAAATTATTTTCAGACTAGTCCATATATGAAAAGGTGGTGTTTTTCATTTAAAAATATGAAAATTACTTGCAAAGAGTGTAGATCCTGATGAGACGGCTCGTCACGAGCCGGCTAATCTGGATCTACACTTTTTGCGAATACCACTATACCGGCCTGTGGTGTTGAAAGGGTTAAGCTAAAACTCAGCTATCTGTCTAACCAACAATGTTGCTCAGGAAGTACGAGTTATTATCCCCTCGCCGATAGGCAAGAGGGGATATTGCGTTAGTCCATGTACGTACGTACGTTAGTAACACATTTAATGTTTCAATAACTTATGAACCGCTTCCTCGATGTTGATAATAGTTGGCCACAATGTATCAATGTATATCTACGGATGGTGCTTTGTTTTGTATACGACCCAAGTCCGACCGCCCAAGGTGAAGCTCACTGTGGACCTATGTTTACCTTGTTTGTAAGGCAACTGCGTTAGACATTTTGTCTTTATTCAATAACGTACGAACCGTTCCACCGATTTGGATAATATGTGCCACTGTGGCCACAACGTGTGTCTATGGATTGTGCGTTGTTTTGCATACGACCCACGTCCGACCGCCCAAGGTCAATGTCTCACTGGACTTATGTTTACCTTGTTTGTAAGGCAAATGGATTTAAAACATGTATTGTTATAAATGCTACAAGCGAGGGGATTATCCTCGTAGTAACGATGCCCTTGTTATCGTAGTTATTGTCGCGCCCGCTTGCGGACAGCGCGATATAGTCGGCACTTTGGCGTACGTACGTACGTACGTACGTATGTACGTACGTACGTGTGTCCGGTCAAAGTTTTTGGTTATGTTGTTTGGTTAAAGTTTTTGGTTAATTTTTTTGGTTAAGTTTTTTGGTTAAATTTTTTCGTTATACTATATCTCTGCAACAGCTTTGCCCATTACCTTGAAACTTCACATGGGTGTTTATCATCATCTATATTTTCATTCTACCCCCCTCCCGTGCGGCCCCTGTGCCCAATGTCAAGGTCAAATTACTTTGAAGTTTTTGGTTAAGGTTTTTGGTTAAAGTTTTTGGTTAAGTTTTTTGGTTAGGTTAAGTTTTTTGGTTAAGTTTTTTGGTTAAGTATTTTGGTTAAAGTTTTTCGTTATACTATATCTTTGCAACTGCTTTGCCCATTACCTTGAAACTAACTTCACATGGGTGTTTATCATCATCTATATTTTCATTCTACCCCCTCCCGTGCGGCCCCTGTGCCCAATGTCAAGGTCAAATGACTTTGAAGTTTTTGGTTAAGTTTTTTGGTTAAAGTTTTTGGTTAAAGTTTTTGGTTAAGTTTTTTGGTTAAGTTTTTTGGTTAAAGTATTTGGTTAAGTTTTTTGGTTAAAGTTTTTCGTTATACTATATCTCTGCAACTGCTTTGCCCATTACCATAAAACTTCACATGGGTGTTTATCATCATCTATATTTTCATTCTACCCCCCTCCCGTGCGGCCCCCGTGCCCAATGTCAAGGTCAAATTACTTTGAAGTTTTTGGTTAAAGTTTTTTTCCCGCCCGCTTGTGGAAAGCATGATATAGTCGGCACTTTGGCGTATGTACATACGTACGTATGTGTGTCCGGTTAATGTGTTTGGTTAAGTTTTTTGGTTAAAGTTTTTCGTTATACTATCTCTTTGTTTCTAGTGTCCATGCCTCGCCACAAGGCGCGACATGCAGGCCGCGGCCATCTAGTATGTGACGTTACTTTCGATTTTCCAAGTTCGGTAATCTATTTGTAAGAGTTACACTGGTGTATAATTAATAGTTTGCTATACATGTCTATACAAGTACACCGAGTAAGGTTCTGCATACCTCGGCCCCGTGTTACTGTGTCGTGTTGCCGTTAAAGCCAACGGTGAATAAGGGTCAGTCAATATAATGTCACAGGTTGAAGACTCCGACCTAAGACCCAGTAAATGGCACATTCGAAAAGCATTACCCCACCCACCCATTTCTGTTAGACTATGCAGTTTTATAAAGCTGTATAGTCTAACAGAAATGTATGGGTGGTGTACTGTTTTTCTAAAGGGCCATTTACTGGATCCTAGGTCCGAGTTTTCCACCTGTAGATAACTCGGCCCGTGTTACCGTTACAGCCCTGGAGCGGCATTTGAAGGAGACGGCGACGGAGATCTACCGGGACCGGATGGCCTTCACCGCCGGATACTACTCCCATAACGGGTCCGCCCTCCACCCCGCCATCAGCCACACCCCCGTCTATGTCGACCCCGACCCCTGCCAACATTCCGTGGAGGAATGGCGGCGGGAGAATAGCGAGGCCTGTACATCGGCCGGCGGGGTCGCAAACCCGGCGTTCGTATCTAATGAAATGCATTTGAATGACAACACTGATCACAATCAGAACTTTTCTTCGTCGTACATCGAGTTGGACACGACGCCGATTAAGAAAAATATAACGAGTTCGAAGACGGATACCTCGGCGCCGACGAGTCAGCACATGTACGGAATTAGCACGCACCATAGCTTTAAAAGACAGGATGCACCAGCACAGCTTACATGTAGTTCCCCTCTAAAAATGCAGCCGAGAACTCAGTTAAATGTCCCGCCATGCCGACCGGAGTTGCCCCCGCCGCGGACTGACGCTACACCCCGGCCTCAGACATTCCCCGACGACCTGAATATCATAACCCCGTCTGTTCACAAGGACAAGGTGCGGAAAGTGCGCAGCACGCACAAACGGTCGAAACCCCCTTCATTAATAAACCATACCACGCCGCAAGGCGACAGCCCGCGCTACAGCGACGAGTCTAGAAGTCCGCGATATAACCGAGACAGTCCGCGGTATAACGGGTCGCCGCCATATATGTCGTTCTCCTCAGGATCTGTGCAGAGCAGCGACCAGCAGACGTCGCCGACTAGCAGGATAAATGTCGCTGGATCCATGGAGAAGGTGTCACGTGTCTAATACCCCATCCTTAGGCCCGATATAGCGAATACCGCCCTGCCCCACGAGCGGACATAGTGAATACCCATAGTTGCGGGCAGTAACTCTGCGTCCGTAGCATGCATGATGCAGAATTACTTTCCACAAACATGTGTGTGTGTGTCTAGGGCAAGATGGTATTTGCTATGGCTGGGGCAAAGGCTATTCATAGTTGCGGGCAGTAATTCTGCGAATATCCCTATAGTTGCGGGCAGTAACTCTGCAAAACTCCCATACGGACGGTACGGGAGTTTTACAGAGTTGCTGCCCGAAACTGTTCCGGGTCCGGACATGGCGGGAGTCTTTATGTGTCACACTGATACGTACACATGCGTGACGCGTATTGCAGGATCACACCAATGCGAATCACTGGGAGTGTCACCTCACTCACAGGGCACGCATACAACACGCTAATGAGTAGCTACACTGTAGAAAGAAGGACTCGTGTTTCAAGCTAATGAGTTTATAACTACACTGTTGACAGCATGGCGCTTGTTTCAAGGTATTGAGTCTCTACACTGTTGACAGCATGACTCGTGTTTCAAGGTATAGAGTCTCTACACTGTTGACAACATGACTCGTGTTTCAAGCTAATGAGTCTCTACACTGGTGACAACATGACTCGTGTTTCAAGCTAATGAGTCTCTACACTGTTGACAGCATGGCTCGTGTTTCAAGCTAATCAGTATCTACACTGTAGACAGCATGACTCCTGTTTCAAGATATGGAGTCTCTACACTGTTGACAGCATGACTCGTGTTTCAAGGTATTGAGTCTCTACACTGTTGACAACATGACTCGTGTTTCAAGGTATTGAGTTTCTACACTGTTGACAACATGACTCGTGTTTCAAGCTAATGAGTCACTACACTGTTGACAACATGACTCGTGCTTCAAGCTAATGAGTCTTTACACTGTTGACAACATGACTCTTCACACTGTTCACATCATGACTAGTGTTTCAAACTATTGGGTCTCTACACTGTTGACAATATGACTCGTGTTTCAAGGTATTCTGTCTCTACACTGTTGACAACATGACTCGTGTTTCAAGCTAATGAGTCTCTACACTGTTGACAACATGACTCGTGTTTCAAGGTAGTGAGTGTCTATTCTGTTGAAAGCATGACCCGTGTTTCAAGTTAATGAGTCTCTACACTGTTGAAAACATGACTCGTGCTTCAAGCTAATGAGTCTCTACACCGTTGACAACATGACTCGTGTTTCAAGATAATGAGTCTCTACACTTGACAACATGACTCGTGTTTCAAGCTAATGAGTTTCTACACTGTTGACAACATGACTCGTGTTTCAAGATAATGAATCTCTACACTGTTGACAACATGACTCGTGTGTCAAGCTAATGAGTTTCTACACTGTTGACAACATGACTCGTGTTTCAAGCTATTGAGTCTCTACACTGTTGACAACATGACTCGTGTTTCAAGATAATTAGTCTCTACACTGTTGAAAACATGACTCGTGTTTCAAGCTAATGTATCTCTACACTGTTGACAGCATGACTCGTATTTCAAGCTAATGAGTATCTACACTGTAAACAACACGACTCGTGTCGTGTTTCAAGCTAATGCGTATCTACACTGTATAAAGCATGACTCGTGTTTCAAGCTATGGAGACTCTACACTGTTGACAACATGACTCGTGTTTCAAGCTAATGCGTCTCTACACTGTTGACAACATGACTCGTGTTTCAAGATAATTAGTATCTACACTATTGACAACATGACTCGTGTTTCAAGCTAACGAATCTCTACACTGTTGACAGCATGACTCGTGTTTCAAGCTAATGAGTATCTACACTGTAGAAAGCATGACTCCTGTTTCAAGCTATGGAGTATTTACACTATTGGCAACATGACTCTTGTTTCCAGTTATTGAGTCTCTACACTGTTAACAACACGACTCGTGTCGTGTCTCAAGCTAATGCGTATCTACACTTTATAAAGCATGACTCGTGTTTCAAGCTATGGACTCTCTACACTGTTGACAACATGACTCGTGTGTCAAGCTATGGAGTCTCTACACTGTTGACAATGCGACTCTTGTTTCAAGCTATGGAGTCTCTACACTGTTGACAACACGACTCTTGTGGCAAGCTATAGATTCTCTACACTGTTGACAACACGATTCGCGTTTCAAACTATGGAGTCTCTACACTGTTGACAACATGACTCGTGTTTTAATGATGAGCAATGCAAACCCTGGCCAAACTGGCTGCAGTCACGACCGTATATTACCTCACCCAGCAGCTCACACATTACATATAGCTATTTACAGATATCGATATTTGACGTTAAAGATGGTGGATGGGGTAATTTAATATGTTCGGTAATTGACCACATTTCTGGCCATAGATCCGACACAGTCACCTATAACTGTAGCAAATAGTACATTATTCAAGACAAAGCTAGAAATAAAATATATACCCAGCTACTTACATTGTCTTTAATCGACAATTACAAATGATTAGAAATGTTCCATTTTTCCAAGTTTTTCTATCGCCTGCGTTTCTATTCACTGCAAAAAGTAACCCGAATGCTCTGTATGTAACGCAGCGCGACTTTTAAGTCGCCCTGTGTTACAGACAGCTAATTCGTGTTGTGCAACAAGTTGCAAATTCCAGACAACACAGCTTGGTTTCCAACGAGAAGTATAGGTTTGTGTATCTAACATAAATATATAACGACGAACAGTTTCATGTCACCTGTGACACAACACGGCATATCATTATATTATAAATACGGTATGTATTCACACGCGCATGTCTCAACGTGCGTTTATATACATGTAAATAAAATTTATATTTACAAATAAAATATAAATACTTTATGGGATCACGTTTTGTTTATTAGACACTGTGAACGGTCTCACGACGTTGGGACACAGGTGGAACACTCAGACCTGTGTGACAAAACAAATGCCCATTACAAATTCCAATTACCCCACCCACTTGGTCTCGTAATGTACTGTGCTATCTTTGTAGCACAGTACAATACGTGACCAAGTGGGTGGGGTAATGGGATTTTATTAATGTGCATTTTTTCGTCTCACAGCCTTCCACCTGTGCGTTGGGAGTATTGTATTTACATCATCGGCACCCACTGGTGAATAACTCAGAGCAAAATGGTTTCAATTATGTTTACAAACCAGCAGAAAAGTCAGAGAAATACAAATTTCCTAAAGGACCACAAAGCCATACGTGTAGTGAGCGAAATCTCGGAGAATCGAGAACGCCATGCAGTGGAATCTCTCTAAATCTGAAACCAAGAAAACACCTGTGATCTTATTTTTGATGAGTTTCTTGGTCATTTATCTCAGGTGATAATGTCTCTTCGTGATTGCATAGCGCACAACTATGACTTAGAATGATCAAATGTCTGATTTACAGTGAAACCTCTCTAAGCCGGACACCCTGGGGACCTCCCAGGGTGTCCTGTTTAGAGAGATTTCCCTGTAATTCCTCAATTGAGACAGGTCAAGTGATTGTGTACCTAAGAAGATTTTTCACAAACAAAACATTTACAGAAACTGTGACGTTACATACGGAAACTATCGTAAATATTTTTTCATGAGATAGCACCGCACATCTTCTTGGGTACAATAACACATTGCCTGTCTCAATTGGACAAGAGTTCAGCGTCACTCGTGACCCAGTACGACAAAATCCACGAGACGTCGGTTGTAATGTACATGTACATGTGGACGGCAACCATACTCGCTGAAAGCCCAATTCTGTGACATTGACACTATATAAACATAGGTGTTTTAACAGATGGTCAGAATGTTGGTGTCATATGGGTATGTTGATGGATTTTGGGTAGATTTGGGTGTATTTCGTTGTATTTTGGTAAGTTACATAGTTGTGTGCAACCACTAATGCTCAATCATTACACACGACAGCAGTCATCAATTATCGACACATTCACCGTTCCGAACTTTCGGGCCCCTTTTTTAATGTCAAAATACATTGTAAATTCGAACTTATTTTACTCGCGGGAGGTGGCGTAAATTGTATGTTGGTAACAATGCACCCAAACCACCAGATATACCGAAATAACCCATAAAACATTGAAATATGAACCGTTCTTCAATAATCTGTATACAATGAAATCGCCATGGCTCGAAATGCCACAGGCCTGCATATTTTGTTCGAGTGATCGTATCTTTCGAGCCATCGCATCTTGCGATTTAGGTATATTTGTCGACTACTGTACCCTTCGAATTTAGGAAATAACGAAGCATAATAGAGTTAATCCATGTTTTAGATGATAATAGTATTTATTCGCAGATTAAACTTATCATGTGGAATTAAATAATTATATTTAAATGTATTTACAAAACTATCTATATTTCAAGTATTATCAAAAGATTCAGTATTTACTATAAATAGTGGCGCACATAAGTAATGTCGCAGGTGGTTGTGATGTCACTCGAAACGGTGGGGCATGGGCCCAGCTCAAACGATGTTGTTTACGGCGCCCATAAAAAATCGGGAATCAATCATGAATCGTAAAATATTGCGACGCAACAAAAGGTGCTTTAGGCTACTTAGTTTGTGACCAGTATAAACGCTCATCAACGTACAGACTCCTGCAACTTGATATGGGTTCACTATTTCACTATATTATGCATCATGAATAGCTGTCGAGGACGAACATTTCACGTCCTGAACTGAATATGCAGGCCGATTTAATGCTGCACCGATCGGAAATTCAGTAAGAGCAAATCATTTTTGTCACGACCAGTCATCTCTGCCTAACTAGGAAGTCTGGTATTATAAATGGGCGTTTTTAGTTGTAACTTCCGAGTAGCCACTCGAATAACACGAGGACCACTAGAACAAGCAGAGTACTTCAGAATATGTGAAACACATTGTCATCTAACCAAATAACAACAGATAAACGCCGCACTTGAACTAGAATAATAGCATCTCGTCTATAACGATAAGCTGCGAAACGACAGTAGCTGGACCCGAAAACATATCATACTTTGCATAGCTCAATATCGATCATATGTTTTGCCCTGACCAACCGTCAAATATCATCATCATATAGGATAACACTGTTACGGCTGAGCCTCCATATATCACATGCACTCACACTCAGCCTTTTTCACGGTCTTACATACCGGCTTCGTGCGATAGGAGAATGAACTAGTTAGGTTAAATTAACCGCTTCACTGCCTCCTTCATTTAATGCACATATTTCGACTGTATGGCAGATATTAGTAAATTCGGAAACAAACGGGCCAACGGTCATTGGCCTGTAATTCTTGTTTTGGGCTCAAATGCCCGGATTTGGAAGGTCCTCGAGCCAATTCCTACCCTTACATAAGAAAATATATAAGCAGAGTTCCAACTCCAGTTAAATAATGTTGACCTTTGAACCTTACTCGAGTAACTGTAATCGAATCCATGCCGGGTGGTGGGTTACTATGGTTCTAACTCGACTTGAACCTGAGCAACGACTCTGGTTGTTCCAGTGATGCTCGGGTTATTCGAGTATAAACCGTGAGTTACCACGAAAAACGACCAATGATTTATGACAGACTCTGTTAAATGCGCCGAGTGGCCGAAGCCCAGAATATTTAATAAATCGCCGTATATCGTTGATCGCTATCAACGGTGTATTCCTGTTGCTCCCACTTTTGTTAAATCAGGTAAAATGGGTAGTGGGAGAAACAGGAATTGTGTTCTGTAATTAGTGTCATATTAACATAGCCTTGGGCCAATTTGCAGTATGCTCTGTTTCAATTTGAACATTTGCAGTTTTAAACCTGAATGATGCAGTCTTTGCAATATGAAGAAATATGATTAATTTATCATATTTTTCTGCAACTTTCTGAATTTGAACAATTTGTAAATGTATATGGTCTTCTTTTATTTCTCCATTTAAACACATGTACCATTTCAATGAAAAAAAACTGTATATACATGTATAGAGAAACATGAAATATGTACATGTACATATGAAGAAATAATAAAAAAATAAAAAAATTTCGCTGCAAATTTCTGAAATATTTTGAACACAACAACATCTAAAAACATGAACTACTACATGTGTGTAATGTCAAACCCAGTAAATCACTTAATGGAATCACTTGTTTTGTAAATCACTTCAGTAAATCACTGTAATAATGTTGTTTATTGAATATGTACACGGAGTGAGTGTAGACCATTTGGCATCGAGATGAATGTTCCATGACGTCACGCGCGATCATAACTTGACGTAATCTAGATGTGTAGTAACTGTGATGCTGCGTCCGCGTACTCCATGGTAGTCACCTCTCCATTATCCAGGCGCATCTTCAGGGCGTTCAGGCGATGTTCGATCAGTCGGTAGCGTCGGCGCTTCACTGGACGAACACCCCCGGCCTCGTACTGCAGCATCCTGACGTGACCGGCTGCCACTATCTGCTGTAGTGTCTAGATAATACTGAATATGTTGGGGTGCGCGTAGCGGACAGCCTTCTTCAACTTATTGTGCCACCCTTCCAAGTGGTTGGTAGTCCTCGGGCCCTCGGTGTTGAAATGGTTCCAAATGTCTTTGTCGCCCTCGACCCACTGCTCCGTGACGTAGTCCGTGAAGGGTGTGACGTCCACGGGAACGTCCTCTGCTCCGACGTCTTCCAGGGCCTCGAACCAAACGTCTTCCACATCCTCTTCCGGCACGAGAGGAAGAACGGATGCCCTTCTCACAAGGCGATGGACACAGTCGTTGTCTTTGTACGCGGTTGTCAGTCCTGTAGCCTGCACCTTACGCTAAATACACTGCGTGTAGTGGAAGAAGCACGCCTTGACGCTAGTGTCCGGGAACACACGCAACACACCATTGCGTGACGCCACCTCGTGGTCCAGAAACACATAGTCGGGCTGCAGCTGCAGTCCGTATCCATCACACTTCTCCTGCAGGAAATGGAAAAACGCCTCGTAGATGTCAGTCGATTTATCAGGTTGAAACGCGAACACAAGAGGGTACATTTGTCCATCAACAAATGCATGTAGCGTGAACAACTGGTGAGATAAACGAGGACACGTGTAGAATGTCCCATCTCCATAAATCACAGACGCCGCACACAAATTTTGAAGGCCGGATCTAGTCGCGAACACGAGCATTCTTTTGTCGTCCAACCTGGCGTCAATCAGAATTAGAGAGAGTGTGTGAGATACAGAGAGAGAGAGATACAGAGAGAGAGAGAGAGAGAGAGAGAGAGAGAGAGAGAGAGAGAGAGAGAGAGAGAGAGAGAGAGAGAGAGAGAGAGA
Source organism: Conchocele bisecta (assembly GCA_029237695.1). Taxonomy (NCBI): domain Eukaryota; kingdom Metazoa; phylum Mollusca; class Bivalvia; order Lucinida; family Thyasiridae; genus Conchocele; species Conchocele bisecta. The sequence goes on from CM055266.1 coordinate 133,654,972, forward strand.
GAGGGGGGTTTGGAATATTACTATATACACACCATGAACCTATAACCACCAATGTTGTTATAGAACATCAAAGCAATATATCGTAAAAGGAGAATTAACATGCATGCATGCAGCCTACATTTAATACCAATTAAAATTAATCTCAGTCAGTTTGCAAACAACAATTAAAACAGACTATAGCTATGAACCGCTATGAGTCTCGCCTGGTCAACTTACCTGTGAAAATCGATAGTGGGAGAAACAGGAATAAACCCTATCAACAACGTTAACGACCAAATTGCACCACTTTAAGCAATTAAATAGACAGGTAGAGCGCGGCTCGGTCTTTGATCGTAATAATTCGGACGCGGAGGTGCGAAAATTAGCCAAGCCCAAACTTCGACATGACTTTCGAATCATCGTATAGCAAAATAGCGAGAAATGAGTCCGCGGGACTTGAACAATGTTTCGAGGGATCGCATTTTTCGAGGAGTTGCATTTTGAGCCATCGCATGTAAAATACATTAAACATATAGGGAAAATTATCGGGACCGCGACGCTATTTCGAGCGAGCCCGACATTACGAGCCATCGCATTTTGAGCGATCACGATTTCACTGTATATAAATATCTCGCAAGTAGACACAGCCGCCTGCGTTACTATTGCCCATATTATCAACGTTTCTGAACATTTATTGGCAATGCCAACTTGAAAACAAGCAATTTAATTGTCTGAGCCTGAGCTGTAGCACAGCTCAGACTTAGCCAATCAATGTGTTTGATTTCAAGCCCAAACTTCACGTATTTTGAAATGAAGAACTTGACAAATATTGGCAAGTTTAGCGTAGGCGGCGGTAGTGTATCAATGTTCAGCCCTGTCAATGGTGTTGGAATAAAATAACGATTTCTAAATCAATATTCTGTCATGATCAATTTATTTATTGGCGTTTAATTGCCTGTCAACAGCTGAGGTCATTTTAGGCCGAGTTAGCGGGACCAACTCCTGTATTTCACCTGTACGGGTGGAGGGGTGGGGTAATCCAAAAATCAGAACTGAATGTTTACATAAAAATATATATTCAACCCTGAAATTGGAATAAACTGATCTGGTGCCAGGTCCTCAGCACACAATATTCAATTAGCACCACTCCCTGAAAGTACTATGAATAGTACTACTTTTGTAACGGATTGATTATAACCGGATTCAACGCTCAGTCACGTACCAGAAATGCAAACAATGTACCCGATGAAGGATGAACCCCATAATTAAATTACGCTTCGCATACTTCCAACATACCACCCCGAAATGTCAATGTCAATACATGTATATATTTGTAGTCAAGCAATATAATACATACCAAATATTGGTTCACGAAATACTATTAAATAATACAATTATGATAATATGTAAATCTGGAAGTGACTTCATATATTTATTTCATTAGACAGTCAATGTGAGTCGCCATTGGAGTTTGGGAAAATATGGAAGCAATGAATTGCACGTCTACCCATATAGATACGGAGACTATAATCATGATACTAGACACAAGGTAGCATCACAACTACAACACTGTGTCTGTAAGACAGATGATGTTCCATACGGCAGATTGTCCATACTACGTTTGAATAGCAGGCCCATCCGCAGGAATTAATTTATGGGGTGCGTTATGGGCCAACAAATTTTGTTTGAACATCCACGGACAGATCTCGGCAGATTAACCCTTTCATCCCTAAGGTTAGAAGACACCAAATGGTGCGAAACCGCCCAGGGTGTATGCAAAAGTAGTCCGGTATAAAAAAATAGTGCGGGTGTTTTGAGGTCACAGACACCGTTTGCTTGCAAATCTTGATCCATTACTACCCAGTTTCACTTGAGGAACATTTTGGGGTGCCTTCAACACCAGTTTTCAGCATATTTGTAGCATTTAAAAGAAAACACTGACCCTGTTGGTCACTTGATGTAAACGGAGTTTCCGTGGCCAAAAAATGTACACAATATTGGAGGATATGACAAGGTTGGATTTTTCTTTCTTAGGAGTAAGTGAACCTATTGTTTAGTTCATGCAGAACCAGTACAGACTGGCTGCAGGTCATGTACAAGTGGGTCCCACAGCATCCATACGAATAGTGAAAGTAGGAGAGACTGGCCTTATTGGATGGCATTCGGTTAAATTATATAGTAAAACTATTTGGTGGTGTCTAACCTATAAGGTGTGCCTAGGCCCTATGTGAGATATGTTTGTTTGTAGAATTTGAAGTTGGAAGTTTATGTTTCTTGTAGCTATGTCTCTGGGAACATAATTTAAAGTTACTGCGACAAGAATAATCGAGCGGACTCCGCGATGCAACATATTTGTTCTTTTTGTATCTCAGACGGACAGTTATCGGCTTCAAAATCTTCTAAAATCTTGATTTCTCAGCTTTATTTAGTCAAATATAATAAACCAGTGTATGCAAATTACCTGTAGGTGATTGGGCTTGGAATGTGACAGTAATATACAGCAAAACAGTGATCATAGTGTGTTTTTCATTTTTATTCATTGATATTGGCATGCTGATGGACAATTAAGAAGTTCTGGAAAGTGGCGTCGGACATCGCGACGCTGTTCCAAAATTTGCCAAAATTAGGCGTAAGTGTATTGTTTTCGCATATCGGTATAGTATCAATACACTAGTACTCAGAAAACATTGTTTTTCCTTTCCTCCTGTGTTATAAAGCAAATTTCTTGACTGACCGTTCCAAGCCAGTACCCTTTTGTCTGTCGACCATTCCAGAGTGGCATACATGTTGGTATAGTTTCAGTGATGAGTCTGTATATGTAGAATGGTTAGCTATAACACTATTTAGGGTAATGTTATGTGATTTTATGGAGATTTGTGCTTTTAATTCATCATCTATTAAAATTCTCCATAGTTCTGTAGTAGCTCAATTTAAGGCAGAATGTGGACAGTCACATGGTGGAGTTACACAGCTGCTGTGTGACAACCATTTGAGATATTTGCTCCAAACTTGGTACTGTATCCAGGAATAGAAGCTAGTTTTTGAATAGTGAATATTGTAGAATGATTTGTAGTGGGACTGGTACACTTATAGGTTAGAAGACACCAAATGGTGCGAAACCGCCCAGGGTGTATGCAAAAGTAGTCCGGTATAAAAAAATAGTGCGGGTGTTTTGAGGTCACAGACACCGTTTGCTTGCAAATCTTGATCCATTACTACCCAGTTTCACTTGAGGAACATTTTGGGGTGCCTTCAACACCAGTTTTCAGCATATTTGTAGCATTTAAAAGAAAACACTGACCCTGTTGGTCACTTGATGTAAACGGAGTTTCCGTGGCCAAAAAATGTACACAATATTGGAGGATATGACAAGGTTGGATTTTTCTTTCTTAGGAGTAAGTGAACCTATTGTTTAGTTCATGCAGAACCAGTACAGACTGGCTGCAGGTCATGTACAAGTGGGTCCCACAGCATCCATACGAATAGTGAAAGTAGGAGAGACTGGCCTTATTGGATGGCATTCGGTTAAATTATATAGTAAAACTATTTGGTGGTGTCTAACCCTAAGCAACGGGAATGGATTTTGATATGTTAATTTTGCAACCAATCAAATCATCACATCACATATAACATATGCAGCCTATGCTCAATGTAAATCCATCAATTGAAATGTCCAGACTATCCTAAATTGACACTTTAGTGAAACGGCCCCCAGCACTGTTGTAACTAATAGTTACGCAACTCTGCATCCAGGTGCGGATCCAGTCAAGTGTATGTTGTTCAAATGAGTGGTAACAACATATACTTTTGATGAGAAATAAGAAAAAATACGGAAAAAATAATCTGTAATTTTATGAAAATTGAAATCCACGCCCCCTCTAGAGATAAATTCTGGATCCGACCCTGACATCACAACGTGACATAACCATTAATGTAACAATGGCTGTTAAGTATACCAAGTTGAACAATGTATAATTAGTTCGCTGGACAAGCAAAAAAGGGAATTTCCAGAGTGGAAAAATGGGACCCAATTGAGAATGTTTGTGAGACAACTTGTTAGGTACACACTCTTGCACGTGATGGTCGTCGTGTATTAATTTAGTATTTCGAGTATGGAATGACTCTGATGCAAACTGTAGATGTAGTCCGTCGGACAAGCTATGTAGGACGGACAGACGGACGGACGGACGGACGGACGGAAAGGCACATGTAAACAATAAGTACCTTCTCTGTTGTTCAAGGTCACAGCATAAATCACCGGTATATATATTGGTACAGACACCCACAACGTCATTGTAACCATAGTTTCACAGACACATATGTAAGTACAGTGGAACCTCACTAAACCTGACATCAACAACACATGGGATCTTATTGTTGATGAGCTTCTTGGTCATTTATCTCAGGTGATAATGTCTGTTCGTGATCGCATAGCACACAACTATGGCTCAGAATGATAAAATGCCTGATTTATAGTGAAACATCTCTAAGCCGGACACCCTGGTGACCTCCCAGGGTGTCCGGTTTAGAGAGGTTTCACTGTATTAACATACTAGGTTACCAAAAGGCCACTGGTAATGATAAACGTCGTCTATTAAGATGTACGTTTACATCCTTCTGTTTCCTGTAATCCTTTCCCACACTATTCGATCTCGGATAATTACCTGTCTCGTTACCATAACAATCCAACTCATCAATAGTATCCTCTAAATGGATAGTGGTCAAAATACTCTTCCTCCTCGACATAGCGGCATATTGCATGTTGGGTAGTACAAAGTGAACGTGGGTATTTTCAAAGGGGTGCAGTGGCGTCTTTGGATATGTTTGGTGAGCAACGTCGTCATCTGTAGACGCTGTGTCCGAGAGCAGGTCGTTGTCTCTCATCCCGATGGAACTTGGCGGCGACACCGTGGAGCCGTCGTCGTCGTCGTCGTCGTCTTGTGACACCAACTGACGCCAGGACACGTCACCTTGGCCGGCATCAAGAGCGTCGCAACGGCAGATCAGTTTACTCTCGCGTTTCAGTTCCTTTATAATGTGTGAGTAAAAATGCCCTTTTGATTCCAAAGCGTGAATGACCTTTTCAACAACCGGTTTATTATGAACATGTTTGTTACACTCTGTGCCTAGTTTCTGCCACACTGAATCTAAATCTTTATCTGAATGGTTGTAGGAAACTATTTCTTCATACAATTCATCTGCTATGGCACCAATACTCCACACGTGGTCGGCAATAAGTCGGATATTGACGGAACGCCTCAGTCTACAAAACGCACACATCTGCCTGTTACTTTCCGCGTGTTTGTTTTTCTGGAATGTACTCCATACAGTTTTTGTTACCTCCGGGCTGAACTTTTCTACGCACTCAAGAAACGATTTAATTACGCTGTAGGAGCGACCCTTGATCAGTCGTACGACGTTCCGCATTTCGTCCTTCGGGTTGGGGCATTTCCGGATGGCGGCGCACTCGTCCTCTGTGACACAGCCAGCGTTGATGATTAAGTCTGCCAACTCGCAGCACGAGAAGGGGACAGTCTCCACCATGGCCACAATGTTCGCCTGTAACGCCCGACCCAGCCGGTCGCCTTTATTGTCGCCTGTCGAGCGCTGTCGGCCACGCCCTGGGGAGACACACATGCGCTCGTATACCATGATATGTGATCACGTGTTATCAGAAACATGTGACACTATGTAAGAAGGGATTAGTGGAAGACATCTGCGACTTAGTCCCCTACATTCATTGATCCTTTCAATTTTCTTGAATAATTTTCAAATGGCACATTGGCCAAGTAATGGAAAAGTATTAATTATTATTACACTCTTGCAAATTATTTACACGGGTTTCGCTGTGAGAGAAAACCCGTAATCAACTCCTTACAAATACTACACAGTGAAGAGAACACCCGTAAGTGTGCGCTTGTTTTCTTGGAAACCACGAGCTACCGTGAAAAATGTTTATTTTTCATTACAGTCAAAATAAAGTTATTTGAAAATATTGAAAGGGTCTCGACTAATCTAGAATGTTAATGTGATTGAACACATTCCAAACATGCACTCAAATAGATCTGGTTCATAGAAACAGCTGCGTAATTTGGATTTCAAAAAATTTACATGACGTCACATTTGACGTCAAACAACGTAACGTCAAAACGCGGGAAAACACGTCATTGTATAACTATTCATGCGCACATCACAATTCATTGTTTATAATCTCAAAACTAGACTAAATGTGCATATATATCCGCCGTAGAAGTGTAATAAATAGGATATTCCATCGTACATGTTTGAATAGCGGAAATAATACACGCGTGTGCGTCGGCGTCTTTGCAAGCAACTCGTTCGCTACGCTCACTCGTTGCTTACGCGGAAGCCGGCGCACACTCGTGTATTATTTCCCGCTATTCAAAATGTACGATTGAATATCCTCTATTTAATTGAATTAATGCAAATTTCTCAAACAGGTGCATCATATGACTGAACGATGCGCGATTCATCCTCACAGTTGTGTTAAACGAACATTTATTGTGGCAATAGAAAACGCCAATTACTGCATACATTATGGTGAACCATGTATAATTACAATCCTTGTATTGGTTAAAATATTTAAAGAAAAATTTACTATGAAATCTATGTAACTCATTACGTTACTGGGTCACGAAACCACGTCATCCCATACCCTTTGTACAGTAAAAGTTTAATGTGGATGTGACTCGAGAAATAGGGCTTATGGGTTTTGCAAACAGTGTAGATCAAGATCAGCCTGTGCATCCGCACAGTCTGATCAGGATCTGCACTGTTTGCCATTCCATCAAAGAAACACCCAACGTGCTTATAACACGCAATATAGATCGTTATCAGGCTACATGGGTGAGTTATTTGATAAGGAGCTACACTGGTCACAAATCCCATAAGCCCATTTCTCCAATCACGACCACATATGAGACACCCCATGCGAGTTTGTACCTTCGGACATCTGCGTAATTTCATGAAAGAGGTTTATACAATTTAGAATATTCTTCATAAATGCCGTCAAAAGTTGACAAAATATAATTCCGCATGTACTCTGAAAATTTTGTCAACTTTTGACGCTATTTACGGAAAATATTGTAAATTTTGTAAACGTATTTTATGAAATTACGCAGATGTCCGAAGGTAGAAAATCGCCTGGCGTGTCTCATGTGAGTGCTGTGACTAGAGAGTTGGTGCTTATTGTCGTTGTAGCCAGTCTAGCTACTGGTCTTCTAGCGGTCTCCTACAGCACGGTAAGGAACTGTACCATGAGCTGAAAGCATTGAGGTGTTTCACTGACTGAATTGTGAATGGTACAGACCCTGTATATACTGAGCTGTAACCCGAATTCCTTGTCTGTAACGCAGGGCTACTTACAATTGTATGTCGCCCTGCGTTACAGACAGAGAATTCCGGCTAACTGCGATAATGCGCAGAGTGCTCTGGGCCTACACCGGTCACACACATGTTCAATCGCATTTCGTCAGTTATATGGGATTGGTTGTGGCTTATGGGTTAGAACACCTGACTTCCAATCCGGGTATCAAATATACATTATTACATTATTGATAAATAAAGTGAAACCTCTCGAAACCGGACACCCTGGGAGAACCACAGGTTGTCCGGCTTAGAGAGGTTTCACTGTAAATCAGGTATTTTCTCATTCTGAGCCATAGTTGTGTGCGATGTGATCACGAACAGACATTATCACCTGACATAAAAGCTGATCAAAAATAAGATCACATGTGTTTTCTGTATGTCCGGTTTAGATAGGTTCCACTGTATTATACCGTAAGGAACTTACGCCGTTGTCCAGGCGATGACGATTTGTCTTTATGGCGTAACTCCACCGTGTCTTCAAGATGGGGCTCTTCCGGTACATGGGACTGGCCGTCACCGCCGTCTACGTCATCGAACACAGTCGCTTCCACACCTTCATCCGAGATGCCATTGGACTTGCTTACACAATTAGTGTCTTCAGGGCGAATAGCATTTTTATCTGAATCAAACATCGGGATTATATGTACAGTACATTCTCAATAGTAATATTCGATGAAACCCATTGGGAAAATAACATGTAAAGATGTACATACTATGGGATTTGTGACCAGTGTAGCTTCTGATCAAATAGCACACACTTGTAGCCTGATGATGGTCTATATTGACTGCTAGAATCATGACGGGTGTTTCATTAATGAAATAGTGAACAGTGCAGATCCTGATCAGACTGTACCGATGCACAGGCTGATCTGGAACTGCACTGATCGCAAGACACATAAGCCCCATTTCCCCTGTCACAGCCACAAATGTATTGTATTGCATACCAATCCCTGGTTCCTGGTTATGAAGACGTACCAATATCCTCTGACATGTGTTGACATTTCCCACATATAGTGTGCTTGGCTTCCAACAGTTGGGACATGGTGGTTATTTTGGCATCCATTCCAGCAACTTTAACGACCAGCACCTCCATCTTCTCCAACAGCCGTCCCAGCATAACCTTTATACCGAAACACATTTGCAGCATGGCCGTTACCAGCATTTTTGAAAAGGGGGTTCGACTTTCAGCTGTAAAGCAACCCCTTACATATGTCGGTTGCTTCACAGTTCCGGAGAGATTTTGATTTACAGAAGCCAAATGCTGCATTCGGATATGTTGGTACAACAAATAGCTCATGTGTTATGTTGTGGGTACATGTAAGTAGCATATTTATGAAAAATAGCATGTTGCAATAAGTTTGGTGCCGCCTGACTGTATTTTGTTAGTAGAGCATTTGAATACTATAATGTCTGCTCAGTCATGCACTGAAAATAGCTATCGCGGACCTAATGTATATAAACAAAATCCTGCTGGCTAAAATAAACCCATCGAACCTCCCCTGACGACGCCCGTGTGCAGGTTAGTATCCTGGTGACCACTATCCAGTCACAAATAGTGTGTGCATTAGAGGGTCGTTAACCCTTTCACAACTACTACACACGTATATCATAATGTCACTAGCATGCATATCGCATTGCGGAGCGTGTCGTACTTCTACCCTTCCTTGTTGTTTGAAGGGGTGTGCCGAAAAGTAAACGGCGGTTCACTACGGCATACATACACGCACGCACGCACGTATACACTAACTTAAATATTATTCAAACCTTTTGGAATTTGATTAACGAAATGATGAAATGTGTGTATATGTACATGCAGGTCACTTTCAGTGCATGAAGTGGAAAAAGAACATAATATCGAATATGTCGGAGAGAATCAGATACACATATCTCATGAAAAATATTTATAAAAAAATACGATATTTTCCTGAAATGACGTCGAACGTTGACGACATTTTCATAGCAAATGCGTAATTCGTTATCTTGCGACGTCATATACAGACAATATCACAGTTTCTATAAATATATTTCATGAAAAATTGCGCATGTTCTTAGGTACAAAATCTTATGGTGTATATCAATTGTACACCGCACTCTGATGTCTTGCCCACATGTTGAAGTAACGGACCGAGGTATATAAATACATTAAATGACCTTGGACCACAAAGTTGACATTCGATCGGCACAAAACCAATTGCAACTGATTGGGCATTCAAATGTCTATCAGGATTGACCACAATAATGTCTTAATCTGCCACGAAGAGACTGTGATATGCAAACACATAGCTCAAAATGTCAGAAAATATTGAATTTCGCATCGTGATAAAATACACTACCATGAAACAATATGTTAAAATCAAGCATGTCTGGTGATTGTTCACGTTTAACGAGGTTATAGTAACTTTATACAACATATATGCATCTGGTGACTTGAGCAAAATCATAGACGAATACCTCAAACAAACACAAATATATACATGTATTCAAACAAGAAAATGTGGCCTGTCGGCACACGAATGCCCCCGTAGAAGATTGGAGAAACTGTGGTAATTAACAAAAGTTATAAGTATTCATAAGCACAGTTGTGCAGGTCAAAGGCCAAGGTCATATTAAGGACAGCATGATGTCAAGTATGGTGACAAGTATGATGTATTGGACTCCTCTTAGGGATATAGATGTTATGACAGAAATCAAACTTCTTAATGTTTGAAATTGTTCAAAGATGTGAAGGTCAAAAGGTCATGGTCTTATGAAGGGCATCATGGATGTGCGGAATTTGTCCACAAGTTTGATATATTTAAATATTAAAGTAATACATCAAGCGATATAGAAGTTATGACAGAATTGAGAAACTCAGGTGAACTTCTTAATGTGCGAAAAAAGTTCAAGGTTGTGAAGGTCAAATGGTCATGGTCATATAATGGGCAGCATGGACGTGTGGCATTTGTCCACAAGTATGATGTATTGAAATATTACAATAATCCATCCAGGAATATAGAAGTTATGACAGAATTGAGAAACTCCAAGCGGACACACGGACGGACGGACACACAGTCCAAACACTATATGTTTCCGGCTCTACCGAGACCGGTGACATACAAATCCACCCTCCAACAGTTATGTCAAACACGTGGCATTTAATTTATTGGTGCGTAACGGCCTATCAATAGCTAATGTTATTTAAGGCATGACAACGGGCTCGATCCCGTATTTAACCTGCTGCATTGGGGGTGGGGGGGGGGGGGGGGTGCGTGTCCCATAATCGGAACGGAATATTTACATCGAAAAAAACACACCATATTCAGCCCTGAAATTAGAAGGTCCATACCACATCAAAGTCACTTGGCCCATTCCCCAAAAAGTAACAAATAAATCATATTATTCATAGTCATATAGGGGATATAACGAGATTCAACTCTCACATACAAGAATGCCAAAGACGTGCATGAAGGCCAAACCAGTGGTCAGGATTCCGGTAAGGATGAACCATGATCGTTAAATTACCCATCGCATACTCCCACCCGCCACCTACTCAAAGACGTGGGAATCACGTGCAGTCTGTGATTGTCTGTAATAGGCAGATATATGGTAATGTAGTTACACGTTTACTGATATCAAGCAGGTAGAGTCACAAATAATCACAGAGTTTCTCTAATAATTAAAAACAATATGTCACAGTTAGATCATAGTTCTTCCGCATGTACGAGCAGATAATCCTCCAGCGTTAGCAATGGATTATGGATCATACATGCGGATGAACGTGACCTAACCAAATAATCACATCCGGGTGTGATTCTCATGTTCATGCATTGCCCACGTACTGTGTAAATGCAGAAACAAAACGATTACATGTATGGAAGAAGTGACAACTATATTTACCTCTTCTGAAGGATAAGAATCCATTGGTCGCTATATCATACCTCCACTAACCTTATAAAATTGAGTTAATTGTTGGCACATATACATATCGGTGCATACTGATGGTTAGTTATTATCTGACTGGATACATCTGGACTACGACTGATCATGATATCAGGTGCAAATATGGAAAGTGACACACGAATGTAAATCAACGACGGGTGCGTGTTTTGTATACATTAACATAACTTAAATAAATTACCGCGGAGAGTGTGTATGAAGTAATTCAATATGGGTTTTACAAAAACATGTAAGTTTACGGTTAAAATTCCTAGATTATGATTCAACGAGTCTTCCTTCTCGGTTTCAACAAACCATTTTCTAAAATTTGAAATTACGACTGATTTAATTTACTATTACAGGTACATGCCCACTCAGTAGACACACAATGTTCTTTATGGAAATTAAATAAGTGTATACTAGTGTCACTATTCCACCAGTTCTAAAAAGTACGAGTGCCCGCTATACAGATATAATTATCTAGTAATATTTATTTTACTGATAGTGACGCGCGGTGGTATCAGGCTATTTTCATATGCAAATGAGGCATGGTATTTTTTAATTATTTATACTAATTAAATGCGTCACCTAAAAAAAATATACTTTTGACAGATTATAAAGTATGATCATTGCATATCAAAAAATAAATACAGGGAATAAATATTAATGTCCGTTAGTATTATAAAGAACAGTTTGTGCCTATTGAGTGGGCATGTACCTGTAAACGCTAGGCAAACTACAAGCATTATTATAGGAATTAATGGCCTTAGTTTGTGGAATTTATCGGGGTATAAACTTGGAAAAGTCGCGGGAATACTGGACGAAGGCCGGAAGGCCTCGTCCAGTATTCCCGCGACTTTTCCAAGTTTATATCCCCGATAAATTCCATAAAAAGGCCATTCATTCCTTATAATTCCAGCATTTTAAATAAATTCATCAAGAAAATGTGTTTATTTTCCGGTTTTTTAAGAATTATTTTAACTGCGCCTCACGGTTACGGAAAGTAGTTCGGAGTGGGAGTTTACTGGGATATAAATTGTGGACAGAGACTTGCTACGGACCAATCAAATGTTAGGGAATTGTGTAAATATTTTTGTGCTGGAATTATTGACAACTGATTGTAATCGTCAAATCTTCAGTAAATGGATTTCATCGTGGCGCCCACAAATCTCGCATTGTCATCGCTGATCGTGTTACGTTTGCGATGCTATATTAAAGGTACATGCCCACTCAGACATTTTCTGGAAAAATAAACATTCATTTACCATTATCCCACATATTGATTGGCATTATTATACATGTTATAATAGACTTAAATGTCCACACTGATATCAGGGGCGATAACCGTGTTTCATTAAAATGTTAACGGACAACACTATTTATTCCCCGTATTTATTTTTTGATGTGCAATGATCGTACATTATAATCTGTTGAAAATATTATTTGTTCAGGTGATGCATTTAATTAGTATAAATAATTAAAAAAACATCATGCCTCATTTGCATATGAAAATAGCCTGATACCACCGCGCGTCACTATCAGTAAAATAATTATTTTTAAATGAATATATTTGTATTGCGGGCACTCGCAATTTTTAGAACTGTTGGAATAGTGACACAATTACGCACTTAGTTAATTCCTATAAAGAACATGTTGTGCTTACTGAGTGGGCATGTACCTTTAAGATGGATCTTATATAAGTGATGCAGTACTAGTAATATGATACTTAACCGCGTTCTGATTTCATGGGAAACGAGGCTATGCTGAGTTTCTTATGAAATAGGTCAACGAGTTTAATAAGTACAAAATTACATCATCACAAATGTTTTATTTTATTTATTGAATACATACATCATATATTGAAGATATTCCTATGACCTAATACATTTTTGTAGCCGTCTGACTCTCATTTGTATATTTACTACGCTGGTGTATTATGATATAACAGATCGAGTGGCCAGGAAATGATATATTCCATTTATAGCACTAAACACGGATCCAGGAATACACAACAATATACAGAATGCATGGCTAGTGTCTTTTGATATCAAATTTCATTAGGCTAGGTTAGGAAGCGTGTATGAATTCCGAGGCTCGCAGAGGAATTGATACCATTTCCGAGCCCAGCATGATACATTGATATCAGAATTTCGTTGAAGTGAACGCGGACACAATGCATCATCACGCTGATATTATTTCTGTAACATCATGTGACGCCGTCAGTTGGACCAACAAAACTAATGTAGTTACTAATGTGGCCCAGATGTGCGTATCTAATCAATGTAGTCTAGAGGAATAATGCAAATGTTTGTCACCTTTGGGCGTTTAGAGAAATTCAAGATGGCCGCCATAGATCAACCAAATCGAGGAACGTTCATATGCATTTGAAAAATATTTATTTAAATGGCGTTGGTATGATATGCTTTTATATTTAATGCCAATTAAATATCTTAAAGACTGGAAATAGGCACAATGAGGACATTTTACGCCCTTTTTCGATAAAACCGTGCAAACGTGTCGCCAGCCGTAATAGTGGAGAAATGCATCACATAAAAGCCATGATCAAATGGTGTGCGGTACCATTTGGCACGAAAGTCACAAAACAACTCGAGGTTGATAACAGTTTATGTGTTCATTTTATGGCCTAAATACTACCAAAATGAAACATACGTTTCTGTCGCCACACAATTTTCGCAATTTATAGTAATAATAAGTAGTATTTGCCTTATGCGATACACGGAAAGTTTTGTAATTTAGGCATTGTAGCCACGGGAAGTTTATTTTTAACGTTTTCCCAACTAAAACTGTCCAGGTTTGTGTAGACAAAATCAAAATTGTATCCATGTCGCCAAGTTAGCATACGAAGTGCTAGCTGTATGAATCGATGCGTAAATGTAAAACGAAATACCTTTATATCGACTGAGGGCAAATAAAATTAACATAAACATACCATATTTCCTATATTAGCAGGCTAAGTCAGAACATTTAATTTAGCATTTTAAAATGAAACATACGTTACCAGGCTTAAGCAGTACGTGGACGCACACATGGAAATATCTACGGATTTAATATAGGAATAAATGGCCTTTTTGTGGAATTTATCAGGGTATAAACTTGGAAAAGTCGCGGGAATACTGGACGAAGGCCGGAAGGCCTCGTCCAGTATTCCCGCGACTTTTCCAAGTTTATATCCCCGATAAATTAAAAAAAAGGCCATTCATTCCTTATAATTCCAGCATTTGAAATAAATTCATCAATAAAATGTGTTTATTTTCCGTTTTCTTAAGAATTATTTTAACTACACCTCACGGTTACGGAAAGTGGTTCGGCATATGGGAGTTTACTGGGATATAAATTTTGGACAGAGACTTGCTACGGGCCAATCAAATGTTAAGGAATTGTGTAAATATTTTTGTGCTGGAATTATAAGCAGTTGGCTATAACTCCAACGTATGTATATACAATATAAACAGTGGTTATATTGCGAGATATTACTACCTGCTTCAATAATGTCAATTGAATATCACAATTTCAAAAACCACAGTAACGTATGTTTCTAGGCCATTCTGGATACTGGGTTAACATAGCCACTACAGTGTGGTATTGGATTTCAGAAAGCGCATCACGTGATTCTGTAATTACGCCATATTGTTTGCCATATTTTTGAGCGGCCATTGTTTGAATATGTGTGTTTTGTTCATATGTTGACTGATTACTATTGACTGCATATCTCGAAGGTAGGTAAATGTGTTTATATATTAATGTTGTGTATTAATGGCAATGATATGTGTGGCAAATTTGTTATGGATGTCTACTTTGTATGTTAACACTATTGTATTCCTACTCCAGCTACTTCGTATTTTTCAATCAGGAGGTAAAAGAAGTGAAACATACGTTACAATTGGTAACGTATGTTTGAGACACATACATTTGGTGCTAACCACCAGTATGTTGAAAATTATTAAAACATTTGTTATAATCCTATTCAGTACGTGTATTTTAAAGTAAAGTATTACAATTTCCAGGTTACTATCATAATATTTATAAAGAATATACACATTAGTATAACATAGGAGGACAGTTGATCAGATTCACACACATATTTACATTTATTGCTTAAAAAACGGACACTTTTGATAAAATGGGTTTCTAGGATATTTCTAAATGTAATTACGATCATTCTTTTGTAGTTAAACACTATTCTCGATTGAAATATTTGATTTGTTCAGATGCTATAGGCTGTTCAAATTCATCATCATTTAGTAACGTATGTTTCAAATCAACGTTGTTTGGCTTACATTCGCTTAATACGTTACTTGGTGAACAAATAGATGCATACACTTTTAAATAAGGAATACCAGACTAGTGTCTGTTGATATTACGTTTATCAGACGAGGCTAGGAAACGCATATAAATTACGAGGCTTGCCGGGGAGTTCTTTCCGAGAATAATTAACCTGTCAGTGATATACTTGATATCAAATGACACTAGCCTTGTATTCTAATTGTCAGGTCACTTTTCATGTCGAAAACCAACCAGGAATGGCAAATTTACGAAACAAACGTGAACTTTATGAAGATGCGTTATCATTGTGACATTATTCGGCGACGTCATGTGACGTATATCAATGAACTAAACATCAGGCGAATGTAGTTTTGAATCCTGATTTCTCTGATGCAATGTATCAGCAACGATGCCGGATACCAAAATATGTTATCGGATAGGCTTGTATCAGATTAATACATTGCTTGTTACCTGATAAAATTGAATAGTATGCTAAACAATGTCAAATATTCAATGAATGTAATGTACACAATGCATATACCATACCTCATATATATTTCATAAATGCCCCTGTAAAGAGCGGAGATCCAGAAGCGGTACAGAATGAGAGAGAGAAAGAAAATGGATGAAGGTGAAGCGTTTTTGCAACAAGAGCTTAGACGACAAAAGTGAAACTACACGTCGGTTAATCAGCTTAAAGAGCGAGAGAAATGAGAACATAAATATTTGTGCTAAGAAGCATTGAAGGTCAATGAGCCAGTTCAACACTCAGAAACCTACAACACCCAGTAATGACACATCTCTTTCCAAACTAGAGCCATTAACGTCCAGTCAAATGATAGTCAAACTAATAGTGCATAAAAAGAGAGGAAATGGTCCAAAAATACGAAATATGAAACGGGTGAAGCAAGTCAATTATCAATTGTGTGATTAAGGTTCAGATGGATAATTTGGCTACTAAGAAGAAGTGATAGCGGTAGAAATTTTACATTGGATTGTCAATCAATAAGTTTAGGGCAGTATGAAACAGAAAATATATTCTTGAACTTTTTTATTATACTAGGAAAGTACTTTATTTATGGATGTAAATTAAGAAATATTGAACCGACTTTCCCAGCTTCTAAGAACTATTTAAAAAAAAAAAATAGCTTGAACATCAAATAGCAGTAAATAGAAACAAAGCTGAAATACACAATAGAAAATGGAATGGTTTACCGCTAGACTAACTTATTTTCTTCTAGCATTCCTTCCCTTAAAATATTATTCCAACAAAAATAATGCAAACATATAATCATGCTGCTCGTACTTATCGTACTTATATAATTAAACTCTTTCATTTCTTTTTCATTTTTTTTTTACTTACTCTATTTATTTTTTCTCTCTATTTTAATGGACAACATATACATATACAAACAGGTAATAACATGTGTAATATATATTTACTTAGTAATGTAGAAATATGGAATGGAATGTATTATGCACATGCATGTTACTAGTAATATGTCTTGTTTGTACATGTTTTTGTGTGAAAATAAAAAAGAAATAAAAAAAAAATAAGTTGAAGACGTTACAACGAAAACTTCAGATGAAGAAATAAGATGACGCTTGATTCTGAATTAGCACCTAGAAGGAAAACAGATAATTTACTTAAATCTGCAGGAATACGAGATAAACAAGCTGCTGAAAAATCAGAAGGAACTACTGTTTGGAAACGTGGTAATCCACAATCTGAAAGATAATAACAATGACCGTAATTAAGTGGTATATTGAGAGAATCATGGAAATTGATCAGGAATAAAATGGCCTGGATTACACAAAAGTTTACATTCATGTCACAGAAGAAATCGTTGTTTCAGTGGCCGAATCAAGAAGACAGTATTTGGTGTACACGTTCAGATAGCATACACACACGTATCATTAACGCTCAGAATTCATGTGGAAAATCGGGTAGGGTGTTTACAGTCGTGGCGGATGGTGCAACAAGAATTGAAAGATGTTTTGAAGAAATGAACATTTAATGACACATACGTTACACTGCGTTCTGAAATGAACACTTTACCAGATTTATAGACGTTACTTTTTGGAGTTATAATGTTTGAATGTTTAGCACTACGTTCCTTTGAATATTTGCAAATTGTTATACATATATCATAGGTGTATTGTGTAAATACTACAATTGGTAGTATGTCAGTTAATATTTGAAACATACGTTACATTTAAGACCAACCATTATTTTTCTTGACAAAATGAGGTTTGTTTTCTAATAACGAATCGATTTCTCATGCCTGAAACATAAAACTTAAAAATATACAACAAATTAATGCGCTTAGATAATACTTACATGTAACATGTGTTTACATGTGCAAGTCACTGGTGATATACATGTACATCTAACTTAGCATATCACCACTGCAATTAGCCATTTATGATTAGTTCTTTGTTAATTTTGTTTAAATATCTACTCTTTGAAACAATATGTAGTTGTCACAGGCAAGTGCTGCTGATAATTATGTAATATAGTTTATGTTTATGACTGCAACTGTAGGTCATATCACATTAATGTATTTTAATTAAAAATATGTAACATACGTTACATATCCATCTCCTTATAAAGACAAGTGGAAAGTGATAATGTATTGTTATATTGCAAATAACTACTTAAATGTTTTATCTTGACTGTTCATGGTACTTGTTAAACACTATTTCTGGTGTGTATTATGCAAATACGATGTAGTTATACGATTCGAAAAGGTTATAAAATAATCGTTTCCCTTGTGTTTGGTCATTACATTCTTTTAGAAATGGTGTTGTGGTTTCCCTGTTATACCAAGGATAAGTACTTCCATTCGTTTCCAGAATACCACTATCATACTTACTGAGTTGATAGAAATATAATTGATTGCTATCATTTTAAAATAACTGAGATACAAAAGTTTGTTATAATTCAATGTGAAACATACGTTACTTGAAAAAATCAGAGGTTCTGATAAAAGTACTGTCAGTACCTATCACCACTGAGATTGTTCAAACCCTCTTTGATATGAATACTCAATAACTATTGTTAAAATATGGATAACATTAAAAGGGAAAATTAAACAGTCGTGTTTTCATTTTTTACCATGAGCAAATGCATGCTCTTATTGAGAAATAGCGCTTAAGTCATTTTCAAATTCAAGATGGCCACCAACAACTCAGAATTTAAGGAATTAGTAACAGTTGAATTTAATAGAAATGTAATAATGAGCTAATAAACTGATATTATATATAGTGTTCCCATCACAACTGTAGAGAATGTGGTTATCTGTATATTTTAAACAGAATTAGACAAACTGCAATTACAGAATGGCCGCCATTCAAATGCACCATCAGGTAAAACTGATAGGCGCGAAGTAAATTGACATTTAAGTATTCACCGGTATACGATATACTAGGCGATAAAATAAATAACTGGTTAAAGTTCAATACAATTTTAATAATACGAACAACAATGTAAGTATTTGATTGTGACTGGAGTTTGTTTGTTTATTTATTTGTGTTTAACGGCCTATCTATGACCAGCTATGACCGGCTATGGTCATGTAAGGGTTCGATCCCGTTTTAACATGCAGCATTGAGGGGGGGATCCCAAAATCAGAACGGAATATTTACATTGAGAAAAAATATATTCAGCCCTGCAATTATAATAACCTGACCTGGTGCCAGGTTCATACCACACCAAAGTCACTTGGCTTATGAATAAGTGTAATACTCACATAACCAGATTCAACTGTCACATTCAATATGCCAAATACGTATGTGAGGGCCAAACCAGGTCTCCAGTCGGAATTCCGGTAAGGATGAACCCCGATCGCTAAATTCAGTTACCCATCACATGCACCTACTTGCCACCCACTATTGTGATTAGAGATATGGATCAGTAAAACCCATTATTGTTTGCCCTACATTCTCAACCAATGAAAACACTGCATTTCGATTTTTCCATCCGAATTAATCGCGCATTAATTGCGACTGTTTTTCCCCAATATCTATTAAATGTAATCATTACTTTTCACAATAACTCAATCCCCATATTTGGAACGAGAGGCTCCGGCCACTGTCGGTTCGACGGTCTGTGCAAGCGCTCAGGCCAAGGAATTTAATATTTGAGAATATTTCCCGTATTTGAGACAACCATCCATATCGCATCGCTGTAATTTGCCGATTTGCATACACAAAACTTACGATACATTGTACATTCCTTGAACACGTCGAAAGTTGACGAATATTTCATGGTATCAACTGTTGTCGTCATTTAGGCAAAATGTGACATATGTAAATAGAAATATGTAGATTACGGCGATGGCGTTCAGTGTTAAACATATCCGTCATCTCAAGTTTCCAGATTGTAATGACAAATGAGACGACGCGTCATGTAATTTTGTACCTAAACGTATGCTTGTTATTTTGATAATCAATAAATAGCATCGAAAGTTTACGAAATTTTCATAGCAAATGCGGAATACCATTCAATAACTTTTGACATCATTCATTGAAAACATTGTACATTTTGTAAATATTTTTTGTTCAATAATGCACATGCATTTAGGTACAACATCACATGGATTGTCTGAAATGTCAGATGTTGTCCAGATACCCGGCCGATGTGTGCATGCACCACTGTTCTGGCAGCCAATCAAGTGATACTAAATAATGCTGTGTTTACAACTGCGTGAATGGGCGAGCAAAGCAATAGTACGTTATACGTCATACATTGAATTGTTAGTAAATTATTTTACTAAAATATCAGTATATTAACTAGAACTATTATGTGTATACTCAACTCAGCCTGTGCACTAACCCATGCAAACCCATGCCTGCACTGTTTGTCATTCATTCTATGGATCGATGTTCATTCTTCAAGCTAACAGCATTGATCCATATCATGTTTTATGTTGCCAGGTTTCGTCAGTCATAAACTACATATACATGTAGTTGTTAGTATGCTTATGCTTGAAAGCGAACTCTATAGTGTTTGCTGTATCCCATGAATACACTGGACTGAATCAAGTTGGCTTGCCATATTTGCGAAAGTCATATGGAGTCAATAGTGTGTAATATTCATCGCACAATTATCTCTCGCGCTTTCTTTTGTTGGTTCCCTGAAACAATTTTCAGAGCCCTGGTTGGAACAAATTTAGGGCATGGTAGGCATGCGTGTGAACCGCATTTCTTCGACAAACATCGGATCAGCTTTAGGATGTCCATGGGTGCTACTGGTTTACCATCCGGTTTCGTGATAGGATTCCAGGAATCATCTTCATGTGACCAAACAAAGTCGGCAGGATAAAGCGGAAGGTCTGCATCCAGTGAGTGCCGCCATATATACATATGTTGACGTTTTCGGAATATGCTGCATTAGTTGGTGGCAGAGAGTTAAGTTTCGGTGCTGATGTCATGCTTCGCCCCACCTTTGAGGACCACATCATTCTACGAGCATATGTGGTAGAACTGCATTGTGAAAGCCCATAACAGTCGAGAATGAACGACGTCACCTTTCCACTGCTGATATCTTTCCGATCCAAAATAAAAAGGCAACCGTGTCACACCCTGTTAGCCCATGCATACTGAAAAGATGTAGAACAATATCACGATGCTTGGCATACGTTTCTTTACTGTCAATTACATAACATCCTTTGGCCGGTGCTACCATCATGACATGACCAGTCAGGTCACTGGCATGATATACATTGGGAAGCAGAATGAATATGTCCGTGTCGTCAGAAACAATGAGCAAGGATCTGGCACCGATTTCAGACGCTTGTATCTGCCTATTTATGCGTTGATCTCATGTCGTGTCTCTGAGTGATTTCAATTGGTACAGGGTCTTGTCCAGTCATCACCAACGTGTGAGTAGTGTAGATGGATGTGTCTGGATTGTTCCGGTTATCATTACACATCAGATCAATCAGTTGGGCCTGACTTTGTAAGTTTGTAATGCTTTCCCTATACCTATCAAACACGAGATATACGTCTGATTGTTTCAGGTGACCTTCCAGGTATGTTCGGAATCTTTGTATGTAGTCCTGTACTATCTCTGAGGAAGGCCACGGTATCACCCATAATATTGCATTGACATCTAGGTAAATGGCATCTACATTAGATGTTGCTTCAGATTGAGAACTAGTGATATCAGCTCGTAGAGTGTTCTTCAAATTTGATTTGGATTTGGATGTACTGAGATGTCTCTTCTCATCGAGCATTGCTGGGGGATATGGCGCCAGTTCATAAGAGAGAAGCTCATCTGTATGTATCAATGCCATGAGAGCTCGACTGTAGCTGTTGCCCTAGCATATACAATGATGTGCTTTCATGAGGCGGCTATGTGATAACAGTTCTTGGAATATTCTGGTGAAAACTAACTAGCCAATTAATATCAAACTCGTTACTAAACTAATTTACTAAGTGACACAGCTTTGCCACTCTCGATGTTTATAATTTCAACATTCTCTGTCTGCTGAGATGGGTCAAGGGGTTGATGCATACCTTATTGTATATAGCTACCATCTTGGATTTTTAATATTTAGATATGCAAATGAAAAGTGTTATTGATTCATATGTCATTTGACTAGTATATATCGAGGATAAACAATTTTGCACAATGTTGTATATTTTGGCGGCCATATTGGGTTTTAAATATAATTGAATTTATTTTAAATACACAGCAATTTTCATTATATGCACTCACATATGAGTGCAATATTATTTAACACTTATTGTCCATTTTTGTAAAACTAAAATATAATTTCTCAATTGTATTGATATATGGCGGCCGTCTTGGATTTCTCAAAATGCCCAAGGGTGACAAATTCACATCACCCTGGATATTATTACACATGCCCTACCCAACAAAAAGCAGCGATGAAACAAACTTTAGCCGAGAATTGTGGGTCAACTAACTTTATGATAACTTTCTGAAGCCCAATGCATCTAAATGCTAATTCTTCATGAAGCAGGTGACCTACTTGGGACACATTGAATCTGAGGATGGAAAATCAGACTGATCCTAAGAAGACCGAAGCCGTTAGAGCCTGGTCAATATGCTGACCAACAAATGATGTTCAAAAGTTTCTTGGATTTAGTGGCTACTACAGATGGTTCGTCAGGAGTATGCCAGTATGGCACGTCCTCTCAACGAGGCGGAAAGGGGCGGAAATCAAATATGAAAGCATCACCATTCGTATGGGGCCATCAGCAACAGTAAGGCTTTGAGAAATGGAAGACTGAACTTATCATCCCACCTGTCCTAGCTTATGCCGATTACAAGATTCATTTTTAGCTACACGCATACGTGTCTGCATCTTGACTGCGAGAAATGCTCTATCAAAATCAGGATGGGACAGAAAGTGTCATCGCTTATGCCACAAGAAGTCTGAAGCTAGCGGAGAAGAATTATCCGGTGCATAAGGTATTAGGTAATATATAAATACACTTGACTTTGATGATAATGGCTTCATAAGAGTTGTGTGATATATGAATATAACATACATGTATGTGAATATTGTCTTGTTAATGTGTACTATATGGGGCCATCTTTCCGCATTCTTTGTATGTACAAGCCATCGTACAGTTTCACCACTTTGTGCATTTGACACATACAGCAAACAATATGACAGTAAACCAAATAAAAGTTGGTGCAATACATAATTGACAGGTATGACAACGGCAAGCTATACATATTATGCCAGCAAACTATACAAAAGACGAGATATCTGAGCATTTCTCCCATCAATCTCAAAGTAAATTTCAACGTGTAAACTTTCCAATCTGATACACAGCCTATGTTACTGTACACGTTACCTATAGGTCAAGCCATATTTACTCGCATAGTAGGTGAGTAGAAACCAGGGACAATATACTAAGTTAACTGCTTACATGTCACTGGATTTGATAGCTAATAACAGTACAGTAGTGGGTATATATGGTATGTGTTGGGTGGTTTGCCAGGTAAAAGTAATGCACTGTGCGACTTTCTGTGTATGAATTATTTATAATGGTGGTTCATATTGTTAAAAACACAGGCACAAACCTGTCCAGAAAACTGACATATTTGACAGTTTGGTGTAATATAATTGATAGGAGTCCGTTCTCCTGGCTTTTCTACATGCGATTAGCTACATTATATCATATGTTCAACTTCACATTTTGAGTTATTTGTCAAACGGCAGAACAGGTGAAACTGGCTGATAGCTGGAACACACAGAGATGGCCGACTTGGCCACCCCATGTGCCGTATAGGATACAGAAAAGAGGCAGTGTTCACATAAATGCTATACATATATTCCATCACATTTACGAAGCAATTATCTTTGTATCAAACGATGATCAGGTATATAGTTGGTCCATAAGTTGGAGTTCCTGGCTCTCAAATGGGCAGTCTGTCAAAGACTCAAAGGTTCCAATACTATCTACACGGTTCAACTGTTGAAGTACCGACGGACAGCGACTTACAGATATACTAGCTACACAATTAGATGCCGCAGGCAAGGATGGGTGCAGAGCTGTCACACTATAAGTTTAGTCTGGCCTATAGAAGTGGAAACAAATGCAGACGTTGGTGCCTACTCCATGCAGTCAGAGGGCCCCGCCGACAACACTAATACTAGGTTCCTGGATGTTCTAAAATCCATTAGTTGTCCAGTTAACGTAATCGGCAACGAGCACGCTTCTCACCAATGCGGCGCCATGTATGTGATATGGTATGGTGATCGCCAGATCGGAATAGTGGGTTTCCTCCGGGTACTCCTGTTTCCTCTCACATTAAGGACCGCTCTTACACATTCGCCTATGCTAATGAAAGCATTTGTCTGTAAAAGTTGTAAAATATATAAGAGTTTAAGCATGAAAGTCATCTCGTTTGCAACGTCAGCTGAATCAGTGAAATATCAATTCGTGGATGATTGGAATTTATCGGCACGACATCAAATATATATATTCCAGGAGCTACTGAATGCAACTTCAGTGAAGTCTCATTAAGACCATGACCTTTCCTGGATACTCTAGGTTGGCGCTAGGATTTTGAAATGACAGCTGTTTTACAGCTGCTCCAATATTTGTAAACACTTAATACTTTTGTCAATACTTTCTGAAATTCTTAGTAGCCAAACTGTAAATTTATTAAATATTAGTAGCCAAATGACTACTGCGGCTACAAGTGTCGCCAACCTAGATACTACAACTTGTCAACAGAAGCCAACGAGCGTCTGCTCATCAGGTTGAGGCACACACACAACTTCCTCTGGCCGGCCTGCCAATGGATAAATACATACGAGACACGTCATGTGATTTTGTACCTTCGGACATCTGCGTAGTTTCATGAAAAACGTTTACAAAATTTACAATATTTTCTGTAAATGGAGTCAAATCCCCAATGTACTCTGAAAATGTTGTCAACTTTTGACTTTATTTGTGAAAAATATTGTAAATTTTGTAAGCGAAAGATACGAGTGTGCCAGACAGCTACTTGCAGAAGGACACAATAAAGCCCCGCACCAGAACTAATGAACATTACATCAACATGCATCGCCAATGGAATTAGTCTGCATTGATCTTCTATCACTTGAAACTCCAAAAGGAGGTTATGAGAACATTTTAGTTATAACGGGTCATTTAAGCCCCTATGCTCAAGCCGTGCCAACAAGAAATCAGACATCCAGAACTACAGCATGCGCACTATTCGACAATATTTACATCAATAAGAGGCTTGAAAAACACCGCAAAACGATGCAACGCGAGTCTGCTATTGACTCTAGAATTACTCCGTCACAAGTGGCAAAAACGGTAACACCTATGGGTGGCTGGGTTGTGGACCGTGATGCATGGTGCAATTGGGGGGGGGGGATCCATCGACATTTTATAGCAAAAGAGTGGCAGTGAAAATATGCAAATGTTAACCATTTTCCTAACCCTAACCCAAAAAACGTAGGTCAAGGAAATGTGGATAGGTGGGAAAGTTGTGGTGATCGATGTGACAAATTATATTTTAACATACAATTGATTACAAATTAATTCTCAAGTAATTATTCGACTACAATTGTTTTCAAAATAATCACCATATGTCTGTAAGAGGCATACAAGTCCCAAATAATAAAAGTATAGATAGAAGTTATGAAAGAATTGAGAAAGTCTTGCGAATTTCTTAATTTTACGAATCCGACGTCGCCCCCACCCATTTATCATCTCTGTTAGGCTGACAAACATTGGCCCAGCGGTTCGGAAGCAGAAGACGTTTGCAATTGTGGACGGACAACGAAAAGCGGCAATAATAACTCACTTGAGCCTTTGGCACTATGTTTCTACAAATATTGGAGCAAATATAAAATAGTATTGTGTTTCTTCGTTTCTATCCAACCACAATGATACCACGAACTTCATTCCTATTGTAATTGACTACAACCATCTTAGCAAACATCATATATCCTCAATAGGGCATGTAAGCATAGCATCCTGTGGTTTAATGGGCTTAACGTTCCAGCAACAGCTAAGGTAATATAAAGACGGGACCACAGTAGTTTTTGGACTTTAATAGCACTTTTTGATCATTCAAATAGGTGATATCACCCATTCATTCTGAAATAGTGATATCACCCTTTCGAATAGGTGATATCATCCATTCATTAGGAAATGTGTTAGTCCATGTACGTACGTGCGTTCGTGCGTACGTTAGTAACACATTTAGTGTTACAATAACTTATGAACCGCTTCCTCGATTTTGATAATAGTTGGCCACAATGTATGTCTATGGATGGTGTTTATTTTGCATACGACCCAAGTTTGACCGCCCAAGGTCAAGCTCACTGTGGACCTATGTTTACCTTCTTTGTAAGGCAATTCGGTTAGAGATTCTGTCTTTATTCAATAGCGTATGAACCGCTCCACCCATTTGAATAATATGTGGCCACAACGTGTGCCTATGGATGGTGCTTTGTTTTGCATACAACCCACGTCCGACCGCCCAAGATCAATGTCACTGAGGACTTATTTTCACCTTTTTTGTAAGGCAAATGCATTTAGAAAAACTGTATTATTATCAAGGCTGCAACCGAGGGGATTAGCCTCGTAATAACGATGCCCTTGTTATCGTAGTTATATGGGACGTTACTTTCGATGTTCCAAGTTCGGTAATCTATTTGTAAGAGCTAGACTGGTGCATAATTACTAGTATGCTATACATGTCTATACAAGTACACCGAGTAAGGTTCTGCATACCTCGGCCCCGTGTTAACGTGTCGTTTTGCCGTTACAGCCGACGGTGAATAAGAATCAGTCAATATAATGTCACATGTTGAAGACTCCGACCTAGCACCCAGTAAATGGCACATTCGAAAAGCATTACCCCACCCACCCATTTTTGTTAGACTATACTGTTTTATGAAACTGTATAGTTTAACAGAAATGTGTGTGTGGCTATACAGTTTTATAAAACAGTATAGTCGAACAGAAATGGGTGGGTGGGGTAATGTTTTTCGAATGGGCCATTTACTGGATCCTATGTCCGAGTTTTCCACCTGTGGATAACTCGGCCCGTGTTACCGTTACAGGCCTGGAGCGGCAATTGAAGGAGACGGCGACGGAGATCTTCACCGCCGGATATTCCTCCCATAACGGGTCCGCCATCCGCCCCGCCCTCAGCCACACCCCCGTGTATGTCGACCCCGACCCCTGCCAACATCCCGTGGAGGAATGGCGGCGGGCCAAATCCGAGGCCCGTACATCGGCAGGCGGGGTCGCAAACCCGGCGTTCTTATCGAATGGAATGTATTTCAATGACAACACTGATCACAATCAGAACTTTTCGTCGTCGTTGATCGAGTTGGACACGACGCCGATTAAAAAAAATATAACCAGTTCGAAGACGGATAACTCGGCGCCAACGAGTCAGCATATGTACGGAATTAGCACGCACCATAGCTTTAAAAGACATGATGCGCCAGCACAGCTAAGTTTCCCGCTAAAAATGCAGTTACATGTCCCACCATGCCGACCGGAGTTGCCCCCGTCGCGGACTGACGATACACCCCGGCCTCAGACATTCCCCGACGACTTGAATATCATAACCCCGTCTGTTCACAAGGCCAAGGTGCGGAAAGTGTGCAGCACGCCCAAACGGTCGAAACCCCCTTCATTAATAAACCATACCACGCCGCAAGGCGACAGTCCGCGCTACAGCGGCGTGTCTAGAAGTCCGCGATACAGACAATCCGCGGTATAACGGGTCGCCGCCATATACATGTATGCTGTTCTCCTCTGGATCTGTGAAGAGTATCGACCAGCAGACGTCGCCGCCTAGCAGGATAAATGTCGCTAGATCCATAGAGAAGGTGTCAAGTGTCTAATACCCCATTCCTAGGCGCGATGTAGCGAATACCGCCCTGCCCAAGGACCGGACATAGTGAATACCGTTAGTTGCGGGCAGTAACTCTGCAAACCTCCCGTCCGTAGTATGTATGCAGAGTTACGTTCCACAAATATGTCTATGCCTTGGGCAGGATGGTATTTGCTATGTCTGGGGAAGAGGGTATTCGTAGTTGCGGGCAGTGATTCTGCGAATATCCCTAGTTGCGGGCAGTAACTCTGCAAAACTCCCGTACGGACGGTACGGGAGTTTTACAGATTTGCTGCCCGTAACTACGAATACTCTCTGTTCCGGGTCCGGACATCGCGGAGATCTTTCAGGATCACACCAATGCGAATCACTGGGGGTGTCACTTCACTGACAGGCACGCACACAACTAGCTAATGAGTATCTACACTGTTGAAAGCATGACTCGTGTTTCAAGCTAATGAGTCTCTACACTGTTAACAACATGACTCGTGTTTCAAGGTATTGAGGCTCTACACTGTTGACAACATGACTCGTGTTTCAAGCTATTGCGTCTCTATACTGTTGACAACATGACTCATGTTTCAAACTAATGAGTATCTACACTGTAAAAGCATGGCTCCTGTTTCAAGCTATGGAGTCTCTGCACTGTTGACAACATGACTCGTGTTTCAAGTTAATGAGTAGCTAAACTGTAGAAAGCATGACTCCTGTATCTACATGACTGGAGTATCTACACTGTTGACACCATGACTCGTGTTTACAACATGACTCGTCCTATTTCAAGGTATGGAGTCTCTACACTGTAGAAAGCATGACTCCTGTTTCAAGGTATGGAGTTTCTACACTGTATAAAGCATGACTCGTGTTTCAAGCTAATGAGTATCTACACTGTAGAAAGCATGACTCGTGTTTCAAGCTATGACGTCTGTACACTGTTGACAACATGACTCATATTTCAAGCTAATGAGTATCTACACTGTTGACAACATGACTCGTGTTTCAAGCTATGGAGTCTCTACACTGTTGAAAGCATGACTCGTGTTTCAAGCTATGGAATCTCTACACTGTTGACAACATGACTCGTGTTTCAATGATGAGCAATGCAAACCCTGGCCAGATTGGCTGCAGTCACGACCGCAAATTACCTCACCCAGCAGCTTACACATTACATATAGCTATTTACAGATATCGATATCTGACATTGAAGATGGTGGGTGGGGTAATGTAATATGTTCGGTAATTGGCCACATTTCTGGCAATAGATCCGACACAATCACCTATAACTGTAGCAGATAGTACATTATTCAAGTCAAAGCTAGAAATAAACTACAATGTATATGCCCCATCTACTTACACTGTCTGTAACCGACAATTACAAATTATTAAAAATGTTTATTGTACTTGTAATGTAGGTTCCAGTTATCAAAGTTGTTCTATCGCCTGCGTTTCTATTCACTGCAAAAGTAACCCAAATGATTTGTCTGTAATGCAGCGCGACTTGTAAGTCGCCCTGCGTTACAGACAGCGAATTCGGGTTGTGCAAGAAGTTGCAAATTCCAGACAACACAGCTTGGTTTCCAACGAGAAGTATAGGTTTATGTATCTAACATAAATATATAACGACGAACAGTTTCATGGAAACACAACACGGCATATCATTATATTACAAATACGGTATGTATTCACACGCGCATGTCTCATCGTGCGTTTATATACATGTAAATAATTATATTTACAAATAAAATATAAATACTTTATGGGATCACGTTTTGTTTATTAGACACTGTGAACGATCGCACGACGTTGGGACACAGGTGGAAGACTCAGACCTGTGTGACAAAACAAATGCCCATTACAAATTCCAATTACCCCACCCACTTGGTCTCGTACTGTACTGCGCTATCTTTATAGCACAGTACATACAATACGTGACCAAGTGGGTGGGGTAACGCGATTTTATTAATGGGCATTTTTTCGTCTCACAGTTCCGAGCCTTCCACCTGTGCGTTGTGAGTATTGTATTTACATCATCGGCACCCACTGGTGAATAACTCGGAGCTGTATTAGCAAAATGGTTTCAATTATGTTTACAAACCAGCAGAAAAGTCAGAGAAATACAAATTTCCTAAACGACCACAAAGCCATACGTGTAGTGAGCGAAATCTCGGAGAATCGAGAACGCCATGCAGTGGAATCTCTCTAAATCTGAAACCAAGAAAACAGCTGTGATCTTATTTTTGATAAGTTTCTTGGTCATTTATCTCAGGTGATAATGTCTTTTCGTGATTGCATAGCGCACAACTACGACTCAGAATGATCAAATGTCTGATTTACAGTGAAACCTCTATAAACCGGACACCCTGGGAACCTCCCAGGGTGTCCGGTTTAGAGAGGTTTCACTGTAATTCCTCAATTAAGACAGGCCATGTGAGTGTGTACCTAAGAAGATGTGCGATTTTTCACAAACAAAATATTTACAGAAACTGTGACGTTACATACGGAAACTATCGTAAATATTTTTTCATGAGACAGCACGGCACATCTTCTTGGGTAGAATACCACATTGCCTGTCTCAATTGGACAAGAGGCCAGCGTCACTCGTGACCCAGTACGACACAATCCACGAGACGTCGGTTGTAATACATGTACATGCGGACGGCAACCATACTCGCTGAAAGTCCAATTCTGTGACATTGACACTATATAAACACAGGTGTTTAGTTTAAAACAATATTTATTCGACAGTATATGGTACAATACAAGGTATACAATGACAGGGATATGAAAACAAGCGTGAAGCTTATATGAATTCGTCTCACACAGGTGTTTGAACAGATGGTCAGAATGTTGGTGTCTTATGGGTATTTTGATGGATTTTGGGTAGATTTTGGTGGATTTCGTTGGATTTTGGTAATTTACATAGTTGTGTGCAACTACTAATGCTCAATCATTACACACGACAGCAATCATCAATTATCGACACATTCACCGTTCCGAATTTTAGGGCCCCTTTCTTAATGTCAAAATACATTGTAAATTCGTACTTATTTTACTCGCGGGAGGTGGCTTAAATCGTATGTTGGTAACAATGCACCCAAACCACCAGATATACCGAAATAACCCATAGCACACTGAAATATGAACCGTTCTTCAATAATCTGTATACAATGAAATCGCCATGGCTCGAAATGCCACAGGCCTGCATATTTTGTTCGAGTGATCGTATCTTTCGAGCCATCGCATCTTGCGATTTAGGTATATTTAGGTATATTTGTCGACTACTGTACCCGTCGAAGCATAATAGAGTGTATCCATGTTTTAGATGATAATAGTATTTATTCGCAGATTAAAGTTATCATGTGGAATTAAATAAATTATATTTAAATGTATTTACAAAACTGTCTTTATTTCAAGTATTATCAAAAGATCCAGTATTTACTATAATGTCGCAGGTGGTTGTGATGTCACACGAAACAGTGGGGCATGGGCCCAGCTCAAACGATGTTGTTTACGGCGCCCATAAAAAATCGGGAATCAGTCATGAATCGTAAAATATTGCGACGCAACAAAATGTGCTTTATGCTACTTAGTTTGTGACCAGTATAAACGCTCATCAACGTACAGACTCCTGCAACTTGATATGGGTTCACTATTTCATTATATTATGCATCATGAATAGCTGTCGAGGACGAACATTTCACGTCCTGAACTGAATATGCAGGCCGATTTAATGCTGCACCGATCGGAAATTCAGTAAGAGGAAATCATGTTTGTCACGACCAGTCATCTCTGCCTAACTAGGAAGTGTGGTATTATTAATGTGCGTTTTTCGTTGTAACTCTGTTAAATGCGCCGAGTGGCCGAAGCCCAGAATATTTAATAAATCGCCGTATATCGTTGATCGCTATCAACAACGTTAACGACCAAATTGCACCACTTGAAGCAATTAAATATACAGGTAGAGCGCGGCTCGGTCTTTGATCGTAATAAATCGGACGCGGAGGTGCGAAAATTAGCCAAGCCCAAACTTCGACATGACTTTCGAATCATCGTATAGCAAAATAGCGAGAAATGAGTCCGCGGGACTTGAAAAATGTTTCGAGGGATCGCATTTTTCGAGGAGTTGCATTTTGAACCATCGCATGTAAAATACATTAAACATATAGGGACAATTATCGGGGCCGCGACGCTATTTCCAGCGAGCCCGACATTACGAGTCATCGCATTTTGAGCGATCGCGATTTCACTGTATATAAATAGCTCCCAAGTAGACACAGCCGCCTGCGTTACTATTGCCCATATTATCAACGTTTCTGAACATTTATTGGCAATGCCAACTTGAAATCAAGCAATTTGATTGTCTGAGCCTGAGCTGTAACACAGCTCAGACTTAGCCAATCAGTGTGTTTGATTTCAAGCCCAAACTTCACGTATTTTTAAATGAAGAACTTGACAAATATTGGCAAGTTTAGCATAGGCGGCGGTAGTGTATCAATGTTCAGCCCTGTCAATGGTGTTGGAATAAAATAACGATTTCAAAGTCAATATTCTGTCACTATCAATTTATTTATTGGCGTTTAATGGCCTGTCAACAGCTGAGGTCATTTTAGGCCGAGTTAGCGGGGCCAACTCCTGTATTTCACCTGTACGGGTGGAGGGGTTCGGTAATCCAAAAATCAGAACTGAATGTTTACATAAAAATATATATTCAACCCCGCAATTGGAATAACCAGATCTGGTGCCAGGTCCTCAGCACACAATAGTCAATTAGCACCACTCCCTAAAAGTACTATGAGTAGTACTACTACGAACAGATCTCGGCAGATTAATCCTTTCACACAAAAGTAACTAGAATGGAGTTTGATACGTTAATTTTGCAACCAATCAAATCACCACAGAATGATTTTCAGACCAGTCCATTTATGAACATGGGGTGTTTTTGTTCTCAAAAGTATGTAAATTACTTGCAAAAAGTGCAGATCCTGATGAGACGGCTCGTCACGAGCCGGCTATCCTGGATCTACACTTTTTGCCAATACCACAATACAGGCATGTAGTGTTGAAATGGTTAAAGGGGTTGCGCACCCCGGGCCTGCATATGGGCCTGATTATAAACATTACAACTTGAAGTAGTTCGAAGGACGTTCAAACAAAATTGGACATTTGGAATCGAAACAATGGCATAGCCCTAGATGGATCAGAGACAAATACAATCTAGTTTCGCGTTGCCTCTAATCCTGGGGCCCATTTCACTAAACTCCGTACGATTAAAATGTTCGTAAGTGAAAACTTATGATAGTCTGTAAATTTCACATTACATTAACAATGTTTTCTTGTAAACAGTTATTGGATTTACATTTATTGAGTAAATCCATCAATTGACCTTTCCAGGCGATCCTAAATTAGCACTTACGAACATTTTAGTCGTACGAAGTTTAGTGAAACGGCCCCCAGCACTGTTGTAGCTAATAGTTACGCAACTCTGCATCACAATGTGACATAACCATAACCATAATTTAATGTAACAATGGTTGTTAAGTATACCAAGTATACCAAGTATACCAAGTTGAATAATGTATATTTAGTTAGCTAGACAAGCCTAAAGGGAATTTCCAGAGTGGAAAATGGGACACAATTGAGAATGCAAGTAAGGAATGAGAAATAATGTTAGGTACACACTCTTGCACGTGATGGTCGTCGTATATTAGGTTAGTATTTCTAGTATGGAATGGCTTGGATGAAAACTGTAGATGTAGTCCGTCGGACAAGCTACATGTATGTACGACGGACAGACAGAGAGGCACATATTAACAATAATTCCCTTCTCTGTTGTCGTGGGTCTGTCACCTCACAAATCACAGGCATAGATATTGGTGCAGACACACACAACGTCATTGTAACCATAGTTTCACCGAAACACATGTAAGTACAGTGGAACCTCACTAAACCTGACACCAAAAACACATGGGATCTAATTGTTGATGAGCTTCTGTCATTTAGCTCAGGTGATCGCATCACACTTATGGCTCATAATGATAAAATGCCT
This sequence comes from Conchocele bisecta, assembly GCA_029237695.1. Taxonomy (NCBI): domain Eukaryota; kingdom Metazoa; phylum Mollusca; class Bivalvia; order Lucinida; family Thyasiridae; genus Conchocele; species Conchocele bisecta. Next base: position 133,688,946 of record CM055266.1, read on the forward strand.
GATTTATAGTGAAACCTCTCTAAGCCGGACACCCTGGGGACCCCCCAGGGTGTCCGGTTTAGAGAAGTTTCACTGTACTAGGTTACGAAAAGGCCACTGGTAATGATAAACGTCGTCTATTAAGATTTACGTGTACATCCTTCTGTTTCCTGTAATCCCTTCCCACACTATTCGATCTCGGATAATTACCTGTCTCGTTACCATAACAATCTAACTCATCAATAGTGTCCTCTAAGTGGATAGTGGTTAAAATACTCTTCTTCGACATAGCGGCACATTTTGGTATCACAAAATGAACGTGAGTATTTTCAGTGCAGGGGTACAGTGGCGACTTTGGATATGTCTGGTGAGTAGCGTCGTCATCTGTCGACGGCAAATCTGAGGGCAGGTCGCTGTCTCTCATCCCGATGGAACTTCGCGGCGACACCGTGGAGCCGTCGCCGTCGTCGTCGCCGTCGTCGTCTTGTGACACCTGTCGACGCCAGGACACGTCACATAGGCCGGCATCAAGAGCGTCGCAACGGCAGATCAGTTTACTCTCGCGTTTCAGTTCCTTTATAATGTGAGAGTAATGGCCTTTTGATTCCAAAGCGTGAATGACCTTTTCAACAACCGGTTTGTTATGAACATGTTTGTTACACTCTGTGCCTAGTTTCTGCCACACTGAATCTAAATCTTTATCTGAATGGTTGTAGGAAACTATTTCTTCATACAATTCATCTGATATGGCACCAATACTCCACACGTGGTCGGCAATAAGTCGGATATTGACGGAACGCCTCAGTCTACAAAACGCACACATCTGCATGTTACTTTCCGCGTGTTTGTTTTTATGGAATGTACTCCATACAGTTTTTGTTACCTCCGGGCTGAATTTTTCTACGCAGTCAAGAAACGATTTAATTACGCTGTAGGAGCGACCCTTGATCAGTCGTACGATGTTCCGCATTTCGTCCTTCGGGTTGGGGCATTTCCGGATGGCGGTGCACTCATCCTCTGTGACACAGCCAGCGTTGATGAGGAAGTCACCCAACTCGCAGCACGAGAAGGGGACAGTCTCCACCATGGCCACAATGTTCGCCTGTAACCCCCGACCCAGCCGGTCGCCTTTATTATCGCCTGTCGAGCGCTGTCGGCCACGCCCTGGGGAGACACACATGCGCTCGTATACTATGATGTGTGATCACGTGTTATCAGAAAAATGTGACACTATGTAAGAAGGGATTAGTGGAAGACATCTGCGACTTAGTCCCCTACATTCACTGATCCTTTCAATTTTCTTGAATACATTTCAAACGGCACATTGGCCAAGTAATGGACAAGTATTAATTATTATTACACTCTTGCAAATTATTTGCACGGGTTTCGCTGTGAGAGAAAACCCGTAATCAACTCCTTACAAATACTACACAGTGAAGAGAACACCCGTAAGTGTGCGCTTGTTTTCTTGGAAACCACGGTCTACCGTGAAAAATGTTTATTTTTCATTACAGTCAAAATAAAGTTATTTGAAAATGTTGAAAGGGTCTCGACTAATCTAGAATGTTAACGTGATTGAACACATTCACTCAAACATGCACTCAAATATATCCGGTTCATAGAAACAGCTGCGTAATTTGGATTTCAAAAAGTTTACATGGTGTCACATTTGACGTCACACAACGTAACGTCAAAACGCGGGAAACACGTCATTGTATAACTATTCATGCGCACATCACAATTCATTGTTTATAATCTCAAAACTAGACTAAATGTGCATATATATCCGCCGTAGAAGTGTAATAAATATGATATTCCATCGTACATGTTTGAATAGCGGAAATAATACGCTCGTTCGCTACGCTGACTAGTTGATTACACGGAAGCCGACGCACACTCGTGTATTATTTCCCGCTATTCAAAATGTACGATTTAATATCCTCTATTTAATGAATTAATGCAAATTTCTCAAACAGGTGCATCATATGACTGAACGGTGCGCGATTCATCCTCACAGTTGTTTTAAACGAACATTTATTGTGGCAACAGAAAACGCCAATTACTGCATGGATTTTGGTGAACCATGTATCATTACAATCCTTCTATTGGTTAAAATATTTAAAGAAAACTTTACTATGAAATCTATGTAACGCATTACGTCACTGGGTCACGAAACCACGTGATCCCATACCCTTTGTACAGTGAAAGTTTAATGTGACTGTGACTCGAGAAATAGATCCAGATCAGCCTGTACATCCGCACAGTCTGATCAGGATTGCACTGTTTGCCATTCCATCAAAGAAACAGTTATTTGATCAGGAGCTACACTGGTCACAAATCCCATAAGCCCAATTTCTCCAATCACGACCACATATGAGACACGCCATGCGATTTGGTACCTTCGGACATCTGCGTAATTTCATGAAAGACGTTTACAAAATTTACAATATTCTTCATAAATGCCGTCAAAAGTTGACAAAATATAATTCCGCATGTACTCTGAAAATTGTGTCAACTTTTGACGCCATTTACGGAAAATATTGTAAATTTTCTAAACGTATTTTATGAAATTACGCAGATGTCCGAAGGTATAAAATCGCCTGGCGTGTCTCATGTGGCTGTCACTAGAGAGTTGGTGCTTATGTTCGTTGTAGCCAGCTACTTGTCTTCTAGTGGTCTCCTACAGCACGGTAAGGAACTGTACCATAAGCTGAAAGCATTGCGGTGTTTCACTGACTGAATTGTGAATGGTGCAGACCCTGTATATACTGCGCTGTAACCCGAATTATCTGTCTGTAACGCAGGGCTACTTACAAGTGTATTTTCTCATTCTGAGCCATAGTTGTGTGCGATGTGATCACGAACAGACATTATCTGACATAAAAGCTGATCAAAAATAAGATCCCATGTGTTTTCTTGATGTCCGGTTTAGAGAGCTTCCACTGTATTATACCGTGAGGAACTTACGCCGTTGTCCAGGCGATGACGATTTGTCTTTATGGCGTAACTCCACCGTGTCTTCAAGATGGGGCTGTTCCGGTACAGGGGACTGGCCGTCACCGCCGTCTACGTCATCGAGCACAGTCGCTTCCACACCTTCATCCGAGATGCCATTGGACTTAGTGTCTTCAGGGGGAATAGCATTTTTATCTGAAACAAACATCGGGATTATAGTAAGTAAGTAAGTAATTTGTTTATTATAGTGACATGTGTTAAACGAAACAGGGAATATGTACAATATAATATTGACGAAAACACCCGGCCCTATGGACCTATATGTCACTTTCAAATGTTAGGTAACAAATGCATGTGTAAATATACAATATAAAATAAATAATTAGCACCTAGTTTGAGCAGTATATATCATGTATATGATTAAGTGTAGGTAAAGCTGAATTGGCCTTAATTTCGCGACGCCACATCTGCTTAATACAGGCATCTTGACATATGTACAGCATATGTACAGCATATTCTCAATAGTAATATTCGATGTAGCCTGATAATGGTCTATATTGACTGCTAGAATCATGACGGGTGTTTCATTAATGAAATAGCGAACAGTGCAGATCCTGATCAGACTGTACCGATGCACATGCTGATCTGGAACAGCACTGATCGCAAGACACATAAGCCCCATTTCCCCTGGCACAGCCACAAATTTATTGTATTGCATACCAATCCCTGGTTCCTGGTTATGAAGACGTACCATTATCCTCTGACCTGTGTTGACATTTCCCACATATAGTGTGCTTGGTTTCCAACAGTTGGGACATGGTGGTTATTTTGGCATCCATTCCAGCAACTTTGACGGTCAGCACCTCCATCTTCTCCAACAGCCGTCCCAGCATAACCTGTATACACATTTGCAGCATGGCCGTCACCAGCATTTTTGAAAAGGGGGTTCGACTTTCAGCTGTAAAGCAACCCCTTACATATTTCGGTTGCTTCACAGTTCCGGAGAGATTTTGATTTATAGAAGCCAAATGCTGCATTCGGATACATTCAAATAGCTCATGTGCTATGCTGTGGCTACATGTAAGTAGCATATTTATGAAAATTAGCATGTTGCAATAGGTTTGGTGCCGCCTGACTGTATTTTGTTAGTAAAGCATTTGAAAATGCACTGAAAATAGCTATCGTGGACCTAATTTATATAAACTGGCTAAAATAAACCCATCGAACATCCCCTGACGACGCCCATGTGCAGGTTACTATCCTGGTGACCACTATCCAGTCACAAATAATGTGTGCAGTAGAGGGTCGTTAACCCTTTCACAACTACTACACACGTATATCATAATGTCACTAGCATGCATATCGCATTGCGGAGCGTGTCATATTTCTACCCTACGTACGTGCACACACGCTTCTAATAGCATATACTTAATTAGATAGTATTCAAACCTTTTGGAATTTGGTTAACGAAATGATGAAATGTGTTTATGTACATGTAGGTCACTTGCCATGCATGAAGTGAAAAACAAAACATAATATCGAATATCTCGGACACAATCAGAGACACATATCTCTTGAAAAATATTTATAAAAAATACGATATTTTCCTTAAATGACGTCGAAAGTGGACGACAGTTTCATAGCAAATGCGGAATTCGTTATCTTAAGACGTCATATACAGAAAGTATCACAGTTTCTGTAAATATATTTCATGAAAAATCACATAGTGTATATCAATTGTAAAGGCCACACTGATGTCTTGCCCATAAGTTGAAGTAACGGACCGAGGTCTATAAATACAATAAATGTACCTGAAAGCATCAATAAATGAGAAAAAATAAGCTAAACAAATGTTTTACTCCCGCCTATACACAGTAACAGATACTGTTAGACCTCGGTCCGTTATTTCAACCTGTGTTCTTGTCTTGCTCATGTACACGAATTACACACGGTTCCCACTAAACCGGACACCCTGGTAACTAACCCGAATTAGCCCTGCGTTACAAACTGAAACCTCCCTGAGACATATGGAAGCATCCTGGTGCCAAAGCTAAAATATTTTTTATCTCCTATCGGACTTAGTATCTCCTAATTAGGACTTGTTATCTCCCAATTAGGAGTTAATATCTCCTAATTAGGACTTTCTATCTCCTAATTAGAACTTACTATTTGTGCCGATGCTAAACAATATTTTATCTCATGAACTCCTAATTAGGAGATATTATCTCCCAATTAGGAGATAGTAAGTCCTAACTAGGAGATACTAAGTCCTAATTACGAGATAGTATATCCTAATTCGAACTTATTATCTCCCAATTATGAGTTACTATCTCCTAGTTAGGAGATACTAGGTTCTAATTAGGAGCTGTTATCTCCTAATTAGGAGTTACCATCTCCTAATTAGGAGATAAATATATTTTAGCATTGGCACTAATACGCTTCCATACATACCTCTCATTACATTAGGCTATACAAAAAGTACGTTGGTTCTCAAATATCGCAGCGTTAACAAAAAATTGGTTTTAACATCACATGAGAATCGTCTCCAGTGGAGACGATTCTCATGTGCTGTCAAAACCAACAGTAAAATCCCTGCGCGTCAAGCATTTTATCGTCATGACGAAATCGTGATCGTGATCAATAAAATACACTACCATGAAACAATATGTTAATTTCAAGCATGTCTGGTGATTGTTCACGTCTAACGAGGTTATAGTAACTTTATAGAACATATATATGTGCATCTGGCGACTTGAGATAAATCATAGACGAATATCTCCAACAAAAAATATAGATATTAAAACAAGAAAATATGGCCTGTCGATCAGCACACGAATGCCCCCGGTGGCAGATTGTAGAAACTGTGGCAAAGTTTATTAACAAAAACAAATATTCATCAGCACAGTTGTGCAGTTTAAAGTATGATATATTGGACTCCTTTTATAAGGATAAAAATGTTATGACAGAAATCAAACTTCTTAATGTGTGAAAATGTTCAAAGATGTTAAGGTCAAAAGGTCATAGTCTTATGAAGGGAAGCATGGATGTGTGGCATTTGTCCACAAGTTTGATATATTTAAATATTAAAGTAATACATCAAGCGATATAGAAGTTATGACAGAATTGAGAAACTCCGGTGAACTTCTTAATGTGTGAAAAAGTTCAAGGTTGTGAAGGTCAAATGGTCAAGGGCATATTATGGGCATAATGGATGTGTGACATTTGTCCACAAGTATGATGTATCGAGATATTACAGTAATCCATCCAGGAAAAAGAAGTTATGCCAGAATTGAGAAACTCCGGCGAACTTCCGGCGGACACTGGCACACGGACGGACACACAGTCCAAACAATATATGCCTCCGGCTCATCCGAGACAGGGGACATAAAAATCCGCCCTCACACAGTTATGTCAAACACGTGGGATTTAATTTATTGATGTTTAACGGCCTATCGACAGCTAAGATCATTTAAGGCCTGGCCAACGGGCTCGATCCCGTATTTAACCTGCTGCATATATGGGGGAGTGGAATCACATAATCAGAACGGAATATTTACATCTGAAAAAAACAAAATATTCAGCCCTGAAATTAAAATAACCTGACCTGACCTCACAAATAGCTCATATTACTCATATAGGGGGTATAACGAGATTCAATTCTCACATACAAGAATACCAAAGACGTACATGAAGGCCAAACCAGGACTCCGGTGGTCGGGATTTCGGTAAGGATGAACCATGATCGTTAAATTACCCATCGCATGCTCCCACCTGCCACCCACTCAAAGACGTGGGAATCACGTGCAGTCTGCAATTGTCTGTAATAGGCAGATATATTGTAATGTAGGTACACGATTACTGATATCAAGCAGGTAGAGCCACAGACAATCACCGAGTTTCCCTAATAATTAATTAAAAACAATGTGCCACAGTTAGATAATAGTTCGTCCGCATGTACGAGGAGATAATCCTCGATCGTTAGCAGTGGATTATCGATCATACATGCGGATGAACGTGACCTAACAAAGTTATCACATCCGGGTGTGATTCTCATGTGCATACATTGCCCACGTGCTGTGTAAATGGAGAAACAGAACTATAGCATGTATGGAAGAAGTGACAACTATATTTACCTCTCTTGAAGGATAAGAATCCATTGGTCGCTATATCATACCTCCACTAACCTTATACAATTGAGTTATATAATTGTTGGCACATATACATATCGGTGCATACTAATGGTTTGATAATATCTGACTGGATAAGTCTGGACTACGACAGGTGTAAATATGGAAAGCGACACACGAAGGTAAATTAATGTCTCGGTCTATAGAGTTTGACTGGCTCGGGTGCGTGTTTTGTAACGGCATTAAAATAACTGAAATAAAGTATCGACAGTGTGTATGTAATTATCTTGTCTGTTGTAACTTGTCACTTGTGTTTGGGTTTACGGATTACTGTATAGCTGCCAAAGGAAGCAAATAAATCACCTCGACCTCTTTGATACGGCCTTAAATGACCTTAGATGTTGATAGGCCGTTAAACACCATTAAACAAACAAACAAACAAACATTATAATAATACCCACATTTTGAAGAAAAAGAAATGTGGGGGGGAGGGGGTAGTACGTCCCCGGACCCCCTAGCCTACTACCTCGTATCGCTCAATCATATCACACCCACCCCCACTAGACAGAAATCCTGGATCCGGCCCTGATTAATGGTGGTTGCTGGTTATTTGATTCCTTTGGCAACTATACAGTAATTCGTAAACCCAAACACAAGTGACAAGTTACAACAGACAGGATAATTTGGTGGCCGCTAATACTACATCAAATCAGGACGTACTAACGTACGGACGGACGGACGAACGGACACCTGTGCCGAAAACAGTCGGGTTTTTTCATCGGTCATTTATTTGTGAGACTTACAAAACTTGACAGCAATACGTACCGATCTATCACACTATTAAATGTATCCTCATCAGAAGCATCACTGGAAGTAATACGTATACAGTAATCTATTGTCTGCTGGACATTTCGTAGACAGATCTGGCGATCAGATTTCTGTCATCCCCCAGTAGCCATTATCGCGGTCAGTAACCTGTTGTTATTGTCTTCTGGCAGAAATGGCGGGTATTGTAACACCTCTGATTGGTCAACCAGTAACGCGTTATCAGAAATAAATAACACGTTACTCCTGCTTCACTAACGCGTTAGATATTGATATTTTAGTATATACATCATACATTTGCAGCGCGTTACTTCTGAGAAGTAACGCGTTACTTACCAAGAGTAACGCGTTAGAACTCTTAACACGTTAGAAGCTGTAATTATGACACGATCCGCCAATATAGAGGATTTGTAACGCGTTACAGCCAATCTCTAACGCGTTACTCACTGTTAGTCTTATAACGCGTTACTGTTGAGCAGTAACGCGTTACAAATATGTGTTTCACCATATAGTACATACATTAGTAACGCGTTACTTCTCACAAGTAACGCGTTACTTCTCTAACGCGTTAGAAACGGCACTTATGACATGAATCGCCACTCCTACACATACGTGTCTGCATCTTGACTGCGAGCAATGCTCTATCAAAATCAGGATGGGACAGAATGTGTCATCGCTTATGCCACTAGAAGTCTGAAGCTAGCGGAGAAGAATTATCCGGTGCATACGGTATTAGGTAATAGATAGATACATTTGACTTTGATGATAATGGCTTCATAAGAGTGATGTGATATATGAATATAGCATATGTGAATATTGTCTAGTTACTGTATACTATAAGGAGCATTGAGTTGCCATCTCCGCCATCTTTGTATGTACAAGCCATCATACAGTTTCACCACTTCACATCAAATAATATGGCAGTAAACCAAATAAAAGTTGGTGCAATACATAATAGACAGATATGAGAACGGCAAGCTATAAATATTATGCCAGCAAACTATACAAAAGACGAGATATCTGAGTATTTCTCCCATCAATCTCAAAATAAATTTCAACGTGTAAACTTTCCAATCTGATGCACAACCTATGTTACTGTACACGTTAGCCATAGGCAAAAGCCATATTTATTCGCATAGTAGGTGAGTAGACACCAGCGACAATATGCTCAGGTAACTGCTTACATGTCACTGGATTTGATAGCTAATAACAGTACAGTAGTGGGTATATATGGTATGTGTTGAGTGGTTTGCGAGGTAAAACTGATGCACTGTGTGCCTTTCTGTGTATGAAGCTACTTATAATGGTGGTTCAAGTTGTTCAAAACACAGGCACAAACCTGTCCAGAAAGCTGACATATTTGACAGTTTGGTGTAATATAATTGATAGGAGTCCGTTCTCATGGCTATTCTACATGCGATTAGCTACATTATATCATATGTTCTACTTCACATGTTGAGTTCTTTGTCAAACGGCAGAACAGGTGAAACTGGCTGATGGCTGGAACACATACAGATGGCCGACTTGGCCACCCCATGTGCCGTATAGGATACAGTAAAGAGGCAGTGTTCACATAAATGTTATACATATATTCCATCACATTTACGAAGCAATTATCTTTGTATCAAACGATATTCTGGTATATAGTTGGTCCATAAGCTGGAGTTCCTGGCTCTCAAATGGGCAGTCTGTCAAAGACTCAAAGGTTCCAATACTATATACACGGTTCAACTGTTGAAGTATCGACGTACAGCAACCGACTTACAGATATACTATCTACACAATTAGATGCCGCAGGGCAAGGATGGGTGGCAGAAATGTCAAACTATACTTTTAGTCTGTCCTACAAAAGTGGCAACAAATGCAGACGCCGATGTCTAATCCAGGCAGTCAGAGGGCCCGCCGACAACACTAATACTAGGTTCCTGGATGTTCTAAAATCCATTAGTTGTCCAGTTAACGTAATCGGCACCGAGCACGCTTCTCACCAATGCGGCGCCATGTATGTGATATGGTATGGTGATCGCCAGATTGGACAAGTGGGTTTCCTCCGGGTACTCCGGTTTCCTCTCACATTAAGGACCGCCCTTACACCTTCGCCTGTGCCCATGAAAGCATTTGTCTGTAATCGTTGTAAAATAGATAAGAGTTTAAACATGAAAGTCATATCGTTTGCAACGTCAGCCGAAGCAGAGAAATATTAATTCGTGGACGGTTGGAACTTATCGGCACGACATCAAATAAATATATTCCAGGACCTTCTGAATGCCTGTCAATGGATAAATACATACGAGACACGTCATGTGATGTTGTACCTTCGGACATCCGCGTAATTTCATGAAATACGTTTACAAAATTTACAATATTTTCTGTAAATGGAGTCAAAATGGCGACAAATCCACAATGTACTCTGAAAATGTTGTCAACTTTTGACTTTATTTGTGAAAAATATTGTAAATTTTGTAAACGAAAGATACGAGTGTGCCAGACAGCTACTTGCAGAAATACACAATAAAGCCTCGCACCAGAACTAATGAACATTACATCAACATGCATCGCCAATGGAATTAGTCTGCATTGATTTTCTATCACTCGAAACACCAAAAGGAGGTTATGGGAACATTTTAGTTATAACGGGTCAGTTTAGCCACTATGCTCAAGCCGTGCCAACAATAAATCAGACGGCAAGAAGTATAGGATGTGCACTATTCGACAATATTTACATAAATAAGAGGCCTCAAAACGATGCGACGCGAGTCTGCTATTGACTCTAGAATTGCTCAGTCACTCAACCATTTTCCTAGCCCTAACCCAAAAAACGTAGGTCAAGGAAATGTGGATAGGTGTCAGAGTTGTGGTGATCGAATGTAATAAATTATATTTTATCATACAATTGATTACAATTTAATTCTAAAGCAATTGTAATTATTCAACTGTAAATGTTTTCAAAATAATCACCTTATGTCTCTAACAGGCATACACGTCCCAAATAATAAAAATATACATCAAGGGATATAGATAGAAGCTATGACAGAATTAAGAAACTTCTTAATTTTACGAATCCGACGTCCCCCCACCTATTTATCATCTCTGTTAAGTTTGACCAACATTGGCCCAGCGGTTCGGAAGCAGAATACGTTTGCAATTGTGGACGGAAAACGAAAAGCGGCTCAGGTGAGCTAAAACTATTTAGAAAGTACTATGTTTCTACAAATATTGGAGCAAATATAAAATAGTATTGTATTTCTTCGTTTTATCGAACCATTTTGCCAACTATTTTCTAATTTCTAGCGGAAACCTAGTTGTTGCCCATAAATTCATTCCATCAAACCATAATGATACCACCAAGCATATTTGTACATATACCATATACACGAACTTCATTCCTATTGTAATTGCCTACAACCATCTTAGAAAACATCATATATCCTTAATAGGACAGGTAAGCATAGCATCCTGGGGTTTAATGGGTTTAATGTTCCAGCAACAGCTAAGGTCATATAGAGACGGGACCACAGTAGTTTAAAGTCTCATCCTATGTGCAATGTCCATTGCTGTGGGTATTGATTGGACGTTAAATAACGATACACTTTATTAATTACTAATTTAATAAGCTATTAAACTAGATGTACACTAAAGTCTAAACTATATTCATGGTGATGTTGGCTGTATCAATGCCTGGCTAATTCTACCTCTGACTGGAGTCCGGAGGAGGCGGGGCTTACGGGTCTCAACTTCATTAAAGTTATTCTTGCTGTAAATAGCAAACACTCTATCCCTCCCCAACATTAAATGTTAGATAAATCCCAGTAGTATACGAACAGTGTGTATCAGCTTACAAAATAAACTGGCAAAATAACCCTGTCATTGCTTGTCGCAAACAATACACTCCAGATGGCCACATTTCAGTTCTGTTGGTGGGAATGGTCTGGAAAACAAGAAATTTATGTTGACACCGACGTATATGGCTCACGGAGGTTAATTTGCATTTGTATTATGGAACGTTGTGAAATTTTGCAATCTCAGCATTTGACTATAGCCTGATCGCTATAATTGAGCTATTTAACAATTTAGTTTAAAAAAAATCAGATTAAAATTATGTGTGCCAAAATGAAAAACCAATTGCATATTGTATTTCCCTCCCCATATACTAGTAGCTAGAGTTTGCATTCGTTCACATCTTCAAAATGCAAGTAAAGGAGAATCGTCTCCAGACACCCTTGCACAATATTACACTATTTCACTATGACACTATTTTTGTATGAAGACACGGGAGTAGTATATAGGGAGTCAGTTCGTTACCGCGAAGTGTGGGGGAAGAATTGAAAGCAGTGGGTAGCCCCATAGGTACCAAAAATAGTAAAATTTCCTGTTAATTTAAAGCGAAATAAATACAACCCACAGTAAAACAAAAGGTCATACTATAGTATTAAAATGTGTCCCCGATTTGCAGCGGTTTCGGCTACCCTATTTCAGCTACCCAACGAAATAGTAAGTCGATTTGCAGCGGTTTCGGCTACCATATAGAAAGCGGAGATTTAGTCGAGGCTACCAAGGTTTCGGCTACTTTTGCAGTTTTTTGGAAATCGAGAAGTGGACAACATCGGGAGGCCACTGTGCGAACTACAGAATCCGCTTCGGTGTAGAATGGGGGGAGCCTCGCACTACACCCAACAAGAAGAAATCCAGATGGTTTGTGATATGTCCGGTGGCAGTTCTAGCTACCAATCGAAGTTCCTAATAGGGGAGGGTTCGGATACTTTCTTTCCAAAGAGCTACTCCATGTAGAAAGAGTCGCGCCCTCCAGAGGGAGGGTGTGTGGGTTCACCAGGAGGGTTTTTTTCATTCGGAATGTCGGGCTGTTTGGAGGGGTGTACGAACTGGGAGTCGGGATCTGTTTTGCTCTTTAATTTGTTCCAAATTAGTCTACGGGACTCTAGAGCCACGACTGGAAACAGTATTTTGCAGGCCGTGTACGCCGCCACCGCTGCACACATCCACCACTTCGTATTCTCTACGGTTCTCCAGATGTCGTGCACCTCCAGCTCGTCTTTCTTCGGACACTTGGAATCGGCCGTGCGGGCATCGCCGGAAATCGCGTCCAACAGTCTGTGTTCTCCAGACGTCTCTCCATGTCGGACAGGTGTGTCGATTCTTCGAACGAGCTGGTGTTTCGCGCATCTTCTAGTAGAGCCGTGGGGAACTCGGTAGGGCCCGCAAAACCAGGCGCGGTCACCCTGTGTACTACGGGGGTAGGGGTTTCTTGTTCTTCTAAAATTTGTTCCAAATTTGGTTTCTTCGGGTTTTGTACTACGTTCCGCATCGACAGCGTTCCATATTTTTCGAAGACGAGTTGTACCAATCCCATATTTTTTCTTCGTTTCGTCCGCAGATAATTTTCCAAAATTTATACCTCGAAGATTGCGAATATCTTCTATATCTTGCTCCGATAAATTTCGTTTTTGTGGCATTTTGTAGGCACAAAATATGCAAGTAGCTATGTACATACAAATATAGTTTGCCCAATGTTCAACATGATTTGCCTAGGTAAAACCAGGCATACTAGCACCACAACTAGGCATACTAGTACCACAACTAGGCTTACTCGTTACCAGGCCTAGGCTTACTCGTACCATGCCTAGGTTTACTCGTACCACGACTAGGCATACTAGTACCACAACTAGGCATACTAGTACCACAACTAGGCATACTAGTAACACAACTAGGCATACTAGTACCACAACTAGGCATACTAGTAACACAACTAGGCATACTAGGTTAGCCCTGAGTTAGATTCAGTTAGCCCTGAGTTAGATTCAGTTAGATTTGAGTTACATTAAAAATTTATAACTGGATTATCTAGAGAAAATTGGCCAAAACCTACCAAGGTTTCGGCTACCTTTTTTTTTTAAAGAAAATTAATCTGTAGCTGCACTACCGGTTTCTACATTGTATATAGGTGTGGTAGTTGAAAACAAAATATGCGCTTTCTATATGTATTGGATTTATTCGACTGTGGCTCTAGCAGGTTTGCTTGGCGCTGTGTTCAAATTATATAAATACCCTAATAGAAAGCCCCCCACCCCCCCCCCCCCCCCCTCCCCCCACCACCCCCCACCCCCCCCCCCCCCCCCCCTGTAATTCAACCCCTCGTACTATGTCTCTGCCGGAGATATGGATTAATTCGCCATCTTTTCGATGTAGGTTTTTTCGAACTGTTTTATAATGCTTTCAACAAGTGGGCTCATCATTGAATCTTTACAGGTTTTCGTTTTGTAGTGGCTTCTAGCTTCCTCTCTTCCTCGTGTAACTTTTAGACGTTCTATAATTCCGTCTTGGAGACATAAAATATCCTCATAGCAAGCCTCATCAAATTTTGTTTTACGTCTTCTTCTTTTGCAAACATATTTATTTCCAATTGTGAATTAATGTTAGACATTTATATATATATATATATATATATATATAAAACCATGCCTAAATCGGTTATTACGCAGGAAGCGCTGATAGATATTTTGCAGTCCCGTGGAATTGTTCCTGCCTATGAAGTTAGAAAGAAACACCATATTGGGCCTAAACGGCTTACAGATCTGTGGGAATATGATAAATTTATAATGGGATTATCTAGAGATAATTGGGCAAAAATTAAAAAAAAAACGTGATAAGCCCCCCGTTGGAAGACCTAAGGTGTGTAAGATACCTTCAAAAATTGAACAGGTTTCAACTGCATAATTTTATTTCTGTTAAAAAACGTCCCCAAAATTTAATGAAAGTTTAAAGGGGTTCTGTATGTATCCCATCTTCTAAAACCCTTCTCTTGTCATAGTAAGCGGACAGTCCTAATTTGTTTTGGGTATATGTTTTCATAACACCATTTCTCATTCTAAACCCTCTGTGTGTTCCTCTATCCGTTCCAACCTGGTGTAGGGCCTCCATATACCTTCTCCATGTAAGAGGATTTTGCCTGGCAGACAGCCCCTTCGCTGATGTTTTAATTCATTAGTGGTAAATTTTTCAACCAAATAGCATTTGCTGGATAGAGCTATTGCACGATCTCCTTGGAACTCTGTTTTGAATAGCCCTGGTTCTCTATTACTCCATTTATCCCACGCTAGCCACTCTTTTTTATGTTTTTTTAAAATCCTCCACCATTTCTGGTTTTATCATTCCATCCAACTCTCCACTCTTCATACTAACCCCCATATACAAACTATCCGTATCCATCTGTATTAGTTTAAAATCTGCTCTATCTACGTATTTGTCCATAAAATCATAATAAAATTTTAACATTCTTAGTTTTGCATATTGGTATACAGCAATCCCACAGTGAAATGGACGAGTCATATTGGCATTTACTTTTCTTGAGGATATTTCGTAAGAATCTCCTACTTCCTCTAAATCATCGAAATACGCTGATCTTAAAGCTTTGTCCACACATTTTTCATCTTTTGTATACGTTGTGTTGAGGTGTTTTTCAGGGGATTCTATCATTTTCCCACAACATGAGTTACCTAATAGTTTCATTATATCTGCAATTGGGGACTTGGAACTGTCAACATCACCTGCTCTCCTGGCTGAAGTAACTTCTTTAACAAACCATTCAAAGGGTTTACCTGCTGTATAATTTATTACTCTGTAAATCCCTGTAATTTCTAAACCATGCTTCAAATACCATTTTAATAATGGGGCAAATAGTAATACTTTTTGAGCAGACATTGCACCTACTAGTTTTCTACCATCTCCTCTTGCACGGTTAGTTTCTTGTAAATACTGTAACATCTTCTCTGGAACTTCCTCCTCCTCTACAATCCTATTTATAAATATTGGGGACATTTCCGAAAACTTCTCTTTTAAACTACTGGGAACCTCTATATCTACTTCAGCAAAGCCAAACCACTTACCCTTTAAAACCGCCTGGAAAACTTATTTATTTTAATAGGGTCGTGAGGGCTGCTTTCCTCGTGTAGTTTCCCTTCGCCACATGGCATATGTTTGTTTAATGTTGATAAATATAGGGCGTTTGCATAAAAACCAAGTACGGCTTCACAAAGTTTTCCATTTCCATCTGGGGCTGATCTAATTCTCGTAACATCTGCTTCAGTGTATCTTGTAAACACAATTGATGGACCCCCAACTAATGCTCCTTTTAACATTTCATATATTTCCTCACCAGGGGCATACAGTGGCGGACATATCGCGTCTGCTATCTTACTCTCTTTGGTTTGGTAAGGTTTTATATGGTTTTTTATTGTTCCTCTGAGAATGTATTGTAAAGCAACTCCTGGTAGGGTAACTGCATCTTTAAACATATCTATACCTTTTCGTTGATAAAATTTTGTCATTTTTCCGATAGCTTCTAAAAAGGGGCCAACATCCAAGTTGTTATAGTATTTTAACCAGTCTTTGAAAGACTTCATATTTAATCTGTTATAAATGTTGTTGCACTCTTCCAACTGTTTTTTGGTTATCGCTTTATTTGGAGTTAATTTATTTGTCCAATTGTTAAGTGGTGGTAAACCCTCATACGTTAGTTTATCGGGAGAATCAAACCATTCATATGGGAAGAAGGATTTTTCACCTTCGCATCCATAAGCATTAACCCATCTATCGATACCAGGAGCAAGATATAATTTTACATCTAAAAACCTAAATTCTGGTGTAAATAGAAAAATGGTTGTATTGGCTTTCTTTCCTACTAGTACCTTAGAAGTTTTATCCGTTAAAATATCAACTAAATGCTTCTTTATTAAATTAAGATCGTAATTACTGGAATTGAACCCAATTACTGGGACTTGTGAAATCCAACGGGTAATTTCTCGCTGCTGAGAAGTGTAAAGATACTCCATGTCTGCAGGGTACCCATATGTATTGTTGCTCCCCACGGCCTCTCGGATATTGTCTCCCCTCCTCTTTACATCTTCCATAAATAGGGTTACTAATTGTTTTGGAGAAGTATCACATATGTGAGTTATATTGTTGGATAGAGTATCCCCTATACTAACACTTATTGGTGGGACATGTTCGTTTATAAACTCTAGATCTTTAGTTGGGTTACGCTTTTCTTTACTTCCGTCTAAATATGCTTCAAAATCGTATACAATATGAAATGGGTAAATCACTGTAGGAGGCTTTTCGAGTTCCTTTACATCCTCAGGTTTACAAATTTCATCATACTCGCATTCAAAAATAGTTACTAATTTGCACTTACCCTCAATTGCTTCGTCTATCTCGTTGGATCTTCTAAGCTTATTTTTATAATCTTTACAATGTTTGGGACACCCGTGCCAATAACAGCCGTGAAATTGATAAACTGAATCAGTCATAGGGCAATACCCATCCACTGGGGCTCCCGCAATTATTCTT
Source organism: Conchocele bisecta (assembly GCA_029237695.1). Classification (NCBI taxonomy): domain Eukaryota; kingdom Metazoa; phylum Mollusca; class Bivalvia; order Lucinida; family Thyasiridae; genus Conchocele; species Conchocele bisecta. Next base: position 133,706,195 of record CM055266.1, read on the forward strand.
TCTCCGCCATGACCGCATACTGCAGTGTGAATGTGAGGACCTGGTATAGATTTTATCCAACTAATAGATTTCTTACTGCAACAGGGTTTTGGATAGAAAGCTCTTTCGAACGCTGATACTGGCCGATCTATTTTTTCCCCTTTACACGCTACTTTAGTTAATCCCTTCATACAAGTCAATGCATGCCTGGTTAAATTGCTGGACTTTGTAAAGCGTTGTTTGCAGTCGAAGCAACAATAATTGTTTTCAGCGGCTTTATTCATATCTGTAATAAGGAAGGCGTGATCGTTATAGATGCCTATTTTCATCTTTTTATACCAATCTTGTCGTAATGAGCTGCTACTTTTCTTAAATACCATGTTCCCTCTTCTGTTGGTTCGTATGCATCAATACCTATTTTAAAACACTCTTCTATTTTCTTCATATCTCCAAATAGTATGGAGCCTTCGGGTTTCTATAATTTTTGGGTTTTACAAAACTGTAAATATTACTGCTGGAGCTCTTTGGTCAATGTTAAACACCTATCGGCTCTAAGCTTCGAAGTGTGGAGGGCCAAACATCTAAATAAACAAAGATCATCATTGAAACTATCCAGGGGCTTCATCCCTTTCTTATAACGTAACTACTCTGGCATTCGACCTCCTGCCACGTTTTCGGATTGCATTCCAGCATCACCTTTGGTGATTTCATACCCTTCTCTTTTATTTAAAGAGGCTGTTCCATATACTATTTTAACACTAACACCCATCCATCTTACAAACCTCCATTTTGTACTTGGCCTATCTATGTTATCTATGTTTAATCTATGCTCTTCTTGTTTATTAATCCACTCTTCAACCTCATCGTAACCCCTAAACCACGGCCTTCCGGATATTTTTTTATAAAATACCAACGTTGTCGGCTTTCCTCTTGCGTCTCTCTCCTCTTGGTGAATTAATTTGTAAGAAAAAGAGAATCTTAGGTAAAAACTGTCGGTTAACAAAGGCTCTAACTCACCTATTATCCTTTTGCTGTTATTTATTTGAAGTTTTCTTTTCAGGGTTATTGTAGTTATCCTACGCCCTTTTACTATTTCTGTTTCTTTTTGTTTATAATCTTCTAATATTTCGCAACCTTCCTCTATTAACTGTTGTAATAAACGCGCTTTCTGCACTCGTTTTTGAGGTTTGCCAATGTTCCTGCTTCTAAGACTGAGGGAAGCCTCATCAGCTATATTCTGTGCTATATTTTCTATATTCTTTTTGTCCACCCCCTTAAATACCCCCCGAGACATTGCACGAGCCATTCTTTTCATAAATTCATCATTTTTTTCCTTATTTATTAGTGTAGTTAACCCCCTTTCCCTTAACCTGTTTGAAAAAGGTGTACCCATTCTTATTAATTCTGACCTTAATTCCCGAATCATTGGGGAAGAACTTTTAGACGGATTTACACCCATTTTATCGCTAATCCTTGTGCGAGTTAACTTAGGGCGAGGCGCTCTCGTAACTTTTTTACGTATATCTGTCATTTTTCTAATCGTGGAAATTTATTGTTTTATATAAATACCTGTATGGTTTATGTTCAATAGGGTGTTTTTCATTTTTGACCATTAATTAATTATTTACTTATTTTATTAAAACACCTCATACTACAGTATAGAAGACACATATTTTGTCGGGGCTAGGGGGCTTTCTGCTAGTTTTCTCGTGTTCAATAGGGTGTATTGTATTTTTTTAAAAATTCCCACAGTATAAAATAGTTCCCGATGCACAGTTCGTACGCTACCCAAAGCCCTCCCCCTCCCCCTATTCTCGCTCCGTTTTCGATATGGACTAGACAAATTCTACAGAGCGGCCATTCCTATATGGAAGACCTCCCGCGTATATCGACTTACTATTTCGTTGGGTAGCTGAAACAGGTAGTCGAAACCCTTGCAAATCGACTTACTATTTCGTTTGGTAGCTGAAATAGGGTAGCCGAAACCGCTGCAAATCGGGGACACATTTTAATACTATAGTATGACCTTTTGTTTTACTGTGGGTTGTATTTATTTCGCTTTAAATTAACAGGAAATTTTACTATTTTTGGTATCTATGGGGCTACCCACTGCTTTCAATTCTTCCCCCACACTTCGCGGTAACGAACTGACTCCCTATTTACTACTCACGGGGATTTCCGCCTTGGTGCAGGATCTGACTGAGGGTCGCCAGTATCCGCGTTGTTTCTGCTTTGCTGGTCGAGTTTGGGTTTTTCGTAAGGTTCGCCCAAACCCGTGGCGCTAGGTTTCTCTATGCTGGTTCGTGTAGCTGGACTGGATGAGTTTTCCGTTAGGTTCGCTCACACCAGATGTCGGTTTTCTCGCATACTCGCATACTCGTGGTCCTGCTGTCTGCCAATTGGGAAGTGGTTTGAAATGAGAAACGTCACGTGTAGTCGTTTTGCCGCTCATTTGAACCGTTACCATAGATCCATTTTTGCGTAAGATTTTGGCTGGTGTCAGCTTGTTGATTTTCTTCTGTTTCACAAGTACTGAGTCACCTACTGACAAATCAGATGTTAAAGCCGTCTTGCGGGTGTCAGAATAGAATTCTGGTGCCGCGTAAAAGCACAGTTTGACCATTCATTTCACTGATAGTTAGTTCATCTCTCAATCTTGAGTAACAGTTGTATATTTTGTTAGTTTTGCTTTCACCTTTGTCCCATTTGTTGGATTTCACGGCTTTGATTACTTGTTGTAATGTTTCATCCGTCTGTGTGGTGTCTGCAATATCAGCTGTTTTCATTGATTTCGGGACAGCATTCTGCGTGATGTAACTTACATATTCGTCAGCAATCGAATGTCTTTTCTGATTTGTATTCGGATGTCGCGACATGTAGTCTGCAATGTTGTCCTTTCCAGAACGATACTTGACCTTGAAGTCGTATGTTGCAAGTCTCAATCTCCAGCGTTCGAGTCTCAACGGCTGCTTTGCTTTTGGACTGTTGAATATAGCTACCAACGGATTGTGATCAGCAATTAATGTGAATGATTTCCCGAACAAGTACAGATGGAAATGTTCTATGCCTGTCACAATTCCGAGGGCTTCACGCTCGAGCTGACTGTACCGTTGTTCAACTGGACTAAGCGATTTGCTTGCATATGCAACAAATTTGTTGTCTTGTATCAGAATAGCTGCTGTGCTGACTGGACCGGCGTCTACCCATATTTCAGTTTCCAGTGATGGGTCGTAGTATGACATTACCGTGTCACTGCTAAGTGTCTGTTTCAGTGTCTGAAACGCATTTTCTTGGGCGTCACCCCATTCCCAAGGTTCACTGTCGCGTGTTAACATGCGAAGCGTTTCTGTGACTGTTGAGTAATTTGGTATGAAACGTGATACGTAGTTTGTCATACCTAGGAAACTGCGAACTTCCGATTGTTTTGCAGGCTTGTCTGCATTTATAATGGCGTCGACTTTGCTCGGATCTGCCGATATTCCATCTGCGGAAAACACGTAACCGAAGAACGTTATTTTGTCTTGGCTGAACACACACTTGTCTTTATTTAGTGTCAAATGATTGTCTCTGAGCCTCTGGAATACTGCTTCTAAGTGCCTGTCATGATCTGTTTGTGATTTTCCGAACACGAATATGTCATCCGAAATGTTTATAACACCGTCTATACCTTCTAGAGTTTGCCGTATTTCATTCTGAAATATTTCAGGAGCTGCAGAAACACCGAAATTTAAACGTTTGTTTCTGCGCAATCCAACATGTGTCGAAAATGTAGTAATGTACCTGGACTCCGGGGCGAGCTGTAGCTGGTGAAAACCGTTATTTAAGTCAATTTTTTAATATACTTTGGCGCCGTTCAATTTCATAATGATGTCACCTACCGTTGGCATTATGTGACGTTCACGTTTTATGGCGTCATTTGCTTTCCTCATGTCCACACACAGTCGGATCTCGTCGGAATTACGCTTTGGTACAACAACTATCGAACTAACCCATGGTGTAGGACCTTCTACATGTTCAATAATGTCTAAGTCCTCCAAGCGGTCTAATTCACGTTCAACCTGCTTTCTTACGTGAAATGGTATTCTTCTATGTGACTGTGCTACCGGCGTAACATTTTCATCAATGTGTAATTTTCCATACGTGTCTTTCTTCTTTCCTATGCCAGAGAACAAATCTGCATACTCTTTGAACAGTGTGTCACTTTTGGAATTTCTAACAGAATTGATTACAGGAATAATGTCTAATTCAACGGCTGTGTCATAGCTTAACAGGGAGTCATAACTACCAGAAATGACGTAAAATGTACCTGTTGTTATCTTTGTAGAGGTTTCCACTGTGGCTGCAAACTTTCCTTTCGTATGCGTATGCCTTTGTGTCTGTCTTAAGCAACTTTGGTTTCACTCCCATATTAGACAGTACATGTGCATTCAATATGTTTATTGTACTTCCAGTGTCAACAAGAACTTGTGTTTTGTGACCGTTAATGCTCACATTTGTTCTTGGCGATTTCCGTTTGGTTCGAAGAACATTTACTCCAAATGAATAATTTTCTGTTTCTCCTTCACTATTTTCATTATTTGATTGTCACTTTCTTGTACTGATTTAATGTTCTGGTCTTTCCATTGCCTTTTCTACAAAGTGGTTCTTTTTCTTGCAATAATTTCAGGTTTTTCGAAATGCTGGACACCTGTTCACGTGCGTGTATGTACCTCCACAGTTTCTGCATGTAGATTTTGACTGTTGTTTCTTTTGAAAACATGGTTGATATTTCAGTTTCGGTTTAGGGTCGAAGTTACGCTTGAATCCTGTTGTTCTGGCTGGATGTCGTTTAACAGCACTGGTTCTCTCACGAATTTCTGGTTGGTCCATCTGATCTGCTTGTCTCGTCGTTATTTCCATAGTCCTTGCAGCTAACAATAGTTCGTTCAGTTCCGGATTGTCTTTCAAAACTCTACGTCTTAGACTGACCGAAATGCACCCTTGAATTATTTGGCTCTTAATTTCTGCTTCTTTCTCCGCGAATGAACAATTTTCTGCTTTTTGTCTCAATCGAGTGGCGAATTGATCCACGGTTTCTGATTCAAATTGTTTCATTCGGCGAAATTCGAATATTTCAAACTCTTTATTCACTTGTGGCTTGAAATATTTTTCTAATGCCGCTTTTGTTCTGTCGTAGTCACCATCATCGCCGGTTTCCGGAAGTGTGTCGTGAATTTCAAAGACTTCATCGCCAGCATAATGTAGCAGAAGTGCTTTCTTCCTCTTTTTTGTTGTCGATGTTCATACCTATGAACATGTTTTCTTTTTGTGTACATATTTTGTCCATCTTGTACCCACCAAATGTTCATCTGTGTGTATGTCGAATCTGGGGAACGGTCCGCGATATAACCCAGACAGTCCGCGGTATAACGGGTCGCCGCCATATATGTTGTTCTCCTCAGGATCTGTGCAGAGTAGCGACCAGCAAACGTCGCCGACTAGCAGGATAAATGTCGCTGGATCCATGGAGAAGGTGTCACTTGTCTAATACCCCATCCCTATGCCTGATATAGCGAATACTGCCCTGCCCCACGAGCGGACATAGTGAATACCCATTGTTGCGGGCAGTAACTCTGCGTCCGTAGCATGCATGATGCAGAATTACTTTCCACAAATATGTGTGTGTGTTTAGGGCAGGATGGTATTTGCTATGGCTGGGGCAGAGGGTATTCATAGTTGCGGGCAGTAATTCTGCGAATACCCCTATAGTTGCGGACGGTACGGGAGTTTTACAGAGTTGCTGCCCGTAATTACGAATACTCTCTGTTCCAGGCCCGGACATGGCGGGAGTCTTTATGTGTCACACTGATACGTACACATGCGTGACGCGTATTGCAGGATCACACCAATGCGAATCACTGGGAGTGTCACCTCACTCACAGGGCACGCATACAACACGCTAATGAGTATCTACACTGTAGAAAGAATGACTCGTGTTTCAAGCTAATGAGATTAGAGCTACACTGTTGATAGCATGACCCTTGTTTCAAGGTATTGAGTCTCTACATTGTTGACAGCATGACTCGTGTTTCAAGGTATAGAGTCTCTACACTGTTGACAACATGACTCGTGTTTCAATCTAATGCGTCTCTACACTATTGACAACATGACTCGTCGTCAGTATGATCAAGAACTCTACTATACTGACAACAGACTCGTGTTTCAACTAATGCATGAGTCGATCTCTATATCTATTACAACATGACTCGTGTTTCAAGCCATTGAATTGAGCCTCTACACTCTTGACAGCATGACTCGTGTTTCAAGCTAATGAGTCTCTATACTATTGACAACATGACTCGTTTTTCAAGCCATTGAATTGAGCCTCTACACTGTTGACAGCATGACTCGTGTTTCAAGGTATTGACTCTCTACACTGTTGCCACGTGTTTCAAGATATTGGGTCTATACACTGCTGACAGCCTTACTCGTGTGTCAAGGTATTGTGTCTCTACACTGTTGACAACATGACTCGTGTTTCAAGCTAATGAGTCTCTACACTGTTCATGACATGACAGTGTTTCAAACTATTGGGTCTCTGCACTGTTGACAACATGACTCGTGTTTCAAGGTATTCTGTCTCTACACTGTTGACAACATGACTCGTGTTTCAAGCTAATGAGTCTCTACGCTGTTGACAACATGACTCGTGTTTCAATGTATTGAGTTGCTACTATGTTGAAAGCATTACCCGTGTTTCAAGCTAATGAGTATCTACACTGTTGACAACATGACTCGTGCTTCAAGCTAATGAGTCTCTACGCTGTTGACAACATGACTCGTGTTTCAATGTATTGAGTTGCTACTATGTTGAAAGCATTACCCGTGTTTCAAGCTAATGCGTTTCTACACTGTTGACAACATGACTAGTGTTTCAAGCTATGGAGTCTCTACACTGTTGACAACATGACTCGTGTTTCAAGCTATTGAGTCTCTATACTGTTGGCAACACGACTCTTGTTTCAAGCTATGGAGTCTCTACACTGTTGATTTGCCACTCTCGATGTTTATAATTCCAACATTCTCTGTCTGCTGAGATGGGCCAAGGGGTTGATGCATACCTTATTGTATATGGCTGCCATCTTGGATTTTTAATATTTAGATATGCAAATGAACAGTTTTATTGATTCACATGTCATTTGACTAGTATATATCGAGGATAAACAATTTTGCACAATGTTGTATATTTTGGCGGCCATCTTGGATTTTAAATATAATTGAATTTATTTTAAATGCACAGCAATTTTCAGTATATACACTCACATATGAGTGCAATAATATTTAACACTTATTGTCCATTTTTGTAAACTAAAATATGATTTCTCAATTGTATTGATATATGGCGGCCGTCTTGGATTTCTCAAAATGCCCAAGGATGAAAAATCCACATCACCCTGGATATTATTACACATGCCCTACCCAACAATAATCAGCGACGAAACAAACTTTAGCCGAGAATTGTAGGTCAACTAACTTTATGATAACTTTCTGAAGCCCAATGCATCTAAATGCTAATTCTTCATGAAGCAGGTGACCTACTTGGGACACATTGAATCTGAGGATGGAAAATCAGACTGATCCTAAGAAGACCGAAGCCGTTAGAGCCTGGTCAATATGCTGACCAACAAATGATGTTCAAAAGATTCTTGGATTTAGTGGCTACTACAGATGGTTCGTCAGGAGTATGCCAGTATGGCACGTCCTCTCAACGACTTCAGAATGGGGCGGAAATCAAATATGAAATCATCACCATTCATATGGGTCCATCAGCAACAGTAAGCCTTTGAGAAATTGAAGACTGAACTTATCATCCCACCTGTCCTAGCTTATGCCGATTACAAGATTTACGCTACACGCATACGTGTCTGCATCTTGACTGCCAGCAGTGCTCTATCAAAATCAGGATGGGACAGAAAGTGTCATCGCTTATGCCACTAGAAGTCTGAAGCTAGCGGACAAGAATTATCCGGTGCATCAGGTATTAGGTAATAGATAGATACACTTGACTTTGATGATAATTGCTTCATAAGAGTGGTGTGATATATGAATATAACATACATGTATGTGCATATTGTCTTGTTAATGTGTACTATATGTGGCATCTCCGCCATCTTTGTATGTACACGCCATCGTACAGTTTCACCACTTTGTGCATTTGACACATACAGCAAACAATATGACAGTAAACCAAATAAAAGTTGGTGCAATACATAATAGACAGGTATGACAACGGCAAGCTATAAATATTATGCCAACAAACTATACAAAAGACGAGATATTTGAGCATTTCTCCCATCAATCTCAAAATAAATTTCAACGTGTAAACTTTCCAATATGATACATAGCCTATGTTACTGTACACGTTAGCCATAGGTAAAGCCATATTTACTCGCATAGTAGGTGTGTAGACACAAGAGACAATATACTAAGGTAACTGCTTACATATCACTGGATTTGATAGCTAATAACAGTACAGTAGTGAGTATATATGGTATGTGTTGAGTGGTTTGCCAGGTAAAAGTGATGCACTGTGCGACTTTCTGTGTATGAAGCTATTTATAATGGTGGTTCATGTTGTTAAAAACACAGGCACAAACCTTTCCAGAAAACTGACATATTTGACAGTTTGGTGTAATATAAATGATAGGAGTCCGTTCCCCTGGCTTTTCTACATGCGATTAGCTACATTATATCATATGTTCAACTTCACATTTTGAGTTATTTGTCAAACGGCAGAATAGGTGAAACTGGCTGATAGCTGGAACACACAAAGATGGCCGACTTGGCCACCCCAGGTGCCGTATAGGATACAGTAAAGAGGCAGTGTTCACATAAATGCTATACATATATTCCATCACATTTACGAAGCAATTATCTTTGTATCAAACGATGATCTGGTATATAGTTGGTCCATAAGCTGGAGTTCCTTGCTCTCAAATGGGCAGTCTGTCAAAGACTCAAAGGTTCCAATACTATATACACGGTTCAACTGTTGAAGTACCGACGGACAGCGACTTACAGATATACTATCTACATAATTAGATGCCGCAGGCAAGGATGGGTGCAGAGCTGTCACACTATACTTTTAGTCTGGCCTATAGAAGTGGAAACAAATGCAGACGTTGGTGCCTACTCCAGGCAGTCAGAGGGCTCCGCCGACAACACTAATACTAGGTTCCTGGATGTTCTAAAATCCATTAGTTGTCCAGTTAACGTAATCGGCAACGAGCACGCTTCTCACCAATGCGGCGCCATGTATGTGATATGATATGGTGATCGCCAGATCGGACAAGTGGGTTTCCGCCCTTACACCTTCGCCTGTGCTAATGAAAGCATTTGTCTGTAAGTGTTGTAAAATAGAGTTTAAGCATGAACGTCATCTCGTTTGCAACTTCAGCTGAAGCAGTGAAATATCAATTCGTGGATGATTGGAATTTATCCGCACGACATCAAATAGATATATTCCAGGACCTACTGAATGCAACTTCAGTGAAGTCTCATTAAGACGATGACCTTTCCTGGATACTCTAGGTTGGCGCTAGGATTTTGAAATGTGTAGCCAAATTGAACTGAAAATGTGAAGAATGACAGCTGTTTTACAGCTGCTCCAATATTTGTAAACACTTACTACTTTTGTCAATACTTTCTGAAATTCTTAGTAGCCAAACTGTAAATTTCTTAAATATTAGTAGCCAAATGACTACTGCGGCTACCAGTGGCGCCAACCTAGATACTACAACTTGTCAACAGAAGCCAACGACCGTCTGCTCAGCAGGTTGAGGCACACACACAGCATCCTCTGGCCGGCCTGCCAATGGATAAATACATACGAGACACGTCATGCGTAATTTCATGAAAAACGTTTACAAAATTTACAATATTTTCTGTAAATGGAGTCAAATCCCCAATGTACTCTGAAAATGTTGTCAACTTTTGACTTTATTTGTGAAAAATATTGTAAATTTTGTAAACGAAAGATACGAGTGTGCCAGACAGCTACTTGCAAAAAGACACAATAAAGCCCCGCATCAGAACTAATGAACATTACATCAACATGCATCGCCAATGGAATTAGTTTGCATTGATTTTCTATCACTTGAAACTCCAACATGAGGCTATGAGAACATTTTAGTTATAACGGCTCATTTTAGCCCCTATGCTCAAGCCGTGCCAACAAAAAATCAGACAGCCAGAACTACAGCATGCGCACTATTCGACAATAAGAGGCTTGACAAACACAGCAAAACGATGCAACGCGAGTCTGATATTGACTCTATAATTACTCCGTCACAAGTGGCAAAAAAGGTAACACCTGTGGGTGGCTTGGTTATGGACCGTGATGCATGGTGCAATTGGGGGGGGTCCATTTGTATCGACATTTTATAGCAAAAGAGTGGCAGTGAAAATATGCAAATGTTAACCATTTTCCTAACCCTAACACAAAAAAAGTAGGTCAAGGAACTGTGGATAGGTGGGAAAGTTGTGGTGATCGAATGTGACAAATTACATTTTACCATATAATTGATTACAAATTAATTCTAAAGTAATTGTAATCATTCGACTACAATTGTTTTCAAAATAATCACCATATGTCTGTAAGAGGCATACAAGTCCCACATAATAAAAGTATCCATCAAGTGATATAGATAGAAGTTATTACAGAATTAAGAAACTCTGGCGAATTTCTTAATTTTACGAATCCGACGTCGCCCCCACACATTTATCATCTCTTGTTAGGTTTGACAAACATTGGCCCAGCGGTTCGGAAGCAGAATACGTTTGCAATTCTGGACGGACAACGAAAAGTGGCAATAATAGCTCACTTGAGCCTTTGGCTCAGGTGAGCTAAAACTATTTAGAAAGCACTATGTTTCTACAAATATTGGAGCAAATATAAAATAGTATTGTGTTTCTTCGTTTCTATCCAACCACAATGATACCACCAAGCATATTTGTACATATACCATATACACGAACTTCATTCCTGTTGTAATTGACTACAACCATCTTAGCAAACATCACATATCCTCAATAGGGCATGTAAGCATAGTATCATGTGGTTTAATGGGCTTAACGTTCCAACAACAGCTAAGGTAATATAGAGACGGGACCACAGTAGTTTAAAGTCTCATCCTATGGGGCGCTTACGTACGTTAGTAATACATTTAATGTTACAATAACTTATGAACCGCTTCCTCGATTTTGATAATAGTTGGCCACAATGTATGTCTATGGATGATGCTTGATTTTGCATACGACCCAAGTCCGACCGCCCAAGGTGAAGCTCACTATGGACCTATGTTTACCTTCTTTGTAAGGCAATTGGGTTAGAGATTTTGTCTTTATTCAATAACGTATGAACCACTCCACCGATTTGGATAATATGTGGCCACAACGTGTCTATGGATGGTGCTTGATTTTACATACGACCCAAGTCCGACCGCCCAATGTGGACCTACATGTATGTTTACCTTCTGTGTAAGGCAATTGGGTTAGAGATTGTATCTTTATTCAATAACGTATGAACAGCTCCACCGATTTGGATAATATGTGGCCACAACGTGTGCCTATGGATGGTGCTTTGTTTTGCATACGACCCACGTCCGACCGCCCAAGATCAATGTCACTGAGGACTTATGTTCACCTTGTTTGTAAGGCAAATGCATTTAGAAAAATGTATTATTATCAAGGCTGCAAGCGAGGGGATTAGCCTCATAATAACGATGCCCTTGTTATCGTAGTTATATGGGACGTTACTTTCGATGTTCCAAGTTCGGTAATATATTTGTAATAGTTAGACTGGTGTATAATTACTAGTATGCTATACATGTCTATACAAGTACACCGAGTAAGGTTCGGCATACTTCGGCCCTGTGTTACCGTGTCGTGTTGCCGTTACAGACGACTGCGAATAACGGTCAGTCAATATAATGTCATAGGTTGAAGACTCCGACCTAGGATCCAGTAAATGGCACATTCGAAAAGCATAACCCCACCCACCCATTTCTGTTAGACTATACTGTTTTATAAAACTGTATAGTTTAACTGAAATGTGTGCGTGTCTATACAGTTTTATAAAGCAGTATAGTCTAACAGAAATGGGTGGGTGGGGTAATGTTTTTCGAATTGGCCATTTACTGGATCCTATGTCCGAGTTTTCCACCTGTGGATAACTCGGCCCGTGTTACCGTTACAGGCCTGGAGCGGCAGTTGAAGGAGACGGCGACGGAGATCTTCACCGCCGGATATTCCTCCCATAACGGGTCCGCCATCCGCCCCGCCCTCAGCCACACCCCCGTGTATGTCGACCCCGACCCCTGCCTATATCCCGTGGAGGAATGGCGGCGGGCCAACAAAGAGGCCCGTACATCAGCAGGCGGGGTCGCAAACCCGGCGTTCGTATCGAATGAAATGTATTTCAATGACAACACTGATCACAATCAGAACTTTTCGTCGTCGTTGATCGAGTTGGACACGACGCCGATTAAGAAAAATATAACCAGTTCGAAGACTGATAACTCGGCGCCGACGAGTCAGCACATGTACGGTATTATCACGCACCATAGCTTTAAAAGACAGAATGCGCCAGCACAGCTAAGTTCCCCGCTAAAAATGCAGCCGATAACTCAGTTACATGTCCCGCCATGCCGACAGGAGTTGCCCCCGCCGCGGACTGACGCTACACCCCGGCCTCAGACATTCCCCGACGACCTGAATCTCATAACCCCGCCTGTTCACAAGGACAAGGTGCGGAAAGTGCGCAGCACGCTCAAACGGTCGAAACCCCCTTCATTAATAAACCATACCACGCCGCAAGGCGACAGTCCGCGCTACAACGACGAGTCTAGAAGTCCGCGATACAGACAATCCGCAGTATAACGGGTCGCCGCCATATACATGTATGCTGTTCTCCTCAGGATCTGTGAAGAGTAGCGACCAGCAGACGTCGCCGACTAGTAGGATAAATGTCGCTAGATCCATAGAGAAGGTGTCTAATACCCCATTCCTAGGCGCGATATAGCGAATACCGCCCTGCCAGGGTGTCACTTCACTGACAGGCACGCACACAACTAGCTAATGAGTATCTACACTGTTGAAAGCATGACTCGTGTTTCAAGCTAATGCGTCTCTACACTGTTGACAACATGACTCGTGTTTCAAGGTATTGAGTCTCTACACTGTTGACAACATGACTCGTGTTTCAAACTAATGAGTATCTACACTGTAAAAGCATGACGCCTGTTTCAAGCTATGGAGTCTCTACACTGTTGACAACATGACTCGTGTCTCATGTTAATGAGTAGCTAAACTGTATAAAGCATGACTCCTGTTTCAAGCTATGGAGTATCTACACTGTTGACACCATGACTCGCGTTTACAACATGACTCGTCCTGTTTCAAGGTATGGAGTCTCTACACTGTAGAAAGCATGACTCCTGTTTCCAGGTATGGAGTCTCTACACTGTATAAAGCTTGACTCGTGTTTCAAGCTAATGAGTATCTAACCTGTAGAAAGAATGACTCGTGTTTCAAGCTATGACGTCTCTACACTGTTGACAACATGACTCGTGTTTCAAGCTAATGTCGTAATGAGTATCTACACTGTAGAAAGCATGATTCCTTTTTCAAGCTATGGAGTCTCTACACTGTTGACAACATGACTCGTGTTTCAAGCTATGGATTATCTACACTGTTGAAAGCATGACTCGTGTTTCAAGCTATGGAGTCTCTACACCGTTGACAACAGGACTCGTGTTTCAATGATGAGCAATGCAAACCCTGGCCAGACTGGCTGCAGTCACGACCGCAAATTACCTCACCCAGCAGCTTACACATTACATATAGCTATTTACAGATATCGATATCTGACGTTGAAGATGGTGGGTGGGGTAATGTAATATGTTCGGTAATTGGCCACATTTCTGGCAATAGATCCGACACAGTCACCTATAACTGTAGCAGACAGTACATTATGCAAGACAAAGCTAGAAATAAACTATATGCACCAGCTACTTACATTGTCTTTAATCGACAATTACAAATGATTAGAAATGTTATTGTACTTGTAATGTAGGTTCCAGTTTTCCAAGTTTTTCTATCGCCTGCGTTTCTATTCACTGCAAAAAGTAACCCGAATGCTCTGTCTGTAACGCAGCGCGATTTGTAAGTCGCCTGCGTTACATACAGAGAATTCGTGTTATGCAAGAAGTTGCAAATTCCAGACAACGAGAAGTATAGGTTTGTGTATCTAACATAAATATATAACGACGAACAGTTCCATGTCACCTGTAACACAACACGGCATAGCATTATACATTGTATTATAAATACGGTATGTATTCACACGCGCATGTCTCATCGTGCGTTTATATACATGTAAATAAAATATATATTTACAAATAAAATATAAATACTTTATGGGATCAAGTTTTGTTTATTAGACACTGTGAACGATCGCACGACGTTGGGACACAGGTGGAAGACTCAGACCTGTGTGACAAAACAAATGCCCATTACAAATTCCCATTACCGCACCCACGTGTGCTCGTACTGTACTGTGCTATCTTTATAGCACAGTACAATACGTGACCAAGTGGGTGGGGTAACGGGATTTTATTAATGGGCATTCGTCTCACAGTTCCGAGCCTTCCACATGTGCGTTGGGAGTATTGTATTTACATCATCGACACCCACTGGTTAATAACGCGGAGCTGTATTAGCAAAATGGTTTCAATTATGTTTACAAACCAGCAGAAAAGTCAGAGAAATACAAAGTTCAAAAAAGACCACAGAGCCATACGTATAGAGAGCGAAATCTCGGAGAATCGAGAAGCGCCATGCAGTGGAACCTCTCTAAATCGGACACCAAGAAAACACCTGTGATCTTGGGACACTGGGGACCTCCCAGGGTGTCCGGTTTAGAGAGGTTTCCCTGTAATTCCTCAATTGAGACAGGTCATGTGATTGTGTACCTAAGAAGATGTGCGATTTTTCATAACCAAAATATTTACAGAAACTGTAACTTTACATACGGAAACTATCGTAAATATTTGTTCATGAGATAGCACCGCACATCTTCTTGGGTACCACATTTAGTAGAGCAGCAGCTCCCGGCAAATTTTGAGAGGGGTCAATTGGAAGTACCACATTAAATGTTATATACCAAATTGTTCGTCTTGATGTCGGGAATTAGTAAACCAATGTTGCCAGTGTGGCAACTTTGTGCCGGCTGAGATGTTTGGTTCAAAAGATGACTTTTTTGGAAAAAAATACTGAAAACTGGAATCCGCTATTTTTGAAAATACATGACATTTATATAATGCAAACAGGGTTATAACATGTATAACTGACATATAGCAACTAAATTACAACCTTCTGTAACATATAAACCATAATTGGCAACTGAACGTTCCAAGATAGCACCAATTTCCTTGCATGTAAGTGTACTTCAAATTAACAGGTTATTTGACGCACACATGTATAACATTCAAGTTACTGTATGATATTTGTTTATATGCATGTCGTTCGTATTACAATATACTATAATGGATGCAAACTTAAAAGTTTCATCATTGGGAGATGAAATCACCACACCAGGCGCGGATTCAGATGGGGTGAAAAGACGCCTGCCTTGCCCTAAACAAGCAAATCACAAATGTTCACATACTGTACCCCAAATGTTATTCTGTGCTGCAATAAATAAACGCGGCCATTGCACCAGCAGATAATGAGGATAGTGATAGTCCGGTAAATGCACTTGCAAAAGGGATCAAGATGTTAACACAGTTTGTGGAAGAGAGGCTTGCTGACCCAGACTCAGACGATGGACAAAATCTAAAAAGCCTGTATGACACATTACCGCGGTCAGTTCGGAAAGCAATGTCTGAAATCAGAAAGTCAGTTAAAGTAAAGAAGAATAATGAGTATGGACGAAAGACTAATGTCGTTTGGCTGTCACAGCCAAGAAAAAAAAGTTCCATTAGCAAGAAACATGTCGTATGAAAATGCGCCAGTTCTGTTAAGCATGTTTACCGAGGATGGTAAGAAGATGGTATGGACAGTAAAATCACAGCCTATCCCATGGCTGGAAGGAATATAAACATCAGAAAGAGTGAACACCGTAACAGCATGTGATGCCATCGTATTTGATGGGCATGCTGCATTCAGATGATGAATGACACAACACGACATGTTGCCACAATTACATTGAAGAAATGGCGATGGGTCGATTCAATTTTATTGTGTATTGCAGTAGACTCTCTAACAGTGACATTCCAGTTCAGCAAATTCATGTAGTGTTCGACAAGTATTTTGACGATCGCATCAACGAACAAACGCGTGGGAAACGAACATGGGGCATGAATGGAAGTGCTATAAACGTGCGACCAGAAATCCGGATCTCACCAAACTGGAAACAATTTCTCAGTAATTGCAGGAATAAGTCTGCGCTTGTACATTATTACAGAAGGCAGCACAATTATACATTGGTTGCTGAAAATCAAGTTCTGTTTATCAGCGGAGGTCAGGTATATAAGGTCGTTAAAGTAATGCCGTTCATCGTTAGTGGAGTCCCATAAGCTGACACAAGAATGATACTACACTGTGCCAAAGCCTCTGATGGGTGCAGAAACAATTGTAGTATGCAGTCCAGATACTGACGTTCTTGTCCTTTTCATTCACCATCGTCCAGAGATAGCTGCAAGCAGACTCGTTGAAATCCCAATTCTGTGACATTGGCACTATATAAACACAGGTGTTTGAACAGATGGTCATAATGTTGGTGTCATATGGGTATTTTTATGGATTGTGGCTATATTTGGATGGATTTCGTTGGATTTTGGTAATTTACATAGTTGTGCGCAACTACTAATGCTCAATCATTACACACGACAGCAGTCATCAATCATCTATACATTCACCGTTCAGAACTTTCGGGCCCCTTTCTTACTGTCAAAATACATTGTAAATTCGTACTTATTTTACTCGCGGGAGGTGGCGTAAATTGTCTGTTGGTAACAATGCACCCAAACCACCAGATATACCGAAATAACCCATAAAACACCGAAATATGAACCGTTCTTCAATAATCTGCATATATAAATAGCTCGCAAGTAGACGCAGCCGCCTGCGGTACTATTGCCCATATTATCAACGTTTCTGAACATTTATTGGCAATGCCAACTTGAAATCAAGCAATTTGATTGTCTGAGCCTGAGCTGTAACACAGCTCAGACTCAGCCAATCAATGTGTTTGATTTCAAGCCCATACTTCACGTATTTTGAAATGAAGAACTTGACAAATATTGGCAAGCTTAGCGTAGGCGGTAGTGTATCAATTCTCAGCCCTATCAATGGTGGAATAAAATAACGATTTCTAAGTCAATATTCTGTCACGATCAATTTATTGTTTTGGCGTTTAATGGCCTGTCAACAGCTGAGGTCATTTTAGGGGCCAACTCCGGTATTTCACCTGTACGGGTGGAGGGGTGGGGTAATCCAAAAATCAGAACTGAATGTTTACATAAAAATATATATTCAACCCTGAAATTGGATAACCTAATCTGGTGCCAGGTCCTCAGCACACAATAGTCAATTAGCACCACTCCCTAAAAGTACTATGATTAGTACTACTTTTGTAATGGATTGATTATAACCGGATTCAACGCTCAGTCACGTACCAGAAATGCAAACAATGTACCCGATGAAGGATGAACCCCATAATTACCCTTCGCATACTTCCAAGATACCACCCGCAATGTCAATGTCAATACATGTATATAAGTTGTAGTCAAGCAATATAATACATACCAAATATTGGTTCACGAAATACTAGTAAATAATACAATTATGATAATATGTAAATCTGAAAGTGACTTCATATATTTATTTCATGAGACAGTCAATGTGAGTCGCCATTGGAGTTTGGGAAAATATGGAAGCTATGAATTTCACGTCTACCCATATAGATACGGAGACTATAATCATGATACTAGACACAAGGTAGCATCACAACTACAACACTGTGTCCGTAAGACAGATGATGTCCCATACGGCAGATTGTCCATACTACGTTTGAATATCAGGCCCGTACGCAGGAATTAACTTAGGGGTGCGTTAAGGGTCAACACATTTTGTTTGAACATCCACGGACAGATCTCGGCAGATTAACCCTTTCATCCCTAAGCAACGGGAATGGATTTTGATATGTTAATTTTGCAACCAATCAAATCATCACATCACATATGCAGCCTATGCTCAATACATGTAAATCCATCAATTGAAATGTCCAGACTATCCTAAATTGGCACTTTAGTGAAACGGCCCCCAGCATTGTTGTAACTAATAGTTACGCCACTCTGCATCCAGGTGCGGATCCAGTCAAGTGTATGTTGTTCAAATGAGTGGTAACACCATATACTTTTGATGAGAAATAAGAAAAAATACGGCAATAACAGCAATTTGTTCTCTTCAAAAGTAAAGTTGGGCATGCCAACTATTTTACACATAATGTTGAGCATTGCCGTTGCGATTAATAACTTGCTTTCAGTTCACTCGCTGACTTTAAATGTCACCTGACTGTTGTTAATTGCGAACGCAAATTGAGCCTATTGAGACGTCCCCCGATGAACAGAGAGCCACTTCCGAAAGTAGACCCGTGCAAACGGCCAGAATCACGATCCCAATAGCGTGGAGACAGTATGTCTCCCGCCAAAAACACATGGGATCTTATTGTTGATAAGTTTCTTGGTCATTTATCTCAGGTGATAATGTCTGTTCGTGATCGCATAGCACACAACTATGGCTCAGAATGATAAAATGCCTGATTTATAGTGAACCTCTCTAAGCCGGACACACTGGGGACCTCACTGGGTGTCCGGTTTAGAGAGGTTTCATTGTATTAATATACTAGGTTACCAAAAGGCCACTGGTAATGATAAACGTCGTCTATTAAGATGTACGTTTACATCCTTCTGTTTCCTGTAATCCTTTCCCACACTATTCGATCTCGGATAATTACCTGTCTCGTTACCATAACAATCCAACTCATCAATAGTGTCCTCTAAATGATAGTGGTTAAAATACTCTTCCTCCTCGACATAGCGGCATATTGCATGTTGGGTAGTACAAAGTGAACGTGGGTATTTTCAAAGGGGTGCAGTGGCGTCTTTGGATATGTTTGGTGAGCAACGTCGTCATCTGTAGACGCTGTGTCCGAGAGCAGATCGCTGTCTCTCATCCCGATGGAACTTGGCGGCGACACCGTGGAGCCGTCGACGTCGTCGTCGTCTTGTGACACCAACTGACGCCATGACACGTCACCTTGGCCGGCATCAAGAGCGTCGCAACGGCAGATCAGTTTAATCTCGCGTTTCAGTTCCTTTATAATGTGTGAGTAAAAATGCCCTTTTGATTCCAAAGCGTGAATGACCTTTTCAACAACCGGTTTGTTATGAACATGTTTGTTACACTCTGTGCCTAGTTTCTGCCACACTGAATCTAAATCTTTATCTGAATGGTTGTAGGAAACTATTTCTTCATACAATTCATCTGAAATGGCACCAATACTCCACACGTGGTCGGCAACAAGTCCGATATTGACGGAACGCCTCAGTCTACAAAACGCACACATCTGCCTGTTACTTTCCGCGTGTTTGTTTTTCTGGAATGTACTCCATACAGTTTTTGTTACCTCCGGGCTGAACTTTTCTACGCACTCAAGAAACGATTTAATTACGCTGTAGGAGCGACCCTTGATCAGTCGTACGACGTTCCGCATTTCGTCCTTCGGGTTGGGGCATTTCCGGATGGCGGCGCACTCGTCCTCTGTGACACAGCCAGCGTTGATGATTAAATCTGCCAACTCGCAGCACGAGAAGGGTACAGTCTCTACCATGGCCACAATGTTCGCCTGTAACGCCCGACCCAGCCGGTCGCTTTTATTGTCGCCTGTCGAGCGCTGTCGGCCACGCCCTGGGGAGACACACATGCGCTCGTATACCATGATGTGTGATCACGTGGTATCAGAAAAGTGTGACACTATGTAAGAAGGGATTAGTGGAAGACTTCTGCGACTTAGTCCCCTACATTCATTGATCCTTTCAATTTTCTTAAATAAATTTCAAATGGCACATTGGCCAAGTAATGGAAAAGTATTAATTATTGTTACACTCTTGCAAATTATTTACACGTGTTTCGCTGTGAGAGAAAACTCGTAATAAACTCCTTACAAATACTACACAGTGAAGAGAACACCCGCAAGTGTGCGCTTGTTTTTTTTGGAAACAACGAGCTACCATGAACAATGTTTATTTTTCATTACAGTCAAAATAAAGTTATTTGAAAATGTTGAAAGGGTCTCGACTAATCTAGAATGTTAATGTGATTGAACACATTCCAAACATGCACTCAAATAGATCTGGTTCATAGAAACAGCTGCTGCGTAATTTGGATTTCAAAAAGTTTACATGCCGTCACATTTGACGTCAAACAACGTAACGTCAAAACGCGTGAAAACACGTCATTGTATAACTATTCATGCGCACATCACAATGCATTGTTTATAATCTCAAAACTAGACTAAATGTGCATATATATCCGCCGTAGAAGTGTAATAAATAGGATATTCCATCGTACATGTTTGAATAGCGGAAATAATACAACGCGTGTCCGTCGGCGTCTTTGCAAGCAACTCGTTCGCTACGCTCACTCGTTGCTTACGCGGAAGCCGACGCACACTCGTGTATTATTTCCCGCTATTCAAAATGTACGATTGAATATCCTCTATTTAATTGAATTAATGCAAATTTCTCAAACAGGTGCATCATATGACTGAACGGTGCGCGATTCATCCTCACAGTTGTGTTAAACGAACATTTATTGTGGCAATAGAAAACGCCAATTACTGCATACATTATGGTGAACCATGTATAATTACAATCCTTGTATTGGTTAAAATATTTAAAGAAAAATTTACTATGAGATCTATGTAACGCATTACGTTACTGGGTCACGAAACCACGTCATCCCATACCCTTTGTACAGTAAAAGTTTAATGTGGCTGTGACTCGAGAAATAGGGCTTATGGGTTTTGCAACCAGTGTAGATCAAGATCAGCCTGTGCATCCGCACAGTCTGATCAGGATCTGCACTGTTTGCCATTCCATCAAAGAAACACCCAACGTGCTTATAACACGCAATATAGATCGTTGTCAGGCTACATGGGTGAGTTATTTGATAAGGAGCTACACTGGTCACAAATCCCATAAGCCCCATTTCTCCAATCACGACCACATATGAGGCACGTCATGCGATTTTGTACCTTCGGACATCTGGCGTGTCTCATGTGAGTGCTGTGACTAGAGAGTTGGTGCTTATGTTCGTTGTAGCCAGTCTAGCTACTTGTCTTCTAGCGGTCTCCTACAGCACGGTAAGGAACTGTACCATGAGCTGAAAGCATTGAGGTGTTTCACTGACTGAATTGTGAATGGTACAGATCCTGTATATACTGAGCTGTAACCCGAAATCTCTGTCTGTAACGCAGGGCTACTTACAATTGTATGTCGCCCTGCGTTACAGACAAAGAATTCCGGCTAACTGCGATAATGCGCAGAGTGCTCTGGGCCTACACCGGTCACACACATGTTCAATCGCATTTCGTCAGTTATATGGGATTGGTTGTGGCTTATGGGTTAGAACACCTGACTTCAAATCCGGGCATCAAATATACATTATTACATTATTGATAAATAAAGTGAAACCTCTCGAAACCGGACACCCTGTGAGAACCCCAGGATGTCCGGCTTAGAGAGGTTTCACTGTAAATCAGGTATTTTCTCATTCTGAGCCATAGTTGTGTGCGATGTGATCACGAACAGACATTATCACCTGACATAAAAGCTGATCGAAAATAAGTTCCCATGTGTTTTCTTTATGTCCGGTTTAGATAGGTTCCACTGTATTATACCGTGAACTTACGCCGTTGTCCAGGCGATGACAATTTGTCTTTATGGCGTAACTCCACCGTGTCTTCAAGATGGGGCTCTTCCGGTATATGGGACTGGCCGTCACCGCCGTCTACGTCATCGAACACAGTCGCTTCCACACCTTCATCCGAGATGCCATTGGACTTGCTTACAGAATTAGTGTCTTCAGGGCGAATAGCATTTTTATCTGAATCAAACATCGGGATTATATGTACAGTACATTCTCAATAGTAATATTCGATGACACCCATTGGGAAAATAACATGTAAAGATGTACATACTATGGGATTTGTGACCAGTGTAGCTTCTGATCAAATCGCACACTCATGTAGCCTGATAATGGTCTATGTTGACTGCTAGAATCATGACGGGTGTTTAATTAATGAAATAGTGAACAGTGCAGATCCTGATCAGACTGTACCGATGCACAGGCTGATCTGGAACTGCACTGATCGCAAGACACATAAGCCCCATTTCCCCTGTCACAGCCACAAATGTATTGTATTGCATACCAATCCCTGGTTCCTGGTTATGAAGACGTACCATTATCCACTGACATGTGTTGACATTTCCCACATATAGTGTGCTTGGCTTCCAACAGCTGGGACATGGTGGTTATTTTGGCATCCATTCCAGCAACTTTAACGACCAGCACCTCCATCTTCTCCAACAGCCGTCCCAGCATAACCTTTATACCGAAACACATTTGCAGCATGGCCGTTACTAGCATTTTTGAAAAGGGGGTTCGACTTTCAGCTGTAAAGCAACCCCTTACATATTTCGGTTGCTTCACAGTTCCGGAGAGATTTTGATTTATAGAAGCCAAATGCTGCATTCAGATATGTTGGTACAACAAATAGCTCATGTGCTATGTTGTGGGTACATGTAAGTAGCATATTTATGAAAAATAGCATGTTGCAATAGGTTTGGTGCCGCCTGACTGTATTTTGTTAGTATAGTATTTGAATACTATAATGTCTGCTCAGTCATGCACTGAAAATAGCTATCGCGGACCTAATGTATATAAACAAAATCCTGCTGGCTAAAATAAACCCATCGAACCTCCCCTGACGACGCCCTTGTGCAGGTTAGTATCCTGGTGACCACTATCCAGTCACAAATAGTGTGTGCATTAGAGGGTCGTTAACCCTTTCACAACTACTACACACGTATATCATAATGTCACTAGCATGTATATCGCATTGCGGAGCGTGTCGTACTTCTACCCTTCCTTGTTGCTTGAAGGGGTGTGCCGAAAAGTAAACGGCGGTTCACTACGGCATACATACACGCACGCACGTACGTATACACTAACTTAAATATTATTCAAACCTTTTGGAATTTGATTAACGAAATGATGAAATGTGTGTATATGTACATGCAGGTCACTTTCAGTGCATGAAGTGGAAAAAGAACATAATATCGAATATGTCGGACAGAATCAGATACACATATCTCATGAAAAATATTTATAAAAATATACGATATTTTCCTTAAATGACGTCGAACGTTGACGACATTTTCATAGCAAATGCGGAATTCGTTATCTTACGACGTCATATACAGACAATATCACAGTTTCTATCAATATATTTCATGAAAAATCGCGCATGTTCTTAGGTACAAAATCACATGGTGTATATCAATTGTACACCGCACTCTGATGTCTTGCCCACATGTTGAAGTAACGGACCGAGGTATATAAATACATTAAATGACATTGGACCACAAAGTTGACATTCGATCGGCACAAAACCAATTGCAACTGATTGGGCATTCAAATGTCTATCAGGATTGACCACAATAATGTCTTAATCTGCCACGAAGAGACTGTGATATGCAAACACATAGCTCAAAATGTCAGAAAATATTGAATTTCGCATCGTGATAAAATACACTACCATGAAACAATATGTTACAATCAAGCATGTCTGGTGATTGTTCACGTCTAACGAGGTTATAGTGACTTGAGCAAAATCATAGACGAATACCTCAAACAAACACAAATATATACATGTATTCAAACAAGAAAATGCACACGAATGCCCCCGTAGAAGATTGGAGAAACTGTGGTAATTAACAATAGTTATAAGTATTCATAAGCACAGTTGTGCAGGTCAAAGGCCAAGGTCATATTAAGGACAGCATGATGTCAAGTATGATGACAAGTATTATGTATTGGACTCCTCTTAGGGATATAGATGTTATGACAGAAATCAAACTTCTTAATGTTTGAAATTGTTCAAAGACGTGAAGGTCAAAAGGTCATGGTCTTATGAAGGGCATCATGGATGTGCGGAATTTGTCAAAAAGTTTGATATATTTAAATATTAAAGTAATACATCAAGCGATATAGAAGTTATGACAGAATTGAGAAACTCAGGTGAACTTCTTAATGTGTGAAAAATGTTCAAGGTTGTCAAGGTCAAATGGTCTTGGTCATATAATTGGCAGCATGGACGTGTGGCATTTGTCCACAAGTATGATGTATTGAAATATTACAGTAATCCATCCAGGAATATAGAAGTTATGACAGAATTGAGAAACTCCGGCGAACTTCCGGCGGACACACGGACGGACGGACACATAGTCCAAACACTATATGTTTCCGGCTCTACCGAGACCGGTGACATAAACATCCACCTCCACCCTCCAACAGTTATGTCAAACACGTGGGATTTAATTTATTGGTGCGTAACGGCCTATCAATAGCTAATATTATTTAAGGCATGACAACGGGCTCGATCCCGTATTTAACCTGCTGCATTGGGGGGGGGGGGGGGTCCCATAATCAGAACAGAATATTTACATCGAATAAAACACAACATATTCAGCCCTGAAATTAGAATAACCTGACCTGGTGTCAGGTCCATACCACATCAAAGCCACTTGGCCCATTCCCCTAAAAGTAACGAATAAATCATATTACTCATAGTCATATAGGGGATATAACGAGATTCAACTCTCACATACAAGAATACCAAAGACGTACATGAAGGCCAAACCAGGTCTCCGGTGGTCGGGATTCCGATAAGGATGAACCATGATCGTTAAATTACCCATCGCATGCTCCCACCCGCCACCTACTCAAAGACGTGGGAATCACGTGCAGTCTGCGATTGTCTGTAGTAGGCAGATACATGGTAAAGTAGTATAAAGGGAGTCAAAATGATACCACCTGCGGTGGTATCATTTATAACCCTTTATACTACCCCCACCACTCCCGAAAAATCAAAAATTGGTTAACGAGGAAATTGTTCCCCACCACCCCCGAAAAATCAAAAATTGGTGTCATAAATACATCATGTATTTTTCACGTCCAATTGAACAGATAAAACTATACTAATAAAAAGGATTTATTTTTGTCTCGTCGTCATATTGGTGTCATAAATACCTCATATTTATTTTTCAACACGGCATTTGCCTCCTCCACTATAGCTAATTGATTCCATAGATCAGCAACTAATTCTACCAACTCTAGTCTACCACGTTCACCTTTAGCCACCTGACAGCGTAGTTGCTTATGTCTACAAAGAGGTTGGGCACTAACGAATTTACAAGGGCATCTTCGGCATTGAAATTGTGGGGGGGCACAAGGAAACTTTCTACGTCTCGCTAGATGCCTTCGTAGATAGTCTTTACGCGTAAACGTTTTACAACAAGTCTCACACTCCATTATATATGTATATGTATATGTTTATATTCAATTGGAAGTGAAAAAAACATAATGTTTTCACGACCAATTGAACAGATAAATTTCATAGGTTATACAAAAAGTATATTACAGAAAATATGATAACGCCAGAAATCGAAAGTTTGAGAAGAGAAGCCGAATCTCTAGGGATTACTTATAGTACACGGTTGAGAGTTAGGGGGTTGACAAAGCTGATAAATGCCACAAAGAATGAGGCGTTTATGAAGCGGTTTACCCGCGCCTATAAAAGAGGGGCATTTAAAGACCTCTCACTAGCGGAGGAAGTTTGTAACAGAATTCAAAAACAAAAAGAAAGTATTGCGGAGCTAAGGGCTAGTGTAATTAATTCTAAAGAATTACCTTCAAGCACAAATAATTTGTCTCAAATTAGACACACAGGTGACCAAATACCAAATAAAAGATCTATTGTTCGCGCGATAGTGGAAAAAGGTGAAGAAATATTGGGGGCTCACGATGAAACATTGGAAAAGGTAGAAAATGGAAGACGGGTAGTTACATTATCCTTTTGTAAAAACATTGACATCAACGAGTCCGAACGCATGTCCGATAAACTCGCTCCGTATCTAACAACCAATTTTTATTTGAGATATTCATATTCTTACAAGCTAGAACATATGGAGGAAATTAAAAATGGAAAACCTAAAACTCTAATATTTCATAAAAATCTCGGTGGTAGCGAACCACTATCATCAATGAAAACCGTTAAAAAATGGCTGTCAGATAAGGAGCAAACACGAATAATGTCCGATAAAATAGACAGACCAAATACAAAGTGGAAGTTTGTAAGATGGGTAGAGGTTTTTGTAAAGCTAATACAGGGTAGTAGGGGAATAGATTTGGGACTACAATCCAAAGTAGCAGCAGGAGGAGAACTTCCAGAATGGTTGAGGAATAGAAAGGTATGTATTCTTTAGATAAGTATAATGACGATCTTTGTCTGTTCAGGTGTGTAGCTATGCACCTTGATAAAAAGATCAGACCTGACAGATGTACAGAAAAAGCGGAAGAACTTAGTAAGCAATATTTCGGTAGTAATGTTGTTTCACCAATTCCTTTTTCAGATCTAAAAAAGGTTGAAGAGGTTTTTAAGGTAGGTATTGAAGTATATCAACCGACCAAATATGACGTATGGTGGTTGAAAAAGGTACCAGCACACTATAATGAAATAGGTAATAAACCAATGACAATAGGACTGTTTAATAATCACGTATTTCTGATAAAAAACCTTAAAAACCTATCTAAAACTTACGCCTGCCAGAATTGTAAACAGAGATTCACAAAAGCGAGTAATATGAAGAGACACGGACAAAAGTAATATGTGATGGTAATTATTTAGAGCGCCCGCGTTCGTCGTTTGAGAAAGCGTTCTACCCAAAAAGTTCTAACAGTTATGGGGCGATCGATTGGATGTACTCTGTGGAAAAGCGCGAGGGAATTCACATTCACCACGAACAGTGTGGACACGGGGGTGAAAGATGGATTTTAGGAGCTCCAGTAGATGGATACTGTCCAGAAACCAATACCGTATATCAATATCACGGCTGTTACTGCCACGGGTGTGAGATTCATGCAAAGCATAGAAAAGAAGAACGCGCATCCACTATGAGAAGAGATACATTTATTAGAAGAAGCAAAGAATTCAACCTAGTAGTTATGTGGGAATGCGAATTTCAAAGAACGGGTAAAGACATAAAGATCGGTTGCGACACTACTCTTTATCCATATCAGATAGTATACGATTTTGAGGCATATCTCAACCCAGAATTTGAAACTCTCGGTAATAATCTAGAGTACGAAGCCTAGCACGTTCCGGTAAGCGTTAGTATAGGAGATAATTTCTCAGGAACAGTAACTCATATTTGTGATAAAGATCCCGCAAAACTTACAGAAAAATTCGTAGAAGATTTGAAAGTCAGGGGAAAAGCTATAAGAGAAGAAGTGTGGTCAAGATATAGGTTTAATACAGAACATTTACGTAAAAACCAAATCGCCAAGATCGAACAGTGGATAGAGCAAGTACCGGTTATAGGTTTTAACAGCAGTAAGTACGATATAAACTTAATAAAGAAATACCTAGTAGGCGAACTGGCATCAACAACAAAGAATGTAATGGTCGGAAAACGTGCAAACGCAACAATATTTCTAGTTACTCCAGAGTTTAGATTTCTTGATGTAATACTTTATCTAGGACCTGGTGTAAGTTATGATAGTTGGATAAAAGCCTACGAATGCAAAGAACAGAAATCTTTCTTTCCTTATGAGTGGTTCGATTCTCCAGACAAACTGGATTACCCAGGACTACCGGATATAGAGAATTGGTATTCCAAACTATCTGGGAAAATGTTAATAGATGAAACAGAATTAAGTAAATGTCGTAGAATTTTCGAAGAAAATAATATGAAAACTTTCAGAGATTGGTTGAAATATTATAACGATTTAGATGTAGCACCGTTCCTAGAAGCGGTGGAAAAAATGTGTGAATGAATTTTATAAACACAGAGGTGTGGATATTTTCAAAGATGCGGTAACACTACCTGGAGTAGCTATACAATATTTATTGAGAGGAACCATTAAAGAACAAAAATCTATACCGGAGGATGCTCTATATGCACCAAAAGAAGAAACATACGAAATGATGAAGGACGCTCTAGTTGGCGGTCCATCAATAGTATTTACACGATATGCAGAAGCTGGTGTTTCAAATATTAGATCTAATTCCACAGGAATTAACAAACCTTGCAATGCTGTTTTGGGGTACGATGCAAACGCGTTATATTTATCTACGTTAAATAAAGATATGCCGTGTGGGAGAGAAACTATACACCATATAGATACCCCACATAACCCTAAATTTATTAAAAAGTTTTGTAAAAGAGTTTTATCTGGAGACTGGTTTGGGTTTGCGGAGGTGGATATAGAAGTTCCACACAACTTAAAAGATAAGTTTTCTGAAATGTCCCCAATATTTATAAACAGAGAAGTAGAGGTTGATGAAGTTCCCACACACATGTTAAAATATTTAAACGATACTGGCCGAACAAGAGGAGATGGAAAAAAATTGGTGGGATCTATGACCGCCACTAAAGTATTGCTGTACGCGCCACTGTTGAAATGGTATTTAAAACACGGCCTAGAAATAACTGGAGTTCATCGTGTTATAGATTATATTAGCGGAAAACCATTCGAATGGTTCGCAAAAGAAGTTACAGCCGCAAGACGAACAGGCGATGTAGAACCAAATAATAAACCAGTAGCCGACATAATGAAATTATTAGGAAACTCGTGTTGTGGAAAAATGATAGAGGCAACGGAGAGACATTTAAATACGACATATACACAAAACGAAACCTGTGTTGACAAAGCATTAAGATCTGCATTCTTTGACGATTTGGAAGAGATAGGAGATGCGTACGAAATATCTTCAAGAAAACCCAGGTGTGCGGTAAAGAGACCATTCCATTGTGGAATAGCGGTTTATCAACTAGCTAAATTGAGAATGTTGGAATTTTACTACGAATTTCTAGATAAATACGTAAAAAGAGAAGACTTTGAATTAATACAGATGGATACAGATAGTATGTATAGGAGTTAGTGGAAAAACGATAGAGGAATTGATTAGACCTAACTTACTAGACGAGTTTGAAAAAGAAAAAAATAAATGGTTGGCTTGGGATAAATGGAGCGAAAGAGAGCCCGGACTTTTCAAAATGGAATTTAGCGGGGATAGGGCGATAGCGTTATCTAGTAAGTGTTATTTCGTAGAAAAATTTAATTCTATTAATAAAAACTCTGCGAAAGGAATGTCCAAGAGAACTAACAATTTAAATTGGGATAGATATAAACGAGTACTAAGTGAAACTACAGAAGATGGAAAACACTTATAGATGTAGCACACAAAATAGAGGATTTAAAATGAAAGACGGCGTTATGAAAACGTACTGTCAACAAAAATTAGGACTCTCGGCATACTACGATAAAAGACGCGTGTTACCAGACGGAATACATACAGAACATCTCTAAAGAATCTGACGATCCGGGGGTAGCTGGGTGTCAGAAGGCACCATAAGAAGTTCTTCGCGAACAAACCCTCGAGATGGCCCATCATCCAAATAGTAGAGCACGGGCTCATCAGGTTTGGTAATAGATCGATCTAGATGATATACATTGAGAGACCACACGGGATCAGTCGCGCGGCGGCTGCCACCTTCGAGCTCTCCCGGTTGATAGAGGTACCGGACGTCAATATCTGATGGAAGCCGCTGCTCCTCTAAACCAACGGGTCGCCCGCGCGAGACGGCAGAGGGCTTGCTCGTCACCATTTTAAACTTGATAGCATCAACAGGCTTCTTACCTATCAATCTGGTCACCTCTCCGTTCAGTGCGGAGACCACGGCGGGCAGTCTGGCCACCCACTCGGTCGATCGCGAATGAGGGTCTACAAGTTCTTTAGCGTATTGGTGTCCGAACAGTCTCTCAGCCAGGGTTCGATTGAAGCGTTCCACGATCCCCTGGTCCCGGTGGATGTTGACGCGGCCGCGTCTGATAGAAACTTTGTGCTTAGACAATAGATGAGAGACCGCGCCCATGAACTCGCGGCCGGGATCGACCTGGAGAAGATTCTGCCATTTGAGAGGACTCCTCTTATATATTCGTGAAAGAGCCTCGGCCACTTCCTTAGACTCTTTAGTGGCCAACGGCTCAGCCCCCTTATAACGACTCGCTACGTCAACGATTGTCAGTGCGTACTTGTACGTCTTGCGACCGACGCGATCGTGAGGTAGAAATAGGAGATCCGCTTGGTGAACTTGGTTCGGCACCGGAACGTCGAATTTCGGGCGCGGAATATTGTGAGGCGCGGGTAAATAGATCTGCCAGATGGCCTGCTTCTTGAGCCATTCCTTGACAGCGTTTTCTGAAACCTTGGTCGCCGCCGCGAGGTTCTTGATGGCCGCGAGTCCCTTCCAGTAGCCGCGTGGGCTATGGTATGTATTCGACAGCTTGCGCGTTAGTTTGGTATCAAGTTTGCGCGTGTTCATCGTATGCGAAGTATTCTAATATATCGGACAATCTCCAACATGCCCTCGCCAGTTCGTCCGGTAACTGCGTCGTTAATAATAAACCTTTGTTGGAAGTTTCGCTGCAGCCCCAATCGCGTTTGGGTTGGAACAGGAGAGGGGAATCTAACTCGGAGGAATCTAACATCCGCTTTGCGAAAAGGGTGGCCGCTTTTTCGTCCTCGCGCCACGTCTCGAGAGAATCTCGGGCCAGACGAATCATACTCTTTGCACCAGGTAAACGATGTTTTTGGGCAGTGTAGCCTACATCGATCATAGCGTCATAAAGTTCGTCAACTAACATCGTTCTATATATATATATTTATAAAAAAAAATTGTTTTAATTAATTAATTTAAAATCTCGATTGAATATAGTAGCCGACGAGCCCAACCACACCCATTCCCACGACGATGAACGCGATCTCGCGGTCCTTTTGGGCCTCTGAAGGTACATAGAAATCTGAAAGTTGGGGCTCGGGATCCATTGGATCGAGACTTTTGTGCGGATATGCCAGCGCGTACTCGCGGTTGGCTTCTTCAACGTTCTGAAATGTTTGCGCGGCGTGATTTTCGCGGCGAAGCTCTTCATTGACCCAGTCCAGATGGGCGGTTCGTTTTTTCGACCACGCTTCCTTTGCGCTATTGAGTTGTTCTACAGCTAAATCATGACGCTTAAGCTCCTCATCCACGTTCGAGCTTTTCATTTTAGAGAATATAAAGTTGCTACCGCTGAACGCCAATGCGTTTACAAGCGCACCACCTACTATTATTACTGCGATTGAAGCCATTTATTTCCATATATTAACTGGTAGAATTCTAGCTTTAACTAGATAATCTCTGGTCCAAACTGCGGCCGCTACATCTAAGGTCGCGAGCCCTACGTCTCTCACAGTAAAGTCCAATTTGGGAGCGGTTCCTCCTAGGGCCATCTTTGATAGTCGAGCATACCCGATACTGAAACCCGATATCACCACGGCGTGATAAAGCGCATTCACTAACATTTTACCATCTTGTTCAGCCATTGTTATAATTATTGCATATAAAAGGGGTCGCGATCAATGTTTAAATGGGGCGCATGCAAATTCAACATTGTTGATGATTGGTGTTTCGTAACTTTCTTCTGAACACTGGCTGGCTGTTTTTTCGGGTATTTCCACACGCACAGGGCACCAACAACTGCCAGACTACCACCAACAAACCAACTCCAATTCGTGAATTGGGGTTCAGTCCAACTCCAACGGGAGTTGGTATTGGGTGACAAATTCAAAGAATTTGGGTGTGCTTCTAATTCTGTGAATTTGGGGTTGTTGTTGCACTCAACCCAATCGGGATTGAAGTTGAACCCGATTGCTCTGTCTTCAGATGTTTTGCTGTCTCCGTCCCCGATTGCAACGACTGTTTAGCCTCTCGAAGCTCGGCGAGTATTTTATCTTGTTTAACTTTTCGGGTGGCAGCCGCCGCCCGCCCAGCTGCCTGTCTTTTGGGATTTTTTATATGCGGTATGTCATCCAGTGGCGGAGTAACACTCGGGTTCGATTGTGTTGGAGCAATCTGGTTCAACTCCGTCACTCTCGTGGGTGTGTCTTGTGTCATCATTTTCAGGGCTTATAGTTCGTGGGCATATATGTCCAAATTGACAGTGTTTACCCGTGGTCAACGCGGTTGTCAGCGGAGCTAAGTACATTCCAAACTTGTGATAAATTGAGCAGCAGGCTGTTCTAAGAGTGTGACCTATAAAAGGGTCAGTTTCTAGATCATCAATCAACCCCGCGGTGTTTGGTATAGGGAGAAGTATACTAACGGCGGTTGCGTACAAATGAATAGCCGCCGATCCGAGAGTTTTTGTCATCTCCGCTCCCAATTTGGATTCGTATCGCGCATACATTTTATCGATCTCCGCATCTGACATCTTATCCACCTGAAAAACTGAGAGACGCCTACCGAGATAATGCTCCGATTGTCCCCCAGCAACCAGCGCAGCTAGCCGCTCTCGTCGCGCCGTATTTTCATTTTCATTCGGAGTCGTTGCACTCAACCCAATACCAACCCCCGATTCCGATTGCTCTGTCGGATCATTATTGTTGGCAGTCGGAGTTGAGGTTTCTTCTATTGGCTGATCGAGAATTTCGTCGCAGTTCATTTTTCTTAAAATTAATTTAACTATTCTAACAAGTCTCATCACTTTAACATATTGCCAAGCGCACCACCCGATACTTATGATCACCATTATGCTCGCAACAAAGCTCGCAGCGGAGCACCAAATTGTTAACATTGTTAACCATTGTTCAGCATTTGTTCAACATTTGTTAAGCATTTGTTCAGCATTTGTTCAGCATTGTTCAGCAATTGCTAAATTAATTGTTAAGCATTTACTTGGCAGTTAATAATTTCTTAATTAATTGATAACTTCGTAAGCAGTTGGTTGATCAGTCTTTAGCAAAAGCTTGGCGTGCTTAGTTTCCGAAAGCATCTGTCGAACCTCCAGGCGCTCCTCGCGCGTTGGGATAACGTCATTCTCTCGAAGACAGTCATCGAATGAGTCTCGGTCCTTGCAGTGAAAGAGGGCGACCCATTTCGTTTGCTCGCGCAGATCCTTGAGGATGGCGTTGTATTTTTGAGTGGAGATCCATACGCTTTGCCTCGCATGGCGGCCAGAAAATGCGAGCTCGGAGAGCATGTCCTTCTTTTTGGTCATCGCCGCCTTGGCGGAGCAATCGTCAATCACATATAGGGTGGGCTCACCCTGGAATCTTTGGTATAAAACACGCAACCAATCGTGAAGCCTATCACCCGGGTCAATAACGTATACCTCAGGATCGGACCATATCCAAGGGCGCCGCTGGTAAGTATCGTTGTGCCGCACAGTGGGACACAGGATCACAATATGACGAAAGGCATCGCGGTAGGAGCCCTCGAGCAAGTCTAGGATGAAAACCGTTTTTCCACATCCTGTCTGCCCACATATTATGGCAGAGTGAGCATCTCCAATCGTGAATTGGTATTGATTGTTAATTTTCTTAAAATTAATTAATAAATCGTTAGATGATTGTTTTATTAAATCAGTAGAGTGCTGAGACGTATCGGCCATCTTCGATGTTGAGTTGTGCGTCTGTAATTATATATAAGTACACGTTCAATGGCCCATTTCCATCCGCCTCTTTGGTTATCTGGATCGTCACACCCTCGCTAGCGTTCTCAACTTGGCGTCCGCTACCGTGTATTTGGTCGTCGTCGCTGGCTCGCATGTCTAGCCATAGCGCGTATTTGGTATTCAGAAACTCAGCGAGGGAGACGGCCGAGAGCTGCAGGTCTTTGGCAACCGCGGCAACCTCCGGGGAGCGCTTGGAGCCGGCAGCAAACTGCTTTCTTACTTCGTCCCACTGCTGGTGCGCGCGAAGACCCGCGCTGTAGAGTTGATTGGGTACTCCCTCGATCGTCACCTCTACCTTCGTGATTTTTGGGTTATAGAATTTGTCGGTTTTTCTAGCACCGAACGCGAACCGAGCATCCTCGAACAACATCAGTATGCCTTTCATAGAGCGGGCGGGTACGTTGACGTTAATATTCCACAATGTGTCGCCTTTGTCTTTCGTCATCTTGCGATGGCGAAGAACTCGGTCGTAAAGTATGGCAACGCGCCCGGCGTACTGGGTTCTGATCAATCGCGCGAGTTCGGGCATCGTGACCATGTCGTACTCCAGCGAAACATTATCGATCGTATACGTCGATAACATGTCGCTGGTTATGAGAACTCGGCCGTTGTCGTTGAACGTTAGTTCGTATTCGAGGCGGTCAGCCAAAGCGCTCTGATAGTAGGGCATGTGACTCTCCAGCAGCTCAAAGTCGAGCGGAATGTAGAAGCGGTTGCCGTAAGCGCCCGCGACCGCATTGTCACTCGCGTTGTTATCTGCCTTGTTAGCAGCCCCGATTCTAAGTCTGGTTACGTTCTTATTTTTTACCCTGATAGACGGCGTTTTCGCGCTCTTGTGCCGTCTTCCACAGGTCCTGATAGCAATGGTAGACGTCGCTATCGTCGATCGACATCACCTCATTACCAGAAATCTTTATCATAGTCTTCTTGACTATGGCGCGACCCAGGTTCTGAACGACGGTTCGGTCCGCGTCCGTCGACGTTAGCGAAATAGTGAAAGCGAGGCGAACAGTCCCCGGCACAATGACGTCGTTAGCTCCGAGGTTGGGGAAGCGGACTAAGAGCTGCTGGTTCTGGTCGATCGTCGATGGGTTGTTCGTAATAACGACACTCTGTCTCACGCCTTTTGCCCCGAGGGGCTCACGCAGTCTGCGGTATGGATTGAGTTTGCAACCGTATTGACTCGAAGACATAATTAATTTTATTGAAACTATTAAACCTGTATTGTTTTGTCTTTAATATAATAATAATTATTAAAGATGGCTGGTCTGGATATTGGCATGGACGAATTATATCACACTATGGGCGACCGAGAAGATTACCTCGTCGATGATGATGATGATATCGATGATGGCGATCCATATAGCCACGGAGAGGGCTTGGACCGAGAAGATTACCTCGTCGATTACCTCGATGATGAGGACGAAACGTCCTTCATAGAGCACCCGCCCGGGAAGAATTTGTTTCAACCCGGGAAAAATACACATTTCGAAACGTGGGAAGCCCAATCCAAAACTCCAACATGGGCGGGCGGTGCCGAGATTCCTGCGGGGATCTCCAAGAATGAGCTGGCGTCTATCGAGGTAACGGATGCTCTGGTGAAACGGTGGGAGAATATAGTGTCTAAACGCGGCATCAATGCCCCGTTGGAGTTCCGCAGCACTAAAAGAGGAGACCTGTGGGTTAAATGGGGCAAGACCTGGAAGTTGCTGACGTACAAGAACAACCCAAAAAAGTTCCTCAGCCCCTCTACATTGAACAGATATGGATCACTCCTCGCTCGAGCTCTCGGAGTGCTCGATGACATTCGGGCGCCGCTGCCTACAAAAATGATAAAAACCTTTCAGGCTACCGACAAAACGCTGGCGAAGACGGCCGCCACTATAGAAACGATCGAGCTCAGTGAGATCCCTCGCGTAGCCACCGACGCTATTAACACGATTGAAACCACGGTCAACGAAATAAACGGCACGTATTTTGACCCACCGTTACCTCTTCGCGAACTCCGGGGACTCGATAAGGTTCTGCAAACAACTCGGGGCGAACTAGTCAATAACCTCTCCAAACTCTCAGCGCTGGACAAACATATCGCTCTAGAAGAAAGAAAAATAAAGGAAGCACATGGCGACAGAGAATCTACCGAGCGGATCAACAAACTCCTGCGGTCGTTGCGGGACGAAAGAGAAGCTCGATTGGAGGCTGCCTCGACTAACCGTGAGACGCTTTCCGGTCAATTAAGTCGGAGCCGTGAAACAATCTCGAGGGTTCTGCACGAGGAAACACTACACTCGGTGCGCATATTCGCACTCTGTTCAGAGAGAAGGGCGTCACGATAATAACCGTCATCGCGGCTTTCAGCATGATTATATCGACCCTAATTCTATCTATATCGTCTCTAGTTCTATCTATCACGGGTGGTTCAGCTCCAGCACCAGCACCAGCTCCAGCACCAGCTCCAGCACCAGCACCAGCACCAGATCCATCCGGTGGGGTAAAAGAATGGATAAAAAAACAACTAAAAGCCCTCGCCAATCTACTGGCTAAATTAGCAGGAAAGTTGGCTGCCGCGCTGCCTGGGTTGATCGGGGGTCTCCTCTCCTTCTTGTTATCTATATTATCAAAAAAAAAAACGGTCGGATGGCTCGCCAATAATACTTGGGCTTTAATCGTGGCAATCGCCGGTCTCCTATTATTCTCTGCCAGAGAGTTCCTACAACCAAAGCGTAAATAATCCGATCGCAACGAGGGCGATGACGAGCCCTAATTTCTCCTCCTCGTGTGTTGTGCTTCCAATCTCGATTGGTTTTTCCGCTCCTGTTCCAATTACGATTGGATTAGGGGGACTCGATGGTGCATCCAATTTACGAATTGGGGTGGGTGTATCCAATCCAGGCATGATTGGATGAATTGGGGGTTTTATGAAATCTTTTTCAAATTTATTTGAATTTTCACCTCCGCTCCCGATCATGTTGGGGGTGCGCTTGATGATATCCGTGTTCACGTTACCGTTGTGGCCGATTTTTTGATTGGCGGTGGCGATTACCATCTGATTATTGTAACCGTCAACCGGGTCGTCTCGTAGTATCATATTGCTCGGTGCCATATAAAGACCTATTCCAAATACATAGTCTACTGGGGTGCTGGCATTCTGCAAAACGTCTTGATAATTCTGAATCGCCTTCTCCAGGTCCACCCTAGCTGAGATCTCTACAAGTGCCAAGAATTGTTTTTGTGCATCAAAAGCTGTTCTCGTGCCCAGTATAGAACTGCGAGTTTGCTTCTGTGCGCCGAGGATGGCCCAGACGTACGTGCGAATGGAGTCGTTGACGCGAGTAACCCCGGCCTGCGTGAACCCTATACCCTTATCTAACATAAATGTACCCCACGCGTCCTGAACCTCAGCAGCCTGCTGTATGTAATCGACGTGAGCCCGTTTCGGAGGTAACATTTTACAAGAAAACACGCCACAGTGCCGACCTCCAGACACTTCCGGCCCGAAAGTCATAGTCGCGTGGTCAAAATTCCCGGCGTTCCGACTGACGATGTGGTCACCGGAGTGATCGTGTCTAAAATCAGTCTGCGTCCAATTACCGGACTGGCCGTGAATGAGAACGTCCCCGAGGCCAGGAAATGCTTTCTGTCTCCAGTCCGCGTCTTTTGAAACGTTAAATTCGTTACACAGTCTTTCAAACGCCATACGGTCGTATGCGTTGGAAATGGGATCCCAGGCGTCGTCTTGAGGTAGTGAAATACCTAGTTCTTTGAGAATCCTCCTAATAGTATAATACGCATGAAAGTTGTAGACACTTCGGAGCATGACATTCTTGGTCTTTATATGAAACTCCACACCCGGCTGTTGCGCACCATACAGCGAAATTTATTTGGTTCTGCCAAAACTGCATCGGTGTTGCTTTCCACCCGCTTACCGCCTCCATCGTAGTAATCTTGGGCAGCCTATATTGTTCAAAGATGTTAGGGAAGTTGGTGGCAAAGCCACTGTCCGGTCTAACCGTTACGGTTGGGTGTACAAGGGGGTTAACAACGTCTTTTTGCGTGTATTTACCTCCGACCGCGTACTTTACATTAGAGTTAAAGCTAAATGCTTTGGTATCCATTGAAAGATATTATTATGTTTGCTACTATCACTAATGTTCAAAAAGGGAGTTGTGAACTTCAAAAATTAATAGACAACTGCTGCGGAAAACGCCGGGTAGGCCTCAGATCAATCACCTTCACGTTTGGGTGGAAAAACATTGAAACGATCAAGGATATCTCCGGATTAGAACGGCCAGAGGCTATCATGCCCGTAGCCTTTGGGGAATCAGCTGCCGGATTACTTCCTGGCCTTTGGGGTTTCAAAAATGTCCAAGCTTTAATCGCAAGTAATATACCTAGTAGTGTCACTCTCGGAATCTCAAAAGCCACGGGGATTGCGACATTGGACGTTGATAAAAAAAATAGAGATCACTCCGGGGTTGGCCTCAATGTTAGGATTTAAATATGACCACCATGAGGATGAAAGGCGACTGGTCCGGGGGACCTTTGTCTTCCCCGAGGGTTATCACAGAGGCGATACCCCAGTAAACTTCGCCTTCACGAAAACTCTCAGGGTGCACCTTGATCGGGTGAACACATCGTACAACACGGTAGACGGATCCCCCAGCACATTACTGAAAACTGTGCCCGCCAGCGACTGTTTCTATGGCGAGACTGTGACCTTAGACTTCCCACACCCCGAGATGAAAGTTTTGGAATCGGGACACATCCACGAGTTGAAGATTTCTATTCTTGATGATAAAGGGAGAGAGTTGAAGAACGATTACCCGATTTCGGTCGTCCTAGAAATTTCAAATTAATTGAAAATATTAAGAAAATTATTTAGAATTAAACGCATGTTCGTAATATATATTATCAACATTATGAGTATATACGGACCAGGTAGTTCTTCCGATTGGGTGACAAATTCAAAGAATTTGGAACCGGCAGAAGCGGGATTCATCCCGACAGGGGGCGATTTTTTAACTACCCAAAAAACAAAGGCCTTGATCAATAGAACTATATCGAGGGCCACGGACAAGATTCACAAGAGTCTACTGTCACAACTTAGAGAATATGCCCTGGCTGTGAATACACAAAGTCGTGAAGAAACGCATACGGAACTAAACGAACTAGGTGAAAAAATAACCAAATTTCGAAAAGAGGCCCGGTTGGGGATTGATAAAGTCAGAGAAGACCACCAGGCGGACCTTACGGAGGCTTATGGTGCGTTGCTCTTAAAGGACTCTCTCAGCAAAGAAGCGGCACTTACCGAACTTGATGGGAAAATAACCAAATTTCGAAAAGAGAGCAGGTCGGATATTGATAAAGTCCGAGCAGACCGCCAGGCGGCCCTTACGTTGCGCTAAGAGGACTCTCTCATTAGAGATGCGGCATTTACCGAACTAGGTAAAAAAATAACCAAATTTCGAAAAGAGGCAACGTCGGGTATTGAGAAAGCCCGAGAAGACCACCAGGCGGACCTTATGGAGGCTTATAGGGTGTTGCGCTCAGAGGACTCTCTCATAAGAGAAGCGGCACTTACTGAACTAGATACAAAAATAACCAAATTTCGAAAAGAGACCCGGTCGGGTGTTGATAAAGTCCGAGAAGACCACCAGTCGAACCTTGCGGAGGCCATTGCGGAGGCTTATGATGCGTTGCGCTTAGAGAACTCTCAGAGCAAAGAAGCGACACTTACCGAACTAGACGAAAAAATAGCCGAATTTCTGAAAGAGACCAGGTCGGGGGTTGAGGGGGTCCGAGAAGACCACAAGGAGGCCATTGCGGAGGCTTATGGGGCGTTGCGCTAAGAGGACTCTCTCAACAGAGAAGCGGCACTTACTGACATATACGAAAAAATAACCGAATTTCGAAAGGAGGCTCGGTTGGGGGTTGAGAAAGCAAGAGAAGACAACCAGGCGGCCCTTGCGAAGGCTTATGAGGTGTTGCGCTCAGAGGACTCTCTCATCAGAGAAGCGGCGGTTGCCGAAGTAGACGGGAAAATAACCGAATTTCAAAAAGATGCCCGGTCGGGTGTTGAAAAAGTCCTAGAAGGTCACCAGGCGACCATTGTGAAGGCTTATGATGCGTTGCGCTTAGAGGACTCTCTCAGCAGAGAAGCGGCACTTACCGAACTAGATGGAAAAATAACCGAAGTTTCCGATAAACTGAAACATGATCGTATAGCCGCGACCAAAGCTCTTGAGGAGGCCTCTTGTAAGATTCGTACTGAGACCCATATCTCTCTCGAGGGGCTTACCGGAATAGTGCGAACAATGAAAACGCTAAAACGTGCCATAACAGTTTGGGCTGAGAAGCGGGGCCCATTGGTTGCGGGGCACTATGAATATTTGTTCGGTGCCAAAGCGAGTAATAAATGTGGGGGATACGCTATGACAATTGCAGGTGAAGTTGTCCGAATGGCGGTCTGGTCGGTTAATGGTAGTGGTAAACCTGTGGGCGCGGTCGCGATAAATATTGTAGTAGATGGGGAAGAACGGGGGATTGGAGTCAATAAAATCGTTGGAGATAGTTCGACGGTGGTTGAGTTCTCCGGTTATGATCGAATTAGACTTTCCAAAGGTAGTGTTATTAACTTTGTTACGAAAATCGGTGACCCAGAGAGTTCTTCCACTATTGTCTCATTGTTAATTGAACTTAATTTGTAAAATACTAATATATTGAAATAAATTTGTAAAATTTAAATATGAACGATTCACCATATCCAACTCTCAATACCACTCCACCAACACTGTATCCAACTCTCAATACCACTCCATCAACACTGTATCCAATTAACGAAAGAAGTTCAGATTTTAGGTTGAATAATATCGTCGCTATGCAGGATATTTTAGTTAGAGAATGTGCAAATAGAAAAAGACACGCTAACAAATTTAAGCGCGCGGCGAACATAGCTGAAGCATCTAGTACGGTTCTGGCAAGTTTATCTGTAATGAGTGGTGCGGGGACTGCTGCAACGCTATCTACAATTGTAACGGTCCCACTTGCAGGGGTTTTGAGTGGAATTACCGTTTTATCTGGTATACTTTGTATGGTAATTAGGGCGGCGGGTGGAAAACTCGAGAAAAAAAGTAGAAAACATGATAGAATATCCGTTCTCGCTAGGTCTAAGAAAAATAGCATCGACGTTATGGTGTCAAAAGCGTTGGCCGATAAGAAAATATCAAATTTAGAGTTTGAATCCGTGGTGGAAGAAATGGAGAGATATGAAGAATTAAAAAATGATATAAGAATCAAGGCGCGCGCCACCATGCCCAAAATTGAGTGTACTGATTGGGATAAATTTAGGGTAAAACTTGGAAATAAAGTCGGAGGAAATGTTACAGCACCATTGTGATATTTTATAAAATAATTTTTTAATTTTTTAAAAAAATAATTAATTTTCCTATTTTTTCAAAATTATTAATTATTAATTATATTGGTGCAGTAAACAATTTATTAATTAATTTTAGGAAAATTATTAACAATTAAAAAAAAAAAAAAGTTTAGATCTCACCGAGGCTCGAACCCGCGCCAGCAAAACCCTTCTGGGCCCATCCCACTAAGCCTTCGCTTTAAATCTCTTCTCTTCTCGTTTTTTTGGCTTAGTGGGATGTGTCACGCTCACATCTCCTCCACCCCATCATTGGACCGATACCGCGGACCCCTCCTCTTCATTACCTCCATCCGCTATAATGTGTAGAGCGGCCAGAGTGAAGTACATGTGGCGAAACCTATCTCACTGTTGAGATATTAGTGCCGGCGTCCCGATTTCAATTCCAATTGTATTGTATTATCCATTTTCTCTAATAGTTGTTTTTTTTTCTGTTCAATTTCCAATTTCTTCCAATAATTTTCCAATTTCTTCGTTAAAAGCGATATTGTAGAAGCGCATATCCGTAAACGAATCTTTGATTTTAAACTGTTTTATAAAATTAGTTTGATAATGTTTCGGTAGTGTTTTTCCGACCCTATTTAGTCGCTTCATTACATAAATTTGATATTTATACCGGCGACATAATTGCCGGTTTAATATTGTAAATGCAACGTTTTTATCGGAGCGTAATAAATTACGCTGATATTTCATGTATTCGATATCGCATAGTGTTGTCATTTTACAGTGTTTTAATGCTGTAGAAACATCGTAAAATTCTTCAACAAAGACATTACAAGATTCCAATTCGTTGCGTATTTTATTATCCATTTTGTTATAACCTATGAA
Organism: Conchocele bisecta; assembly: GCA_029237695.1. Lineage (NCBI taxonomy): Eukaryota > Metazoa > Mollusca > Bivalvia > Lucinida > Thyasiridae > Conchocele > Conchocele bisecta. The sequence goes on from CM055266.1 coordinate 133,748,376, forward strand.
ATTTATCTGTTCAATTGGTCGTGAAAACATTATGTTTTTTTCACTTCCAATTGAATATAAACATATACATATACATATATAATGGAGTGTGAGACTTGTTGTAAAACGTTTACGCGTAAAGACTATCTACGAAGGCATCTAGCGAGACGTAGAAAGTTTCCTTGTGCCCCCCCCCCCCCCCACAATTTCAATGCCCCAGATGCCCTTGTAAATTCGTTAGTGCCCAAACTCTTTGTAGACATAAGCAACTACGCTGTCAGGTGGCTAAAGGTGAACGTGGTAGACTAGAGTTGGTAGAATTAGTTGCTGATCTACGGAATCAATTAGCTATAGTGGAGGAGGCAAATGCCGTGTTGAAAAATAAATATGAGGTATTTATGACACCAATATGACGACGAGACAAAAATAAATCCTTTTTATTAGTATAGTTTTATCTGTTCAATTGGACGTGAAAAATACATGATGTATTTATGACACCAATTTTTGATTTTTCGGGGGTGGTGGGGAACAATTTCCTCGTTAACCAATTTTTGATTTTTCGGGAGTGGTGGGGGTAGTATAAAGGGTTATAAATGATACCACCGCCGGTGGTATCATTTTGACTCCCTTTATACTACTGGTAATGTAGTTACACGATTACTGATATCAAGCAGGTAGAGCCACAAATAATCACAGAGTTTCTCTAATAATTAAAAACCATATGTCACAGTTAGATCATAGTTCGTCCGCATGTACGAGCAGATAATCCTCCAGGGTTAGCAGTGGATTATGGATCGTACATGCGGATGAACGTGACCTAACAAAGTAATCACATCCGGGTGTGATTCTCATGTTCATGCATTGCCCACGTACTGTGTAAATGCAGAAACATAACGATTACATGTATGGAAGAAGTGACAACTATATTTACCTCTCTTGAAGGATAAGAATCCATTGGTCGCTATATCATACCTCCACTAACCTTATACAATTGAGTTAATTGTTGGCACATATACATATAGGTGCATACTGATGGTTAGTTATTATCTGAATGGATAAATCTGGACTACGACTGATCATGATATCAGGTGCAAATATGGAAAGTGACACACGAAGGTAAATCAACGACTCCGTCTAGAGAGTTGGACTGGTTCGGGTGCGTGTTTTGTATACATTAACATAACTTAAATAAATTACCGCGGATAGTGTGTATGATGTAATTCAATATGGGTTTTACAAACAAAATGTTAAAATTCCTAGATCATGATTCAACGAGTCTTCCTTCTCCGTTTCAACAAACCATTTTCTAAAATTTGAAATTACGACTGATTCAATTTACTATTAAAGGTACATGCCCACTCAGTAGACACAATGTTCTTTATGGAAATTAAATAAGTGTATACTAGTGTCACTATTCCACCAGTTCTAAAAAGTACGAGTGCCCGCTATACAGATATAATCATCTAGTAATATTTATTTTACTGATAGTGACGCGCGGTGGTATCAGGCTATTTTCATATGCAAATGAGGCATGGTATTTTTTAATTATTTATACTAATTAAATGCGTCACCTAAACAAAATATATTTTTGACAGATTATAAAGTATGATCATTGCATATCAAAAAATAAATACAAGGAATAAATATTATTATCCAGTCAACACAGTGCGTATGTGCCGTGAAACACGGTGCCGTGAAACATTTTTGATATCCAGTCAATGCAATTTTTGCATTTTACAGCCATTTGAAGGTGTTGATGGGATAAATAGAATAGTAGGTCAGTGCCGTGAATGGGAAAAAATATCTGGCGCGGCACGGAAACGGGATGTGCTCGGCAGAGCCTCGCCCATCCCGTTTCCTGAGCCTTGCCAGATAGTTTTCCCCATTCACGGCACTAACCTACTATTCTCTATATGTCCGTTAGTATTATAAAGAACAGTTTGTGCCTACTGAGTGGGCATGTACCTTTAAACGCTAGGCAAACTACAAGCATTATTGACAACTGATTGTAATCGTCAAATCTTTAGTAAATGGCTTTCATCGTGGCGCCCACAAATTTCGCATTGTCACCGCTGATCGTGTTACGTTTGCGATGCTATATTAAAGGTACATGCCCACTCAGACATTTTCTGGAAAAATAAACATTAATTATCCCACGTATTGATTCGCATTATTATACATTATATACTTAACCGCGTTCTGATTTCATGGGAAACGAGGCTATGCTGAGTTTCTTATGAAATAGGTCAACGAGTTTAATAAGTACAAAATTACATCATCACAAATGTTAGATTTTATTTATTGAATACATACATCATATATTGAAGATATTCCTATGACCTAATACGTGTTTGTAGCCGTCTGACTCTCATTTGAAGCGTGTATGAATTCCGAGGCTCGCAGAGGAATTGGTACCATTTCCGAGCCGAGCATGATACATTGATATCAGAATTTCGTTGAAATGAACGCGGACACAATGCATCATCACGCTGATATTATTTCTGTAACATCATGTGACGCCGTCAGTTGGACCAACAAAACTAATGTAGTTGTGGACCAGGGGGCCCGTTTCACTAAACTTCTTACGAATAAAATGTTCGTAAGTGCAAATTGAGGATCGCCTGGAAATATCAATTGATGGATTTACATTTATTGAGCATAGGCTGCATATGCAGCCTATGCTCAATAAATGTAAATCCAATAATTGTTCACAAGAAAACGGTGTTAATGTGAAATTTACAGACTATCATAATCTTGCACTTACGAACATTTTAGTCGTACGAAGTTTAGTGAAACGGCCCCTAGATGTGCGTATCTAATCAATGCAGGATATAGTCTAGAGGAATAATGCCAAGTTTTGCCCTAACCCAAATTTCTCAGTTAAAAAAGTTGTTTTCCTTGCTGATTATTGTTGGGGATGACATGTGATGTGGAGTTGTCACCTTTGGGCGTTTTGATAAATTCAATATGGCCGCAATAGATCAACCAAATCGAGGAACGTTCATATGCATTTGCAAAATATCTATTTAAATGGCGTTGGTATGATATGCTTTTATATGTAATGTCAATTACATATCTTGAAGACTGGATATAGGCACAATGAGGACATTTTAAGTCATTTTCAAATTCAAGATGGCTACCAACAACTCACAATTTAAGGAATTAGTAACAGTTGAATTTAATAGAAATGTAATAATGAGCTAAAGTGATATTATATATAGTTTTCCTATCAAAACTGTAGAGAATGTGGTTGTCTGTATATTTTAAACAGAATTAGACAAACTGCAATTCCAAGATGGCCGCCATTCAAATGCACCATCAGGTAAAACTGATAGGCGCGAAGTAAATTGACATTTTAAGTATTCACCGGTATACGATATACTAGGCGATAAAATAACTAACTGGTTAAAGTTCAATCAAATTTTAATAATACGAACAACAGTGTAAGTATGTGATTGTGACTAGAGTTTGTTTGTTTATTTATTGTGTTTAACGGCCTATCTATGACCAACTGTGACCGGCTATGGTCATGTAAGGGTTCGATCCCGTTTTAACCTGCTGCATTTAACCTGGTCCCAAAATCAGAACGGAATATTTACATCGACAAAAAATATTGTCAGGCCTGAAATTAGAATAACCTGACCTGGTGCCAGGTCCATACCACACCAAAGTCACTTGGCCCCTTCCCCTAAAATAGGATTATTAATAAGTGTAATACTCACATAACCAGATTCAACTGTCACATACAAAATGCCAAAGACGTATGTGAGGGCCAAACCAGGTCTCCATTCGGAATTCCGGTAAGGATGAACCCCGATCGTTAAATTAAATTACCCATCGCATGCACCCACTTGACACCCACTATTGTGACTAGAGATATGGATCAGTAAAGACCATTATTGTTTGACCTACATTCTCAACCAATGAAAACACTGCATTTTTCCATCCGAATTAATCGCGCATTAATTGCGACTGTTTTCCCCAATATCTATTAAATTTAAAGCGGCTCCACTCCAGATGGGATTACAGTATTACAGTGTACTGTATTTTTTTCACGCGATGTTTACCTGCATTTGCTATATATCTACACATGCGAGCTCATTTTCGGTTGGTGGATGTTTATATTCGCGTTAAATCGTACTTTATACGTCCCTATACGAAAGGGTTTTTCCGTTTCCAATTCTATTTTTACTTACGACCTGCTTGTCGTACGTAATCCCACGTGACACAAATGGCCCACAAATCATACTTCCGGGCATGCGCACATCGCGTCCAGCTATATCAACAACAATGTCCGACTCTGAGGTAAGTCGATACATATTAGCGTTATACACAGGCGTTCTATATGAAACGAATGTGTTTCAACATCAATACATTTCCAAATAACTTACTTTTACCTAGGGCAGACCACAGATGTTGTTTAAATATGTAGAAAGTATGTATTCTGAACATGTCAAAACCATGCTCGTCTCATCTCCCGCTCTGCGAGTCGCCATTTTCGTGGCCAAGACAGTCAACTGCGCATGTGCATGATACCACGTGACGGGCAATATCAGTATAGCGCGAATTATAAAAATAAATGGGAGTAACGCGCGCCACTCCCAACAAATTAATTAATATTAAATAAATAAATATCTATACTGGCCACTTATAATTTTTAAACCTATCGCAATAGTTACATCATTAGGTACTTATTTATTTAAAATAGTATCCGTTTTACCCCTCAACTGGAGTGGAGTCGCTTTAATGATTAATTTTCACAAGAACTGAATCCCCATATTTGGAACGAGAGGCTCCGGCCACTGTCGGCAAGCGCTCAGGCCAAGGAATTTAATAGGGCCCGTATTTGAGACAACCATCCATATCGCATCGCTGTAATTTGCCGATTTTCATACACAAAACTTGTACATAGTATATTCCTTGTACGACGTCATTTAGGCAAAATGTGACAGATTTAAATAAATATATGTAAATTACGGCGATGTCGTTCAGTGTTAAACATATCCGTCATCTCAAGTTTCCAGATTGTAATGACAAATGAAACGACGCGTCATGTAATTTTGTACCTAAACGCATGTGTGTTATTTTTATAATCCATAAATAGCATCGAAAGTTGACGAAATATTCATAGCAAATGCGGAATACGATTCAATAACCTTTGACATCATTCATTGAAAACATCGTACATTTTGTAAATAGTTTTCGTGCAATAATGCACATGCATTTAGGTACAACATCGCATGGATTGTCTGAAATGTCGGATGTTGTCCAAATACCCGGCCAATGTGTGCATGCACCACTGTTCTGGCAGCCAATCATATGGTACTAAATAATGCTGTGTTTACAAATGCGTGAATGTGCGGGCAAAGCAATAAGTACGTTATACTTCATACCTTGAATTGTTAGTAAATCATTTTACTAAAACATCAGTATATTAACTAGAACTAGTATGTGTATACTCAGCTCCGCCTGTGTACTAACCCATGTAGACCAGTGCCTGCACTGGTTGTCATTCATTCTATGGATCGATGTTCATTCTTCAAGCTAACAGCATTGATCCATATCATGTTTTATGTTGCCAGGTTTCGTTAGTCATAAACTACATATACATGTAGTTGTTAGAATGTTTATACTTGAAAGCGAAATATATAGTGTTTGCTGTATCTCATGAATAGACTGGACCGATTCAAGTTTGCTTGCCATATTTGCGAAAGACATATGGAATCAATAGTGTGTAATATTCATCGCACAATTATCTCTCGCGCTTTCTTTTGTTGGTTCACTGAAACAATTTTCAGAACCCTGGCAGGAACATATTGAATGCATGGAAGGCACGCGCGTGACACACAGGAACATCGGATCAGCTTTAGGATGTCCATGGGTGCTACTGGTTTACCATCCGGTTTCGTGATATGATTCCAGGAATCATCTTCATGTGACCAACCAAAGTCGGCAGGATAAAGTGGAGGTTTTGCATCCAGTGAGTGCCGCCATATATACATATATTGACGTTTTCGGAATATGCTGCATTAGTTGGTGGCAGAGAGTTAAGTTTCGGTGCTGATGCCATCCATGCTTCGCTCCACCTTTGAGGACCACATCATTCTACGAGCCTATGTGGTAGAACTGCGCTGTGGAAGCCCACAGCAGTCGAGAATGAACGACGTCACCTTTCCACTGCGTAACACTTTTAATGCTGATATCTTTCCGATCCCAAATAAATAGGCAACCGTGTCACACCCTGTTAGCCCAAGCATACTGAAAAGATGTGGAACAATGTCACGATGCTTAGCATACGTTTCATTACTGTCAATTACATCGCGTCCTTCGGCCGGTGCTACCATCATGTCATGACCAGTCAGGTCACTGGCATGATAGAAATGGGGAAGCAGAATGAATATGTCCGTGTCGTCAGCAACAATGACCAAGGATCTGGCACCGATTTAAGACGCTTGTATCTGCCTATTTATGCGTTGGTCTCAGCGATTTCAATTGGTACGGGGTCTTGGCCAGGCATCACCAACTTGCGAGTAGTGTAGATGGATGTGTCTGGATTTTTCCGGTTATCATTACACATCAGCTCAATCAGTTGGGCCTTACCCTTTGTAACTTGGAAATGCTTTCCCCATACCTATCAAACACGAGATTGTTTCCGGTGACCTAGGTATGTGCGGAATCTTTGTATGTAGTCCTGTACTATCCCTGAGGAAGGCCACGGTATCACCCATAATATTGCATTCACATCTAGGTAAATGACGTCTACATTAAATGTTGCTTCACATTGTGAACTGGTAATAACAGCTCGTAGAGTGTTCTTCAAATTTTATTTGAATTTGGATTTTCTGAGATGTCTCTTCTCATCGAGCATTGATGGAGGATATGGCGCCAGTTCATAAGATAAAATCTCATCTGTACCAATGCCACGAGAGCTGGACTGTAACCCCATTGCCCTAGCATATACACTTTCTGTATCCAATATCTTTTCATCACTGATGTGCTTTCATGAGGCGGCTATGTGATAACATTTATTGGAATCCTCTGGTAAAAACTAACTGGCCAATTAATCTCAAACTCGTTAGTAAACTAATTTACTAAGTGACACAGCTTTGCCACTCTCGATGTTTACAATTCCAACATTCTCTGTCTGCTGAGATGGGTCTAGGGGTTGATGCATACCTTATTGTATATGGCGGCCATCTTGGATTTTTAAATATTTAGATATGCAAATGAAAAGTTTTATTGTTTCATATGCCAATTGACTACTATCGATAATAAACAATTTTGCACAATGTTGTATATTTTGGCGGCCATCTTGCATTTTAAATATGCTTGAATTTATTTTAAATGCACAGCAATTTTCATTATATACACTCACATATGAGTGCAATATTATTTAACACTTATTGTCCATTTTTGTAAACTAAAATATGATTTCTCAATTGTATTGATATATGGCGGCCGTCTTGGATTTCTCAAAATGCCCAAGGGTGACAACTCCACATCACTCTGGATAGTATTACACATGCCCTACCCAACACTAATCAGCAACGAAAAAAACTTTAACCGAGAAGTGTGGGTCAACTAACTTTATGATAACTTTCTGAAGCCCAATGCATCTAAATGCTAATTTTTCATGAAGCAGGTGACCTACTTGGGACACATTGAATATGAGGATGGAAAATCAGACTGATCCTAAGAAGACCGAAGCCGTTAGAGCCTGGTCAATATGCTGACCAACAAATATGTTCAAACTTTTCTTGGATTTAGTGGCTACTACAGATGGTTCGTCAGGAGTGTGCCAGTATGGCATGTCCTCTCAACGACTTCAAAAAAGGGCGGAAACCAAATATGAAAGCATCACCATTCGTATGGGGCCATCAGCAACAGTAAGCGTTTGAGAAATTGAAGACTGAACTTATCATCCCACCTGTCCTAGCTTATGCCGATTACAAGATCCATGTTTAGCTACACACATACGTGTCTTGACTGCGAGCAGTGCTCTATCAAAATCAGGATGGGACAGAAAGTGTCATCGCTTATGCCACTAGAAGTCTGAAGCTAGCGGAGAAGAATTATCCGGCGCATAAGTTGTAGTTCCTGGCTCTCAAATGGGCAGTGTGTCAAAGACTCAAATGTTCCAAAACTATCTACACGGTACAACTGTTGAAGTACTGACGGACAACAACATACTTATATATATATATATACTATATACACAATAGACGCCGCAGGGCAAGGATGGGTGGCATAGATGTCAAACAATACTTTTAGTCTGTCCTATAGAAGTGGAAACAAACGCAGACGCTGGTGCCTTATCCAGGAAGTCAGAGGGCCCCACAGACAACACTAATACATGTACTAGATTCCTTGATGTTCTGAAATCCATTGGTTGTCCGGTTAACGCAATCGGCAACGACCGCGCTTCTCACCAATGCGACCCCATGTATGTGATATGGTATGGTGATCGCCAGATCGTACAGGTGGGTTTCCTCCGGGTACTCCGGTTTCCTCTCACATTAAGGACCGTCCTTATACCTTCACCTGTGCCAATGAAAGCATTTGTCTGTAATCGTTGTAACATAGATAAGAGTTTAAGTATGAAAGTCATCTCGGTTGCAACCTCAGGCGAAGCAGAGAAATATCAATTCGTGGACGGTTGGAACTTATCGGCATGACATCAAATAAATATATTCCAGGTGCTACTGAATGCAACTTCAGTGAAGTCTCATTAAGACCATGACCTTTCCTGGATACTCTAGGTTGGCGCTAGGATTTTGAAATTAGTAGCCATAATGAACTGAAAATGCGAAGAATGACAGCTGTTTTACAGCTGCCCCAATATGTGTAAACACTTACTACTTTTGTGAATATTTTCTGAAATTCTTAGTAGCCAAACTGTAAATTTCTTAAATATTAGTAGCCAAATGACTACAGCGGCTACCAATGGCGCCAACCTAGATACTACAACTTGTCAACAGAAGCCAACGACCGTCTGCTCAGCAGGTTGAGGCACACACAACTTTCTCTGGCCGGCCTACCAATGCGGGATAAATACATACGAAACACGTCATGTGATTTTGTACCTTCGGACATCTGCGTAATTTCATGAAATACGTTTACAAAATTTACGATATTTTCTGTAAATAGTCAAAATGGCGGCACATCCCCGATGTACTCTGAAAATGTTGTCAACTTTTGACTTTATTTGTGAATAATATTGTAAATTTTGTAAACGAAAGATACGAGTGTGCCAGACAGCTACTTGCAGAAAGACACAATAAAGTCCCGCACCAGAACTACATGTAATGAACATTACATCAACATGCATTGCCAATGGAATTAGTCTGCATTGATTTTCTATCACTTGAAAGTCCAAAAGGAGGTTATGAGAACATTTTAGTTATAACGGGTCATTCTAGCCCCTATGCTCAAGCCGTGCCAACAAGAAATCAGACAGCCAGAACTACAGCATGCGCACTATTCCACAATATTTACGTAAATAAGAGGCTTGAAAAACACCGCAAAGCGATGCAACGCGAGTCTGATATGGACTCTAGAATTACTGTCACACAAGTGGGTGGCAAAAAAGGTAACACCGGAGGGTGGCTTGGTTGTGGACTGTGATGTGTGGTGCAATTGGGGGGGGGGGTCCATTTGTATCGACATTTTATAGCAAAAGAGTGGCAGTGAAAATATGCAAATGTTAACCATTTTCCTAACCCTAACCCAAAAAACGAGGTCAAGGAAATGTGGATAGGTGGGAGAGTTGTGGTGATCGAATGTGATAAATTATATTTTATCATGCAATTGATTACAATTTAATTCTAAAGTAATTGTAATTATTCGACTACAATTGTTTTCAAAAAGGTCTGTTAGTGGCATATACGTCCCAAATAATAAAAATATCCATTAAGGGATATAGAAGTTATGACAGAATTGAGAAACTCTGGCGAATTTCTTAGTTACAAATCCGAAATACCGCCACCCATTTATCAACTCTGTTAAGTTTGACCAACATTGGCCCAACGGTTCGCAAGAAGAAAAAGACGTTTGCAATTGTGGACGGACAACGAAAAGCGGCAATAATAGCTCACTTGAGCCTTTGGCTCAGGTGAGCTAAAACTATTTAGAAAGTACTATGTTTCTACAAATATTGGAGCAAATATAAAATAGTATTGTGTTTCTTCGTTTTATCGATCCTGTTTGCCAACTAATTTCCAATTCCTAGCGGAAACCTAGTTATTGCCCATACCGGTACATTCATTCTATCCAACTGACAATGATACCACCAAACATGTTTGTATATATACCATATACACGAACCTCAGTCCTATTGTTATTGTTTACAACCATCTTAGCAGACATCATATATCCTTAATAGGGCATGTAAGCATAGCATCCTGGGGTTTAATGGGGTTTAACGTTCCAGCAACAGGTAAGGTAACATAGAGACGGGATCACAGTAGTTTAGTCTCATCCGACAGACCAGTGGGATGCAAATACTACGAAATTATGTTGATGCCTAAGGCGAGGTTTGAACTCACAACCTCCGGATTGGAAGTCAGGTGTTCTAACCCCTCGGCCCAACCCATCCCTATATTTATTTTGGAATGAGAAAACTAACAAGACAAAATCAAGGCATATTCCTTTTATCTTTGCATGAGGTGCATAATAAGTGTAAATACTGTCAGAAATGTTTTGATACAAATCAACATGTTAATATTACTGACAGATGGTACACATTCTTATTTACAGACATGTACATGTACATATATACACACAAGATCATTATACCGGGCTGTTTGTCCAACAGCAGAACAACATATTCCCAAAGTTACACAGATGCTATGTAAAAACTGTGACATCATTTGTGAAACTGCCTATTGGTCATCGACGCCTATTGTCCTTGTATGAAGATACCGGTCATACAGGCACGAATAACTCATTTTGAAGATATTTTAAATGGTGAACAATTGGCATTGATGTCGACGCCTATTCTTCACCATTACAAAATGTCTTCAAACTTTAAATTACCAGTACCAGTTAAATTACCAGATCACCAGTACTTGTAACAAACATTAAAAATGACCAAGTTATTTGTAACAGCATCACCGGCTTAACCCTTTCATCACCACAGCCCTGTAATGCTGTATAGTGGTATTGGCAAAAAATGTAGATCCAGATGAGCCGGCTCGAGCGTCTCATCAGGATCTGCGCTTTTTACAAGTAATTTTCAAATTTTTAAAAACAAAAACACCCCTTTTTCATAAATGGACTAGTCTGAAAAAAATCTATTCCAGCTACTTACGGGTGAAAGGGTCAATTCATTTCATATATGGATAATATGCATTGATGAACAATAGGTCATTCAACAATCACTTGCTTCCATAATCGGCCATCGACCGAGGAAAATGACTTGACAACAACTGCAGATCCTCATGATGATACAATATAGAAGATGTAGTACATTATCAGTTCAAGCCTACTGTGTATACATCTCACATTTGCTAACACTCAAGATCCAGATCTGGAGCTACTTACATCAGGGGCGGATCTGGAGGGGGGGTGTTCTGGGGGTTGCACCCCCCCCCCCCCCATTCAGCCACTGAATCACAGTTTACCACCAGTTGGAGTCTAAATTTAAATGCCGTAAAACACAGGAAAGTGCATTTCGAAGAGCTCGAAAATAGGACAACCGCCTAATTGCGAACGGTAACTTGCAATTACTCCCGTATCGTCCATAGCTACGAACGATACGGGAGTTGATTGCAACAGTTCCCTTCGCAACTAGACAACCCCCCCCCCTCCCCCCGTTCCCCAAATGCTGGATCCGCCCCTGTACATATATGATAATTGCAAGACTAAGCTCATATTTTCACTCTATGGAGGATCTTACAGGAGAAATGCAATATGATATTTATTCAACGACTGATTTCATAAACAATAAATCGGAATCAGTAACATGGATGTACTCAGCAAAAACTTCAAAAACTATGCAAATATCAGTCATATGTTTTGTTTGTTTGTTTGTTTATTAGTGTTTAACGGCCTATCAATAGCTTAGGTCATGTAAGGCCGGGCAAACGGGTTCGATCCCATTTTAACCTGCTGCATTGGGGGGAAAATCCCAAAATCGGAATGGAATATTTACATGGAGAACAAATATATTCAGCCCTGAAATTAGAATAACCCGACCTGGTGCGAGGTCCATACCACACCAAGTCACTTGGCCCCTTCCCCTAATATGGGATTACGAATATCGTAATACTCACATAAGGGGTATAACCAGATTCAACTGTCACATACAAAATGCCAAAGACGTATGTGAGGGCCAAACCAGGTCTCCAGTCGGGATTCCGGTAAGGATGAACCCCGATCGTAAAATTACCCATCTCGTGCTCCCACCTGCCACCCACTCAAAGTCATATGACCTTGCTCTTGCGCACAGGGACCGCATAGGTGGGTTATGTATGCCGAATGAAAATCTGAATGATGACAAATATGTATATGAAGTTTCAAGCCAATCTGACCAACGGTAAGATAGGTAGCAGAAAACTTTAACGTAAAATCTCTGACAGACAGACGACAACATGGACATACGAACAGGGTGGCGACTATATGTAGTCATTTCGGCTAATTCTGCGCATCCGCTAATGCGCAATTCATGTCAAATTTAGCCTTGTGTACGTAATAATAAAATATGTGGATTTCGGAATAAACACGCCGATTAATTGCTACACTGTGGCACAATTTTATCATATTCCGATAGTTTGGTAAAAAGTTATTCCGTATATAGACAAAAATCAGACGTTATGATGGAATAGCTGTCTTATTTACTAAATTAACTGTTCCATTAAGAAACTAACCTGCCATGATGACATTGGATAGTTTTGCTTCAAGTTTAATACCAATTTTGCTGTGCCGATCAAGAATGCTGTTCGCCATTTTGTTTACACTACCAGATGCACAGCAGTAGCAGAAACAAACGTGACATTGCAAACATGCATGTGATGTCCTACATCACAGCATTTACGTCATTTACTGACGTCAGAACGTTATGACATTTTACCTGCACAGACGTCTTTGAACTGCGTTGAATATTCAGGAAATTTTGACTGAATATGGTGATGACATACAAATTTGCTTGTTTGTTGGGGTTTAATGGCCTATGAACAACTAAGGTCATTTAAGGCCTGATCAATGGCCAAGGCCAGTGAGTGAGTGAGTGAGTGAATAGGGTTTAACGTCCGCTTTTCTGACATAGAGGTACAAGCCTCAGGGAGTCTACACGCAGACGGGTCAACGGGGTCGAGTCCCATATCCACCTGTCCAAGGGGGGTAAATCCCAACTTCAGAACTCAATATTTACAATCAAAATATATATTCAGTCCTGAAATTAGAACAACCTGATCTGGTGCCAGGCCCTCGCCACACCAGAATCATTTATCCCATCCCCTAAAAGTAATAGGATTAGCGCTAATCTTACTTTTATATATGGGGCATAGCCCGACTCAACTCTCACATACAAGAAAGCCAAAAATGTACATGAGGGCCAAATCCGGTATAGTGGGTTCCGGAAAGTATGAACCCAATCGTTAAGCCAGTTTAGTCGCCTTTTACGACAAGCAATGGCTACTGCAGCACTATTCTCAGGATCAGTTGATCCCGCCCCGGTGCCTGCACGGGGCGGCCAAGGCCAGGACCTCGCCACACCAGAATCACTTGATCCCCTCCCAAAAGCAGTAGGATCAGTAATAATCTGACTACTTTTATAATGGGCAATAACCCAATTCAACTCCCAGGTAACAAAAGAGCTAAAGATAAAAACGTGCCCGAGGGCCAAACCAGGCAAATCGTGATTCCTATAAGGAGGAACCCCTACCATTAATTTATGCCGTCACGTTCGCCGTACCAAGCACCTACTTGCTTGGAAAGCCTTAGCTGCTCAGAATTAGCCGACACCATTGTACACCAAAATTATTTTCGGGATACATAAAACGAGGCTTATAATGTCAAGTTTCTTATGAATGAATAACAGTTTTAAATGCAATGTTAGATAAGCACATCATACATTGAAGCCATACTGGTCACCTAACACGATTTCTCCACCATTCTCTTACATATTTACTACACTAATGTATTATGATTTTTTAATACAATGTGTTATTACACAACGAAAGCCCATATCATGCACTAATACATTATAACATTTTCAGGCATATTGCACGTGATCATTCATAGCACGAGTGTACATGCATAACAGTTAATGGGAGTTCGCAATGAAAATGTGTAATGTATATTTATATGCATTTGTAATGACTGGTTTAGTTATAAATATGGTTATGTACAAAATGGTTGTTTCCATAGAGTGACTACAAAACACATATGAGGTAATGATAGAATGAATAAATTTATTATTATGACTGGAGGAATGGGGCTTATGGTTTTGGCAACCAGTGTAGAGCCAGATAGCTTGCTCATTTTCGCAGTCTGATCAGGGTCAGTATTGTCTGTCAATGAGTTGGTGAAACATTCAGCCGGCTTTCAACGAACAGGATATAACCTTATAATTCCAGCACAAAAATATTTACACAATTTGACATTTGATTGGACCGTAGCAAGTCTCTGTCCAAAATTTATATCCCAGTAAACTCCCACGCCAAACTACTTTCTACAGGTGCGCTGTCGGTGCTGTCAATGTGAACAAATGGCTGCCGTCTGTCAAAATAAACACATTTTCTTGATGAATTTATTTCAAATGCTGCAATTATAAAGGATGAATGGCCTTTTTGTGGAATTTATCGGGGATATAAACTTGGAAAAGTCGCGGGAATACTGGACGAGGCCTTAAACAAGAAACGAGGCAAAGCCACGAAGGCCAGGTTTTTTCCAAGCATAGACACTTGGATAACATAATTATACCCAGTTTTTGTAGACTAGATGGCCGTGACCTGCATGTTGAGCCTTGGGGCGAGGCATGGACACTAAAAAAATAGATATAGTAGATGGAAAAACTTTAACCAAAAAACTTTAACAGACACACGGACGTACAGACGGGCGTATGCCAAAATTCCGACGATACCGCGCTGACAATGATGATAAACACCCATGTGAAGTATCAAGGTAATGGGTGAAGCAGTTGCAGAGACATAGTACACGAAAAAAATTGAACAAAAAAATTCAAAGTAATTTGACCTTGACATTGGGTGGTAGAATGAAAATATGGATGATGATAAACACCCATGTGAAGTTTCAAGGTAATGGGCGAAGCAGTTGCAGAGATATAGTATAACGAAAAACTTTTAACCAAAAAACTTTAACCAGACGTACATTAAAAAGTTAACGTTGAAAATGGCTAAGTCATTTACGTAGAAATAATAGGTGAAGGTAAAAAAAAAATGGTCACATGTCGGATAGTTGTATGTGGTAGGCACTCCTTGGTTATGAAGTTGTGAAAGTTTGGTGGTCCTAGGTGGTACAGTACCAAAGAAATGGACTAAACACGAAAACTTAACATTGTAAACGCGAAAACTTAACATTGGAAAACTTAACATTGAAAATGGCTAAGTCGACTGCGCGGAAAAAATGGGTCAAATTCAAAAAAAGGTAACATGTTGGATAGTGATATGTGGTGGGCACCCCTTGATTATGAAGCTGTGAAAGTTTGGTGGTCCTAGGTGGTACAGTAACAAAGAAATGGACTCGAACACGAAAACTTCACATTGATTGTGGACGCCGCCCGCCCGCCCGCCCACCTGGCCGGCTTTCGCCAATCCAATAGCCTGGATTTTTTTCTTCAAAAAACCTGGCTAAAAATTACAATTTTCGAAAAAAAAATTAAAAAAATGTTTTTGTGTTTTTTTTGAAAATTGTAATTTTTTATCGCTTCGTCCAGTATTCCCGCAACTTTTCCAAGTTTATACCCCGATAAATTCCACAAAGGCCATTCATTCCTATAATGACTGAAAAAGTTTGCTGGTAGATCAGGAGCTAGACTCGACTCAAATTACATAAGCCCCTTTAACCAGCTACATTTGATGCATGAATCACATGTAACATATGGTAATTGTGTAATGAAGGGCAACTTCAATCACAGGGGGAAGTTCAATCACTTGTACATGTACCTACGTATACCTTGTATCATATTAAATACACTATGATACAAGATATGCGTGGGTACAAGTGAATGAATGTCCCCCTCATTCCACAATTACAAAGGAGATTAGATGCGTCCCAGTGGTCTGTCTTTACTACCAGTAATATAGGCAGACCACAGGGATCTAATGGCAGAATAAAGGAAGGTTCATTTGTCTGTACAGCTCACGGATCAGGGGGCCGTTTCACTAAACTTTCTAAAGTTTCTACGACTAAAATGTTTGGTAAGTGCAAAATAATGATAGTCTAGCTGTAAATTTTACATTAACAATATTTTCTTGTAAACAATTATTGGATTTACATTTATTGCGATAACAATTGAAATTTCCAGACGATCCTAAATTTGCATTTACAAACATTTTAGTCGTACAAAGTTTAGTGAAATGGCCGGCCCCCAGGATATTCAACATTTGGACATAAATGTTTGACGTCCTACAACACCGCATTTGTGACCTCTATATATATCTCGCTTTCCACTAATGCGGGAGAGACAAAATTATAATCAATTTAGAACAGTATTTTTTTAATAATAGTTACGAATACTACATTTATACAATAATTCCTGGTTGGTGGAGCTTGTAAAGAATTGGTACCGGTAATTCATTTACAGTACAAAACTAGACATAATTACCAGTACATAATTTGGCCCCCATCCAACAAAAAACCTAATGCAATTTTGATGGTCTAGTAACATAAGGTCGTAAGTGCTATGTTTACGACCTTATGTTACTAGACCATCGATTTGTTACCGGTGTAGCCGCAGACAATACCAGTTAGATTGTTTGTTGGCGTTTAACGGCCTATCAACAGCAAAGGTCATTTAAGGCTGGGTTAATGGATTTATTACTAAATCCCATATATTACCTGTAATACTGCAGTCAGATTGATTAGTCGCCGATTACACAAAAATTGCAAAGTACCATATACTTATCTTGCTAAGTACACTTTGAGGGAGAAATTTTCAATTTAACTTTTAAGGATAAATTTATAAATTATTATACTGAATTTATTACATTATCACAGCCATTCGGGCTGTGATAATGTAATAAATTCAGTATAATAATTCTGCATACTTTTAATCATCAGATATATGCAGTCGTTAGTTCTATATGAAATAATGCATTTCAGGAAAAATAAATGATTACTCCCTCAAAGTATACTTACTAGACAAGTAAGATAAATAGGCTACTGGGATTACACTTAGCCAGTCAGCCTATTAAACATTATTTCTTCCATTGGTGAACACATTTTTCATGATGTAAGTAAAACTGACAAAATCTACACTGGTCCAAAATGTCCTTGGGTCCTTTCTATCAGCTGATGACACAATAGATCTGTTACACCAAGTAATACTGCATATTGCACATGAACCACGTGTGAATGAGTCATCCACCATGACAAAGCCTTGTTGGCAGAGATCACCTCCACTCGGGAACTATATATAATTTCATTTGCAATGTTTGTGATATCTTATCCATCATTTTTATACAGTGAAACCTCTCTAAACCGGACACCCTGGGAGGTCCCCAGGGTGTCCGGCTTAGAGAGGCTTCACTGTAGATCAGCCATTTGATCATTCTGAGCCATAGGTGTGTGCTATGTGATCACGAACAGACATTATCACATGAGATAACGGACCAAGAATCTCATCGCATCTGTTTTCTTGGTGTCCGGTTTAGAGAGGTTCCACTGTACCGAGTATGGATCATGATCCATACTCCGCTCATTACATCTTCCATCTGAACCACAATTTCAGGAGATACATAACTTCATGTGTACCTTCATGTGTCATCACTGGTTTAAATTGTCTCACAGAGATGGTTGAAATAACATACAAATGTTACAACATACACATTCAGTGAAAAAATATGTATGTTGTATCATAGCCTCAAATAATTATCAATGCAGCTGGGACCCGTTTCAATAAACTTTGTATGACTAAAATGTTCGCAAGTGAAAATTTAGGATCATCTCTAAATTTCAATAGTTGGATTTACATGTATTGAGCATAGGCTTTAGTGAAACGGCCCCCAGGTTAGTAACATTAGTTTGCGGGTTACAACTCCACTCAATAACTTGCAGGCGATACAATGGTAAGTTTGACAGCACCAAGACCCAACATGATTGTGTCCGACCAGCGATTTGCTGTACAAAAGCATGTTAACCAACATTTTTTTTTTTTTATACAAGATGGTCCATGTTTGGTCTCACTACAAATGTGAACAGCGATTTGTTATATGAAGACAAGTCGACCCATCTTGGGCCTCACACTACAATGGTCAGTTATATGAAGGTGAGATGACCAGCATTCTGCTTCACTATGATCGCGACCAGGAGTCTGTTGTATGACGGTGACCAATGGTTAGCTATAAGGCAAGCTAATCCATGTCGGACTTCGCTACAACCAGCGGTGAGATATACATGTACAAAGGCAATCAGTTCATGCTAGACTTCACTAGAATTGCGACCGACGGTTAGTTACATCATGGCGAGGCAATCCATGTCAGACCGCACTACAATCGCGACCAGCGGTGATTTATATGAAGGCAAGGCGGTCCATGTTGGGCCTCGCTACAATCATGACGTGCGGTCAGTTATAAACGGTCCATGTTTGGCCTCGTACAAATACGACTTGCGGTCAGTTATAAACGGTCCATGTTTGGCCTTACTACCATCGCGACTCGCGGTCAGTTATAAACGGTCCATGTTTGTCCTCACTACACGAAGGCGAGGCGGCCGGCATTGGGGCCCTCCATGGATGTGATGACCGTGCCCAGCTTGGCGGGCAGCTGCATGCGGACACTGACCGGGTCCTGGTCAAGCACGTCCATCAGCTCAGCGCCATACTTGGACACGTAAGTGTACAGCTCCCGCAATGCGCTTGACTTGTACACTTTACCCGGGTATGCCTACAACACAAATATCACCAGTCTGAAAAAATGGGCTTATGAGTTTTGCGACCAGTGTAGATCCAGATCAGACTGCATCTGCACAGTCTGATCAGGATCTGCACTGTTCGCCATTCCATCAATGAAACACCCGTCCTGTTTCTAAAAGGCAATAGAGATTGTTATCAGACTAGATAACGAGCTACACTGGTCACATATTCCCATAAGCCCCATTACTCCAGTCACAGCCATAAATGTCACATGGTGAGCGGATATTTAAAAATATTTGCAGATCTGCAGATAAAACATGGAAAATAATTTCATTGTATATGTTATATTTTATCTGATATTGCTTACAGAATATGCACATTAACCCT
This sequence comes from Conchocele bisecta, assembly GCA_029237695.1. Taxonomy (NCBI): domain Eukaryota; kingdom Metazoa; phylum Mollusca; class Bivalvia; order Lucinida; family Thyasiridae; genus Conchocele; species Conchocele bisecta. Next base: position 133,767,775 of record CM055266.1, read on the forward strand.
TTCACCCCTACGTAACTAGAATGAATTTTGATATGTTACATTTGTAACCAATCCAATCGTCACAAAAAGATTTTCAGACTAGGCATGTTTTTGTTCTCAATACTATGAAAAGTGATAAAGTGTCACCACTACACACGCTGCACAATATACATTGTCAATAGCTAGACTGTTTGAAAAGTGTTTACAAAATGTGTTCATGTCTTCTCAAAACTAAATAGCAACTATGTTCAGTACTTGGACATTACACGATCCAGCAGGATCTTGCAGTGGTGTGAGCAGCACATTGGGAGACAAGAGGAAATTAGTAAAAAATTTGACAAAAAAGACGAAACCTGTTCGCCCCCTCCACAAAGTATGCTTTCTGTGCAGATTGAACAAAATCTAGCCCTGTTCCTTTTTCTTATAATTTTATTAACCCTTAGACTTATCTTAATTTTTTGTCGTCTGCTGTTTATTTTCTATTTTTTATTTTTATCATCAAAAACATGCTTTGACAGCACTTTAGAATAATTTACAACATGCTTTGACAGCACTTGAGAATCATTTCCATTGGAACTGATTCTGAAGAGCTGTCAAACCATGGTTTTATTGAGAAACAAGGCAAGATATAAAAGCAACAGCAGACGACAATTGTTGTGAGTAGCGGTCTAAGGGTTAACTACATGTTGAATGATAGGCAATAAAAAGTACCGTACTTTGGATCTCAGATACCGCCACATTAGAAAAATCTCTGCAAGTCGAGCCTTATATCATGATGGACAAATACAAACATTGTAAATTTGTTGCATGATGGATCAAAAACACTACCATGCAAAATTATGTTAAATCAAATCATGCCTGACGAAAAGCTAGTGATTTTGCACGTCTAAAGAGGTTATAATAACTTCATTAAGCATTTATGTGAACCACATGTTAACACTTTGAACCCGAAAGCCCGCCATAGCGGTTTATACAAACAGTGCAGATCCCAGATTTATACAAACAGTGCAGATCCAGATTTATACAAACAGTGCAGATCCAGATTTATACAAACAGTGCAGATCCAGATTTATACAAACAGTGCAGATACAGATTTATACAAACAGTGGATCCAGATTTATACAAACAGTGCAGATCCAGATTTATACAAACAGTGCAGATCCAGATTTATACAAACAGTGCAGATACAGATTTATACAAACAGTGCAGATACAGATTTATACAAACAGTGGATCCAGATTTATACAAACAGTGCAGATCCAGATTTATACAAACAGTGCAGATCCAGATTTATACAAACGGTGCAGATCCAGATTTATACAAACAGTGCAGATCCAGATTTATACAAACAGTGCAGATCCAGATTTATACAAACAGTGCAGATCCAGATTTATACAAACAGTGCAGATTTATACAAACAGTGGATCCAGATCCAGATTTATACAAACAGTGCAGATCCAGATTTATACAAACAGTGGATCCAGATTTATACAAACAGTGCAGATCCAGATTTATACAAACGGTGCAGATCCAGATTTATACAAACGGTGCAGATCCAGATTTATACAAAAAGTGCAGATCCAGATTTATACAAAGAGTGCAGATCCAGATTTATACAAACAGTGCAGATCCAAATTTATACAAACAGTGCAGATCCAGATTTATACAAACGGTGCTGATCCAGATTTATACAAACAGTGCAGATCCAGATTTATACAAACAGTGCAGATCCAGATTTATACAAACAGTGCAGATCCAGATTAATACAAACAGTGCAGATCCAGATTTATACAAACAGTGCAGATCCAGATTTATACAAACAGTGCAGATCCAGATTTATACAAACAATGGATCCAGATTTATACAAACAGTGCAGATCCAGATTTATACAAACAGTGCAGATCCAGATTTATACAATCAGTGCAGATCCAGATGCAGATCCTCATCAGGATCTGAACTTTTTGAAAGTAATTTTCATATTTTTTCGAACAAAAAGTATCTACTTTTCATAAATGAACTAGTCTTAAAATGATTTTGTAATGATTGGATTGGCTACAAAATCAATTCTAGTTACTTATGGGTGAAAGGGTTAATTTGACATGCAAAATGGATCTGGCAACTAGAAAGAAACCAGGGGCGAGTATCTTATACAAAAAAAAATATTTTAAAAATCCACCCTCTCCGATCTGACACTTTCTGCAAACTGAGAACCAAAGTACTTTATTATGGCCATATATTCCCTTTGTGGCCAGTTCTATCAGAATCTGCAAAAACCAGGTAATACTATTATATATGCACTGAAGTTAGTATTTAGTTAGCAGACCAAGCACACTACTTCCTGTAAACAATGCAAGCCTATCAGGTTACATAGAGGGGTTATCTAATAAATAGGAAAGGTTACACAGGTCCAAACCTTAGTTCATATCATGCGTCATGGGGATTCACACAGGTCATAATGCTGAATGTATTAGATAGTACTTTTATTTCATAATGCAAACGCTCATTCGACGTACTGCGTTTACATCCCAATACAATACATTAGACCCACGTGCCGTCGCGTGATGTTGTTGATTGGTTAAAGTTTGTTTGACGTCATTAATTTCGACGAGGTTGTAAATAACTGCACGCTATTGACAAAATGATGTAAAACAAGATTATTATTAAATTTAACACCGTATTTGGTTATTTACATTTTAAAATGCAGTGTAAATATAAGTAACTAGATTGGTCAGTAAGCAAGGCTTACGGAATACGCCCCGCGTGGGCCCAGGTACCCCTAATTATGTAAACAAAAAATCCAAGTGTGTGGGCTTGTGACCTTGACTCTGGGCTTAGCAGGGGCGGCACGAACGTGAATTTGTCACAGGGTGGTAGAGGTCCATTGGACCAATGCGTGTGTGAAATGTAAAGCAGATCCGAGCAAGGAAATAGAAGTTATAACCAATTTCTTTGATGTTAAGTTTTGTAAAGAGACTAAGTATGTGACCTTGACCTCGAGATCAGCGGGGATTTGTCACAGCATGATAGTAGAGCCTTAGAGGAATGCATGCATGAAATATTAAGAATTTTCGATGAAAGAAATAGAAGTTATAACATATTTCTCTGATGTTAAGTTTTGTAAAGAGACTAAGTATGTGACCTTGACCTTGGGATCAGCGGGGGTTGGACGGTCGTAGATTTGTCACAGCATGACAGTACAACGCTAGAGGAATGCATGAGTGAAATATTAAGAATTTTCAATGAAGGAAATAGAAGTTATAACTTATTTCTCTGATGTTAAGCTTTGTAAAGATACCAAGTATTTGACCTTGACCTTGGGATCAGCGGGGTTTGGATGGTCGTGGAGTTGGCACAGCATCTTAGTAGACTTACAGGAATGCACAAGTGAAATATTAAGCATTTTAGATGAAGGAAATAGAAGTTATAACATATTTCTCTGATGTTAAGTTTTGTAAAGAGACTAAGTTTTTTACCTTTACCTTGGGATCAGCGGGGGTTGGACGGTCGTGGATTTGGCACAGCATGGTAGTAGAGCCTTACAGGAATGCATGTGTGAAATATTAAGCATTTTAGATGAAGGAAATAGAAGTTATAACAATATTTCTCTGATGTTAAGTTTTGTAAAGAGACTAAGTATTTGACCTTGACCTTGGGATCAGCGGGGTTTGGACGGTCGTGGATTTGGCACAGAATGGTAGTAGAGCCTTACAGGAAGGCATGTGTGAAATATTAAGAACTTTAGATCAAGGAAATAAAAAGTTATAACAATATTTCTCTGATGTTAAGTTTAGTGAACGGACGGACGGACGGACGGACGGACGGACGGACGGACGGACAACCTGACTCCAGTATACCCCACCCCACAACTCGTTGCAGGGGGGGTATAACAACCTGACTCCAGTATACCCCCCCGCAACACGCTTTAAACAGACCAAATGAATTGTTTTGTTTGTTTGTTTGTTTATTAGTGTTTAACGGCCTATCAACAGCTAAGGTCATGTAAGGCCGGGCAAACGGGTTAGATCCAATTTTAACCTGCTGCATTGGGGGGAAAATCCCAAAATCAGAACGGAATATTTACATCGAGAACAAATATATTCAACCCTGAAATTAGAATAACCCGACCTTGTGCCAGGTCCATACCACACCAAGTCACTTGGCCCCTTCCCCTAAAATAGGATTACGAATATCGTAATACTCACATAAGGGGTATAACCAGATTCAACTGTCACATACAAAATTCCAAAGACGTATGTGAGGGCCAAACCAGGTCTCCAATCAAGATTCCGGTAAGGATGAACCCCGGTCGTTAAATTACCCATCGCGTACTCCCACCTGCCACCCACACCAAATGTATTGTCCACCCCGCCCAAGGTTTTATTCCTTAAAACTATACCATAGCCCTATCTCCCATGGCACTACCAAAGACAGTTCTGAATTAGAATCCACCATAGTTTCACATGAATATAAAAAATTAATAAGATTTTCACGCAATTAGGTGTCCCATGCATGAAAGCCGTTAGATATATGGGGATACAAACATTGTAGCCAAACATTATTAATATCCACATGTTACTGAAAAAAACAAATTAGAGTAAACCAACTGTTAAATGTGAAACTGAAGAAGGGTCCTCAGTGACCCTGACCTTGAGTACAATGAAGTACATGTACCAAGACACACATTTAGCCAAATATTATCCGAATTCAACAAGGGGTTAAAATGTTATTGGCAAAACAAAAGTCCTAAATACAAATGCCAGCTTATCAGACTGAGCTCAGATACAACAAACATAAAGCCTCCTCGCCCTTTGACCCTTTCAACACCACAGGCCTGTAATGAGCAGTCTCATCAGGATCTGAACTTTTTGCAAGTAATTTTCATATTTTTTAAAGCAACTTTATAAATTAACTAGTCTGAAAATCATTTTCTGACAATTGGATTGGTTGCAAAATTAACATATCAAAATCCATTCCAGTTATAGGGGTGAAAGGGTTAACTTTGATATCTCTGGTTCTCCGTCTCCGCTAGCAGTCCAACCCAACTGTTATAGACTACTATACTAGTAATTAGATGATTAACCAATTACATGTGGAATACACCTTTACCGGTATGAATTTTTTGAAAATATAATTTTTATTTTTGTTATTTCTCAATGAAAGTATATGTTGTGACCACTCATTTGAACCGTCTCCTTTCAAATGGTGGTTGCGACATATACTTCTAAGCACATTTAAAGAAAATATTGATAATTTTAACCAATCAAAATGGTATATCCTCAGCATGGAATGGATTAAAGTTAGGTCATGCTGCCTTTTTTTTTTACAATTTTACAAACACTTAACATTATGCGACTGTGATTGGAGAAATGAGGCTTATAGCATTTATGACCAGTGTATCTCCTGATCAAATAGCACACTCCTGTAGCCTGACAACAACCTACACTGCTTGTTAGAACAATGGTGGATGTTTCACTGATTAGCAAACCCATACGCATCATGTCTCCAGACTGATTGATTACACAAGTGTGTCGCATGTATGAAGTGCCCACATCTTTAAGCAATCCTTTAACTTACGCTCGTAAATAGAAGATATGGAAAAAGAAATTGGAGAAAATGTGCAAGTGTGACAGACTCACAGATGGATGGACAGTACAACCGCTACATGCAACTGCCTCTAAGAGCCCAGGGGCATAAAATGATTTAAACTAGAACTAAACTGTCGACGCACTTAGGACCCCAATAGGTGATTTGAGAGACTCTTAGAAAACTACCAAGAAATAAACGGACGGACAGAAAGGCAGACGGACGGACAGGGCGAAACATATAGGGCACCGCCGATTCTCGTGGGGGCCTAACTATTGCAATTTAGCAGGGGCTCCCGTATACTTTTACTGAAAATATGTAAATCATTAGAATTGTAGATAACGATAAACAATTGTAGAATCAGATTTGTTAGTCTGGGCCCGGTTGCTCAAAGCTTCTTTTAGCTTCACTGTTAAATCCTTAGCATTGCTAAGGCCTATCAAAAAAAATTGTTTGTTTAGGGGCACCGGACCCTACCTGCTATTTTATTAACAAAATGTGCCGACCCTATTTTTTTTCCCACATTTCAGAAGAAAAAAAGTTTTTGTCTATTTTGTTAATTTCGTTAATTTTTATCCCTCTCCTTGTGACTTTTGTCTGGCAAAATATCATGCAACTTTGTTGGTAAATGACATTTTAATACCCGATATATTAAACAACCCATCTTTTTTTACACTCGCGACCGTCTTACGACTCTAGGTGCGGCGAAAACAAAGCACCGGGACAAGCATTGCGGTAACTGCAGAGATTATCCGAATATACAATTGTGTCCGATGATTTCGCGCGTCCGGTGATTTTCATAAACTATACAACTTCTGACGATATTTGGCCAGTCTAAGTATATTTGGTGAGTACAAGTTTTTTGTGTCAGTTTTACTCTTCGTATCCGAATACATGCATACGTTTTATTTCTCAAAAACAATCACATTTTGCAGAAGACATCGTCTGTCAAAACCATGTTTACTTCGGTTTTGTGAATGAAATAGTTGGCCCCGGATCGAGTATATTAAAACATACAAATGACGTCATTGGGGAAACTACTACAAAATTGTCAATGTATGGAAGCCCAAACTTGTTTGAATATATTTTTTTTGTAGTATTTTGAGTTGCATTAATCTGGGTATTAATCTACACTGGATGTGTTATACTAGCTGTCATTAATTTGTTCCCTGACTGTAATTTATCACATGCTGACTTATTGACCCCCTTCCCTGAACGTAGAAATGACAGTCATGTTGGCGTGTCTTGGCCACCATAGACAAATATAATTAACTGACGTCACTAAAATCGCACTGCGCAAGTACAACGGACATCCAGATTTTCAGGGAATACCCAACTTCAGTTCACAAATGGCGACCGTTTACATTGATGCACTTTGTTTTATTGCATGATATTTCATAGAAATACAACGAAATGGAGAGTTATTATGCATATAAAGTTGTAGGTCTAAATATGCGATATTTATAGATCGGTTACATTATTGTTTCCTTAGCTGCGCGAAATCACCGGACAGCACCGTAAGCCTACAATCAACAACAACAACAACAGAAATTGCCAATTGGCACGATGGCTGGGGTTTCGTCTAGTGGGACTCGCATCTTGTTACATATAAACATAGATGTATGCCAACATTCTCCAGAAAGACGAACATTTGACATTTTCCATATATAGCTAGTTCATCAGTGTTTGCGGACATGATACCATTGTATTGCGAGCAGAGCACGTGTAGAAATCAGGCATCAAATCAGGATTCATCTGATTTCGGGGCTGAATATATAGTTTTCTTATTGTAAATATTCAGTTCTGATTTTGGGATTTTCCCCCCATTTGTACAGGCAATATATGGGATTTAGTACTAAACCCATTGACCCGGCCTTAAATGACCTTAGCTGTTGAACGGCCGTTAAACCCCAACAAACAAACAAACACATGTGCATCAGTGTCTTCGGCATTAAACCATGGATTATGTTTTGGGTCAAGTCTTATTTATTCTCAACACTAGTTCATGTACATCTACAGATGGCTTTTGGGTTTGAATTCAACACTACAATTGATAGTTTCATGTGCATTCTGTGTGTTCTTTTGATGCAAAATATCCACCAGAATATACAATGAATTACGAGCTTAATTAATATTCATACTACAACTAATGGCATATAAAGTAAACAAGGTACATGTTGTATTTAACGATTTATAAAAAAAAATTAAAAAATTCCCTACCTACCCTACCTACGGATTTTGAGCCCGTTCCCCTAAACAAACAATTTTGTTTGATAGGCCTAAGGATTTAACAGTTTGTTAAGCTAACAGAGGTTTTGAGCAACCGGGCCCAGGAAAATAGCAGTGCCGTAGCCAGAGAATGAGCCACATGAAGCAAAAACTGAACAAATATTGAAAGAATATTTTATCAGAGATTTCTCTTTGTTACCTATGTACCCCTCATCTCACTTTGTATGCCGGGGAACATTTATTTATTTAATGGTGTTGAATGGCCTATCACCAGCTGAGGTAATTTTAGGCTGGGGTAACAGTGACAAATCCCGTATTGCACCTGCACAAATGGGGAAATCAGAACTAAATATTTGCAAAAAAATATATATATTTCAGTTCTGAAACCGGATCATGTGCCAGGGCTAGGTTACAATCATAGACCGTTGTCCATTGGGTGCGAAAGCAGTGCATTAGACCGAGTAGCGAGCAGGGTAGGTTAGGTGTTAGTATGGAAACATGCACTTACTAGGAAGTAATTGTCGTGACATACCCGCGACACTGACGCCAGATACACGTTCATGTCCTGCTCACTGACCGGGCTCATCTCGTGGATGTCCCGGAAATACCGGTCAACGATCTTCCGGTAGCTGTTGATGTCCTTTGCAAATAACAGCTTGTTAGATGGCGAATCCTGAAACAAATGTTTGTTTTGTTGCATATACTTCATGATTCGCTGGCTGATTATAAACGGATATATACATGTGTATGACCGCCGGCTGACATAATTGGATGGCGAATCCTGAAAAAAAATGTTGGTTTTGAAAATAAAACATTTACAGCAGACGGCAACATTTAATTCAGCGTAGTAAGGGTTAAGTCTCATCTGAAAGGCCAGTGGGAACGAGATGCAATGAAAGTATTTTTCTTGTCTAGGGCGAGAATTGAATGTTCTACACTAAGATATTCGTAAGTGCAAACTTAGGATCCTCTTGAAATTTCAATTGATGGATTTATATTTATAGAGCATACACATATGCTCAATAAATGTAAATCCAATAATTGTTTAATACAAGAAAACATTGCTGATGTGAAATTTACAGACTATAATAATTTTGCACTTACGAACATTTTAGTCGTACGAGTTTAGTGAAACGTCCCCCAGGGGCCCGCTTCACTAAACTTTGTAAGACTAAGAAGTTCGTAAGTGCAAAATTGAAATCTACAATAACACTTTATCCGACTGCCGATTTTGGACAATTTTCGTGGATGTGCTAATTTTAATGACATGAATCCGTACGTACAAAATAGTAGCATAAGAGAAACACGTTGTGAGAAGCAAGCAATTCATAGAAATATTTGTACAACCATTTTTATCGTACGAAGTTCACTGTGTTTTCCGTGACAGTCTAACTTACATATTTATTACACTAGTGTATTATGATGTATTAATACAAACTTACATATTTATTACACTAGTGTATTATGATGTATTAATACACCATGATATCAACAGCAAGAGCACAGTACATGTATATGTATAAAAATCTTTAGAAGTGTTTGAAATGTACCAAAGGCATTACCTTGCCTAGGCGATGCTCCGATGTAGAGCAGCTATCCATGAAGGTCTGGGCAACCACAGAAAGACACGAGTCGACTATCACAGGCTTCTGGGCGTCAAAGACAAAGTCGGGGTTCTTGATGATGTTCACCCAGAACCTCAGTGGTAGGCTATAACAAACAGATGAACATTACTAAAAAAAAAAAAAAAAAAAAAAAAAAAAAAAAAAAAAAAAAAAAAGCATTTACATTGCTTTTTTTTCTTATCTACTTTTTCTTTCCATGCACATTTGAACTCTTGTTAAAGGTACATGCCCACGCAGCAGGTTACACTGTACTACTACTTTTCATTTTCTGTCATGCCTTATATGAGCCATTTGTCTACCCACTAACGAGTTATTTTTAATTACGGCACGTGTTAATTGGTGTTAAATCGCATTTTATATACCACGACAAGAAAGGGTATTTTCCGACCTCGTGCTATTTTTACCAACACGCGTCACGTGACACGGTCAATCATATCACATCTAACATGTGCAGTGAAGTATCGCAAGTTGAGAAGAAAAATCTCTGTTCGAGTCCACATCTAAATCTCCACGTAACTCTTTCCATTTGGTGATCTGGTCACCAATATTAACCACTCTCTCTCTCTGTACTGCCTGTCCCTCACACATTTCGCCTTTTTTTTGGCCGACGCCGTTTCATACAATTTCCGTCCTGGACGTTTCGACATGTTGATGATATTCTTGTTTACATATTGGGAAGCCTACTGGCGCGCGTAGTATACTGTGCATGCGCACCGCAAGCCGTGATGTGAAAGTCGTCGTCCCCGCACATTATCAAAATAGACTGTTACCGCCGCGTGTCGCTAACAGTAAATTGATAATTAATAATTGATTATATTTGTATAGCGGGCACTCGTAATTTTTAGGTTGAATAGTGACATAATTATACACTTATTTAATTCCTATAAAGAACATTTTGTGCCTACTGCGTGGGCATGTACCTTTAACATGGTTCAAATAGTGTCAAAAAATAGTTGAATCAGAAAAACTAGAAAAGTGTGTTTGTAAGACACATACATGTGTAGTAGCTTGTCATAAACAAAAACTTTTCTGGGTAAAAAATGGGGCATAACTCTGGATAGATTACCGGTAGAAATCTTGTGCATTATGCACTTGACTTATCCATTTGATTGTTGTAACGTGTACCATGTACGTAAAGGATTGACTGAAACTGGTAGTAGTAGTTCACCATACAAGTAATGCATGACCTACTGACAGAGACCAAGTTTCATGAAAAGTTAGTTGAAAAGTAATATTAGAAAAAGAAACCCAGAGATTCACAGATACTCCAGGCCACCGCCTGGACCAACAAACAAAAACTTGAATGCAAATCTTATGAACGGATGGACAAATGGATGGAACTACGAAATCTATACCCTTGAACATACTTTGTATGCCGGGGTATAAAGAGTAATGTTTTTGCAATGTTTCTAATACAGTCGAACCTCCCGGAACGGCCACCTCTCTACAACAACACCCTCTCTGTAACAGCCGCTATTTTATATCCCAAATCGATGATATACAGTCAAACCTGTCTTAAGCAGCCACCCAAGGGAAGTGACAAAACTGGCTGCTTAACAGAGGTGACCTCTTAATAGAGGGTTGTGTTTTCAGGTACATTTCAGGTAAATTTTGAAAATTGAAATGAAGATAAAGATAACATAGACATGTATGTTGACTTGATAATACAAATGTAATAAATAATATTAATGATTAATTTAGAGTACCATATTGATTAAATATGTATGTTTTAATGCAATATAAATGTGTATCTTTATATTTATTTAATATTTTCAAAATTGAACCTGAACATGTAATGAGTGGATTATATCATTTAATGAAATAAAAAATCTGTCAACAAATAAAAACACCAATGTTCACGTTTTTGTTATTTTACAGCCTACTGCAACTGTTGATCTGCAAGATTAATATTGTAGACAATTTATTATACTAGATAATAGGGCATAATGCGGTATAATCGGAAATGGTGTGGGATAAGTTGTGCGATTTTTTTTTTTTGTTGGGTATTGGTCAAGTCGAATTTGGATTCATTTCCAATTGTGTATGTAAACTAGAAATGGACGCTTGTCGACAAGCGCATGTGTATCCCCCTCCCCAGATACACAAGTAGTTTGAAAAAAGGGTGTTCGAGTTATGCTCCGGAGACAAAATCAGTGACGGAAAAAACAAAGGGAGATAACTAAAAAATTAGTGATGCAAGAGTTGTCATTCTTGCGTGACACACCTGTAGGGTTGTGGTCTATGCATGTGTGAAGTTTCATGAAAATATTCCAAAGGGTGTTCGAGTTATGCTCCAGACACAAAGAAATCAGTGCACGAAACAACAAAGGGAGATAACTAAGAAATTAACGATGCAAGAGTTGTCATTCTTACGTGCGACACACCTTTGGGTCGTCTTCTATGCATGTGTGAAGTTTAATAAACTAGAAAATGTGTTCATAGAACACGGATGTCCCACATATCGCTTTGATAATAAATGAGGCCAAATTGCAAGTCAAAATTTTCTTTTACCCGAGCGTTAAAGTTTTTGAAGCACCAAGTATGTGACCTTGACCCTGGGCTTGCCGGGGGCAGGACGAACGTGGATTTGGCACAGGGCAGTAGTGAACCATCAGAGAAATGTGTATATGAAATATGAAGCAGATCGGTCGAAGGATGAAGAAATTATGAGACATTTACCCGAGTGTTAAAGTTTTGTGACGGACGGACGGACGGGAGGACGGGACGCACGTTCCTACGAATGAATACTTGTTGGGTTTTTACTGTATGAAAATACCCAACAAGAGTACCCAACACTATCCTAACCCTACCCAATAAGATCCCCGTACGCTTACAACAAGTACCCATTCGTGTGTGCGGACGGACGGACGGACGAGGGTAACACTAAATGCCCCCTCCTCTATCGTGGTGGGGCATAAAAATATTCCAAAGGGTGTTCAAGTTATGCTCTGGATACAAAATCAGAGCACGAAACAACAAAGGGAGATAAATAAACAAGAATTCCGCGGAATCAGATGCCTCGCCTTGTCCCGCCTTGACCTCGAGCCTGGGCCCGAAAGCAATTTTCACTGGCCCGAATATATTATACAATTATTGACTAGTGAGCCATAGAATATCAGATTATATTCTATGGCTCACTAGTCAATAATTGTTTTATTATATGATAATAGTCTGTATATAGCACTTACGACCTTATGCTACTAGACAAAAATTGAAAAAGAATTTGAAAAAAAGAATGAATTTTTTTTTTTTAAAAATTAAAAATAATAATACTTGCTACTGGAGCCCAGAATTTTTTTAATAGTCCTATATTTATCTACATATATCTGCACAGGTCCACATAATGCCACAATATTTTCAACACAGTTTACGGAAATGTAATATACAAAAAAAATAAAAATAATAATGCTCGCTACTGGAGCCCAGAATTTTTGTTAATAGTTACGGAAATGTAATAATGTACCTGTATAAATTACCTGTAATAAGTTAGTGGTCAGTTAAAAAATTGAAAAAGAATGTAAAAAAATTTTTTTTAATAAAATAAAAGCATAATGCTCCCTACTGGAGCCCAGAATGTTTTTAATAGTCCTATATTTATCTACATATCATATATATACAGGTCCACATATTGCCACAATATTTTCAACACAGTTTACGGAAATGTAATATAATCATTTACCTGTATAAATTACCTGTAAGTGGTCAGTGGTCAGTTGCACATGCTAGCACATGCACAGGTGAATAGTCTGTATATAGCACTTACGACCTTATGCTACTAGACAAAAATTGAAGAAAAAAAATGAAAAAAAAAAAAAAAAAAAAAAAAAAAAAAAAAAAATGAAAAAAAAAAAATTGAAAAAAAAAAAAAAATAAAAAAGAAAAAAAAATGGAAAAAAAAAAAATAAAAAAAAAATTGGAAAAAAAAAAATGAAAAAAAAAAAATGGAAAAAAAAAGTTTAAAAATAATAATGCTTGCTACTGGAGCCCAGATTTTTTTTTAATAGTTCTATATTTATCTACATATATCTGCATAGGTCCACATAATGCCACAATATTTTCAACACAGTACCCAATGTAGTAATTTACCTGTATAAATTACCTGTAGTCAGCAGGGGTCAAGCACTGGACATTTGCACATGCAAGCCCATGCTAGCACATGGTTCTCCCAGTCTCTATTGTTCTCTCTACAGGTAAGGTGTACAGAGCACACGAGAAAAGGTGTACAGAGCAGACGAGAAAACGGGTCTTCATGCATTATTGTCCAGTTTGTAGAGTGCGCAAAACAAAAAAGGGAGATAACTCAAAAATTAGCTACGCAAGCGTTGTCATTCTTGTGCGCGACACACCTCCGGGTCGTGGTCTATGCATGTGTGAAGTTTCATGAAAATATTCCAAAGGGTGGTCGGTTCGTGGTCTAATTGAATGTGTTAAGTTTCATAAAAATATTCCAAAGGGTGGTCGAGTTATGGTCAATCAGTGCGCGAAACAAAAAAGGGAGATAACTAAAAAATTAGCTATGCAAGAGTTGTCATTCTTGTGCGCGACACACCTTCGGGTCGTGGTCTATGCATGTGTGAAGCTTCATGAAAATATTCCAAAGGGTGGTGGAGTTATGCTCCGGACACGAAATCAGTGAGAAACAAAAAAGGGAGATAACTAAAAAATTAGCTATGCAAGAGTTGTCATTCTTGTGTGCGACACACCTTCGGGTCGTGGTCTATGCATGTGTGAAGTTTCATGAAAATATTCCAAAGGGTGTTCGAGTTATGCTCCGGACAAGAAGTGTCTGCGGCGGACGCGGACGCGGACGCAGCGCGCTGTCAAATCCATAGTATCCCCCGATGGAGTCCGGGGGATACAATAATGCATAGGCGATGTCAGCAAAAGCAGTCAATAAGTGCGACATTCGGCTCATATTATTCGGCTCATATTCGACATATGAGGCCATTTGCTTAAATTATATTTGAGCCGGTTACACTCGGTCCTGGGCAATACACACCAATTATATCAGCTATTCGTGTTTTGTCAATTTGGTAACTGGCAATGGGCTGTTCCTTTTTACAACATTTGTGTCGGTAACCTATAGAAATTACGAATCGACGGACAAGGGTGCAAGAACCCAACCCGGATGCGATAGGCTGTTCTTTCAATAATACGCCGACAATTCGGGCAACACATTTTGCACCTGTGAAACACCCTCTCAATATCGCATACGCGGCGACGTGTTAGGTGTTTTAATTACCCGCATTGACTGCCGACATCATTGTTAATTCGCGCTTCGGTACCGACCGCCGCAGGGTACATTGAAATCGAGATTAGAGGTGACCGTTTAATGAAATTGGATCACTAGTTTGGGACGATAATTAATGACCGCTGGCCGCGTTAGACAAGTGACCGTTGAATGAAAGCGTTTTATATAGCAAAAATGCGTGGGAGGAATTTGAAGTGGCCGCTTAACGGCGGTGACCGCTGATTAAAGGTGACCGCCCGAGCAGGTTCGACTGTACTCTATATCTAACCCTTAGACTGCGAAAATTGTCGTCTGCTGTTGCTTTTGATTTCTTTTTCAATAAAAACATGTTTTGACAGCACATTAGAATCATTTCCCTTGGAAATTATTCTAAAATGCTCTCAAAACATGTATTTTATGAGCATTAAAATAAATAAACAGCAGACAACAAAATTTAATTCAGTATTAATCTCCCTACAACAGCCACCTCTCTACAACAGCCAGTTTTGCGTCTTCCCATGAGCACTGTACAGTAAAAAGTGGGCATGTTTACAGGAAACAGACAGTAGGGTATTACCTGTTACACTTCCACGTGTGTAGGACGTCGGGATCAGTGATTCCGTATTTGACGGCCGTGTCGTCCAGGTAGTCGAATAAATACTTGATCACCGGCGGCATGTGGGGGTTCACGGACAGGATGGTGCGGAAAAAGTCGTCTATATACTTCTGTAGCGTACCCTGTAGACACAAATACCGTACAGTGGAACCTCTCTAAACCGGACACCAAAAACACCTCTCATGTTATTTTTGATGATTTTTTTGGTCATTTATCTCAGGTGATAATGTCTGTTCATGATCACATATAGCACACAACTACGACTCCCAGGATGTACGGTTTAGAGGTTTCACTGTATTTATTCTCATAGTAGCCCCCTCTCTAACAGTAGCCCCCCTATCATATTTGCATTTTAAACGTTATTTTAACCTACAAAAGCCATTTAAATGGCTTTTGTTTGTGAAAATAATATATTTTGATCCTATTTTCCATGTTTTGATCCCCACAAATTGTATAGTCCCGGGAGCACTTATTAGAATAAATAGGGGGTACATAGTAATGATACTGTGAAACTGACATACGTATAGTTGTAGCTGGGACTGGAGAAATAGGGCTTATGTGAATTGTGACCAGTGTTACTCCCAATCATATATCACACTCATGTAGCCTGATCACGATCTATATTGCTTAGAAGCAGAAGGATGTTTCATTGATGGAATGTCGTACATTGCAGATACTGATCAGACTGTGCAGATGTACCAGCTGATTTAGATCCACACTCGTTGCAAAACCCATCAGTCCCATTTCTCCTGTCACAGCCAGAATGATGCCTGTGGGAATGTTCCTGAAATACTAAATGGACAAACTTTCCGAGAAATATGAAATGAATGGGGTTTAATGTTGCAGCAACAGCTAAGTTCATATAAGGACGGGATTCTGAGAGATAATACTGTGCAATTGCCATGACTCATACACAGAAGTATGCCTGCTGTATGGCAGCTGAAATAAAAAGTGAAACGTGAGGTTTTACGTCCCAGCAACAGCTAAGATCATTGAGAGATGGACCCTCGGTTTCAAGTCTCGTCTGAAAGAGCAGTCAGACGGAAATACTAAAGAAGTATTTTTCTCGCCTAGAACAGGGCTTGAACTCACTACTCACTGGATTAAGGGGGCTAATTCCGTAAGGGAGTCAATAATTGAAGGGTCAATGGATAAGTGGGGTAACTCCGTAAGGGAGTCAATAATTGAAGGGTCAGTGGATAAGGGGGTTAACTCCATAAGGGAGTCAATAATTGAAGGGGTCGATGGTTAAGGGGGGTAACTCTGTAAGAGTCAATAATTGAAGGGTCAGTGGATAAGGGGGTTAACTCCATAAGGGAGTCAATAATTGAAGGGGTCGATGGTTAAGGGGGGTAACTCTGTAAGAGTCAATAATTGAAGGGTCAGTGGATAAGGGGGCTAACTCTGTAAGGGAGTCAATAATTGAAGGGGTCGGTGGTTATTTGTTTGTTTGTTTGTTGGGGTTTAACGGCCTATCAACAGCTAAGGTCATTTACGGCCGGGTCAATGGGTTTAGTACTAAATCCCATATATTACCTGTACAAGTACATGTACATTTTCAAGTAAATGTACAAATGGGGGTAAAATCCCAAAATCAGAACTGAATATTTACAATAACAAAACTATATATTCAGCCCTGAAATCAGAATAATCCTGATCTGATGCCAGGTCCTCGCCACACCAGAATCAC
Organism: Conchocele bisecta; assembly: GCA_029237695.1. Lineage (NCBI taxonomy): Eukaryota > Metazoa > Mollusca > Bivalvia > Lucinida > Thyasiridae > Conchocele > Conchocele bisecta. The sequence goes on from CM055266.1 coordinate 133,784,727, forward strand.
TTGGCCCCTCCCAAAAACAGTAGGATCAGTAATAATCTTACTACTTTTATAATGGGCAATAACCCAATTAAACTCCCAGGTAACAAAAGAGCCAAAGATAAAAACGTACCGGAGGGCCAAACCAGGCAAATAGTGATTCCTATAAGGAGGAACCCCTACCATTAATTTACGCCGTCTCATTCGCCTGACCACCACCCACAGGGTCGGTGGTTAAGGGGGGTAACTCTGTAAAAGAGTCAATAATTGAAGGGGTCAGTGGATAAGGGGGCTAACTCCGTAAGGGAGTCAATAATTGAAGGGGTCGGTGGTTAAGGGGGGTAACTCCGTAATAGAGTCAATAATTGAAGGGGTCAGTGGATAAGGGGCCAACTCTGTAAGGGAGTCAAGAAGTGAAGGGGTCTGTGGTTAAGGGGGATAACTCCGTAAGAGTCAATAATTGAAGGGGTCAGTGGATAAGGGAGCTAACTCTGTAAGGTAGTTAGCCCCCTTATTCCACAGACCCCTTCAATTATCACTTACAGAGTTATCCCCTTGTTCCACTGTTCCCTTCAATTACCCCTAATGAATAATTTAGACATGTACACATATATCTGTACAACATACTACATATAGCAAACCACATGACAGTTGTAAAGGCAATGGCTTTATGATATAAAACATTATATTGTTTTTGTGTTGTTGTAACCACTAGCCAAAGAAATCAATCGTCCAAGAATAACCACATACCTTTGTTGCCAATAATCTTGGGAGAAAAACTTCAGGCACCATTTTGACTCCGCCTTCTTTGGTTTGCATATCATCATGTTTAACCTGTAATGAATATTATTATAAATTGAGAAATTTCCATGTACATGATTGGCTAGATGCTGGACACGTGATGTTAAATAAAAAGTGAAAAGCATATCAAATAGGTTTATTGACCTAGGGGCGGAGTTTCAGCTCATAAACGTGCATAATTTCAAAACATTTCGGAACTGAAGAAACAAAAAATATTAAAATTGCGTACATGGAAATTTCTCAATTTATAATAAAACAATTAGTCTTTTTTTTGTCAATATTTCGTCCTCGTCGACATCACCTTTATTGGGTCGATGAAACCACGTATTGAACTCGCAAAAAGGCAATAATTGTTGCTTTCATGTGATAATCAAAGCACAGTGATACAAAGCTGATGATGGCATCCACATATAGACTCTTTAGGCAAACACAAATAGACATTTGCAACCACTATAGATCCAGAGGAGCCAGCTATTGTGATTATTAATTTTGCTCAACATTTCATACTGCTATGGTGTTAGTTATGTACAAATTGCGGTTGTCTAGTTGCGAAGGTAACTCTTGCAATCTACTACGGGAGTAATTTCAAGAGTTACCGTTCGCAACTAGGGGTTGTCCTATTTTCGACCTCTTCGAAATGCACTTTCCTGTGTTTTACGGCATTTAAATTCAGACTCCAACTGGTGGTAAACTGTGATCTATGTAAACACTGTGGCTGAACTGAACAGGGGGGGGGTTGCAACCCCGGATCCCCCCTCCAGATCTGCCCCTGGCATGTTGCTCATTCAGGTTTCAACCATTTATTGAAATGCACCATTATGCTGCTGCGATAGTGTATAGGAATAGGATATAGCATAAACCGGCAAGAGATTGTCAAACATTTGCCAAATTGCTAGTAGTTCACATCTTGAAATAATTGCCCAAGTGATGTCGCAGTAATAATAATCAATATAACCACTTACAAGATGATAGAATTTAGACCCTGAATCACTTTCCGTCCTCAGAATGGACACAGATGATGTGACCGACACCACTGATGTATCTAGCGACCCATTGGGCGACTTTATAGTCTGATATCTGCGCACGAGCGCACACTCGGCCCCATCAAAGACACGAAAATGCTGTAACGTGTTGATCTTCTTCCAACCGTCGAACTTCAGCGACGACGAATCCTCGTCCTGTAACGTTACGGGGATCGAACCTTTCTTCCACTCTGTAACCGAGGAAAACCATAAATTTATTGATATCTTAAATGGTCTGTCATGTCAACAGCTAAGGTCATTTTAGGCCAGGTCAATGAGATCAAATCCCAGATTTCACCCGTTCTGATCGGGGGAAAATGCCAAAATCAACCTGAATATTTACCGGAAAAATATATATTAAGCCCCGAAATAACCTGACCTGGTGCCCATAGTCCTCACCATACCAGAATCACTTAGCCTGGCTCCCTAAAAATAATAGGAGTATTACTAGTCTTCCTACTTTTATAATGTACCCGAGGGCCAAACCAGGGATGTCGGGATTCCGGTGGGGATGAAACCCATCGTTAAATTTGACTTCACATTCTCCCAAACCCAGCACCCATGGAGAAACATCAACATCATTGGCTTTGCCACACTAATTTTTGGACTATTTCATTAACCCTTAACCCCTAAATAACTGAAATGGATTTTGACATGTTATTTTTGCAACCAATCCAACCATCACAAAATTGTTTTCAGACTAGTCCATTTACGAAAAGGGCGTGTTTTTGTTTTCAAACACATGAAAATACCTTGCAAAAAGTGCAGATCCTGATGAGACGGCTTGTCACGAGCCAGCTCATCTGGATCTATACTGTTTGCCAATGAAAGGATTCACAGTAATCAGAATATGGATATTTATATATAAAAAAGAATATTGACAAACACTGCAGATCCTGCTGAGACAGCTTGTTACAAGTAGATCTACAGTGTTTGGAAATCCTTGCTTTATGGTCTGCAGGGTTGAAATGAAGGGTTAACAAGAAAATGTGGGCTTTTATTTTTAGAATTCAACAATACTGACAAATGCTGCAGATCCTGATGACTCATTAGAAGCCAACTCATCTGGATCTACAGTGTTTGCACATATTAACTTCATGGTCTGTAGGGCTGAATGGCTCAACGCCAAAATTATCCCAAATGACAGTTATATTAGCTTCTAATCATCTGCCACATGTGTAGCGTAACAATCCAAATTATTTGCTAGTAGCAATATGGTTCACAAACTGGCATGGTGAACATCGCAGGTGCCTGATCGGACAGGAAAAAACAACATACGGAAATGCACAAATGTTTAGGCTTTACATTTAGAGCATTCAAAGTCTCCAAAAAGTGAGAGCGTAATATTAGGAGACATAAAGGAATTCATAAAATCAGACTCAACACACATTATATTCTTTTTTATTTTTTTTTTATTTTAAACTATATATATTTTACAATGATTAAAATGATTACATACAAGGGCGAGGGCATACTAGAGCAAGTGAGCAGAGGCTCACAGATACCTCCGGCCACGGCCAGGACTGACAAATAAAAGGTTTTAACGCAAATCTTTGACAAAAACTATATACCCCTCAACATACTTTGTATGGCGGGGGTATAAATATAGAAATCCTATGTACCAGGAGGAAAGCCACTAGTCTGAGATGGTGACCACCATACAATCTCACGTGCTGCTCTGGTCGAGGATCAACACCAGGCCACATCCGTGAGTAGCATGTTTATGACAAATTGCAGTAATCGCTTTTTGTTTTTATTTATAAAGGTAAATAGAAAGCAAGCAGATAAATAAAAAATAAATGACACCATTATATGTTTAGCTGACTGCTACAAGACGAAGGGCTAAATACATATGTAGTATGATAACCATACTCATGATATGGTTAGTCACTTACCAAGGTCAAGGTCACAGGCCCAAGGTCTGTTGGAGAACGGAATGTTTCTGTACAGCGTGTCTATAATCTTCTCTTTGGCTTGAGTAATGGTATCACAGTTTAATACTTTGCAGTGGGTTACTTCCCCTTCGTAAAATACATGCAGTGTCTGAAATAGGAAACAAAGGGGTTGGATAGATGAACTGGTCATTTTGGTTTATAATGTGGCTGAACACTCTTACAAGGTAGCTGTCACTTGGCATGTCATAGAGGATCTTACATTAGTAATCATTTAATATGATTATTATTAAACAAGTTTACTGATTTCATAAGAAACAAGGCTAGTAACAGAATTGATTTTTAGTTGCAAAAATCAATATCTATTTTGCATTGAAGTCTATGGAAGGTGAAACATTAATCCATATCTATGGCAGTGGGGTAGTTAAACAGAGTATAAAGGTACCGTATTTACCGTATATTTCCGGACACTTTTAATTAATTACTTTTGTCAGTGTCCGAATAATTAGGAATATTAATTAATTCTTAAAAAGTGGTGTCCGAAAATTTAGGTTTTATTTTGCCAAAATGGACGATTTTTTTATTTTTTTATGGACCCATAGCCTCCTTTTATCTCACCGATGTGATTGTGCAGCTGATCACGTTTGCACATTTCGTAAATTAATCTGAGCAAACTGGGAATAACATCAATTATTGGTCCCAGTAACAAAGCAGTGCTAATTGTTATGTGCTCGATTTAATTGTTCCGGCATGCGTTCGCGCTCACCATTGGTGGAATATTAATTAGGTGTAAAGGCTGACCAATCGGAGATCGCGTATCAGTGGCGCAGATTAACTCAACCCAGATTAACTAAATTGTTACAGCACTGCCCACGCCCCCAGCGCATGTACACAAATGTGTACGTGACAACTGGCCTTGTTTCGCAAAGTCATAATTGAGCCAGAGCATGAGATAATCAACTTCATTATATAACTGAGATTTTCGCCGAGAATGATTTGACTTTTTTTCTGCAAATATATCGGAAAGTTGATAACATTTTCAGAGCAAATGCGTAATAATTACTAATTTAATATTCGTCAACATTCGATATCGTTTACAGAAAATGTACACTATTATCAGATTCATCTTCGTCGAAAATCTCACGTGATAAGCCCGATTACCTCATGAACTGGCGCAATATTATAACACGTCGGGCAAAACATGTCTATACAGGTCTGTGGTGTTGAAAGGGTGAAAACTCTGTGCGTACTCAAACCCACAGGTGGAATAGTCGGACGTGTGACACGATAATGGGATTTTTTAAATAGGAATTTATTTTGGTGTCATGGGTCCGAGTCTTCCACCTGTGCTCACCATATGAGTAAACACAGTTTTCAACGCACGAGCTTGTCACGTGACGTTGCAGCTGATGGAACAGGATATCGGTCATTGGGTCATTGCGTCATCGAATGCCTTTATGTTTTGAAATGTTACTGATTGGTCAACACGCCTTTTGATGTCCCACAGACGTCGCCGACGAACGTGCGACTTTCATCATCGCATCACGGGAAAATCATGCAGTAACCCATTTCATGCTCAGGATACGCTTATGTTTGCGGACAAATATTTTCCTTCTATGCACTCAGAAGTATATGCCGCGACCACCATTTAATCCGTCTCGTCGAGACGGTTCAATTGAGTGGTCACATCGTATACTTTCATTGAGAAATAACAAAAATAATAATTTTTTTTTTAATAATTTCATACCCGTAAATGTGTATTCCGAAAGGAATGGATTAAACAAAAATCTGGATTATATGCAGATCTGTCGCCATATTTCGCCGATATTGATTTCCAAAATATTTTCCGTAAATGGTGTTTTTCAGTTGGCACAAAATTCAGAGTTCATGCGGTGGGATTATGCTTTCAAAATCGAAAAAATTAATCTAATCAGGGTCACAGCTAGTATATCACTTTTCTTGCTATATACACAGTATAGCAGCTTCTGTGTAAGTGTGTATCGCCACAGGCAAGCCGACACACGCCCTAGGCGTTATCGATCGATGAAATGTTACAATTTAGGATTAGTCCAGTGAAGAAAACAGGCGGATATAGCACGGTTCGGATAAGCAACACGGAAGGTTGTATGTCGCCGGACTTCCGTGTACTAACGGGGTCGCGCTGTACTATAACATAACGTAATATAGTAAACAACTTTAATTAAAAATGTTTTTATTATACCATTCTGGCCTATACGGTGCCGCGGAAAGTAAGCGCGAAACAGGAAATGTCAATTTGAGCTACAACAACAACAACTTTTATGGGCGCACTTGCCTATTTTCGTGTCCGAAAATTTACGATTTGAGAATATTATCAAATGTTAGCTTGTCCGAAAATTAAGAGTACATGAAAATAATTAATTTTCTACAAAATGACCTTGTCCGAAAATAAAGGGTGTCCGGAAATTTACGGTAAATACGGTATAATCAGGTTTAACTGCAGATGACGTACCAGCAGTTTGGGGTCTATTTTCTCTCGTAGGAGTTTGTCCTCAGACAGGGTGTATCTGGCATCACCGGTGAGGCAGTCCACGGCGCCCTTCTCTGTGTGCAGTTTGATGGCGCGGTACAGAGTGTACAGACTCGGGCCGCACAACTCCTATAGGGAATACAGACATAGAATTCAGCCACGGTCACATACGTATGTGAATGTCAATGTCACACAGTTTGATGGCGCGGTACACAGTGTACAGGCATGCAATTTGTACCGAAGATGTCTCTTGTAAATTATTTACAAAATGTACATTATTTTCTGTAAATGACGTCAAAGTTGACGAATAGTTCAGAGCAAATGAGAAATATTTCCATAGAGTGCTCATATACCTTCACTACAGTGAAGCTTGAGGAAGTTGAGAAACAAACAAGGCGATCGCCGGCAAGTGTCTCGCCCATCAAGGTTACGGTCACCTAGGTCAAGGTAACCTGGCTGGATAGTCATCAATGTGAGATAGCTATTGATGAAGCTTGATAAAGATCCGACTAATGGATCGGGAGATATTTAACATTTGGACATACATGTACGTCCAGAATGGTTGACGCCTACCTATGCCGGAATTCTCACTTTCCACTAATGTGAGTAAAATAAAAATGGCTACTAAGTAACAAATGTATACCCATCCAGAGGCGGATCCAGTATATATGTCTAGAGGGGGCGTGGATTTCAAACGAAACACATATGATCGTCAACTTTCATAAAATTCAGATTATTTTCTGCATTTGTTCTTATTTCTCATCAAAAGTATATGTTCTTACCACTCAGTTGAACCGTCTCGAACATACACTTTTGGTGAGAAATAAGGAAATAATCGGATCTTTCTACGGGAAAATGGGTTAAATCTAATCTCAACCAATTTTAGAGGGGGTGTGCGCCGGATACGCCCCCGCCTGGATCTGCACCTGCCCATCCATGGGCTAACATATCCCCTCCTGCCTATGGTCAAGTGGCTGACCAGAGGACCAACTTACCCGCAGGTATTTATACATGCATAGGGACAACCAGTTGGTCAGCATCTTCTCCACTACGGACTCCGTCCTGAAACAGGTACAAGGCATGTATATTATATGTGGCTGTAACTGGAACGAGATGGCTGCGGCCCGCACGTTGCGCCTGCCGAGGCTTGGCAGTATACCGAAAACCAAAAAAAAATTTAACCAAAAACTTTAACCCGGACGCACATAAGGATGTACGCCAATGTGCCGACTATATCGAGTTGTCCGCTAGCGGGCGCAACAAACAAATTGTACATATTCATAGGTACAAGATTGCATGGCTCATATGTTCACGACATTAGACATTGTATGCTTTGAAAGCACCATGTCTGGACACACACGTTTGTGTCGAGCACGGATCTAGGTCGAGTCTATATTCATTTACCAAGTTGCAAGGATTTACTTCATAAGTCATAAATTTGACAGCATACTTATTCAGACGATGATGCAAATCATTGATGCCACAACAGGAGACTAGAAATCAAAATATACAGGATTCTGTCTACTTATACGAGTCAACAAATTAATTTACTAAACATACAGGTGTTCATGACCACAGATGTACACAGATAGATAGCAGTACAGAGTACTCACACCGCTATCTTAATTATCTATTTTCCAGTTTCATCATCAAAAACATGCTTTGACAGCACTTTAGAATAATTTACAACATGCTTTGACAGCACTTCAATGGAAATGATTCTGAAGTGCTGTCAAACCATGTTTTTATTTAGAAATAAGGCAAGATATAAAGGTAACAGCAGACAACAATTGTTGTGTGTAGCGGTCTACGGGTTAAGTATATTTTGTTCAACAACAAATAAATAGTTACCTGCGGAGCATGAGTTTGGGGTGTTTGTTGAACACCGCCTTCTCCATCAGGTCATTCAGCAACGACTTCAGGAGGCTGCAAGGCAGATGGAGGATATATACGGGGATTTCACAGGTTGTACAGGGAACCACATTACACATCTCACAAGGAATCCACTTATAGGGATTCTTCAGCTGATGGAAGAACATTCCTGTTTCAATATACATATAACACACAATTACATATACCATTCAACGCCACTACCGATTCCTATATATTTTACAGTGAAACCCCTCTAAACCGGGCACCCTGGAAGGTCCCCAGGGTGGCCGGCTTTGAGAGGTTTTCACTGTAAATCTGGCAATTGATATGACAGACATTATCACCCGAGATAAATGACCAGAAAACTCATGAAAAATAAGATCACAGGTGTTTTCTTGGTATCCGGTTTAGAAAGGTTCAACTGTTAAACGAATAGAAAAGTTATAAATTGTACATCAGTGCTTCACATGTATACACTTTATAGGTGAAATCAGTTACAAATTCAAACACGTTAAATTAATTATTCGCTCAAAGTGCATATATGTAGCTGTGATTGGAGAAATGTGGCTTATGGGTTTTACTACCAGTGTAGATCCAGATCAGCCTGTGCATCCGCACAGTCTGATCAGGATCTGCACTGGTCACCAGTCCATCATTGAAACAACTTTCATGCATTTAACAATCAATATAGATCGTTTTCGGGCTACAAGTGCACGCAATTTGATCAGGAGCTACACTGGTCACAAATCCCCTAAGTCCCATTTCTCCAGTCACAGCCACATATGAGACACGCCATGCGATTTTGTACCTTCGAACATCTGGGTAATTTCATTAAATACGTTTACGTTTACAAAATTTACAATATTTTTCATAAATAAAGTCAAAAGTTGATAAAATTTTCATAGTACATGCAGAATATAATTTTTGACAACATTTATGGAAAATATTGTAAATTTTGTATTTAATGAAATTACGCATATGTCCGAAGTACAAAATCGCATGGCGTGTCTCATATGCAGCTTATTGCAGTGAGAATGTTGGTGAAGTGAGGAGAGTGACTTACTCTGTGGCGTACTCCATGTTGTCCTGGTATATCACCATCAACAGGGACGCCACGTTTACCCTGAAACACACAATACAGTTTAACCATTTCACCCCTCAGTAACTGGAATGAATTTCCATATGTAATTTTTGCAGCCAATCCAAGCATCACAAAATGAATTTCAGACTAGTCCATTGATGGAAAGGGGGTATGTTTTGTTCTCAAAAATATGAAAATTATACCTTTAACAAGAATTCCGCGGAATCAAATGTCTCGCCTTGTTCCGCCTTGACCTTGACCCTGACGCCCGATAAAAAAATATTAATAGTCGTATATCCATCTATATATCATATTAAAGGTCTGTATAAAGTTTGATGACTGTAGCTGACAAGGTGTTGAAGTAATGACCATAACACGAAAACTTAACATTGAATGATGACGCCGCTGCCGACACCGCCGACGCCGCCGACGCCGAGGCCGCCGACGCCGCCGCCGACTCCGGAAAAGCAAAACCTATGTCTCGCTTTCCGCTTTCGCGGGCGAGACAAAAAGTGCAGTAACGAGCCATCTCATCAGGATTTGCACTTTTCAAAAGTGCAAATCCTGATGAGATGGCTCGTTACCTGAAGAGATGACGCGTTACGAGCGAGCTCATCTGGATCTGCACTGTTTGCATAAACTGCTATAGCGAGCTTTCAGGTTCAAAGGGTTAAGTGAATGGGTTCAACGTCCCAGCAACAGCTAAGGTCATAGACAGACCAGTGGGATAGAAATACTACGCAAGTATTTTTCATGCCTTGGGTATGGATTGAACTACAACCTCCAGTCACTCCAGACTTACAAAGTCCAATGCCATATCCCCGTAGCCACAGTTTAAACTTAACTTCAGTAAAATAAAATAAGAGGTGATAGAAGTTGCTACTTTTTGACATTTGTTTACATGGATGACGACGACAACGAGAAAAGCGGCTACTATAGTTACGCCTTCTTTAGCACTGGTATTGACCCTTTCACCCCTAAGTAACTGGAATTGATTTTTATGTTAATTTTGCAAACAATCCAATCGTCACCAAATGATTTTCAGATTAGTTCGTTTATGAAAAGGGTGTGTTTTTGTTCTTAAAAATATGAAAATTACTTGCAAAAAGTGGAGAGCCTGATGAGACGGCTCTGCACTTTTTGCCAACACCACTATACAGGCCTGTGGTGTTGAAAGGGTTAAATAACAATATAGCACTGACAAAAGAAAAACATGTTTCGACTGGATCTACTTTAAGACACAGGCGAGATACATCTAGAGACGACAACTTACTTATCGCGTATAGAGAACGTCTTCTGCAGTTCGAGGGTGCGGATGAAGGTGAGCATGAAGTACTTGTTGTTGAGGAGATGGTAGAAATGCTGCAGTCCGTGCTCCGTAAACCCGACACTGCCATTCTTCTGCTGCTGTAACACACCCAGACATGGGTCACGTACACAGATAGGAAACACAGGGAACAATTATAAAATTCCAGGCTTATATATAATTTATTATCAGTGCAGCTCCCAATCCTTACCACTCGTACCTTATGAAAAATAATCTCAATGTTTTGCTGTATTTGGTGGCATGTACACATATACATTTGTTAATCCTTATAATGTGGGAACCGAAGATTGTCGTCTGCCTTGTAGTTTGTCTTTTCTCTCACTAAAACATGATTTGGTAGCACTTCAGAATCATTTCCAATGGAAATGATTATAAAGTGCTGTCAAACAATGTTTGTCATGTTAACCCTTAGAATGCAGGAACAAAAGATTGTCGTCTGTCTTATAGTTTGTCTTTTCTCTCACTAAAACATGATTTGGTAGCACTTCAGAATCATTTCCAATGGAAATGATTCTAAAGTGCTGTCAAACAATGTTTGTCATGTTAACCCTTAGAATGCAGGAACCAAAGATTGTCGTCTGTCTTATAGTTTGTATTTTCTCTCACTAACACATGATTTGGAAGCACTTTAGAATCATTTCCAATGGAAATTATTCTAAAGTGCTGTCAAACGATGTTGTTCATGAGAAAAATGTAAAATAAAACTAGAAATGTGGCCTGTCGGCACACGAATGCCCCCGCTGGCAGCCAAAGAAAACGAGGCATATTTGATTATAAGCCATTTACCTGAGCGTTAAGGTTTTGAACGCACCTTGACCCTGGGCTTAGTGGGGGCGGGACGAATGTGGATTTGTCACAGGGCAGTACAGGACCATTGTAGCAATGTGTGTGTCAAATGTGAAGCAGATCCGAGCAAGGGAACACAAATTATAAGCTATTTAACTGAATGTTAAGGTTTCAAAGTCTGTGACCTTGACCCTGTGCTTAGCGGGGGCAGGATGAATGTGGATTTGTCACAGGGCGGTAGAGGACCATTGGAGCAATGCGTGTGTGAAAGTTAGTGTAGGATTGAGAAACTCGCACGTAGATTTGTCCCAAAGTGGCAAGTAAACAATTAAAGTGGAAAAGGTGAAGGTCAAAGGTGAAGGTCGAAGTAATGGGTGGTGGAGTGTGTAAGGCATGTTCATATGTATCATGTGTATAAATATTTAAGCGATTGGCAAAAGTATTGAGAAGTTATTGTAGGATTGAGAAACGTGCACGTAGATTTGTCCCAAAGTGCTAAGTAAACATTTAAAGTAGAAAAGGTGAAGGTCAAAGGTCAAGGTCGAAGTACTGGGTGGTGGAGTGTGTAGGGCATGTTCATATGTATCATGTGTATAAATATTTAAGCGAGAGAAGTTATTGTAGGATTGAGAAACGTGCACGTAGATTTGTCCCAAAGTGCTAAGTAAACATTTAAAGTAGAAAAGGTGAAGGTCAAAGGTCAAGGTCGAAGTACTGGGTGGTGGAGTGTGTAGGGCATGTTCATATGTATCATGTGTATAAATACTTAAGCGATTGGCAAAGTATTGAGAAGTTAGTGTAGGATTGAGAAACGTGCACGTAGATTTGAAGTGCCAAGCAAACATTTAAAGTGGAAAAGGTCAAGGCCAAAGGTCAAGGTCTAAGTACTGGGGGGTGGAGTGTGTAAGGCATGTTCATATGTATCACGTGTATAAATATTGACATAATATGTGAAGCCATGTAGAAGTTACTAAAGAATATGGCAATATCGGGACGTACGGACGGACGGGACGGACGGACAGACGGACGGGACGGACGCCGGTAACACTATATGCCCCCGTACCTTTCGGTAGCGGGGGCATAAAAATAAACAGCAGATGACAAAATTTAATTGAGCATTGTAAGGGTCAAACAGATGTAAGCACTGTATTGGAAAACAGTGCAATGTACTTTATATTATGATTATTAACGACTATCAATTTGTGTTTGAGGCATGAATAATTTATATTCTTTAAGGCAACATTTTTAACAAAAACTTGCTTAAAATAAATAATTGTTGCAACATCATTTGCTCACAAGATGGTGGTGTGTTGATTGTAATTAAGCATAATAATGTTTTGGAAAATTACTTTAATTAATTAATATTTTTGCTTATGGCAGCAAGTCTTTATATCCTTGCTGCCACAAGAAAAAATATTAATTTTTCTAACAAAGAATAGGACCAAAGATTTACAATCGTTTAAAAATCATAAGGTTCTCTTTTTGTCATCCCCAGTTCCAGTTATGCATTATATTCAACATAGGTGGTCGGTCCTATTATCATGTTCTATATTCAACATAGGCGGCCCAATTACCATGTTCTATATTCAACATAGGTGGTCGGTCCAATTATCATGTTTTATATTCAACATAGGTGGTCGGTCCAATTATCATGTTTTATATTCAACATAGGTGGGACCAATTATCATGTTCTATATTCAACATAGGTGATCCAATTATCTTGTTCTATATTCAACATAGGTGGACCAATTATCATGTTCTATACTCAACATAGGTGGTCAAATTATCATGTTCTACATACAACATAGGCTGTCCAATTGTCATGTTCAATACACAACAAAGGTGGTCCAATTATCATGTTCAATATTCAACATAGGTGGTCCAATTATCATGCTCTATATTCAACATAGGCAGTCCAATTATCATGTTCTATATTCAACATAGGTAGTAGGTCCAATTATCATGTTCTATATTCAACATAGGCAGTCCAATTATCATGTTCTATATTCAACATAGGTGGTCAAATTATCATGTTCTATATTCAACATAGGTGGTCCAATTATCAGTTCTTATACAACATAGGCGTCCAATATCTGTTCTATATTCAACATAGGTGGCCCAATTCCATATCTGATGTTCAATATTCAACATATGCAGTTCCAATTAATCATGTTCTATATTTCAACATAGGGTGGTCAAATTATCATGTTCTATATTCAACATAGGTGGTCCAATTATCATGTTCAATATACAACATAGGCAGTCCAATTATCATGTTCTATATTCAACATAGGTGGCCCAATTATCATGTTCTATATTCAACTCTAGGCAGCCAATTTCATGGTTCGAAATTATTCAAACATAGGTTTAAGTAGGTCCACTTTATCATTGTTTCTAATTTTCATCATAGGTAGGTTCCAATTATCATGGTTCTATATTCAAACAATAGGTGGTCAATTATCATGTTCCTAATTATTTAACATAGGTTGGTCAAATTATCATTGTTCAATATACAACATAGGTAGTCCCAATTATCATTGTTCTATAATTCAACATAGGTTGGGCCCAATTATCATGTTCTAATATTCCAAAATTAGGTTGGCCCAATTATTATATGTTTCTATTATTCCAAACATAGGCCCAATTATCTTGTTCTATATTCAACATAGGGGCCAATTATCATGTATCAAATATAAAAACAACATACAAATTCCAATTAATCATGGTTCTTAATTCAAAATAGGGGCCCAATTATCATGTTTCTATATTCAACATAGGTGGCCCAATTATTATGTTCTATATTCAACATAGCCCAATTATCATGTTCTATATTCAACATAGATGACCTGATTATCATGTTCTATATTCAACATAGGCGTTCCAATTATCATGTTCTATATTGAACATAGGCGGTCCAATTATCATGTTCTATATTCAACATCGGTGCACCAATTATCATGTTCTATATTCAACATAGGCGGTCCAATTATCATGTTCTATATACAATCAAGGCTATTACCTGCATGACGGGTGGGTGGAGTATAACGTGGTCAGACAGGTTGGGAAAGAGCACTTTGAAGGTGTAGGTGTGGTAGTCCCAGAACGGAATCCCACCGCCCTCCAGGTCCGTGGACATGTCCGTCATATCTGTCTGCAGCTCCGCAAACGCTGAAAATGGGAGACAAAACATTATGGTGGTGCTGGGGGAAATTGGGATTGATTATGGTGTTTGCGACTAATGTAGACCCAGATCAGACTAACTGCGCATCTGCACAGTCTGATCTGGGTCTGCATTATTCGCTATTCAGTCGGTGAAGCACATGTTATGCGTGTGACACATTGCCGAGATCTGCATCAGGCTGCAGAAGTGGATCATGAGTTAGGTTGGCTACAAATGCAATAAGCCCCACTTCTCCAGTCACAACTGTGAATTAAATAAGAGCAACACACTTTAAACCAAATCCTTTATCCCACTCTAACCAAAACCATGATTCCACTCTGACCAAATCCCTTATTCCACTAACCAAAACCCTTATTTCCATATTCCACTCTAACCAAAACCCTTAGTTCACTCCAACCAAAACCCTTACTCCAATGACCCCTTCAATTTATACTGTTCGCTGCAGGCTGATTGCTGATCAAATCACAACACTGGCTGTAAAGGAAATAAGCTCAGTTTTGTCATTGTAAGACTATTTATTTATTTGTAATTTTTGTCATTTTAGCTAATGGGAAAAAAGTATTTCTCACGTCTTCCACATTAATGTGACACTGCATTTAATTTTTCACTGTTATTGATAATCAGTAATGTTGAACAATACAATAATTTGCCGATACAAATCTTGTTGTTCTATTTCAGATCACACTACACTAGGCAAAAGCAACATGTTAAAACTGCCACGATTGTTGTTGTGAAGTGAACAGAACAAATAATGGAGGTCTGGGCCCATGATTATAAATGTTTCTGAGATTGGTACTTGAAACCAAGCAGTCTGATTGGTCAAGACTGAGCACAGCTCAGCCTCAATCAATCAAAACACAATGGAATCTCTGTAAACAAGTACAGGCCTGTAAGCAGGAATTTATATAGGGGGTGCTTTATGGAGGGCGCGAAGGGCCAGAGTTGCCAATAAATATTTGTTTACACATCCACAGACTAACCACGGCAGAAATAGGGGGATGCGTAAACACCCGTGGCACCACCTCTGTGTACGAGCCTGAGGTGCTCATGGTGTCTACTGTCTGTTTCACGAAAGCTGCCCAAATTTTACGGCTATATAAACAATTCAAAAACAAGATTTCTTTTGATAATATTAAATTAAAGGAAAAATTAAGAATGAGCCTTCTTTTTATTTCGTGAAATTTGGTCAAATATTGATTTTATTGCGAAAAAACAATTTCCCCATGTTAAATCCCCATAGACATCTTCACGGGGATTTAACATGGGGAAATTATTTTGAATTTTAGAAATACTGGATCGATTTTTAAAATTTAACTTTTGTTTTCTTAGTTCCATTATATGCTTGTTTTCACTATTGAAAATCCCAAAATCAGAACAGACTATTTACATCGAAAAAATATATATTCAGCCCTGAAATTAGCATAACCTGACCTGGTGCCAGGTCCATACCACACCAGTCACTTGGCCCCTTCCCCTAAAAGTAATAGGAGTAGGAATAAGGTTATAACCACATTGAACTCTCACATACAAGAATGCTAAAGACGTACCGGAGGGCCAAACCAGGTCTCCAATCAGGATTTCAGTAAGGATGAATCCTGATCATTAAATTACCCATCGCATGCTCCCAACTGACCACAATTTAATTTTGAGTGCAAGATTCAAATACACACTCTTATCCAACGTACCCTGTTTGCACTCGTTCCTAACGTTACTCTCCAGGTTATCAAGCAGCTGCTGCATCTTGCGGTAGTTCCGTACTGCCTTGTGGCTCTGGCGGCGACACATTATTAGGATGGCCAGGATCACCAGTAGCATGCTGCCCCCGCCCGCCGCTATGCCCATTATATACTCCGTCGGGAACTTTAGCTCAGCCATGTGCTCGTACTCCAGTCGGCCAACTTTGAACTCGAGATTGCCGATTTTCACCTGTAATAGATAGAGCAGTTGCTGAATATTGTATTTGTTACATACATGTAATTTATCAGGAAAGGTAATTTTTCAGAAAATTTCCACAAATGGTACAACTCCAGATGAGATGGCTCGCTACAAGCCAACGCATCTGTGGCCCGTTTCACTAAACTTTGTACGACTAAAATGTTCGTAAGTGCAAATTTAGGATCATCTGGAAATTTAAATTGATGGATTTACATTTATTTTGCATTTACGAACATTTTAGTTGTACCAAGTTTAGTGAAACGGCCCCCTGTAGTGTTGAAAGGGTTACAGGTCACATGAATGGGCCGAAGACTGATCTTGTTGCATTTACAATACAAAGAGGTTCTATTCTACACACATGCATCAGGGTCTAATCCTTTTGCTGATGGCAGTGATTGATCGATTGGTTTCTTGGTGTTTAACGGCCTATCAACAGCTATGGTCATATAAAGGGTATAACCAGATTATCATCAGACATACCAGAGAGCCAAACCAGGTCTCCAGGTTAAATTACCCATCGCATGCTTCGAACCAACCACCCAAGCTGATGGCAGTGAGTATGTGTCCGTTATTGGATGGCAAACAATGTATTCCATATATTCAGTCAATGGCCCGGCCCATACACATTAGCAGTCTTAACAGGGCTTGCCATTAAAGATAGAAATGTTCTATTAACATGTTCAACCAGACAGGCTGTACCTACAATAGTTACAAGCAAGGGTCTCCTATTAGACTGATGTCCAGCAGTTAACAAAATTTACAAAATTCTTAAAACTAATATTTCTGATTAATGGAATAGTTCATAGATGAATGGAATGGTGCTTAACCCTTTTAATGCCGAGGATACGCCAATATGTTTGTGGAAAATTTTAAATATTTTCCTTCTATCAGCTCAGAAGTATATGTCGTGACCACCATTTGAACCGTCTCATTGAGACGGTTCAAATGAGTGGTCACAACATATACTTTCATCCAGAAATAACAAAAATAAAAATAAAATATTTAATAAATTTCATACTCGCAAAGGTGTATTCCGAAAGGAATGAGTTGATGGAACACAGCAGTGTATCATTTAGGGCCAACGTTCCAGGCCCGTACGCAGGGGGGATGCTGAGGTCGGTCCGAGAATGTGTAAAAATGTTTTTTTTTAGAAACTCCGGCCCAGTGCGGCGGCGAGAACGCGCAACCCCCACCCCCACCCCCACCCCCACCCCCACCTGCATAATTCCTGCATACGGGCCTGCGTTCATAAATGAGCATGGATCTGTTAATGTCAAATATTTCTGAATGAAAGGGTTAACCAACAAGAGCGAGGTTTACAGCTAGTGACAATACACCTACCATGACGAGCGGGAAGTTGGCATCTTGATCGTCAAAATCATCGTCGTCTGGCTGGGAGGTGGGTGGGATACAGAATATCTGCGAGTCGGACAGGTTGGTCACATTGCACGAGTGGCGGCCGATATACACCTGCACATCCTCCTCTGTGGCTGCCAGGTTCAAACCCCGACCCTGCAATGCATGAGAAGATATTACCACAATGTGCCTTACTGAAAATTGGTCGTTCAAATTTAGACTGGCTCACCCCCCCCCCCCCCCCTCCAGCAGTGAAATCCTGGATCCGCCACTGCAATGTACATTTCACTGTACACTTGCACAGACTACATGGCTGTGATGTTTGAATTATTCAGCATAGCTTTTAAATATTTCATCCTAACCATAAATGTATGTCAAAAACGTGAGCTATGAATGTGGTAGGTGCGTGTCTTGGCATGTAATGGGGCGAACATTCAGAGTTTTGATTTCTAGTTACGGAAGTCAAAATTAAATGAATTTAATGGAGTATCAGCGAGGAAGAATGTCATTAAGGTTCAGTAAGGATAATATCGGGTAACTCGCTATGCATTGACCGAATACATGCTGAATGAAAACCATGTTATTATATTCATCTCATATATATTATATTCATATTCATTATATCTCTAGCAATAAACAATACCTGATAAATAAAATATCAGGCTAATGTCTTGATATCCAAGCCGAGCCTGATAAACTTGACATCAAATGGACTGGACTCTGTATGGGTATAGGAATCACAAATCACTGTAACACAGCTCACCACTGACCTCAAATATGAGCACCTCGCCCTTGAACTTCTTGATGGAGTTGGGCTCGGAGAAGTTGTACACGACCGGGTCCGGATAATACAACATCCGCGAGTTCACGCCGCTCAACGTCAGGTTATGTACAGTGTCTACGTTGTCCATCACAAACCCCAGTTCCACCTCGATACCCGAGCGGCGTTTATTGCGGGCGCGACCGTATAGAGACAGTCGTGGGATCCTGGGGGTGGGACAAACCATCTCGGTGGGGCTCAGTGGCATACACACCTGCAGGGGCATACACAGCATTATCTTTAGAGTAGGTGGGAACTTATCATTTCAACTTGCAGTGGCAGAGCCCGAGAGCATGAGAGGGGGGCATTTGTACTCCTCATATTGACTAGGTGTGTACTGTAAACTTTCCCATTGAATATAAAACTTTTTTAAATAAATGTGAAAGCTACTGCCTTACATTCACTAGAATGCATGAAATTAGAAATAAAAATCAATTTTCTAATTTTGCCGAGACCTCGACAAATCAAACTTCCTGATTTCAAACCATGATATTTGAATATATGCACTGAATGTGCTATAATCACAAGCGCTTGTTATTGAGCATGTCTGCATTCTGTCAAGTCAAGAAAATGTCGCCTTTCGGCACACAAATGACACTGGTGGCAGATTTGAGAAACGGACATACATTCCAAACAATATTTGGCTCTACCGAGACTATGGGCATAAAAACCAGACATACACCATTTGCGACACGTGAAGACACAGACCAGATCTGGATCTTCATTGTTCGCCATCACAACCTACCTCCTTTTCTGTGATCCGGACCATGCCATACACGTCTGTATAAGTACAGTAGAGCCGTGGCTGCTGGATCGAGTGCAGGTTCTTGCCGATGACCATGACACGCCGGCCGCCACTGACGAAGCTCCGCAGCGGGGAGATACTGAACACGGCCGGGTTGGGCAGGTACTGGAACGTGACACCCTCGCTTCGCTCCTCGTAGCCGTCAAAGAACATGTGGAAGGGTTGTGCATCGTGGTCCGCGGTTATGACGGGCGTCGTCTCACAGAACGCGATCATGCTTGTTACCATGTTCCTGCAAGTAATAGCTGGTGTAAAGTCACCTATGTTCCCCATGGCTGATTGTTGGATGGATGTTTGTTTAATGGAGACCTTGATTGGGTGCAATTGTTGCTTAACACAGTCTTTCATTGGATGAGGTTGTTGTTTAACGGAGTCTTTGATTGGATGGGGTTGTTGTTTAACGGAATCTTTGATTGGATGGGGTTGTTGTTTAACAGAGTCTTTGATTGGATGGGGTTGTTGTTTAACAAAGTCTTTGATTGGATGGGGCTGTTGTTGAACAGAGTCTTTGATTGAATGGGGTTCTTGTTTAACAGTCTTTGATTGGATGAGGTTGTTGTTTAACAGTCTTTGATTGGATGGGGCTGTTCTTGAACAGAGTCTTTGATTGGATGAGATTGCGAGTCTTTGAGGAAAGTGTAGAGAATTTATCACGGAAGTGTGTAGCTATCAAACTGAAGGCTGGTGGCTATGCTGTGTGTCCCCACCAAAGTTGGATCAATGATATGGGCATGCATACCACATTGGCCGTCGTAGATGAAAATGTAAATGCTAGGGAGTGTATAGATATTCTTGATGAGAATGTATGTGTCTGTCGTGGCTCATTAACGGCATCATTTTCCAGATGAAAAATATTTTTCAAGAAGAAAATACCCCCACAAAATGAGGCAAAATTCATAGAAAGCACAAAGTGCAAATTCAAATCCATTCCATGATATGGCATATACCATGTCCAGACTTAAATATAATTGGAACTACCGTAATAACCCTAAATATTTGGACATAATTTTCTTTGCGAAAACCAATGGGGGTTTCCCAAAACAAATTGTATCCAAATACATTGTTATTATGATGAAACCAGTACGGCCACAATAACCCTAAATATTGGCATGCATACTGTTGTAGGGAAACCATATATGTTCATGTGTTTCCCCAAATAAATTGTGTCCGAATATTATGGTAGTTGATTTTGGTTGAAGCGTGAACTGAAGAGCTACAGGAAGCTGGGTTTCAAAACAGCTAGAATTCAGCATTACACTTGGGTTTACAAATATCCCATTAATGTATGTATTGAAAATGTTCCCATCAATTCAAAGACAAATTCACAATATGCATACATCAAACATAATATATATATATATACAAAACTATTAAGATCCGATATTACATAATTATGATGTTACATAATTATGCTGCTGTATTTATTAAAATTTCATCTGACATAGTAAAATTGACATGTCGGCCATCTAGGTTTTTCAACGATCATTTATGGCACGGTACTGTATACTTTGAGGGAGTAATCATTTATTTTTCCCGAAATACATTATTTCATATGTTTGTTTGTTTATTAGTGTTTAACGGCCTATCAACAGCTAAGGTCATGTAAGGCCGGGCAAACAGGTTCGATCCCATGTTAACCTGCTGCATTGGGGGGAAAATCCCAAAATCAGAACGGAATATTTACATCGAGAACAAATATATTCAGCCCTGAAATTAGAATAACCTGACCTGGTGGCAGGTCCATACCACACCAAGTCACTTGGCCCCTTCCCCTAAAGTAGGATTACAAATATCGTAATACTCACATAAGGGGTATAATCAGATTCATCTGT
Organism: Conchocele bisecta; assembly: GCA_029237695.1. Classification (NCBI taxonomy): domain Eukaryota; kingdom Metazoa; phylum Mollusca; class Bivalvia; order Lucinida; family Thyasiridae; genus Conchocele; species Conchocele bisecta. The sequence goes on from CM055266.1 coordinate 133,805,922, forward strand.
CACATACACAATGCCAAAGACGTATGTGAGGGCCAAACCAGGTCTCCAGTCGGGATTCCGGTAAGGATGAACTCCGATCGTTAAATTACCCATCGCGTGCTCCCACCTGCCACCCACCATTATTTCATATAGATCTAACGACTGCATATATTTTATGATTAAAAGTATGCAGAATTATTATACTGAATTTATTACATTATCAAAATGTAATAAATTCAGTATAATAACAAGATTGCCGAAGGTCACAATATATGCCCATCGAGGCAAGGCCAGTCAACGATGGGAGATGTAAACCAAATTTGGTTAGGATCGGTCAAGTAGAACTTTAGTTATTGCGTGGACAAGGATACCGAGTGCGAAAATTAAAAATGGCTGCCAAGGGGAGATAAGTATCGGAAAGTTTTCAAAATCGATAGGCTTCTTCGTCTTGCCGTGATAAACATGTATACCGAATTTGGTTATGTTAGGTCAAGAAGAACTCGAGTTATTGCGTGGACAAGGATACAGAGTGTGAAAATTAAAAATGGCTGCCAAGGGGAGATAAGTATCGGAAAGTTTTCAAAATCTATAGGCTTCTTTGTCTTGCCATGATAAACATGTATACCGAATTTGGTTTTGATTGGTGAAGTAGAACTTGAGCTATTGCGTGGACAAGGATACAGTGTCAAAATTAAAAATGGCCGCCAAGGGGAGATAAGTCATCAGAAATGTTTCAAAATCAATAGGCTTCTTTTTCGTGCCATGATAAACATGTGTACCGAATTTGGTTATGATCGGTCAAGTAGAACTTGGAGTTATTGCGTAGACAAGGATACAGTGCGAAAATTAAAAATGGCTGCCAAGGGGAGATAAGTATCGGAAATCTTTCAAAATCAATAGGCTTCTTCGTCTTGCCGTGATAAACATGTATACCGAATTTGGTTACGAGCGGTGAAGTAGAACTTGAGTTATTGTGTGGACAAGGATACAGAGTGCGAAAAATAAAAATGGCCGCCAAGGGGAGATAAGTCATCATAAATTTTTGAAAATGAATAGGCTTCTTCAGCTTGCCGTGATAAACATGTATACCAAATTTGGTTACAATCCGTCAAGTAGGTGGCTCGCCCGCCCGCCCGTACAAGATGAATACATAATACATCCCGTTTTTTCAAACAGGCGTATAAAGATAAATAAATTTATCCTTAAATTGAAAACTTCTCCCTCAAAGGATACTTTGCTAGATAAGTATACTTTGCAATGTTGGTGAAATAGGCTACTGGCTGTGACTAGATAAATAGGGCATATGGCCTTGTGACCATTACAGTATAGATCCAGATCAGCACAGGCTGATCATTCTGTATATGTACTGTTCGCCATTCAGTGCATAACATGCAAGGGGCATTCAAAACCCTTGATTAAGAATTCAAACTTTGCATGTTAGTCAGAAAGCTCTGTAGTCAAGAATGATGGCTGTCTGTAAAAAAGCTCAATTTCTGTTGGAGGAATTACCAATTGGCAGATTTTTGGGCCAGGATTAAGACCCAAGAAAATGGCATCTAGCAGAAAATAGTTTAAAGAAAAGCTATGTTGTAACGTACCTGAGAATGAAGCATTCTTCCCGCCCGACCGAGGCGGTTATAGTCCTGCCTGTGTCCAGGTGTTCTCCGTATATGGTGATCATCGACCCGCCCGCCACTGGCCCTATACTCGGCTTGATGCTCGTTATCCTCGGGTCCTGCAAGTACGATATACCTAGTAAGTACGATATAGCACGCAAGTACGATATAGCACGCGGTCTTGTATATAGGGAACCAACATTGGAAAATCAGGTGTAACTTAATAGGACTACTTCAGAGGTATCATCAATGTTAATCCTTTCACCCCTAAGTGACTGTAATAGATTTTGATATGTTAATTTTGCAACCAATCCAATCGCCACAAAATGATCTTCAGACTAGTCCATTTATGAAAAGGGGGTGTTTTTCTTCTAAAAAAAATTAAAATTACTCCTGATGAGACGGCACACAGTGTACAAAACAAACACATCAAGAACAGAACATTGTATCTGTCCCCAAGACTTTTAACAAATCAAGACCAATACATTTGCGTTTTTTATTTGAAGATTAAAACAAAAATCGCTATTTAATCAACATTTTATCAGTTATCATTCAACTGATTCATTGATAGTCGTCATGGTAATCCCATACAGACATGTGAGTGTTGCCTAGCAACATTGTATATTACAAGGAGGAAACAAAAAATAAGTAACTGCACACAATCTAATTGCAAGCTATTCTATTCTCTAAACTACGAGACAATTACAATAAAATGTCACTCGCACACAAATGAATATGCGACTATTGTCAAAGTAGCAGGAAAATGTTGGTTAAAGCTTTCAACACCATAGGCCTGTATATGGTATTGGCAAAAAGTGTAGATCTAGATGAGCTGTACCTGATAGTGGAAGGTCTCGTGGAAGCTGACAGGTTCCCTGTTGGGTAACGAGACGGAAATGACGCCACTGCGGGTGATCATACTGGCTCCCAGCCTGCACACAATCCACTGGGACGGCTGGTACTTGTCCTTCAGGGGGGCACAGCGCACACCGGCGATCTGCACAGAATTCTGCACCTGCGCGAACTCCGACCCCAGGTCCTTGCCCGAGATGTTCACCAGGGTGCCACCGCCCACGGGGCCAGTTAGGGGATACACCTGGGGGAGAAACATGATGGTTTAACGACGCAGCATAAGCTAAGAGAAGGGGCCTTACCTGAGATCAGTTAGGGGATACACCAGGGGGAGAAACGTGGAAGTGAAAGGGTGTAACGTCTTGGCAATAGCTATGGTCACATTGGCAACATGTTGCCTGGCGAGTGCAATTGGTAACTAGCTAGTTTCTCACCAAATGTGGCTCAAATACTGTCATTGACCAGGGCGGTATGTGAGATGGTGTGGTGATAGGCAGATCCGACAAGTGGAATTCATCCAGGTACTCCAGTTTCCTCTGACGTAAGGACAACAGTGCAGTCTGAGCAGGATCTGCACTGACCACCATTCACTCAGTGGAACAGCCATCAAGCTGTTAACAAACAAAATAGATCCCTGCAGGAGAACAGGTTGTAGGAGTGTGCTATCCGATCAGGATATAGACTTATCACAATTGATAACAGCTCCATTTCTCCAGTCACATTTAACCCATTTCATGCTCAGGATATGCCATTTTGTGTGTGGAAAATCCTAAATATTTTCTTTCTGTGTGCTTAGAAGCATATGTCGTGACCACCATTTGAACAGTGTTGTCGAGACGGTTCAAATGAGTGTCACAACATATACTTTAACTGAGAAATAAGAAAAACAAAAAATAAGATATTTAAAACATTTCATACCCATAAATGTGTATTCCGAATGTAATGGGTTAGATATCGAAGAAACAACTGTTTCATTTATCAGATTTTTGTTATTAGCACTTGCATAATTTTTTATCGGATTAGAAGTTTAGATGGAGCTTTCTACCACAGGTTGAAGTAACGGACCGAGGTCTATAAATACATTAAACCGAGGTCTATAAATACATTAAATATGCCTAAAAGCATAAAAAAAAAAACAATAAGCTAAAAATTATTGTTTTACCCCCTCCATATACTCCATTATACAAGGTTGTTTACTTTTTAATAGGCCGAACCCGGACGGCCTCAAGACAACGGACTCTCACGAAACGTCAACCGAGTTATATCATTGTCGGCTATTGCAGAAGTTGGAACAATGTTAGTATTCCGCAATGATATATTCCCCGATGACATATGTCAACGCGTTTTCGAGCTATCGATTGTTTTGTTTTAAAAAAATTATGATCATTGCTAGGTCGGGAAAGAACATTTCCGAGGCCGATACTGCTATATAAAGGAGTAAACATCGGGTTCAAAATACACTTTTACGTCGTCCCGGCCCGTAAAGAAACATTTTACATAGAGAAAACATTGTTTCCAATCAAACATTTGATCAAACCTACATTTATACCCGTCCTGTGCGTCACGACAGACAATTTAATCGCAGACATTTCTATCATTTCTCGGGAAGCCAAGATAAGAAAAACAACCAAAAAGATCATTACAATGAGATGACGTCACACGGAATTCCGGATGAACATAGATTGTAAAACATGGCTTCCCGAGAAATGATAGAAATGTCTGTAATAAACGTGACGAGCCGTCTCATCAGGATCTGCACTTTTTGCAACCAATTTTCTTTGTTTTTTAGAAAAAAACACCCCCTTTTAATAAATGGACTACCGTAATAGCCCTATGTTTTCGGACGGGTAAAAATAATTATTATTTTTACTGTCCGAATATATAGGTTCAAACAAATAATTATCGAAATTGCTGTCCGAAAATGTAGGGTCGCCAACCTCCAACCACCGGAATGCAATGTTCTCCGATGCTTTCTGTAACGCCACGGGGCAATTAAATGCTCTGATGATTTCTGTGAACGGAGGCAATTAAATGATCAGTATAATACAAATGTGTTACCTTATTATTGGAAAAATAATCACTGTAGTGTGTGGAAAAATCGATCACTCCATGCTAACACGGTATTGCCAGTAGGACAAGCGGGTAGACAGACGCATGCGGGTCATTGTTATCACGATGACTAGCGACTGACTGTCCTGTCCATCCGTACGTTTGAAATAAATGTTTACAACTTATACAAGATCACCTTTTTTTGCCACACGCAAGAATCGAACTGTCAAACCAATACTCCATTCACCGATTTACATTATTATATACGCGTAAACGCAGGTCTGCCTCTACCAGTATCACCAGCCATATTGCATCGTGTTTTTTTTTTTATAATAATTTTACGTATTACACTGACAATTCCAGATCTGCTCTGAAATGTATGTCAACTTTCAACGTCATTTACGGAAGATACTTATTTTGAAAATCAATATCGGCAAAATACGATGATGTCTGCTCCGAAATTTATGTCAGTTTTCAACGTAATACAGAAGTCGATTGTATTTTAATATCTGCCACTAATTCGAATTCCAAATCCGACACTCGATTACACCCGACACATATTACACATGAAATTTGTGTGTTGCTTTGTGTAAAAATAAATCGAGAATGCTCCTGAGCCGTGTCAAATGCCAGGTGTTTATCTGATGACAGGCTGTAAACTGTGTGACCTTTAGGCTATGTTTTGAAATTGAACTGATTGGTCAATACGTCGTTTGATCTGTGCCGCAAACGTCGGGGAACGTGCAACTTTCACCCTCGCATCAAGGGGCAAAATAACCAATTAAATGCTGAAGAGACGCTATTATGTTTGCGGAAAATCCTAAATATTTTCCTTCTTACGCTAACCCTAACCCTCTAGTCGAGACGGTTCAAATGAGTGGTCACAACATGTACTTTCATTGAGAAATAAAAAAAAATAATATTGCATACCCGTAAAGGTGTATATTCCGTCAATTTCAGAAAGGAATGGGTTAAAGATACATTCTCGATTATACGCAGATCTGTCGCCATATTCGCCGATATTGATTTCGAAAATATTTCCCGTAAATGGTGTTGAAAAGTTGACACAAAATTCAGAGTTCATGTGGAATTGTCGGTGACTTTATATATGAAAGGAATGTTGGGTCACGGCGTAATCGTCTGATGATGTGTGCGGTCTGGTTTCTGGCAGACTTCAAAATAAAAACGGGACCTTGTAGTATTCTTTGATGTTACAGTTCAAAGCATTTGGAAGAGTTATGATCGCGGATTCGTGGTAGGAAGGAAATACATTTTCATTGGTTGCATAAATTATTGGACGAAATACTTGAATGAATGCGCGCTTGTCATTTGTGTTTACAATAACACCGTTATGGATTAATTTGCTGATTCTTACGTGTTTCACCGAAAGGACCCGGACCAGTTGTGTTACCGTAATACTCGTACATATACAGATATTAATTATTGTTAATTGAACACATTTTTTTTGCTGTCCGAAAACTTAGGGTTAACAAAATGTCCACATTTTTCACATGTCCGAATTTTTAGAGACACAAAAAATAATTATTTTCTTGAAAAATAAGGGTGTCCGAAAACATAGGGTCAGTACGGTAGTCTGAAAATCATTTTGTGATGATTTGATTGGTGGGAAAATTAACATATCACAATCCATTCCAGTTACTTAGGCCAATAGGGGCCAAAGGGTTAAATGTGGTTTTGAATCTGTATTTCGGATGCTGCGGCCTGCCTGCATCTCTCAAATTAAGTATTAACCCTTACAATGTGGAATTCAATTTTATCGTCTACTGTTTATTATATATTTTCCATTTTTCTCATCAAACGCATGTTTTAACAGCACTTTACAATCATTTCCATTGGAATGATTCTAAACCTCTATCAAGCAATGTTTTTATTAAGAAAGACAAAATATAAAACAGCAGCAGACGACAAGTTTTGGTTCCCACATTCTAAGGGTTAACCGAGAATGGGTGCATGAACATGGTATTGTGATCACGCAGAGTGAGCCGGGAGCCAATATAGACCCATATAGACGACATACCGTCTGTATCTGTGGGGCGGGGCAGGGTACCGGGTCACGGCTGTTGCAGTGTGACTGGTATTTACAGTTGCCGTCACACCAACTACAGTGTAGCTGGGGCCGGGTGTGGTTGATGCTGTGACACAGGCCGCACTCCCCCCGGGCCAACACCTCACACTTGAAGATGGTCACTGAAACACGAGTGTCAGAGGTCACAAATGAGACAACTGATTTTGTACATTCGGACATTTGTGTAATTTCATTAAATACGTTTACAAAATTTACAATATTTTTCATAAATAAAGTTAAATGTTGACAAAATGTTCAGAGTACATGAATTATTCCGCATGTACTCAGAAAATTTGTCAACTTTTGATGCCATTTACGCAAAATTCTGTAAATTTTGTAAACGTATTTCATGAAATTACACAAATGTCCAAATGTACAAAATCATATGGCGTGTCTGAAATATGTACACGTCAAGGTATGGTTTTGCAAAGTAAGTGGATTAGGGTTAGGGTTGGGGGATAACAAGAGTGCCAGACATCACAATGTACAGTCGAACTTCGATGGGTCGAACCCTGGTAAACTCGTCAGCCATGCTTGCCTCGAACTAGCCTTTAGGTCCCGGCAGAATTCCTATATAAATACGTTAAAACTACCCGGTATAGGTCGAACTTGTGAAAGTCGAACAACCCTCAATGCCTCGAATCGCTGTCACGCCCGGTCGTGTATAAATCCACTATAAACACCACAAAAACTTGAACATGTCAGACGATTGTCTTCAGACTAGTTGATTGACTTTCACACCTATTGTTAACCGGTTGTCAAACAAATCTCAAGTGGTCATTTGAGCATATACAATAACGGCAGTCGTGATCAGCATACGTGGTAATTATGCATTGACCAATGTCGGCGAAGTTGTTAGTTAATTAAAGTAGTAATTTATGGGACTGGGTTCCATGTGATAGTAAATTATGATATGCAGTGAATGTGGTTCCGGGTCCGAAGTAGTGATGGGGCGACTGGGCATGCATCTATTGATTTATCAGTGTATGACGAGCGATGTAATTTTATACCTACAAGCATGCGCATCATTTTATGGCAAATACATATTCACTCACAAAGATTTATATTTGATTAGATAAATATTTGTCATGAAATTACGCAAATGCCAATAGGTACAAAATCAGAGATGCTTTCACATGATCGTATCGGACGGGGCAATCAAGTCCGCCAATTGTATTTCGTAATCATTTTCTGTTGTTCTCATGTTCTATTGCTGTATAATGGCTATGTAAATAAAAACACACATGAGTTTGCCGCTTTCTTTATTTTATTAAAGCCTGTTTCTGTTAATAAACGACTGTGACAATCAACCGTAAATGCAAATGTAAGCGCATTTATATGAAACAACGTGTCGTAATGACGACTCGTTTCACTTAGTACACTGACCAACTCGTAGATCTGAAATGGTTACAGTAGAAAATCCCGATGGGTCGAACAACGGATGGGTCGAATTAAAACTTAACCCCGCAGGCTGTTCGACCCATCAAAGTTCGACTGTATCAGGTAACTCGCTATGCACTGACCGCCGACTGATAATAAATTGTCATATCCAGCATTGACTACATATCTAGGCCGCAACTCCATTCACCAATTGATTCGTCTATGGGGATTTAACATGGGGTAAAAGGAGGTGGAGGAGCTGTGTAAGGAGTAAACTAAAAAAAAAATTGACTGAAACTTGACTAGAAAGCTTAGAAATGATCCAACTAAGAAAACAAAAGTTAAATTTTGAAAATCGGCCCACTATTTTTTATTTACAAAAATAATAATTTCCCCATATTAAATCCCCATAGATTCACTCCGTAACGATGTCTATGGGGAGTTAACATGGGGAAATTATTATTTTCATAATAAAATCAATATTGAAACAAATTTTCATAAATAGCCGTAAAATGTGGGCAAGTTTTGTGAAACAGACAGTAGTGTCTTTTGATGTCAAGAATATCAGGCTTGGCTTGGAAATTATAGGAATTCCTCGGCCCGCCACGGAATTCCTCTGCGTCTCCTAACCTTGCCTGGAAACTTGACATCCAAGACACTAGCCTGTTATTCTCCATGCAGACCTACCATAGAGGCCATGGGCGTCTTCCAGCATGTAGGAGCCGCCCCAGTATACGTAGATGTGGGCGCGGTAGAACCCCTCCGTGTAGTACGCCGGAATCATCTGCAACCATTCATGATATCATGGCAGTTTACAATGATCAGAGACGAGGCATTTATTCCGGACTATTGGAGTCATAGTGGGATGTATACTTGACTCTATATTAATGCTTGTAATAGCATAAACCGTATAAATTCAGTGTAATCTCTATATTGATGCTTGTAATAGCATAAACTGTATAAAGTATAAATTCAGTGTAATCTCTATAAACTGCACACCCTGAGAGGGTCCATTGACATTTAGTTATATGGGAACTTGAATACCGTACATATATGTGGCTTTAACTGGAGAAATGGGCATCCGTACAGTCTGATCAGGATCTTCACTGTTCGCCATTCCATCACTGAAACACTCATCATGTTTCTAACAGGCTATGATAAGAGTGCGCTAGGGCCCGTTTCATTAAACTTCTTACCACTAAAATGCTTGTAAGTGCAAATTTAGGATCGTCTGGAAATTTCAATTGTTGGATTTACATTTATTGAGCATAGGCTGCGTATGCAGCCTATGCTCAAATACGCAGCCTATGCTCAATAAATGTAAATCCAATAATTGTTTACAAGAAAACATTGTTGATGTGCAATTTACAGACCATCATAACTTTGCACTTACGAACATTTTAGTCCTACAAAGTTTAGTGAAACGGCCCCCAGGAGCTACACTGGTTACAAATCTCATAAGCCCCATTTCTACATGCACAGCCGCATGAGTGTGTCTTGCAGTCATGAATGTATACCGGTATTATCATTAGAGATGAATTACAGTGACACCCATCAGCATTGAACATGAAGTTTTCAGTTTAGTGAGATTGTACTGTATCATCATTTTCTGAATGGCATAAATAAGATGCAGCCTAACCCTGTCAACCTATTTACAGTGTTTGCAAACAGTGTAGATCCAGATGAGCAATCTCGTAATGAGTCGTCTTATCAGGATCTGCACTTTTTGCAAGTGATTTTTAGAGAAACGAGATGGCCGTGATCCGCATATCGCGCCCACCGAGGCCGACATCTCTGTCCACAAGCGGACAAAAAAACCCGTTCTTACAAATATGGACTAGTCTGGAAATCATTTTGTGACAATTGGATTGGTCCTTATATTAACATATCACAGCCCATTCCAGTTATTTAGGGTTGAAAGGGTAAATATTTCATGTGCTACACTGCCCGTCAAGCATGGACTGACATTGGGTATATACTGTAAGCTAAAATTGTGTATCTGTTGCACAACTTCATATCAAAGGCCAAGATGTCAAAGGATAGAGCTCCACCCGAGATACACAGCAAGCTTATCTGCCTTTTTTTTGCAACATTTGACTCCTGGTTGCCAGTATCTACACATTATCATATCAGTCGACAGATAGATCCAGCATGCACGGCTGCACACAGACCCAGAAACATTGGCAAATCACCAGGTGGGACTCGACCGTGTAGATTCTGTAATAACCCTAGATATTCGGACACAATTTATTCTGGGAAACATATATAAATATCTAGTTTCCGACAACAATGGCTGTCTCAATAGTTATGATTAGCATGGTTTTACTGGTTTATTAGAATAATAATATATTTGGATACAATTTGCTTTGGGAAACCCTATTTTATAGGGGTTTCCCAAAACTAATTGTGTCCGAATATTTATGGATATTACAGAATGGACCAATCATGAGAATTATACCTACTCACGTAAGAACATAATTTCTGAAAACAACACCAAGTCTGAAATGAATTAGCCATCTGATACCAGTTAAGCACCACTGATCAACATGCCAATATCTGATTCAGATGAAATGTGGAACACACAGGTGGGCAGATCTGTATTCTCAATGAAGACAGGCATTTGTATTCCCGAAAGCAATTAATCAGTTCAAAATGTTGCACTGTAAAATTGCTCTAAACCAGACACCACAACCATGTCTGAATGTTGATGGGATTCTGTGTTATTTATCTCTGATGATAATTGCTGTTTATGATTGCTAAGCACACATACATACAGTGCGACCCCGTTAGTACATGCTTCACTATAACACAAATTCGGTTACTACACGGTTGTGCCTTGGCTCCCAAATTTTTTTCCTATTTGTATATCAAAATCGTGTTAAATTTGTAACACGACTATTGTCAGAAATCGTGTTAAATTTGCGATTCTTTCCCAAATTAGACCCAAAATGGACGATTTTTTTTTATGGGCGCATAGCCTCCTTTTATCTCACCGATGTGAATGTGCAGCTGATCACGTTTGCACATTTCGTAAATTAATCCGAGCAAACTGTGAATAAGATCAGTAAGACCAGTAACAAAGCAGTGCTAATTGTTATGTGCTCGATTTCATTTTTCTGGCATGCGTTCGCGCTCACCATTGGTGGAATATTAATTAGGTGTAAAGGCTGACCAATCGGAGATCGCGTATCAGTCGCGCAGATTAACTCGACCCAGATTAACTAAATTGTTACAGCACTGCCCACGCCCCCGGCGCATGTACACAAATGTGTACGTCATAATGTCATAATTGAGCCAGTGCACGAGATAATCAACTTTATTATATAACTGAGATTTTCACCGAGAATGATTTGACTTTTTTCTGCAAATATATCAGAAAGTTGATAACATTTTCAGAGCAAATGCGTAATAATTACTAATTTAATATTCGTCAGCATTCGATATCGTTTACAGAAAATGTACACTATTATCAGATTCATCTTCGTCGAAAATCTCGCGTGATAAGCCTGATTACCTCATGAACTGGCGCAATATTATAACACATCTGGCAAAACATGTCTAGACAGGTCTGTACTCAAACCCACAGGTGGAATAGTCGGAGGTGTGACACAAAGAAAATGACCATTACAAAAATATCCATTACCCCACCCACTTGATCTCGTTCTATTATTAACGTCATGTACAGTACGATACCAGGTGGGTGGGATAATGGGATTTTTTTAATAGGCATTTATTTTGGTGTCATAGGTCAGAGTCTTCCACCTGTGCTCACCATATGAGTAAACTCAGATTGCAACGCACGAGCTTGTCCGTGATGTTGCAGCTGATGGAACAGGATATCGGTCATTGGGTCATTGCGTCATCATTACTACACTTTTTTCTACACGCGTTTACAATAATGGATTGCACGGACCTGCGTAGATCTACATTCTACATGAACATGATGAATAAATAAAACATGAAGTTAACAATTCTTGGATTCAATATATTTATTATATGCGAAGATAACAGTGAAAACATATGGCATATTATAGGCATTGGCGACGTCGTTCATTCGCAGTCACAGTGTACAGTGTACAGTGTACATGTATTTTTTGTTGACATTATGATGCGTCTTGGGCGAGAACGGATATAGCACGGTTCGGATAAGCAACACGGAAGGTTGTATGTCGCCGGACTTCCGTGTACTAACGGGGTCGCACTGTACATTGGAGCGCTTGTACAGTAAACTACAGTGGAGCCTTTCTAAACCGGACACCCTGCGAACCTCCCAAGTTTCTATGGCGAATATTTTCTTGTACTAGCTAGGATTTATTTGCCAGCTTACAAACTCCCAGGATGTCTGGTTTAGAAGGGCTCCACTGTAGATTATGTTTCAATGGAGAACATGGTCTTGTTTAACCAGCTATGATTTGTTTGCCACTTACCATGCTCTCAAGGCTACAGATGATATTGCCGGTGTGACTCAGGGTCCCGTTGCTCTTGTAGACGATGTTGCCGACACGAACATGGCACGTATAGACCAGCTTACCAGGCTGAAAGTGTATACATAGTTATAGTAGTAGTACCATGTAGAAACTATTTATTTATTTAAACTGTGTGGGTAGTTGCGGTGGTGCAATGGTATCATTGATGTCACTGTAGGGCTGGCGCTGCTGCTGTTAGGGCCGCGGGTTCGAATCCCGAGTGGACTGTCCAAAATACATGGTTGTGACATTCATTAAATAACGTGGCTTAGTAAATGAAGCCCATCCCAACTGGATTAATTTATTTATTAGGGTTTAACGGCCTATCAACAGCTAATGTCATTTTAAGGCCAGACAAACAGGTTCAAACCCACCTGTAACCTGCTGCATTGGGGTAGCCATTTGTTACAAATTTGCCGGTATATTTCATATATCTTTGTAGCATATAAACACGTCATTTAGGTGCATCCTAGCTTGTATAATTTAAAATCAAGCCATTTCGGACTACATGTCTAGTCATTATCCGCTTATTTAAAATAGGCTTGTTTGGTATTTGCCACCTGGTCTATAGTTATCAGGCTAGTTTGTCATATGCTGAGCCACTTCCATTCAAGAGTTGTAGAAGTTGTGGGACCGGCATTTTACACGGACAAGTGCTACATATTGGGTACATACGAGTACTACACGTGTTGAGACATACCACTAGTGCTACATATTGGGTAGATACCATGACTGAGTGATACACATGTATTGGGTACATACAGTCAGAATTCGTTACAACGGCATAGTTCATTTGAGATGAATCTGCCGTTATAACGAATCTGCCGGTATAACGAATCGGGGATTTCTTCCGTCCGATTCCGGTAATTGTTATCTGTCGGGAATTGGTATCTGTCGGGAATTGGCTACCACGCATTGTAGCGATGTTATTTGTTGTCAATTTATGCTAGCGTAATTCGGCATTATCGGCGCGATATGTGCTGAATTAAATACTTATTTGTCACCTCGTTGATAAATCAATGCATATGTATACAAATTTATATCAATGAAACAAACAACATTCAATAATAATCCGATGTTTGACAAGGTCAAGGTTGCATGCGAACCTCGTGTGATAATTGGTATTACGTAGACACGTGACTACCGGATTATATGTGAACGTTGTTTCTTTATTGTTAGAAATTCGCAAACAAGTGCATAAAGAAAAGAAACACATTTAAATGAACAGTTTGTTTTTATTTACATGCTAACATTTATGAAAATACGAAACAATAACATACAGAGTTGTATCCCTTTCAGTATTTCATTTCGCCCCAACGAGAACTCGGCCCAGAGACTATGTTGCACATTTTAACATGTTTAATAAACAGTTTGATTTTATTTACATGCTAACATTTATGAAAATACAAAACAATAATGTACAGAGTTGTATCCCTTCAATATTTCATTTCACCCCAACGAGAACTCGCCCCAGAGACAATGTTGCATGATAAATGTGTTCACACTCGTGTAAAGAAGTTCTCCATTAATGTCTGTTTGCCTAGACCAACAGTGTAATGAAGTGAATTATTAAGTGATTTGAAATGGCCAGCGCATCTCGTATTAATACAGACGGGTGATCAATGAAGTTAATTTATTAATTTGCTTACCAGGTGAGCTGTTCGTCACTTATATGTAAATTTAGTTGCTAACTGTTAATTTATTTTCCTAATTTTTGTTTGGCAAAATAATACATCACCGCAATAATCCTTAATTATATGTGGACAAAGGCACGCGGTCGAGTATTTGTGACAATATACAGACCGACACGTTGTTAATTGACGCGATTTATGACATCGTGTCAGGGTTAATCAGCCGTGAAATTGTTTAGCGACTGGTTCCCGAACATCGGTGATGCCGGATAACTGAGCTGGGTCACAGTCCTGGTACCAGCTACACAGATTACCGGCGCCGTTATAGCGAACATTAAATACGACTTAAATTGTGTATTCGTTTGCGGGATTTCTCTGCCGGTGCCGGAAGCCGAATTTGCCGGTATATCAAACAGATTAAAGAGCGTGCCGATTCGTTTGGCGGCGTATCGTGCCGGAAGGCGAATATGCCGTTGTAACGTGTGCCGTTGTAACGAATTCTGACTGTACCACAAATGCTATATACATGTATGTGTTGGGTACGTACCACAGGGAAGTTCATGCCTCGTATCGCCACGTCCTTCTTCACATTCTCCGGGACGTAGATGGTGCCCATGAGGTCACGGTCAATCCTCGGACAGTGGAGTGGACCTCGCATCCCGGAGCCACCGGTCGTCCTCTACAACACATGATGGCAGGGGTAAACTTGGAGTGCTTATGCAGGACTGCGATTACAGTGGACTGTAGATTCTGTTTCAAGGGAGAACATTGTCATGTTTTATACTCTTACACTACAGTGAGGTATACTACACATGTATTACTTAGGGGTCACTTTTGAGTGCTTATACAGGAGTGTGATTACAGTGGAGCCTCTCTAAACCGGACACCCTGGGTACCTGTCTGGTTTAGAGACGCTCCACTGTTTCAATAGAGAACATTGTCATGTTATACTCTTTAATTACAGTGTAATGTATACTACACGTTTATATTACTTACATGGACATATTAACATATTGGTACATGTACATGTATTAAGTGTCGAGAATGAAGAAAAAACATAACAACTGAAAGAATGGGGGTCAGTCTATATGGGACTTAGTTCCCTTACTTCCACTGATCCCGTCCATTGTTCCATTGTTTCAATGTGCTATAGCATTCATGTATGTCAAAGGGTCAGTGGAAGAAGGTTGCTTATTTGTCCCTTATTTCTGGAAATAGCCCCCCCCCCCCAGTCTTGCAACGACCCCTTCAATTTTTGATTGACAAGCTATAGCATTCATGTTTGTGCATCTGGGGCCCGTTTCACTAAACTTCGTACACTAAAATATTCGTAAGTGCAAATCTAGGATCGTCTGGAAAATTCAATTGATGGATTTACATTTATTGTGCATATGCAGCCTATAAGGCGAGATCTGTAAATATTTGGATGAAATATGATTCCAGAATGTTTCTTTGTGACACATAACAAGTAATACAGTTGTATTGATACATATGGTCATCCTAAACTACCATTAAATGGAGGGTAATTATTGCAATAAGGTGTTTTAATTTACAATCAACCCTGATGGTCAACACAAATGGTGCCCGAATTCTACAAAAACACAAATTGTGTCCCAACATCTACTTTAACTACAGTGTCAGATATACTATATTACTTACATGGATATATAAACATATTGGCACAAGTGTTATGTGTCGGAAATAAAAGAAAAATTCCATAATAGCAGGAAAAGACAAAGAATGACAAGCTAATGAATCTTACATTAACCCTTAGAATGCGGGAAACGGAAATAGTCGTCTGCTGTTGTGTTATATTTGTCTTCTTTCTGAATAAAAACATGTTTTGACAGCACTTTAGAATCATTTCCACTGGAAATGATTCTAAAGTGTTGTCAAAGCATGTTTTTGATTAGCAAAATGGAAGTCAAAGCATGTTTTTGATTAGCAAAATGGAAGATAAAAAATAAACGGCATTGAAAGGGTTAATAGTAACTGAGTGAGAGTAATTGTCACGGAGTGAGAGTAATTGTCACGGTGATACGGAAGTGTTTCACTATATGAACATTAGTTTAGAAACATTAGATAAACAGTATATTTGTATGTGTGTTATACGATGGAAGTAAACAACCATGTGATATACAGCACTGTAACAACACGTGGACATACACTTATAAATGGACATTTACAACATATAATGCATCGCAATTGTGTATACACAATAACTATAACATACCAATGAGACATTTTGTTAGCAACTATTTCTTCCAACATAGGTTATATATATATATTTCTTCTAACATTGGTTATACAGTCTACGCTCATTTACTCGAAGTCTGTCGGACTGTGATAAATACTTCGAGTAAACCGAAGTTCGACGTAACGAAATCTGAACAGGACCTCGAAATATTGCCATACACATTACGGGATGCAACTCCCATACGACCTGTGACACTTTTGCAACTCTAATGTGTTTACTTGTGTTTGCCTATACACGCATTAATCAGTTATTGACCACTGGTGATTAAATAAGATGAGCTAAGTTTTAGATGATCTAAGTTTAATTGATGTCAAGGAAATCACCTTTAACACTTATTCATAGTTTGTTTACACAGGTTTGCACATGTAAACAAGTCCAGTCTTTTGATCTTGTAAATTAAATTGGCGCCGCGAATTCGCACTTCGAGCGCAAACTGACACTTTGACTTAACGAGAGTGAAATACCACACATTTCTGTTTTTGGGACCTAACAATTAGTTTTCAACAAAATACTGTCGTGATGGCATGGGAGCTATTTTCTGTATGCAAACAGGCTGAAAGTTATTCTCTGTATATTAAATACTATTGAAGTTTACACAAAATGTTAACCTATTTCAGTATAAGGATACAATAAGTTTTGTTGAAAAAATCTCATTACATTTTGTATTTTGTTCATTTCTCCATAAAGGTATATGTTCAATGTTGTTGCCACTCATTTGAACAGTCTCGTTGAGACGGTTCAAATGAGTGGTAACAACATATACTTTCAAGATGAAATAAAGAAAATACGATTTCCCCCCCTAAAAAGTTTCATACTACTATAATTATATTCCATCTTTAATGGGTTAAATGGTAAGGTATGCCATGATTATATTGACTATGAAATGGAGACCTAACAAGAGTGCCGAAGGTCACAATATAATGGCCACAATCTTGACGTAATAAACATGTAAACCAAATTTGGTTACGATCCTAAGTAGAACTCGACTTACTGCGTGGACAAGGATACGGAGTTCGAAAATTAAAAATGGCCGGCAAGGGGAGATAAGTCATCGGAAATTTTTCAAAATGAATAGGCTTCGTCTTGCCGTGATAAACATGTATACCGAATTTGGTTATGTTAGGTCAAGTAGTGGACAAGGATACAGTGCGAAAATTAAAAATCGCTGCCAAGGAGAAATAAGTATCGGCAATTTTTCAAAATCAATAGGCTTCATTGTCTTGCCATGATAAACATGTATACCGAATTTGGTTATGATCGGTCAAGTAGAACTTGAGTTATTGCGTGGACAAGGATACAGAGTGCGAAAATTAAAAATTGCCGCCAAGGGGAGAGAAGTCATCGGAAATTTTTCAAAATCAATAGGCTTCTTCGTCTTGCCGTGATAAACATGTATACCCAATTTGGTTACGAGCGGTGAAGTAGAACTCTAGTTATTGCGTGGACAAGGAAACAGAGTGCGAAAAATAAAAATGGCTGCCAAGGGGAGATAAGTCATCGGAGATTTTTGAAAATCAATAAGCTTCTTCAGCTTGCCGTGATAAACATGTATACCAAATATGGTTACAATCCGTCAAGTAGATTTCTCTAGTTATTGCCGCCCGCCTGTACAAGATGAATACATAATACGTCCCGTTTCTTCAAACGGGCGTATAATAAAATAAGGGAGGACACACACAGGACAAATACACATTGTGGGCGATCAAGAAACAACAGATACACACTGGTGAAAGGCCAGTAGCAGTAGGTGATATACTGACAATTCCCCTTAGTACGGAAATCAGATAAACGGCTCATAAAAGGTATGGAATATATGCACAATTCCCTATTAGGGGAATTGTGCATATATGACCATACCTTTTACTTTCATATGTGCAGATAAACACTGCTTCTAAGAGCAAATGGAATACTCAGAAGAGTGTGTGGAATATATTGCCTCACCTCATAGTGCCACGTAATGCACCAGCAGTTCAATTAGCTCCATACTATTGATACATGTCATGTAAAAAGGGACTGATGGTTTTGTTATGTAAATATTATAACAGCCATGTCCTCGATGCATCAAGGAACTCGTATTTTTATTACGTTATCTTGATTGTATTGTTCTGTATTTCAAAAACACAATTTATCATTGGATATTTGTTTTTACAACAGTACAACTGTATATGATATGGAATTACACGTAGGTGAACATTTAGAACAACACATAGACACAACATTGACTGACTGACACTGTGTATGTTTGTAGTTGAATATTCTGATAATAGACGTATCTAATGGAACCATCTAATATTGCCTATTTCCATCCACAGGTATATGTGTAACATGGCAATGGAGTCTGGTCAATGAACACAAAATATATAAAATTTCAGCTTCGCGCTCATAAAAGTCATATGATATGAATCCCAAGCTGGGGCCCATTTCACTAAACTTTGACCACTAAAAAGTTTGTACGTGCAAATTCAGGATTGTCCGGAAATTTCAATTGATGAATTTACATTTATTGAGCATAGGCTGCATATGCAGCCTATGCTCAATAAATGTAAATCCAATAATTGTTTACAAGAAAACATTGTTAATCTGAATTTTAAAGACTATCATTATTTTACATTTACAAAAATTTTAGTTGTACAAAGTTCAGTGAAACAGCCCCCTGGTTTTCTCATATCCTATTCATGACATGTACAACTCATTAGAAAATAAACACAACTTGATGGGGTTCAAGGACTATTGCCATTTCACAGAATGAAAGAGATAGATACATGTACATTTATATTGGTTATAATTACCCGTTCATAGGACAGTCATACAAGGCATTTATATTGTGTCGTATGGATTAAATAAACATGCACAACTGGTGAATGTGTAAATTGTGTTAATATTAATATAATGTTACTTAAAGGTACATGCCCACTCAGTAGGCACAACATGTTCTTTATATCAGAGACATCATCTGAGACATCTTCTGGCATAATAAACATTCATTCACCATTACCCCACTCATTGATTGGCATCATTATACATTTTATATCAGACGTAACATTCCACACTGATACCAGGGGCGATAACCATGTTTCCTTAAAATGGTAATGGACATGACTATTTATACTCTGTATTTATTTTTTGATGTGCAATTATCATACTTTATAATCTGTCGAAAATATTATTTTTTCAGGTGACACATTTAATTAGTATAAATAATTAAAAAAATACCATGCCTCATTTGCATGTGAAAATAGCCTGATACCAACGCGCGTCACTATCAGTAAAATAAATATTACTAAATGATTTTATATGTATTGCGGGAACTCGTAATATTTAGAACTGGTGGAATTGTGACACACTTACACACTTATTTAATTCCTATAAACAATATTTTGTACCTACTGAGTGGCATGTATTTAACATGAATGATATCATTTCAAACAAAACCCTCTTGCCTAGGAGTGATAAAAACATAAGTACACCTCATTTAAACCTGCATACCCAAATAAAATGCAAACTTTATATGTTAATGGCGAACTATTTTATCATAATGTGCATTAACGTTACATAATATAAATACATATACAACATTTTTACAACAAATCATATTAATATTAGTGTTGGTGAATGTGATAAGCTTTCATTGTGTGAATAAACTAAAGTCTAAACCAGACACCCTGGGCATCTCCCAGGATATCCAGTTTAATCCATTGAAGTCTATGGACACTATACTTGTTATTGAAAAAATATATTTATTTTGTTTATTTCTCCATAAAGTATATGTTGTTACCACTCATATGAACCGTCTCGACGTAAAGTATATGTTGTTACCACTCATATGAACCATCTCGTTGAGACGGTTCATATGAGTGGTAACAACATATACTTTCGAACAGAAATAGAGAAAATAGTGAGAGAAAAAAATCCAAATTTTCATACTACAAATTGTATCTGGCCTATAATGGACTAGAGAGTTTTGACAGTATCTTTTTAATGCTGCTTGGTGAGATCACATGCTCTCATTGTTCTGTTGTATCCATCACAAAATGAAGGTCTATCACACCAATTAGCCAAAGATTAGACAAAGCAGAATATGGTAGAGTAGCATTTGTAAGCGATATCTTTGATATCAAGATTATTTATCTGTCATCTGTATCAGCTAATTAATTTGTGAGCAGTGAATGTGTGGATGAACTACTTTTCATACATTTCTCCCAGTAGGTTACACAACAATAATGGTAAATTACACCACCCACATCTGGACAGCAGCAGCAGTTTACACCACTCTCTTGTTTCACATGTGAGACACGCCATGTTATTTTGTACCTTCGGAAATCTACGTTTACAAAATTTACAATATATTTCATAATTGGCGTCAAAAGTTGACAAAATTTTCAGAGTACATGCGGACTTATATTCCGCAGTTACTCTGATAATTTTGTCAACTCTTGACTTTATTTATGAAAAATATTGTATTTAATGAAATTACACAGATGTCCGAAGGTACAAATTCACATGGCCCGTCTCATATTTGCCCTATGACATCAGTAACATCACAATGACGTATTTCCATCGACCAATCTCTAGTTCTTGCACTAATGACTGTATTGTAGCCTTTATGTCACCAATAAAGTGACATACCATAATAACCCTAATTAATCGGACACCAATTCAATTGTGTCCAAATATATAGCGTTATTACAGTACTGTCTATTCAACTAGGTGAGTTGATTATCGTAAAATCATGCACAGTCAGATGACAGAAAACAATCTTGTACCAACATATTCAGGTGTGGGAGGTAGCCCCCATCTGGCCCCAAACCCTAATTTATGTGAGCATTTAGCACGCCACACTGTTACCTGTGAGCTACGATGAAATCCCGGGTACTGGAAGACAAACAGCATGCATACAGGTAAGACAGTCAAGAGACGAGAAGTTAGTCTTGAGTTGGGAATAATATGTTGACTGATATAGAAATGTGAAGAAACAAGTTGTGAACGTTAACAATAATCATCAAGCCTAGTGGTGGGAGGTCAGTTTGAATGTACAGTGCACCTTCTCTACAATGGTCACAATGGGAAGATTTATTTATTTATTTAACTGTTTAAACACACAGGCCTGTATAGTGGTATTGGCAAAAAGTGTAGATCCAGATGAGCCATCTCATCAGGATCTGCACTTTTTGCAAGCAATTTTCATATTTTTAAGAACAAAAACACCCCCTTTTCATAAATGGACTAGTCTGACAATAATTTTGTGCCGGTTAGATTGGTTGCAAAATCAACATATCAAAATCCATTCCAGTTACTTAGGGGTGAAAGGGTTAACTGCCTCTCAACAGCTAAGATCATTTTAGGCTGGCAATGGGAAGGTAGTCTGGTTGTTGTAAAGAAGTGGCTGTTGTACAGAGGTTAAATATACAATAGAACCTCTCTAAATCGGACACCATACAATCGATGTCCTACTTAATTGTATGTGTTTATTGTCATCTCTCACCGTTGATAACGTCTGTTCATGATCGCAAACCACATACACCTGTTTTGCGGTGCCCATATGCCTGATTTACAGTGGTGCCTCTCTAAACCGGACACCCTGGGGACCTCCCAGGATGTCCGGTTTAAGAGAGGTTCTGCTGTATATATAATTATCAAATTGAGCTATTACACATCAGATGTTACAGAGGCATTTGATGTAATGGTGTCAATGATTGGAGGTCAAATTGTACAAGAAGTATACATGAATTCCTAATTTCAATTTGTTCAAAAATTTCAATATTGGCAATTTATCATATACAAAATTTCATATTTTATATTTGAAACAAGACAAACTTGAATTATATGACATGTTTTTAAAATCAGTTAAAATCAGTCATCAACTGTCACTTGTAATAACACATACTGCAGAATATTTTGAAACTGTTCAATTGTTGTATGTAGCATAGCTTTTTGGCGAAATAGATAACAAATTTAGTGAATGCTACGTACTCTATGAATAAACAGAATTTCTGAAGATATAATTTCCTAGGGGATATAAATCTTAATAAAAATTGAATTTAGCTATTAATTAACGTGTTGAAGCTTATTAGACCAGTTATTAATTCCCCCCACCAGAGCAAAGATCTGAATGATTATATTAGTGAACAACAGGGACAAACTACACAGTGACAATTCTAGTAATCAACAAGAACAATCACCAGAAGGAAGTAGCATTCATATAATTCACCAGAAATGTGGCATTCATACGACAGTCACCAGAAACACAGGGGTCTGAAGTTGGCTGGGAAAAGTAAAAGAAACTTTTCCCAGCACAACATCAGACTCCTGTGGGCATTCATATGCCAGTCACCTGGGGGCCGTTTCACTAAACTTCGTACGACTAAAATGTTCGTAAGTGCAAAATTATGATAGTCTGTAAATTTCACATTAACAATGTTTTCTTGTAAATAATTATTGGATTTACATTTATTGAGCATAGGCTGCATATGCAGCCTATGCTCAATAAGTGTAAATCCATAAATTGAAAATTACAGACGATCTTAAATTTGAACTTACGAACATTTTAGTCGTAAGAAGTTTAGTGAAACGGGCCCCAGAAATGTGGCATTCGGCAGAAAAGATGTGACATTCACACGATCATACATACATAGGATTCCAAACAGGCAAAATAACCTGACATGCATGATTGACACATCCTCGGAAAACAGGGCTTATTGCAATGTTAGCCAGTCTGATTCTGGTGTGTGACTGGACACCAAGAAATAAGACATTTCAGAGAACATGCACTTACAAATAGAATATTAAGTTTATTTATCCACAAGCTAAGTTACTTGGAGATATTCCTATTTGTGGCTGTGACTGGAGATACAGAGCTTATAATCCAGATCTACCCTTTTCCAGTATCATAAGCTCCATATATATATATAAAGCTTCAAATGATGATGATGTGCTTATGCAATAACTGGTATCTAACATTGTGTTGAGTTTAATATGATATTTAGTATTAAACTTGTTGACTGATTTCATAAGAAACGTGGCGAAGCCTCGTTTCATATTACATCAGAATATATATATACAGTCGAACCTGTGAACAACGACCGGCAAAGGGAAGTGGCCAAAGTGGTCGTTGTTGACAGGTGGTCGTTGTTCCAAGGGTCGAACATTTACCCAGTTTCACAACAAAGTCGGCCATGTCTTTAGCATTCTATTGTAATATATATGCATGCTTTTCATCAATTAAAAATTGCACGAAAATGGCTAAAATAGTCAATTTATTTTGTTTTGTCATCTTGTTGTTAGTGTTCTGAACCCAGCCTCGCTTTGGAAATTATATACAAAGGGGAGTAATTATCTTCACGATAAGTATATCTCGCGGCCCGCTTTGGTGCACCATTTAATAGCTTGTCGTAATTACATGCAAGTGGTTTAATTTAGCATGACAACAGGCGCGGCCTGTGAAAACAGCGAGTTTTTTTGTAACAAAGAATATTTCATTGAATGCATCAAGTCCAGTAACCCACACGAGCTAGGTGTCAAAATCAGGAGAGAACACCAGGCTTATTTGCTTTCTGTCCAATGTACTGTATACTATCCTGGTCAAGCCCGAATATTTAAGCAGCCTATGACGAATTGGCAACGTCCGCTGACGTAATTACTGATGTTTTTAATTAGAGATTCGCGAGCACTGTAAACGATGTAAACCACGGGCAGACTATGCGAATCCACTGCCTGGTCTGGTCGCTAATGCAATAAGCCGGGATTTGTCGGAGATCGAGACCCAATTCATATAAACACATTTGTCGTGTCACTTTAGACTGGTACCCGGTCGCTAGGAATAACGCTATATATGCTGAGCATCAGACAGGGTACCAGTCTAGTGTGGACTACGTGACTGATGTCAGCAACCGCATGTATTGATCTTTGATATGGCCTTGTGCCCCGATGTGTGAAATTTACACTCGACACGTGCCGTGTGTTTGAAGTCTTAGTTTGTCACTGTAGACGAATCAGCATCGTGTAAACACAGTTTGCCAGCTAATGATCGAGTTTTATGACTTGCGCAGAATTGCATTATACCTATTGGAATACACGACACGGAATACATATCGGGAATTACCGTCAATGGAGTTATGCAATATTTTTCATTGAAAAATGTCGCCGAGTTTTGTGATGAAAGGAAAATCGGCGATTGTGATGTTATTTTTTTTTGCCGACAAAACATGACTTGGTCGCTAATGGTCGCTAATGGTCGCTAATGGTCGCTGTTTGCAGTAAAAAATGCCGCGTGGGAACGAAAATCGCTGGTCGCTGGTCGTTGTTCGGAGGTGGTCGTTATTCCAACGTCTTTTAAAGAACAAATTGGACGGGGGGGTTTTAACTGGCCGTTGTGGACAGGTGGTCGCTACTCACAGGTGGTCGTTAACACAGGTTCGACTGTATATATATATATATTTTCTGATTTAATATGAAACGAGGCTCTCTATATATATATATATATATATATTTATTATTTTTTTTTTTTTTTTTTTTTTTTTTTTTCTGATTTCATATGAAACGAGGCTTCGCACAATGTTAGATACTAGTTATTTCATAAGCACATCATCATAATTTTCTGTAGCGGGCTCATTTGCATATTTATTCCACTATTGTATTATGATTTTTAATACACTGTGTTATTAAACTGTGAAAGCCCATTTTATGCAATAAATGTCCTTATAAGGCTGCAGGAACGCGCTTGCCTACCAGGAGCTGGACTGGACACAAATGTCATAAGCCCTAGTGGTGCCTATATGAGTACCAACAGACAGAAGTAGCTGTATCAGAGGACACGAATACATACATAACTGTAAGCCATAGTGTAATTGAATTTGAACTTTATTTACAGTGGAACCACTCTAAACCGGACACCAAGGAAACGTTTGTTGTATTATTTTTGATGGGTTTCTTAGTCATTTATCTCAGGTGATAATGCCTGTGTATGATCACATATCACACAACTATGGCTCGGAATGATCAAAAGCCTGATTTACAGTGAAACCTCTCTAAACCGGACACCCTGGGGACCTCCCAGGGTGTCCGGTTTAGAGAGGTTTCACTGTATTTTATAACAATTACAAACAAGCGAAGAGAAAGCTAAAAATGTACCCTCCAAGGTGCAAACGATGACCATCATTCATTATTAAATTGTTAGAAAGTGAAACGTGAATGGGTTTCCTGCAACAGCTAAGGTCATGTACTTCAAGTCTCATCCGAAAGACCAAGAGCATGGAAATACTAGGACAGTATTTTTTTCATGGCTAAAGGGCAGCGATAAAACCAACAACCTCGAGCATTGAAGTCCAATGTTCTAACCTCTAGACCACAACCCATCTCCCAAATTGTTAGATATGACATCACGATCGTGTTACCACGATTATGAAAATAATTATATTAACCCTTTCAACACCACAGGCCTGTATAGAGGTATTGGGAAAAAAATGTATATCCAGATGAGCTGGCTCGTAACAAGCCGTCTCATCAGGATCTGGCACTTTTTGAAAGTAATTTTCATATTTGAGAACAAAAAAATACCCCCTTTTCACAAATGGACTAGTCTGAAAACCATTTTGTGATGATTGGATTGGTTGTAAAATTAACATATAGAAATCCATTCCATTTACTTAAGGGTGAAAGGGTTCAGATGGCTGGTTTGGTTGGTGTACTGATAACGATAGTTCCAAGGCAAATTTCCATGTAATATATCGAACGGTAAAATGCTTCATTCCGGAGCTCATCTCGACTGAAATCAATTTGCAAATTTAGGCCAAGTTTTTGGAATGCTCGATTTGCATTTTCTGAGATTACTTGTCGCAGCATTGCATATAAAAAGTGACAGCTTGCCCGTTGCAACCAACACATCCAATGTAGTATACCATGTAATGTAACACAATCTGTGTCCGCAGTTACTGCAGTCGCTTCCTATAGTGGAATTAATCAACACTGTGTAACAAACCACCATTGCATTCAGAATACAACTTTATGGGAATGAATTTAAAAAAAGAAATTAAATATTTTTTTTTATTTGTCAATGAAAGTATATGTTGCGACCACTCATTTGAACTGCCTCGACGAGACGGTTCAAATGGTGGTCACGGCATAAACTTCCAAGCACATACAAAGAAAATATTTAGGATTTTCCACAACCAAGTGTATCCTCATTAATGAAATTGACTAACAATGGTTGGTTATGCCAAGTTGCTGGTATATTCATATCTTGTGCATGTGCTCATATATAATTCATCAATTTCTGCTTTGAATCTGGTTATGAAGTGAATGCATGGAAATTTACAACTTACAAATTAATTTCGGTCAGTTTCCAACCATAGATAACCCTATAACGTGTGGCACCAGGCAGTCTAAGTTTCAGTAAATGGACCAGTAAAAACATCCAATGGTTTTCCATTTGTAATACAGGCAATAGAAGCCCGATTTGTGGTTTGTTTGCCGATGAACTGGGTACTGGCTGGAGGTCCGGTTGACCTGATTTCCGTTTTTATAACGACCAATGTTACATGCTGAACACAAACCATTGAAATGTCCACTGGGATTTAACAATTGCAAGGTGGCGAATGATTTACGTCATCTGCAATTGATAAAATTAATGCTGTTGTCAAATTAAGAACAAGCCTTCTTTCCAAGTTTGATGAGAGTGGTTCCCAGTAGAATGGGTGTGGTACCCTGCTTGACATGTGTAGTCCCCAGTTTAATTGGATTGGTTCCGAGTTTAATAGGTGTAGTTCCCGGTTTGATGGGATTGGTACCCGGTTTGATGGGATTGGTTCCCGGTTATGGACATGGTTCCTGGTTTGATGAGATTGGTACCCGGTTTTATGGGATTGGTTCCCGGTTTAATGGAAGTGGTTCCCGATTGGACGAGTGTGGTTCCCAGTTCAGTAGGTGTGGCCGGTGCAACTTACTGTTTCACTGAGGACAATTCCCGGCTGGCAGTAGTTGGAGTCATGATCACAGCGGTTGTCATAGATACACCAGTCACATGACCAGCTGTTGTTTGTACATTGGCTGCAGCTGAAATGGAAGAAGTGCACAAGTCACTAACCCGTTGCAACTTACATTTGTAATGTCATGCAGAGTTCTCTAATGTTCAAAATTAAAAGACAAAATCAAGTAATCTACGATAATCAACACCATTAACCCTTTCAACACCACAGACCTGTATAGTGGTATTGGCAAAACGTGTAGATTCAGATGAGACGGTTCACATGAGCCGTCTCATCAGGATCTACACTTTTTGCATATAAAAATCCATTCCAGTTACTTAGGGGTGAAAGGGTTAATATGACTACCAGAAAAATATACATTACACAAGTGGTTTTACTGCAATTGTTTATTGTGGCATGGACATGCAAGTATTGCCAATAAACACCTTCAAGAATCAACACTCAATGTAAAAGAGGGGTCACAATTAACACCATGGCTACCAAAGAAATCCCAACATCCAAACATGTTTTATTCCATTCATCATTTTTCTTCAAGCATACATGACGTTCGCACACATTTGGCACCTCAATTCCGATATAACATATTTCAAAGAAGAAATGAACCGAAAAAAAGCAAAGAAAACTTTTGTTATTGGTGGTGTATTGCTGTTTTAATAATCCATTACATTACATATTTTATTTTTCTCAATGAAAGTTTTATTGTGACCGCTCCAGAGCTGCCAACCCAATGTCGGTCACATGAGGAAATGGAGAGGAAAAGGTGCACCACATATGTTTTCCGGAACACAAGTCAGTACTCATTTCAATCTTCAATCTTAAAGTCATTTTTTAGAGCCTCGGCCACATGACCAACCGAAAAATCACAATTACACTGCTTGCAAGACGCAAATTCATCACCGCGCTTCGACAGGAGCAAATGGGGCCATGTCTCGCTGTAATCAGTGATGAACGTCTGTGTTCTCCTAACTGCTTTCGATAAAAAAGACCCAGATTCGTCGGCTGCGCGCTTTGGAGCAGACATTTTAAGAATTTACGCAATGAAGAAATCAATATCACTGAGCGCTTGAAACTACTATTTCCTACACAACAAGAATCAAAATGGTAAGCGCCTAGTCGAGTATGATTAAGGGTAAGTAAAACTAAAAATGTGGCCTGTCGGCACACAAATACCGCCACTGGTAGCCAAAGAAAACGAGCCTTTTTTTATTATAAGCCATTTAGCCGAGCGTTAAGGTTTCAAATGCATCAAGTCTGTGACCTTGACCCTGGGCATAGTGTGATAATCCATGCATCGGTGTAGAAGATATAGAGCGGAAGGGAATTTCAATAGGTTTGACCTTTGACCTTCAACTGTGACCTTGACCTTGGACGTAGGTGCGTGGTTATTGATCACGACACACCTTCTCATCATGAGAAACATTTGTGCCAAGCCATTTGATAATCCATGCATCGGTGTAGAAGATATAGAGTGGAAGGGAATTTCGATACGTTTGACGTTTGACCTTCAACTGTGACCTTGACCTTGGACGTAGGTGCGTGGTTATTGATCGCGACACACCTTCTCATCATGAGAAACATTTGTGCCAAGCCATTTGATAATTCATGTATGGGTGTAGAAGATATAGAGCGGAAGGGAATTTCCAACAGACCGACCGACCGACAAGCCGACTCCTATATATATACCCTCTCAAACCTTTTTTGTGGGGGTATAAAAATATGACTTATTTGAAGAATTTGGAAATGAAATTATTATTTCCCGATATTCCCAAGCTGAATAATACTTTTTAATTGTTGTCCGTACTTCCGTATTTCTAACGTATTTTCTGGAACAAATACGGAAAAATCGGAACAGTTGGCAGCTCTGCCGCTCATGTGAATCAAAATATACTTGTAAACAAGAATTCCGCCACAGAAGCGGTGTCGCGCCTGCCGAGGCATTTGACCGTGAACATTACAAGTAAATAAATGACCTTGACCTTCAGAATTTGGATGTAGGGGTGTGCATAATGAAGCATCATCCGTAGACACACATTGATGTGAAATATTATCAATGTCTGGAAAGGGGTTAAAGAGATATTGTGAAAAAACAATAATTTAACACATTTCTGTTACAAATCCGGTGAACATTACAAGTAAATAAATGACCTTGACCTTCAAAATTTGGATGTGGGGGTGTGCGTAATGAAGCATCATTCCTAGACAAACATTGATGTGAAATATTATCAAAGTCTGGCAAGGGGTTAAAGAGATATTGTGAAAAAACAATAACTTTAACGCATTTCTGTTACAAAACCGGTGAACATTACAAGTAAATAAATGACCTTGACCTTGATAATTTGGATGTGGGGGTGTGCGTAATGAAGCATCATCCCTAGACAAACATTGATGTGAAATATTATCAATGTCTGGCAAGGGTTTTTTTGTAAGGCAAATGCATTAAAGTTATTGTTTTTTCACAATAACTTTAATGCATTTGCCTTACAAAAAAACCGGACGACGCGGGACGACGCGGATGACGCGGACGACGCGGACAACACGGACGACGACGACGGAAAAAGCGCCGACTATAGTCGTGCCTCTGCTAAAGCAGGCGCGACAAAAACACAGAAAGAAACTATTTAGGAGTTTCCACTAACAAAAGAAGGGCATCGTTATTCACGAAGCTAATCCCCTTGCCTTGATAATAACAAATAAATAAAAATTTAATGCATTTGCCTTAAAAAGTGAACAAAAGTCCTCAGTGACCTTGACCTTGGGCGGTCAGATGTGGGTCATATGTAAAACAAAGCACCATCCATACACACATTTTGACCAAATATTATCAAAATCGATGAAGCAGTTCATACATTATTGAAAAATGAAAGGTGTTACTAACGACTAATGAACTAACGCTATATCGTCTCTTGCCTATCGGCAAGGGGATAATGAAATTGGTTAGAATCTGAGCAAATAATGGTGCAAATTTCAAATTCAAATTGGAATATGCTGAGAGTGATAAGCACAATGGTATGTAAGTGAATGACAAACAGGGTTATTCTCAATATTTTAAGGTGGCAAAACATTAAAGATAAATGTGTAAACATATCTGTATCCTGCTAGATTTCATTTGTAATTATGCAATCAAACGATGCAAGAGTACTCCCACGATGCTCCACAACTCATCAATAATTCATGACCTGTTGCCGAGCAATTGCAGCGGCAGAACGGCAATTAATGCGTTACAACTCAGCTGATTACGTTTTGAGGAGCACACTGAATATTGAAAGTGGGGAACAACCTTGGGCATATTGGCAAACACTGTACATACATGAATATTTTCATTGTACAATCCAAAAAAATAACAAACATTTTAGAATCATATGACCTTGACATTGAGCTAGCAGGTAGAATAAAAATATGGATGACATTGAAGCCGCATATGAAGTTTCAAGTAAATCTGACTGGGTTATAGAGATATAAGGACCTTTAATGCCAATTTGACAACTTTAACACAATTTACAGCCATTTGAACTTGACCTTGGAAATATAGGCCATATGAATACGCTAAGCTGTATGGTATCTTTTGGAATATGTGACTTACAAGTGACTTATCGAGTTTGCGACCAGAGCAGCCCCAAGTTTGCACAATGGCACAATTTCACGGGTCATTAGCCAGTACCCCAATTGCACAATCACGACCAGTGTACCCCAAGTTTGCACAATGGCACATTCACGACCAGTGTAGCCCCAAGCTTGCACAATGGCACATTCACGACCAGTGTAGCCCCAAGCTTGCACAATGGCACATTCACGACCAGTGTAGCCCCAAGCGGCTTCATGCAACAATGGCACATTCACGACCAGTGTAGCCCCAAGCTTGCACAATGGCACATTCACGACCAGTGTAGCCCCAAGCTTGCACAATGGCACATTCACGACCAGTGTATCGCCAAGTTTACACAATGGCACATTCACGACCAGTGTAGCCCCAGATCAGCATATGCGATCTTCTGATCAGGGGCGAAAGTGACGATGAAGTCAACCAGAGCTTGGGCTATCTGCTGATAGTGGTATACATAGTTTGCGACCAGTGTAGCCCCAGATCAGCCTGTGCATCCGCAGTCTGATCAGGGCCTACATTGTTAGCTATTGAGCTAGAGAACCAATGAAAACCGACCAGATCCTGGGCTGGGTATATCGAACATCACACCCTGCTGAAAGTGGTATATTATTGAGCTTGTGATTAGTGTAGCCCCGGATCAGTCTGCGCAACTGCAGTCTGACCGGGGACTACACTGTTGTTCGCTATTGAGCTACAGAAATGGCCAACCAGAGCCGTGGTTACCTGGTGAAGCTGCTGCAGTTGTAGTAGGTGAAGTTCTGGGCAATGAACACCTTGCCCGTCTCACTCGAGTTGAGGGCCACCGTCAACACTCTACTGCCTGCAACACGGAAATAGCATAAACAATTAGTGAGGCAAGAGTTTTCATAGATAATTTCATGCAATCAATCTATGTGTACCATGTTACGTCAAACAATGCGCATAAATACATGAACACATACACCCTGACAATCTTTGCTTGTACGAGAATCTCATACACAGAATCATTATGATGGTTAATAGGTTATGCTTTATCCATTTCCAAACATATATGTGGCTGTGACTGGAGAAATGGGGCTTATGGGTTTTGAGACCAGTGATCAAGATCAGCCTGTGCACTTTTCACCATTTCATCAATGAAACACCCCTCATGCATCTAAGAGGCAAAATAGATCATTATCAGGCTACATGAATGTGCTATTGACAAGGAGCTACACTGGTCACAATTGCCATAAGCCCCATTTCTCCAGTCACAGCCACACATACAAAGCCACAGAAACATAAGTTAAGCCCTCACCAGTGACGACAATGCCAGTCTGAGCGATGTGCGGAGCGCGGCAGTGGACACCGTACGACCAGACATGGGCCGGCGACGTCTCGTTCACCTCCGGGAACACACATGTGTAGTTACTGCCGTCGGGCAGGGAGTAGATCGTCAGGTACAGCTGAAATACAGAATACCAGACTTAGTGTCTGTTTATCAGATCAAAAGGCATTAGCATTGTATTCTATTTATCAGGTAATGCTTTATGCTAGAGAAAGAGCAAAGATGAAGTGGATCTTGCATAAAAATGCTAAATCATGAATAGCATCCCTTAGAACTACAACCAGGGCATCATCGACATTAGATTTAGCAGAGTTTATTCATTCAACATCACGATTAATGTTAAAATAATATAAAATTCCACCAATTCCAATGTCAATGATGCCCCCGGAAGTTGTTCTAAAGTTTGGTAACCCATCATAACTCAGTTCTGTACATGTACGTACATCAGCCCTCTCTGACACGGAGACAGTTCTGGGTGAGACGTCGGTAATGGCGACACAGGTCTGCTCCGGTGGCCCAAACAACCAGCGGTCGGACGACGAAACGGGACAACTGTCTCGCTGTGTACACCTGCAAACACAGATATGGTGGATATACTCGCTAACAGAAATATGGTAAGCTAGAAGTAAACGTTTCTCTCAATCACCAAGTGTACCTGCATATAAGGTCCATGCTATGATGGAGGACAGATTCTGCAACATACAAACTTATACAAAACGTACAACCATCAATTTGTGATTTTTATTTCCAAATTTATAGGAGGCGTCTACTAATTAATTATTAATGGCCTAATTGAATCTATTGCCCAGTTTGGGACTACAACAGGGGGATGGTGGTTAAGCGGTGTGATCATCTGAGGAGCTGTATGTTATTTCCAGTATAGACCAGCCTTATATATAGGTTACTGAACTTTACTAAATTTTGTCTTTTATTTTTTATTTTTTACTTTCAATTTTCTCCATGAAAACATATCTCTATTGGTGACAATGTTAATGCGCTGTAAAAACATGTTTTTTTTAAGTGAAATAAGACTTACAGAATAAACTGTAGACAATAATACAAAGGGTTGGGGGGGGGGGGGGGTTGTTCTCAAAAATATATATATGAAAATTACTTGCAACAAGAAATGTAGCCTTGATAAGTATTTATAAGCACAGTTATGAAGGTCCAAAGGTCAAGGTCATGTTAAGGGCAGCATGGATGTGTAGCATTTGTCCTCAGGTTTGATGTATTGAAATATTAAAGTAATCCATCAAGGGACATAGAAGTTATGACAGAATTGACAAACTCCAACAAACTTATTAATGTCTGAAAAGGTTCAAAGTTGTCAAGGTCCAAAGGTCAAGGTCATATTAAGGGAACCATGGATGTGTGGCATTCGTCCACAAGTATGATGTACCGCGGTATTGAACTATTAAAGTAATTCTTCAAGGGATATAGAAGTTATGACAGAATTTCGAAACTCCAGCGAACTTCTCAATGTGTGAAAAAGTTAAAGTTGAGAAGGTCAAAAGGTCAAGGTCATATTAAGGGCAGCATGGATATGTGGCATTTGTCTACCAGTATGCTGTATTGAAATATTTGAGCATTCCTTCAAGGAAGGTATATAGAAGTTACGACAGAATTGAGAAACTCCCGCAAACTTCTTAATGTGGGAAAAAGTTCAAAGTTGCCATATTAAGGGCAGCATGGATGTGTGGTATTTGACCACATGTATGCCGAGTTGAAATATTTTAAGTAATCCTTCAAGGAATATAGAAGTTATGACAGAATTTTGAATCTCCGGCGAACTTCTTAATGTGGGAAAAAGTTAAAAATTTGTCACAGTCAAAAGATCAAGGTCATATTAAGGGCAGCATGGATGTGTGGCATTTGTCCACAGGTATATAGGCCTGTTGTGTTGAAAGAGTTAATGCCAAATGTTCACCCGGGAAGCGAATCTTAAAACACAGACATGGTTTCCCAGTATGCAACCACATTGGTGAAATTGCTACTCAATCGCTATGTTCATGTGCAGTGACGTTAGATGGCAATCCAATACGAGGTGCTGCTACGATCCACATAGTTGAGCTGAACATTGATTTCTACCCATGCCCATAAATATGATGTAAACGATGGGCTAGCGTAATAACCGGTATTTATCTGCGCATCATCAGACTGTCACTGGGTATAATCACGCAGCGGCATGAACGTCGAGTGCACAAGTCGCACCCGACGACCTGGGGTTAATAATCGAGTAACAACAAACGTGCGATGTCAATAGAGGATCGTGCACGAGCGATGATTTAATACAGTTTTGATTTCATAAGAAACGCGGCTATGCATATTTAAGCACCATGTTTTCTGTAATGATCTCATTTGCATATTTAGTATGGTTTTTAACCCTTACAGTGCTGAATTAGAATTTATCGTCTGCTGCTTAGGTTTTATTTTCCATTTTTCTCATGAAAAACATGATTTGACAGCACTTTAGAATCATTTCCAATGGAAATGATTCCAAAGTGCTGTCAAACCATGTTTTTATTAAGAAAGAATACAAAATATGAAACAACAGCAGACGACACTTTTCGGTTCCCGCCTTTTAAGGGTTAATGCACCATGTTATTATTACACCTCCAAACCCCACTTTATTCAATAATACACAGTGAAAAGATTGGGAAAATGGACCTTTGGACCACTGCAGCTACCGACCAGGTAACACACTGTTGCAGCCTGATATAAATGGTGGTTGCCAGTGGCGACGGGGATTCATAGACTATACATGTAGGTTGAACCAAGTAGGCGTAGATGGGACTGTGCAGATGTGGACAAGTTTTGCATTCTTTTATCTTAGCACTTAGTAGACACTTTAGACTTATACGGTAGTTCATATATACAGTGCGACCCCGTTAGTACACGCTTCACTATAACACGATTTCGGTTAGTACACGGTTGTGCCTTGGCTCCCAAATTTTTTTCCTATTTGTATATCAAAATCGTGTTAAATTTGTAACATGACTATTGTCAGAAATCATGTTAAATTTGCATAGCCTCCTTTTATCTCACCGATGTGAATGTGTAGCTGATCACGTTTGCACATTTCGTAAATTAATCCGAGCAAACTGGGAATAAGATCAGTAAGACCAGTAACAAAGCAGTGCTAATTGTTATGTTCTGCAAATATATAGGAAAGTTGATAACATTTTCAGAGCAAATGCGTAATAATTACTAATTTAATATTCGTCAACATTCGATATCGTTTACAGAAAATGTACACTATTATCAGATTCATCTTCGTCGAAAATCTCACGTGATAAGCCTGATTACCTCATGAACTGGCGCAATATTATAACACGTCGGGCAAAACATGTCTATACAGGTCTGTACTCAAACCCACAGGTGGAATAGTCGGACGTGTGACACAAAGAAAAT
The DNA here is from genome assembly GCA_029237695.1 of Conchocele bisecta. NCBI lineage: Eukaryota > Metazoa > Mollusca > Bivalvia > Lucinida > Thyasiridae > Conchocele > Conchocele bisecta. The sequence goes on from CM055266.1 coordinate 133,841,535, forward strand.
GACCATTACAAAAATATCCATTACTCCACCCACTTGATCTCGTTCTATTATTAACGTCATGTACAGTACGATACCAGGTGGGTGGGATAATGGGATTTTTTTAATAGGCATTTATTTTGGTGTCATAGGTCCCGAGTCTTCCACCTGTGCTCACCATATGAGTAAACACAGATTGCAACGCACGAGCTTGTCCGTGATGTTGCAGCTGATGGAACAGGATATCGGTCATTGGGTCATTGGGTCATTGCGTCATCATTACTACACTTTTTTCTACACGCATTTACAATAATGGATTGCACGGACCTGCGTAGATCTACATTCTACATGAACTTGATGACTAAATAAAACATGACGTTAACAATTCTTGGATTCAATATATTTATTACATGCGAAGATAACAGTGAAAACTTATGGCATATAGGCATTGGCGACGTCGTTCATTCGCAGTCACAGTGTACAGTGTACATGTATTTTTTGTTGACATTATGATACGTCTTGGGCGAGAACGGATATAGCACGGTTCGGATAAGCAGCACGGAAGGTTGTATGTCGCCGGACTTCCGTGTACTAACGGGGTCGCACTGTAATGCAATAATTTGCTGCCGAGTGGAATCACTTGTATTTACGGCTAACCTGCTGAAAGATTTGACTTGCTTAACCCTTCCTACGCTGTTGACGAAAATTGCCGTCTGCTGTTTTTCATTTTTGCTTTAATTCTTAACAAAAAACCTGGTTTTTACAGCACATGAGAATCGTCTCCACTGGACTGGAGACGATTCTCATGTGCTGTCAAAACCAGGTTTTTGTCGAGAAATATTGAAAATAAAACATTTCCAGCAGACGACAACATTTAATTCAGCGTAGTAAGGGTTAATCCTTTCACCCCTCAGTAACTGGAATGGATTTTGATATGTTAATTTTGCAACCAAATCCAAACATCACAAAATGATATTCATACTAGTCCATTTATGAAAATGGTGTGTTCTTATTCTAAAATATATGACAATTACTTACAAAAAGTGCAGATCCTGATGAGACGGCTCGTCACGATCATCTGGATCTACACTGTTTGCCAATATCACTATACAGGTCTGTGGTATTGAAAGGGTTACGGTTTTAACACTCACCCCATTTTTTAAAAATACGAAAACATAAGCAAATGGTGTAGATCATGATCATCATCTGGATCTACGCTGTTTGCAAACACTGCTATAGTGGTATGTAGCGTTGAAAAGGTTAAGTGCATATTTCAGCACAATATCAGTTCAGTATGACATGGAATAACTCTCTAATAACGAAAACATGTTAACGCAATTATACTGACAATTGTGAAATAAACAGCGAGAGCATTATGCTATATAAAGTCGAGGTGGTGAAAACTCCATCTTACTATCCTGATACGATCTTGTATCAACTTGAAACATGTCAGTTATTAAACAGTTTAGAAGTGATACATGATCATCTAATTTTGAGAATGCAACATTTGTACATGAAATACACCTTTTAACCCTTACACCGCCAGAGGCCTTGATAAGCTGCGTATTTGCGTAAATATGCAATCAAAAAATCTGAAAACCCAATTAAAATTGAAAGCCCTGTGTACCAAAACCCAATTAAAACATCAAGTAATCAATCGGCTTGAAAATATATGCATACTGATAATTTTACAAGGACAGTTTTAAATAAAAAACGTTGATGGCAAAATCAGCCACAAAATCACCGCTAGCCAATCTGTCGTATTTGGTTAAAATAAGCGTCTATATCGATGATGCAACTATACATAAAATAAGTGTCTATGGATGTTTTATAAATAGGATACGCACTGTCACTAATTTTTAGCAGATAACACGGTGACGGTATTTGTGAAAAGCTCTTCATATGAATTTCCGGTCGGTCAAAGGGTTATAACCAGATTCAACTGTCACATACAAAATGCCAAAGACGTATGTGAGGGCCAAACCAGGTCTCCAGTCGGGATTCCGGTAAGGATGAACCCCAATCATTAAATTACCCTTCACATGCTCCCACCTGCCACCCACGCTTTGAGATGTGACCGGAAAAAAAAAAGGATATGGCCGACTCGACCCTGGTCCGAAACGTTTGTGATGCGAAACGTCCGAGTTCGTGCAAATAGACTTAGTTTGTTTTCATTCGGATATACTTCGGATGTTATTGTTTAAGATTTGACAGACCGTGGTAAATATGTCTTCAACAAAACGTGGAGAAAAAAGTCGCAGCAAAGGCCCCAATTAAACATAATTTTTAATTAGTTTTAACTAACATTTAAAAGATGTCACATGTACATATTCAATGTTCTGTGTAGCCATGTTTATTGCACATTTTGATACCAGAATTGGAAAATACCCTATTCAATTTTACACAATGGGGTAACGGTTGTAAGGTACCCAATTGATAATTGAAAATACCCAATTGAAAAAAAGATCATGGAGTAAAAGATACTCAATGCATAAATCCTTATCTAGAGCCCTGCACCGCTATCTAAATTGTTTCTAGACTGCCGTTTATTTTCCATTGTTATCATCAAAAACATGCTTTGACAGCACTTTAGAATCATTTCCATTGTAAATGATTCATAAGTGCTGTCAAACCATGTTTTTATTGAGAAATAAGGCAAGATATAAAAGCAACAGCAGACGACAATTGTTGTGTGTAGCGGTCTATGGGTTAAATATTTTCAGAGACTGTATTGAACTTGCAACATTTTTGGTGAGATCCTGTGAAGATGGGTATACATGAATCACAGTACTGTATGTAGGTCCTGTGAGGCTTGAAACATATTAAATTGTAGAGACATTTATTATTTGGTAACTAAAGTGCTTGTAAGGCAATGATGTTTGTAAGGATATTACAAGGCTTTCTTTATACACTGCGAAACATGCGACTGTCACTCTCGTTTGTTAGAAGAGCCACATATTTTTAACTGGCTGGCTGAATGGTGAACTATGTAGTTCCCGATCAGACTGAGTGGAAGTGCTGGGCGATTAGGGACTACATTAGTCGCACAGGTCATAAACCCGTATCTCCATTCAGTCATAAATAGGTTTCACAAATCAAATATCATTTACAATGTGAATTTTTGTTATTAAAAATGTCATTAAATTTGCACATTATATTTTTATAATATTTCACGGTCTACCAAACAGGTATAAAGTCGCATAATTACTGAAAAAAATAATAATAACACAACAATATTACGCAGTCATTCTTTAAAAAATATAATCAAGAACAAAGAACATAAATCTACATTTGATATCTTACCAATTTCATAAGTAAAACATCTCGATTGAACACATGAGAGAGCACATTGAGATGTTGTTAACTAACATCACTTTAACCCTTAGACCGCTACTCACAACAATAGTTGTCTGCTGTTGCTTTTATATCTTGCCTTAAATCTACCAGATGGCCGCGGCCCGCATGTCAAGCCCGCCGAGGCATTAGACCTCGACCTTGGGCACAGGGGCCGCATGAGTGGGACACAGCATGAATATATGGATGATGACTAATAAGCATATGAAGTTTCAAGTCAATGTGACTTAGTACTGCAGAGATATAAGGTATTTAAAAAAAACTTTAACGCAGATTTCGGACGGAGGGACGGACGGACACCCGGACGTCATTGTGATCACTATGTCTAGCTTTCCGCAACCGGGCTCGACAAAAAGCATGGTTTGACAGCACTTCAGAATCATTTCCAATGGAAATGATTCTGAAGTGCTGCCAAAGCATGTTGTAAATTATTCTAAAGTGCTGTCAAAGCATGTTTTTGATGATACAAATGGAAAATAAACAGCAGACGACAAAAAAATTAAGATAGCGGTCTCAGGGTTAAAACAAACAGGAGGACAGATTTTTGTCAATTCGGAAGAGAAGCCGGAAGCTGGCGACTTGGCGAAGCCAATTAATTTTGAAAGTGTAATTTGAGGCAATCAAAAGCAATTTGTGCTTGAAATATCTTGAATATGGGACAAGTTTATTGTGCAGAATGCCTTGATAATGACAATATTAAAACACTACATTCAAGTTAGGATTATTTAGGCTTATGAAAATTGGCTGCAGTTTTATTAACCCTTTCAACACTACAGACCTGTATAGTGGTATTGGCAAACAGTGTGTGGATCCAGATGAGCCCTCCCCCAAATTTGTTTTCATGAAAGCCCACACCTGGTGACCTTGGTAACCTGGCAACCACTGCACGGAGTGTCAAATGCCCATGTGGGTGCCAGAACAATTAGATTCGCCTATGAACCAAGAAACAACAGCCGGGGAGGGGAAATATTTGGCAAACGATCTCTCCCGGGGGTAGCGGGAAATATTTGGGGAGGGGCAAATACTCAGTGATACTGATATATAGAGAACACCATGCGAGTGTCTTCTGATATCAGTTTATCAGGCGAGGCTAGGAAATATGTAGGAATTCCGAGGCTCACCGAGGAATTCCTGCCATTTCCGAGCCAAGCCTGATTATAACTTGATGTCAAAAGACACTTGCATGGTGTTCTACTGTTCAGGTACCATTGTATGCTACAAAATGAGCAAAGACGACATTGTTTTCATTGAAAGTAGCACTTACTTTACGGCCAATGTCAAGCTCGTGTCCGATGAAAATGAATGGGTTTAACGTCCCAGCAACAGCGAAGTTTGATATGTAGTCGGGTTGTGCCTGATAGGAACTTACTTGTTGTCGAGGACACACCATCCACAGAAGGGGTCACCATCGGCGAGACAGGAGCTACACGTGACGCGCGACTTGCAGCTCGTCAACAACAGCTTCACTACCTGAAACCAAGCAACAGCTGAGTTAACCCATTACAACCGGATTACACCTTTACGGGTATGAATTTTTTAAATATTTTATTTTTGCTATTTCTCAATGAAAGTATATGTTGCAACCACTCATTTGAACCGTCTCGACGACACGGTTCAAATGGTGGTCGCGACATATACTTCTGAGAGCATAGAAGGAAAATATTTAGGATTTTCCGTTAACATAATGGCGTATCCTCAGCATGAGATGGGTTAACTCTTCTTTCCGCTCTAATTCCCGCCTCTACTAGACACACCAAAGAATAAGGTCTTAGTAACTGAAAGTTAGTCAGTGAAACTAATACCACTCTTGTGGATAATACAATAATGCATAAAGACTCTTACAGGAGCTGTAATAGAATATTTATTAAACAAGTTTACTTATTTCATACACAACGAGGCTATGTCGAGCAAACTGGCCCAAATTAGTGGATATCCTGGCTAATTTTGGTCTACACAGGTCACACACATCATTAGCCCTATTTCGCTCGACACAAACCCTATGAGTTCGAGAATCATACAGCTATGTATGTATAGATCAGACTGTGCTGATGCACAACAAGATTCGTGCCGACACTATTTGCAAAGCCTATTTTTATCATGAAGCATCACGCAAAGCTTTTTTTCCCCAGTCAGAAAATGTGATTATAGCCTAGCAACTCATCCAATTTACTTCGGCTCCTTTTCATTGAATTTGCATTTCAAAACACTATATGGGAACAAGACGGAATGATAGCTTTCACAGAGCAGTAGAACCTCTCGAAAAGTGACACGCAGAAAATGTGTGAGTTTACTTTTATGTGATACTCTGCAATATATTTGTAATGACAATTGCTGTTCATGATTGCAAAGCACACAAATATGTTATGCAGGACACGAATGCAATAATTACAGTGGAAAATCTATAAACTGACACCTCCCAGGGTGTCCAGTTTATAGAGACTCCACTGTATGTTTAAGTCTGTGTGCATTCCATCTATACCCAGTTACCTATCCAAATCAGTTTTGGCATTTGCATCATGTGACCGGCGCCTGGGTCAAATATTAATTGATAGGCCCTGCCGGCACATACCCGTAGTGAACCAGCAGCTACATTGGTCAGTACACAAGTTAGTTCCGTGTTTCCATGGCGATGTCACAATTAAACAACTCCTGGGTGATCAGATCCTCGGCTTAAAGTCATTAATCTGCCCTCCATTAATCTTGCCTTCAGCCCTAATGAGATCTGTAGCATCTATTTGTTTGCCCAACAGAAGTAGATCTATATCACGCTGGTTGACTACTAGCTAGACTAGAAACAGTTGTTTATACTATGTCCATCTATGGTAATAGCAACCATTATCCCATATAATGCTGAATTAAGTTTTGTCATCAGCTGTTTATTTTTATTTTCCCTTTTCCTCATCAACAACATGGTCCGACAGATCCTTAGAATCAATTCCAAACTGCTGCCAAACTGTTTTATTGAGAAAGAAGACAAAATAGAAAACAACAGCAGACCACAATTTTCATTTCCCACTTTCAATGGATTAAGCCTTATAATGCTGAATTAAATTTTGTCGTCAGCTGATTATTTTATATTTTCCATATTTCGCAACAAAAACATGGTTTGGCAGCAATAAGTGCTGTCAAACCATATGTTAATGGAGACAGAAGACAAAATATGAAACGACAGCAGATGATAGATTTCGCTTCCTGCCTTTTAACCCTTTTCAGGCTGAGGATACACCATTATATTTGTGGAAGATCCTAAAAATGTTCCTTTTATGTGCTCAGAAGAATGTCGTGACCACCATCTGAAAAGTCTCGTCGAGACGGTTCAAATGAGTGGTCACAACATATACTTTCATTGACGAATAACAAAAATCCAAATATTTATTAAATTTCATATACGAAATTATGACAAGGAGCTAGACTGGTGACAAATGCCAGAAACCAAATTTCTTCAGTTGTCATAGATCAGGAGGTAGACCGACTACAATTCCGATATGCACAATTTCTCCAGTCACAGCCACAGTACATATTGGTTATAGAATAGGTGTAATGTCAAGGACAGGGTTAAAACTAGGTAATTTCTGCTCTGGCCTGCAGCTAGGTCCGGGTACGTAATTAGTGCCAGGAACCAATCAATGGTTTATTCCGACACTTCAACTGATTTGATTAGTTCAGCGTTTGTTCTCTGCTGATTGCATCTCCAAACACAATAAGGCTGGCTGTCCATCAATCGATGGGAACCATGCAAGATCAGGCATGTAACCTTAGGCCATGAAATGCCAACTGCATCACTGCTAAGCTGTCATTGCGGTGACATTTGAAATAATTATGCAAGAGACGCATATTATTAACAGCATCGCGAAGCAGGACATAATCTTCCTTATTTCACGGGTGATGTTATGGCCGATTGTCGACAACTTGTTTTTTGGTTATCTAAAATTATAATTCTTTTGCTCCAACCCTTAACCATTTCTACGCAAGAGACCTCTTTCATACTATTTGCAAACAGTGTAGATCCTGATGATCAGCCGTAAATAACCGTCTCTACAGGGTCTGCAACATTTGTGGAGATTTTTAAAAAAAATGACACCTTTTTCTCCCTAATGGAACAATCTCAAACGTATTAGGAGTGAAAGGGTTATATCCATTTTATTCTTCTTCCAGTTACACAATACAGTAAATCCAGACCAGCATCCACAATGTCTGATCAGGATCTGCACTGTTCGCCATTCTGCCAATGAACCCACGTCAGACTTCTAACAAGCTGTATAGATCATTATCAGGCTACAGGAGGGCGCTATTTGATCAGGAGCTACTCTGGTCACAAATCCTATATGCCCCATTTCTCCAGTCACAGCCACATTACTGGGGGCGGTTTCACTAATCTTTGTACAACTAAAATGTTTGTAAGTGCAGATTTAGAATAGTCTGTAAATTTCAATTGATGGATTTACATTTATTGAGCATAGGCTGCATATGCAGCCTATGCTCAATAAATGTAAATCCAATGATTGTTTACAATAACACATTGTTAATGTTAAATCATAATTTTGCACTTATGAACATTTGTCGTACAGAGTTAGTGAAACGGCCCACTGGTTCCACTGCATGCCCATGAGAACAATGTGTGCATGTAGTTGATGAAAGAAATCGTTGCAAAAGCATAAACAACATCATGTTCGACTACTGGAAAACTACCGGCACAATGCCTGAGAAGAATATGCCAGCGTTGAGACTTAGGCTGGGTAGCACGATGCCATATCATCGAGGCCTTGCCGAACATCTATATCACAATGTCTCCCCGTCTCCGATCCAAACCTGCCATTGAATTTGTTTCTCCCAAGAGGAGGTGAGGTGGAACTGGTCAGCAAGAACACCATAGATACTCATATGTGGCTGTGACTGGAGGCTTATGGGATTTGTAACCAGTGTAGCCCCTGATCAAATAGCACACTCCTGTAGCCTCGTAATGATATATATTGATTGTTAGATGCAGGGTGGTCGTTTTACTGATGGAATGGCGAACAGTGCAGATCCTGATCAGACTGTGCGGATGCACATGCTGATCTGGAGTTACACTGGTCGCAAAACCCATAAGCCATTAATTTCCTCAGCCACAGCCACATATACAGTGGAACCTCTCTAAAGCAGACACCCTGGGTCCAATTGAGAGAGGCTCGCTGTAATTTAGGTATAAGAGATCTCCAGGACGGGGAGTGTGTTTCGCAATCACGATAGTATATCATCATCGGTGAAAAATGTGTAGAATATCCATCAAATCGTAACGATAGGCCTACACAAAAAAATACTCTTTTAAAGTTTTGAACTTGTAAGGCCACATAAAGAGCATTTTCATGTACATGTATAGTCGTTACGTTTAAACTGTACCAGAAAGCAATATGAGAGGCAATCATAATACAACGTGTGCCGTTTATTTATGGTGACAACAAATCAATAGTAATAGATCCATAAACAGAGAATTGGGTCCAATCAAGTTGAATTATGATCAATTACTATCACTGTGATTTAATTAGCGTGTGAATTATGTTAATTGCCGTAATAGATCTATTACTTGTCAGTTTGTTGTCAGGGACCAATATTGTTCGTACATGTTGCCAGTTTCTCTGACCTAATGAATAAGGTATACGCAGAGCAACCAGGTTGAAGGTTCAAGCCTTCACTCGGGCTATGGACGGTTGGTGAGCTGTCACAGGTAAATAAATGGTACAATTGCCAACCTGCCTGATGTCGGGCATAGAGTAAAGGAAGTACTACCCACCAAACTTTGTACGACTAAAATGTATGCAAGTGCAAAATTATGATAGTCTGTAAATTTCACATTAACAATGTTTTCTTGTAAACAATTATTGGATTTACAAATTTTACATTTATTGAGCATAGGCAGCCTATGCTCAATAAACGTAAATCCATCAATTGAAATTTCCAGACGATCCTAAATTTGCACTTGCGAACATTTTAGTCATGTCAGTTTAGTCAGGAAGTTTAGTGAAACGGGCCTGTGATGTCCGACATAGAGGATGGAAAATGGGAAGTACGGTTGTTCAGAAATTAGTGTGTGTTATAAGTTAGAAGTAGAAGTGGGTGGCCCTTTCAATATGGGTGACACTATAATACAGAACACTTTTTCATAGCAAATCCATCAATGAAGATATCAAAGGCAGTGTGTTTTATATGATGTCTCAAATATTCACCCCAGCCACCACTGTACCTTATTTCTGGTGATGGCGTAGATGTACTGGCGGTGGATGTGGATATCGGCGTTGACGGCGCTGTCGGCGTCCACCGCCACCTCGTCATACTCCCGCGCACGCTCGTGGGTCTCCAACACGATCTGTAAATACACACGGCAGGGCTGGTAAATACACACGGCGGGGCTGGTAAATACACACGGCGGGACTGGTAAATACACACGGCGGGGCTGGTAAATACACATGGCGGGGCTGGTAAATACACACGGCGGGGCTGGTAAATACACACGGCGGGGCTGCTAAATACACATGGCGGGGCTGGTAAATACACACGGCAGGGCTGGTAAATACACATGGCGGGGCTGGTAAATACACACGGCGGGGCTGGTAAATACACATGGCGGGGCTGGTAAATACACACGGCGGTGCTCAGGTGCGGTTCCAGGCGGAAGATGCGGAACACACCCCCTCTAAAATTTGCCGACTTTACATTTTAACCCATTTTATTACCACTGAAAGTTGATGTTACCACTCTGTTGAACCGTCTCAATCAGTGGTAACAGCATACATTTTTCATGAGAGATGCAAAAAATTGCAGAATAAAATGTTTGTATATTAGGAATGTTGACGATCATCTGATTCATATACAATTTATATCCCACCAACATCCATCCCTTCATATAGATAGGGGTACCGTGTATTCCCGTTCCATTATTTTGCTAAAAATGATTTGATGGTCTAATTTTGTTCTCCAGCACATGCTGCGCTGAAAAATGGGGCAATAAAACTGCCACCAACATTATTTTTGCCTCAACATGACCTAAAGAACAAAGTCGTTTTTAGAAAAATAATGAACGGGAATAGTAGTTCAGAATGCAGTATTCCTACTAATACCATAACAACGTATGTCTGGACACTCACACCATGTAGCCTACCCTGCCAAGTGATGTGGTTATCTCCCTTAGTCCATACAGTGACAAGCATGTGGAGCCATGATTACACTGCCAACCCGGGTTACATGTGACTGGAGAAATAGGGCTTATGGGTTTTGAGACCAGTGTAGATCCAGATCAGGATCTACAATGCTCGCTATTCCATCAATGAATCACACCCGTCATTCTTCTAACAACAAATATAGGCTACTGCTGGCAAAACCCATAAGCCCCATTTCTCCAGTCAGAGTGACATACCAGTAAATCCAGCCAAATGGAGGTTATGCTATTGATTGTTATCTAGGTTCAGGGATACATGTAATTATCCCCTGTAACTAATGGCTAGCAATGGAGGTTACTGAATTCAGACCAGCCTGCTGGAGTGTAGGTTGTGTGAAACAGGGATGTATGTTTCATTGCCATATGAGTGTAATTGAAGGGGTCGATGGGAGAATGGCGCCAATATCCTTCAATAAGATATTCCTATGTTCGATAGATAATTGATAATCCAACAATTCATGCTGATTTTCTTAGAAAATAAACAAATGTTTGTGAGGAATATATCATATCCAAATGTATTATGGTTTTCAGTTTGGTGTTTTAAACTGATCATGTGATCCTTTAAAAGGTGGGAACCGAATTTGTCGTCTGCTGTTGTTTGATATTTTGTATTCTTTCTCAATTAAAACATGGTTTGACAGCACTTTTGAATCATTTCCATTGGAAAATTTAATTCAGTAGTGTTCATATTTTTTTTATTCATATTTTAATAAAGGCTGGAACAAATTTGGAATCCATTTAGTTTGGAAATCATTGCAATTCCGCAATTATTGGCCAATTCTGGGCTTTTTGATAAGATCTGCTGGTGATCTGTCAGGGTCCAGAGGTCCAATTAAGGTGCGTATTTGTGTAAATACACAATTAAAAAATGCAAAAACCCAAATAAAATCAGAGACAATGCGTACCAAAAAGCAATTAAAATGTCCGGTACGCAATTCTTTTTTATCCTGTAGCATACTCCTCAAATGTATTTTCAGTCTGTCGCGTACTGCTAGAAATGTTCATGTATACAATCCTACAAAATCATCGCCGATGATCTGTGCGGTTGGCCATTCAATGTTTACAATGTCTGGTCCCGGCTCTAGCTGCGGACAATGTCTTGCTGTATATCACTGATAACGGCTGGAAACCAAACCAGTTTTCGGGTGTATTCGATTTGAACTCCAGGATATAGCGGGAGCGATTCCGACTCTCAGCGGGAAAAAAATGGGTCCAACTCGATACGAAACTCTAGTAACCCATCACATGGCAGTTGTTTCGGGTACCGTTCAAGTTAATGAACCAAAATCTAAAATTTCCACCCTTATCGCATCGGCCGTTTTTGCCCATATTGATTTGGGGAAAAAATATCGGATATGACGGGGCCTATCAATTACGTCATTTACGGAAAATATTACTGATTTTCAAATCAATAATTGTGGAAAAAAAAACGGCGATGCGACACTATTGTGAACCCGACATCCAGGCTCATTACTAGTCTATTTTCTTAAATTGAAATCGATGTGAAACTGCTTGTTTCGGCGACACCGAGTCTACTCGAGGAGATGCAACGAAAAACGTCGGTGTGTGGAGACCCCAAATTAATCGTGATTGACATTATTGATGAATTGCTGTCAAACGTGGTCGGCAAAAAAAAAACTGGATCCCGTGTTGCAAAGATCAATCTGCCAATCAAAACATTCTTGATCAGCGTAGGCACTGTTTGTCATTCAGATAATGAAACATCTCGCATGATTTGTTGAATACACGATACTGCTTGTTACATAACTTATAACTATAAGTGACTGTGTGCTGGCAGATCCGGAACTACACAGGTCACAAATGCCATAAGCCCATGCAATTACTCTAGTAACAGTTACTTATATGTACTTGGAATTATTGAAAACTTGGAACTAATCATTTTGGTGGAACTAATCATTTTGGTGTTCTTATAAGTAAGTGAAGCAGTGTTACCATACACATGTAAGTATAACACTGTTTTAATTAATTATATGAACAACAAAACATTACCATTAATACATAAATTAATACAATTTGTTTCCGAATCCGTTTTTATAATCAAAATATGGAAATACCCAATTGAAAAAAATTGATGGGGTAAAGTTTTTAAAATACCCAATTGAAAATTGAGAATACCCAATTGATTTCAAAAGTATGGAGTAACAGTACCCAATGCCAAATTCCTTATCTGGAGCCCTGAGGGTCTTTATTGTTCACTGATCTCCATTGCTGTCCAGGGGGCCATTTCACTAAACATCCTACAACTAAAATGTTCGTAAGTGCAAAATTATGATAGCCTGTAAATTTCACATTAACACTGTTTTCTTGTAAACAATTATTGGATTTACATTTATGGAGCATAGGCTGCATATGCAGCTTATGCACAATAAATGTAAATCCATCAACTGAAATTTACAGACGATCCTAAATTTGCACTTACAAACATTTTAGTCGAACAAAGTTTAGTGGAACGGCCCCCAGATGAAAATACACATCACAAGGTACTTCAGTAGACATATATGAACCTGAAAATGATACCACACAATGCAGTTGGCAAGACAAAACATGATTATAGACTGCCAAATACTTGTAACTGCATGCAATAGCGGAGGCCATTCCGGATGATAAATGCTCTCTCCACATCTCCAAAGGGCAATTGTGAGCTGTGCATCAGCCCACATAATGAATTATTGAACAGTTTCCTTTTGTTTTAACACCAAAGAAAGGCAATTAAACACAAGAAGTGGATGAGTTTTGCAGAATTTACAGTGTAACAACCCATTAAATGAGATTAATATGCTGTAAATGGCTGACAGGCTGACAATAAATGTACCTTACCACTGGTGTATTCCCAAATCTGTCTAGTGTGTCATGTGATCGTGGTTTACTATGCAGTAATCAGTGAATTAGTTGCGGAAACATAACACTTCAAATACTCCCAGTAGCGTCTGTAACATACGATATGATTTGAAGTGTTAACTATCTGCAACTGTCATCGCATGTACTCCAACCTGATCATTAATTAATTGATTGTAGTGGTGCAACGATATACGATACATATCGCGGTACGGTTTTCGTGTATCGCGATATTTACACCATATTCTCGGTCGCCATCTTGTGTTAAAATAATTGTGTAAAATTATTCAAAACATAATTTTTAATATGACAGAAGTCAATATTTGTAATACACACGCCACAATTAGATGACTAATACATGTAGTGAGTAATCTCGGACGTCCAACACATCTGGAAGTTTTACAGCAAATTCCGTGTGTAAAGTTTGTAAACCGTACCGTTACCTGGGTTCATTTCCCACCCAGTGACCTAAATCTCGCTAATTGCAGGTCTGTCAAACTGTTTACAATACCATTTGTTTTACGACACCCGATTGTTTGACCAAATTTTCATCACATCATTATGCGAATCACAAAAATCATGCCTACCCGCTGTGACAATAAGTCACGGGTCGATAGTTTCAATAATCCCCTAGCCAAACATTGCTTCTGGCTACTATAATTGTCAGTTCAAAACACGTGTTATTCTCGTGGCGAAGTTATTTATACAGTACAGCCAATCGCTGGTAAGTAAAGGCAGCCCTTAGTGGCATGATTGACAGGTTACTGTTGCGAAAGACGTCGGCAATAGATCTATCAGCGATTGATCATGAACGAGGTAGAGTTAACTCCCTCCGAATACTCTCAACCAGACAAACAAACACATGCAAACATGTGTTTTAACGGGCGCCGGATGCGAGTCGTTTCTGGGTCGGGCTAGTAAAAATGTTAAGCTGGGTCGCCCGGTGGCGAACAAATTTCGTAGTTGTCTACACACATTTTTGTCAGCTTATGACGCTTTGTGGGATACCATTTCCAAAATAAAAATAGCATCCAATCGTTAGCTACGATTGTGGGTATACCCACTGAAAGCGCCACCTGACGAACCGAGTCGTGGCCTACACAGCGAATGCTTCCGCCCATGATTGCAACTTTCTTTTTTGCCGAAAAGTGTGAAAGAATTAAATACAAAATCGATATATTCTAATGCAATCCTTTTATGCCGAAAACAAGTATTGTTTATTACATTACTAACTGTTTATTTAAATCAAATATGACTAACTCTATTGTCAGAAAACATGAAAAAGTCTGTAAATATCACGGACAATTTCGGCGATTTCGTACCTGCGTAGTTTCGTCCTTTTGCAACTATTTCCAATCGATGTTAACGTAACCCGATTTTTATGATAATTCAGTTTGGTATTAAGTAAATATACAGAATTTATGCACATCCAAGTTCATAAACGATATTTATGTACACAGTTAAAGAGGTTCAAATGGGTGGTAACAACATATACTTTTGAGATGAAATAAAGATATTTTTTTTCTTCAAATTCTACAATCTATTTTCAAATTCTACAATCTACTACATTTGATCAGCATGTTGATGCCTCTACCCCTCTAATAGATATGCATGATTTTGAAAACATAGAGTTAATGTATACAGTTACGCGATAACTATAAGTAAGAGAAAAAATCAGGGAAAATATGATTTTGATCTCTTCTCCCTAATTTCCTCTCGTCCAGAAATAATCATTAATGTCAACCGTTTCTGGGCAAAGTCCTGACCCACACAGTGTTTTGATGTGTTCTAATGACAATAATAAACAATAAAGATTGTTCTTTATCTCCTGTTCGTTTTTATTATTATTTGTTCATACATGGTATAATATCGCAATACGTATTGCAATATGGGTTTGTTGTATCGCAATATATCGCAATACGGGTTTTACCGTATCGTTGCACCTCTAATTGATTGGATGCTTGCTTGCCAGGGCCCGGTTGCTCAAAACATCTGTTAGCTTAACGGACTGTTAAATCCTTAACTGAATGGTTAAAATCTCTGTTTTAACAGAGATTTTAACCATTCAGTTAAGGATTTAACAGTCCGTTAAGCTAACTGATGTTTTGAACAACCGGGCCCCGATTGATTGATGATTACTGATTGATTGATTGCAAGTGGTTACGCCCGCATAAATTAGGTTCAGGCACAACCGATCAGTAAATATATCTAGAAGACACTAAACAATTTATAACCACAAGCCAAGTATAGCAACTGTGTGAGGTACTGAACAAGTAGCCTATTTCACCAACATTGCAAAGTATACTTTTCTAGCAAAGTATACTTTGAAGGAGTAACCATTTATTTTTCCTGAAATGCATATAGAACTAACGACTGCATATATTTCATGATTAAAAATATGCAGAATTATTATACTGAATTTATTACATTATCACAGCCAAATTGGCTGTGATAATGTAATAAATTCAGTATAATAAAAATTAATAAATTTATCCTAAAATTGAAAATTTCTCACTCAAAGTATACTTTGCTGGAAAAGTATACTTTGCAATGTTGGTGAAATCGGCTACTGAACTGGAAATACAGACTGGAAGATACGAGAGTAATTAAAAGCCTTCCTGGTGATAGGTTTAATGGTTCCAAAGACACCAGCAAAAATCAGTGGCATTAAAATGTCCCACTTATACCGATTTCACTGGAATTTTATTAGTTCTCTTAAACATAAAAATCCAGGGGAAAATGAAAATGTTTCGCCTACGCAGATTCCTTTTGAATGTAAAGGCTGAGAATGACAAGAATTTGGTGAAATTAAAATGGCAAAGTAGATTTTATTGTGTATTATTAACTTAGCCGAACAAACAAATGGCATTTTAAGAAGGCATGCAATATGCTTTAACTGTGTGTAATTAGGATAGCTTCCCTTTAACAACGTTCAATGATCAGCTAGGGAAACATGCATCATGGGAAATTTTCTAAAAGACAGAAATAACTGGTACTCCTGCAAAATGAAGATTAGTTAATAAAATTGTGGCCATAAAAATTGGAAAGCGTTCTGTGTAGCTGAAAGATTTTATTTTTTCTCCAATTATTAATATTGACAACAGTGAAAAAAATTCCAGTAAAATAGTAAAACATTTCAATGACAGAAGAAATCGGGAAAAATAAAATTCTGATTTTGTCATATTTCTACAATTGTTAACAAAAATAAAGACTATATATACTGGTAACCGATCATTAGATCTTGATTTGAAAGAGAAAATAGAGAAATTTTAAAAATGAATTTTAAATACTTCAAACCGCTACCCCAATATTTGCAAACCAAGTTGCGAGTCCTCTCATCAGTTTCACTAAACTTCCTACGACTAAAATGTTCGTAAGTGCAAAATTATGATAGTCTGAGTCTGTAAATTTCACATTAACACTGTTTTCTTGTAAATAATTGTTGGATTTACATTTATTGAGCATTGGCTGCATATGCAGCCTATGCTCAATAAATGTAAATCCATCAATTAAAATTTGCAGACGATTCTAAATTTGCGCTTACTAACATTTTAGTCGTAAGAAGTTTAGTGAAACGGCGGCCCCCTGGATCGGTACTGTTTCTGGAGATTTTCCGATTCTGTACAAAGCTTTTATCAGATAAACAGAATAGTCCAAAAATTAACAAATAACAGTGCATGTCAGACCAGCCCATATCAACAATAAAGTGAAACCTCACTGGCAGCTCAGATTTAGACACTTAGAGCCGAGCCAGTGAGTTCCACCGTCAGATTTTTGTCACACAATCCATCACCAGCCTTGACACTGTCATCCTATCACCACGGCCACAACCCGACAAAAATGGCTGTCAGGGGAACAAAAGATTGCTCCACTGTATCACAAGAACAGAACATTACAGAACTATTAGGGAAGTTAACAAATTACATGGCTGAAAGATGAGACCTTAATGTACATAAATGTTGTTTTCAATCGGACTACTTTTAATCCATTGAAGTCTAATGATTTTCAAGTTTATTTCTCAATAAACGTATATGTTGTTACCACTCATTTGAACTGTCTCGCAGAGATGGTTCAAATGAGTGGTGACAATGCATACTTTCGAGAAGAAATGAGGAAAATAGGGATTTTTTTTTTAGAAAAATTCATACTTCTTCAATGGTATTCAGTCGGGTAACTTCCTATTTCTCTTACGTTCCTGGCAATGACAATGAAGAAATAAGTGAATATCCAAGTATATGGTACATATAGAAAATACAAAATGTCATTGTTCAGCAGTTAAACTGCATGCTACTTTTTATGACCACTTTTTTTCTGAAGAAATGAGTTACATTGAAGGGCGAAGTGAAAGAAGTGGAATAAGTTCATAAGGAAGTTAGCCCCATTCATCCACAGACTCATTCAATTGGTTGATTATAAAAAGGCTATTTTAATGTATAAATCTTTAAATAATATTTCTTCAACATAATTATCTCCAAAATAAATTCACTGATACACATGAATTTCATAACCTAAATCTGAGTTCTTCTGTAAATAGCTTACTTTATCTACCAAAGCCACAGAAAGAAATATTCCGAAAATCCCTAGCCTACTCTGGATCTTGAATGGTAAGGCAAGCAGAAAGTCTGGTATCATTCAAAAACCTGTATTTGCAATGGTACCATTCACAGCAACATCACTTGTAAACTTTCTGATTGTCTATAAAATGCCAGTGTCTAATCTTGACCAAATTGTAAATGACACGTCTTTTATGCATGATTATAATTATTGTCTATACATGTAGTATGTATATATATGTTTGTATAGTGTATGTGTATATTTTATAGGGCCTCGGGGAAAATTTGATTTGCCAACTGATGTTTTACCCTCATTAAATAAAGTCATTATTATTATTATTGTTATTGTTTATCAGGTTAGTTTGGTCATCTATCAATTTTATCACATTTATTTCTGTAATATTCTTTAAAATGCTTGATCATCTTCATTGCTGTAGTACTGTATCGGGCTGATAATTAAGTCATGAAATATGAAAGAAAGAACAAAATGTCATAGTCGTTAAACAAATAGTTGTAAGCCGTTAGTGGAAATAGTAAGCGAGTCAAACGTGACTTTGTCCTACAGCCAGGTAACTGCACTGACCTCATGGAAATACAGTTGAACCTCTCTAAATCGGACACCAAAATAACACCCATGATCTTATTTTTGATGGGTTTCTTGGTGATTTGTCTCTGGTGATAATGTCTGTTTGTGATCGCAATTTAGCACACAATTATGGCTCAGAATGATCAAATGCCTGATTTACAGTGAAACACCTCTAAGCCGAACACCCTGGGTACCTCCCAGGAGGCCGTTTCACTAAACTTCCTGTGACTAAAATGTTCGTAAGTGCAAAATTATGATAGTCTGTAAACAATTGTTGGATTTACATTTAATGAGCATAGGCTGCATATGCAGCCTATGCTCAATAAATGTAAAGCCATCAACTGAAATTTACAGACTATTCTAAATCTGCACTTACGAACATTTTAGTCCTACAAAGTTTAGTGAAACGGCCCCCAGGTTTAGAGCGGTGCCACTGTACACTCCTGCAGATGTGACAAATGAGTGATTGGGAATGAAAACACAACATAACACAACAAACATACTGGCGTTTCCAGCAACCTGGGAGGTTTTCACATTGCTTTAGCTTTAGCTTTAGCTCATCAGAGGATCTTTGTTCATGAGAGATAAACACAAGTTTGGTTTATATCATCAATCTTCCTTGATTAATCCTCATGCCAGGCACCAGATAAGCATATCACAGGTTTCCATATGTCCCCAATCTCCATGAAAACATAGAAGTTACAAGTTCTGTATTATCTGAATCATTTCCAATATGCATAATATGCATGTGGAGAAATTACAGGACACTATGTGGCTTCGTAATTGTAATTCACAGACCGAGATCAGCTGATAATAATTTGCTTTCATTAGACAAACATTTCCAATTTCATGCCAAAAACAGTCCCATGGTTTCAAAATAATTTACGTACACAATCTTTTCTCTCTGACAATAATTATATGTGACTCATCACAACCAAACATGGGTTTATCGAGACGGCCGTACACAGACGCACCCCCCTTAACCCTTTCAACACCACAGACCTCTATAGAGACAATGTTTGCAAACAGTGCAGATCCAGACGAGACGGCTCGTAACGAGCCCAGGATCTCCACTGTTTGTTAATAATTTTAAACGTCGTACAGATTACCCTTTTAGAAGAATGGATAATTTGAATGAACAAAATTAATGAAATAGCGTGAAACATTGGCATGGAACATCCTATTAAGTAAGTTACTTGGTGTTGAAAGGGTTAACCCTTTCAACACCACAGGCCTGTATTATAGTGGTATTGGTAAATACCACCACACAGGTATGTAGTGTTGAAAGGGTTAGGCCCATCAACAGTGAAGGTCATTTACGGCTGTGCCAACAGGTTCGAACCCACATTGACCCTTCAGTTGGTGTTTGTCATAGCATAACTTTCATGGAGAAATCACAGAACAAAATGCTTAGATGATATTTCCCCAACAAATCAATACTCTATAGCATGGCGGGTTATCAGTGGAGAGAGATACCAGTATGTTTTGTATGGCTGCGGGTTGAGCTGTCTATCAGAAAGTCAGTGGCCTCTGGTACTGTAGATATAAAACACATGCCAGTCGGCTACTTATGTTTAGCCAGATACAATTACCTCAATCCCTTCAAAAATATAGCTACTTATATATATTTTTATAAAAAAAAAATAGAGGATAATCTTCGCATTTCAATAAGCAGTGTAGGGTAAGCCCCAAAAACAAAAATAGTTTGTTATTAACAGACCTATGAACAATAAGTACATACCATACCAAGAATCAACAACTAATGTACACCCATATAAAAAAAAAAAAAAATTCTCTATAAAAATTATATGTTGTTACCACTCGTATGAGTGAACCGCCTGGTCTTTTTTGTATTTTGCAGTAGCGGATTTAATATTTAAAGTGTATCTAAATCATTCTCCTTGAACCCAGCAGCTAAATGTGTGATTTAACCCCCAGTAACTGCCAATGATTTACCCTGCCAGTCAAGCCTGTGATTTACTGTATCAATAACTGCTGATTGGCTGCAACATAAACAGGGAGAGTTACCCGGAGAGGGCTAATTCTGATTAACGAACACCCTACTGGGAATAACTCGCTCCAAGATATTGCGCCTTTATTACAAGTCTCCAGATCATTGATCAATTATTCCCACAGAAACATCTGCCTGTCAAGGAAACTAATCACCCAGTACTACAGTACACAAGTAGGATGAACATATCAAGAACAGCAGGCATTTGCAGGCTGCTGTATGTTTTATTTCCATTTTTCTCTGAAAGGCATGCTTTGAAAACACATTAGGATCATTTCCATTCTAAAGTTCTGTGAAACCATGTTTTTATTGAGATAGAATACCAAATATAAACTAGACATTACAAACTTTTCGACTTTTCAACGTAAATTGGACGTACATGGACGGGGACAGCATAGTGGCATAAAAATGGCTATGTGTTTCCGCAAAAATGTGATGGTAAAAAAGGTCAAGGTCATATTAATGGCAGCATGAGTGTGTTTCAAATGCTCGCATGTATCAAGTATCCAAATATTGAAGCAATTCGTCAAATAATATTAAAGTTATACCATGATAAAGAAACTTTTTGACGAAGAAGGGAAAAGCGGCGACTATAGTCGCGCCATCTACTAAAGCACGAGTGACAAAATGAAAGTTGTTACTAACATATGTACATATGTATGCACAAATGTGTACATACGTACGATAACGTTCAGCAACTGTCGGAAATGATATAATATAACCAGCCGATGACGCTGTTCTTGTAGTTGTATCTGATTCAGAGTTATTCAGAGAAAACTTACTTTTGTTGTTTTCTCTGAATAACTCTGAATCGGCTGCAGCTACGAAAACGACAACATCATATATTGAATACAGTGGAACCTCTCTTAACCGGACACCAACAAAATCTTATTTTTGATGAGTTCCTTGGTCATTTATCTCGGTTGATAATGTCTGTTCATGATCGCATAGCACACAACTATGGCTCAGTATGATCAAATTCCTGATTTACAGTGAAACCACTCTAAGCTGGACACTCTGGGGACCTCCCAGGGTGACCGGTTTCACTGTACTTTAATGCAGTATCGGTATAAAAATTGAAAGGTAATATCAGCAGGCGATATTATATAATTTCACATGTTATCGAAATTGAAGTTGCCAATATATTCATGAAAATATAGGTCCAATTGGTTCAAAAGAGCAGATCTCCGTGACGGTTATTACCCACCATTATAGTTCATCTTAGTCCAGTAGCTGCATCAGTGGCTGGTGGTGTCATATTGACAATGTAGCGCCATAACTGTCATTGATTCACTTAATCTGACAGCGTGCACATCCGCCATAAAACATGTACCCCAATAACCCGTGTTAATATTTCATACATGGACCGAAACTGCTGCATGGCACGGTCTGGTCTGCCCGCCCGGGGCAATGTGATGTAACCACGAAACCAGACTCAATATGTACCAGTATTACCGTAACATCCCTAAATATTCCAACACAATTTATTCTAGAAAACACATTTGTGTCTGCGACTGGAGACCAGTGCGACCAGTGTAGATCCAGATCAGCCTGTGCATTCTAATAATAATATAGATTGTTATCAAGTTACAGGAGTGTGCTATTTGATCAGGAGCTACATTGGTCAAAAATGCATTAAGCCTCATTTCTCCAGTCACAGCCATAACAAACAGTGTCCCAATATGTAGGGTCAGTATGGTTGTCAGAGCTCCAGTTAAGGTCATAATTGGACCAAATTTTCTGGGTATTTTTTTCTTATTTCTTCACGAGACGATTCTAAAGCACTCCCAATTTGCCAATTTTGGCGAAGAAATAACGAAAGTTTCCCCAAAGTTTATCAAATTGCGCACCTTACAAATGGTTGTACTGGATTATCATAATAACAATGTATTTGGATACAATTTGTTTAGGGAAACGCCTGCATCCAAAACAAATAAGTGTCCGAATAGTTAGTGTTATTATGGTCACTTCTGAGCAATGGGACATGATGAAGTGACATGACCAGTGTAGTCCCAGATAAACCATACATCTCGGGCACCCTTACAGCAAATAGACACAGATGGGAATCCTACGGAGCCCCGCAGGGGACATGGCTTTTGTTTTATTAATTCCCACGAAATAACAATTTGTTCCCTCAATTTAACAATTCGTTCCCTCGAATTAACAATTCGTTCCCATGATATAATAATTTGTTCCCTCGAATTAACAATTCATTCCCACGAAATGACAATTTGTTCCCTCAATTTAACAATTTGTTCCCTCGAATTAACAATTCGTTCCCACGATATAACAAACAATTCGTTCACGAGGGAACAAATTGTTATTTCGTGGGAATTAATTATGAAATTGAGGGAACAAATTGTTAATTTGTGGGAACGAAAGATAACTTGTGGGAACAAATTGTTAAATTGAGGGAACAAATTGTTATTTCATGGGAACAAATTAATAAAAACAAGAAATGCGTCTGTCGAACGCGGATGCCACCTGCAGCATATTTGAGAAACTGTGACAAATTGGTTAACAGAAAAGTGTGACAGACGGACAGACGGACGGACGGACGGACGGACGGTCCAAACACTATATGCCACCCGTTTCTTCGAAACCCGGTGGCATAAAAAGAAGTATACGTCCCCTGCGGGGCTCAGAAGAATCCCATTAAGATTTGTTGCTAATATATAAACACTTACCCCACTGCATGCGGAATATACCTCTACGGGCAGGACATTTTTCAAATATTTTATTTTTATTTTTGTTATTTCTTAATGAAAGTATATGTTGTGACCACTCATTTGAACCGTTTTGACGAGATTGTGGTCACAACGTATGTGTCTGAGCTCATATAAAGAAAATATTTAGGATTTTCCACAAACAAATAGAGGGTATTCCATCGTACATTTTGAATAGCGGGAAATAATACACGAGTGTGCGTCGGCTTCCGCGCAAGCAACGAGTGAGTGTAGCGAACGAGTTGCTTGCACGGACACGAGTGTATTATTTCCGCTATTCAAACATGTACGATGGAATATCCTATTTATTACACTTCCACGGCAGATATATATGCACATTTAGTCTTATTTTTTTTAGATTAAAAACAATGAATTGTGATGTGCACATGAATAGCCACACAATGACACGTTTTCCCACGTTTTGACGTTATGTTTTGTGACGTCAAATGTGACGTCATGTAAACTTTTTGACATCCAAATTACGCAGCTGTTTCTATGAACCAGATATATTTGACTGCATGTTTGGAATGTGTTCAATCACATTAACATTCTAGATTAATTGAAACCCTTTCCAAGTTTTCAAATAACTTTATTTTGACTGTAATAAAAAGTAAACATTTTGCATGGTAGCTTGTGGTTTCCAAGAAAACAGGTGCGCAGTTACGGGTGTTCTCTTCACTGTGTATTATTTGTAAGGAGTTGATTACAGGTTTTCTCTCACAGCGAAACCCATGCAAATAACTCGCAAGAGTGTAATCAAATGGTGTATTCTCAGCATGAAATGGGTTAAGAATGGATTCATCGCTAAGATACACCCACGCTCCCATCCCATACAGTGACCCAAATGAGAATTACCTTTCTGAGGTAGCCGTTGCCGGTGCCGATGACGGCGATGGTGTGGTCCATGGTGGTTGTCAAGGCGATGGACGTGAGCCACGTATGATCGTACTCCATGACGGGTTTCACGATGGCGGGAACGATGCCAACAATATTGCCGATGGACTCCAGTTCCTTGTTACACAGGTAGTCACGTTCACGGAAATACATCTCCTGGGGGAAGATACAAAAGTGAAAAGCTGAGTAAAATTTTGTTGTCCGCTGTTTATTTTTTTATTTTCAATTTTTCTAATCAATAACATGGTTTGACAACACTTATATTACCCACGTTCAAATGTTGGTAACCCTTACAATGTTGAGTTAACTTTTGTCGTCTGCTGTGTTTTTCTCTCCATTGTTCTCATCAATATTACATGTACCAACTGTGAAACGTTCTTAACCCTTACAATGCTGAATTAAAATTTTTGCTGGAAAGCGCAACATTGTCGGCACATTGGCGTACATACTGTCAAAGCCTCGACAGGCGCAACATGCAAGTGTTGTCAAAGCACGATTTTGAAGAGAAATATGGAAAATAAAAATGAGCCAGCAGATACTTTGATAGTATACCGAAAAACTTTTAAAAAAATGATTTAACAAAAAAATTTAACCCCGACGCACGTACGCACATACGTATAGACAGATGGATGTACGCCAATGTGTCGACTATATCGCGCTGTCCACAAGCAGGAGCAACAAAAATCAATTCAGCATTGTAAGGGTTAACAACTTTTTACAGAGGGTAATTAATGTCTGTCACACATGCCTGTAAGACTTCTGGGACCCACATTTTCCCAAATATCTCAACAAATGAAGGGGTCAGTAGAACAAGGGGGCTAAGTCCCTTAAGGACTTAGCCCCCTTGTTCCACTGACCCATTCAAAAGTATTGGTTATGAAATGAGATCTTATTGTTCTGTTGTGATCCTGCAACCTGTCAAAGCCATTACAGTAGATATGCAGACAGGAGCAGAATCAATCATACCATGCCCCTGGGAAAATCCAGTACAGTAAGTACGTTGGCCGATAAAAGGTTTAGCACTGTTACCAACATTTAGTGGTCTCACAGAAAACGAGGATGTTTATATAGAATTGTGTAAACACATTGCAACCATGAGAATGCTGCAGAATTATATTGCTCACATGTCGAGGCCGGTCTGGTTTGAATCAGAAAAATATGAAAGTAAGGATATACCATAATGATTGTATTAGATTCTCCTTCTCTAATAGACACCCAGTTTTAGTACTGAAAATATTTGCTGTGGATTTTGTCCAAATAATTACCTGCGACAAAAGCCCCGAGTACCTACTTAGAATAAGGGTTGAACTATATCTGAAACTGGATATTTACAAGATAAATTCATATGCAGAAGTGGAATTCATGTTTTTCATTTAAACGATGTCATGGTAATTTTCTCAACAGTTGGCATGAAGTTCGGCACTCAGAATTTTGTTTGTTTACACGATTACAAAGAGACAAAAAATTTAATTACATTCGCACATTTGTTTAAATATCTAGATGCTAAGTTGCTACACCATGTATGTGGCTGTGACTGGAGAAATGGGATTTATGGGTTTTGTGATCAGTGTAGATCCTGTAGCCTATTTCACCAACATTGCAAAGTATACTTTCCTAGCAAAGTATACTTTGAGTGAGAAATGTTCAGTTTTAGGAAAAATTTATAAATTTTTATTATACTGAATTTATTACATTATCACAGCCATTTTGGCAAGATCGTTATCATGCTACAGGAGTGTGCTATTCGATCAGGCGCTACACTGATTACAAATCTCATTAGCCCCATTTCTCCAGATACGGCCATATATGCAGCTGAGATAACTTAAAACAAGAGGGCCATGATGGCCCTAATTCGCTAACCTGACTCCATGAACACAAACTTGACCCCAATTTGACCCTACGGACCACGCCCATTTTTGACCCCAGGGTCACCATTTAACAAATTTGAAAGAGCATTATACATCGATCATTCTTACCAAGTTTCGTCGAATTCCTGCTGGCGGTTCATGAGAAAAAGATTTTTTAAGAATTTGTGCTATTTTTGTGCCATGTTGGATTTCACACCAACTTAATTTCAACAACTTTGGAAAGGCTTCACCTAAGGACCATACAGGTAGAGTTTGCTGACCATTGGCCAATCGGTTCATGAGACGACGATGTTTAAAATCTCTCATAAAAGGATAACCTTTTGACCTTTCGTCTGCCATCTTGGATGACATAATCATCTAATTCAGACAAATATTGCACCAGAGCAAACGCCCCATCGATACCTTCAATTTGATATATGACACGAGCATATTCGGTCAAAAATAAAATTTTACCCCAATGTGACCCCACGGGCCACGCCCATTTTTGACCCCGGGGTCACCATTTTAACACCTTTGAAAGAGCATTCAACATCGATCATTCCTACCAAGTTTTGTCGAAATCCAGCTGGCGGTTCATAAGAAGATTTTTTTAAGAATTTGTGCTATTTTTAGACGGCCGCCATCTTGGATTAACGACGACCTCTATTTTAACAAATCTGAAAAGGCTTCACCCATGGACCATAACTGTGAAGTGTGGCTACCATGGGCCAAGCGGTTCGTGTGAAGAAGAATTTTGAAATCTCTAATAAAATAACCTTTTGACCTTTCGGCGGCCATCTTGAATGACATGACCATCCAATTTAGACAAAAAATGTACCAGAGCAATTGCCTCTTTGATACCTTCGATTTGATATAGACATGACCATATTCTGTCAAAAATAAAATTTGACCCCAATTTGACCCCCACAGGCCACGCCCATTTTTGACCCTGGGGTCACCATTTTAACAAACTTTGAAAGAGCATTGTACATCGATCATTCCTACCAAGTTTCGTCGAAATCCGGCTAGCGGTGAGAAGAAGATTTTTTAAGAATTTATGCCATTTTTAGACGGCGGCCATCTTGGATTAGCGATGACCTCCATTTTAACAAATCTGAAAAGGCTTCACCCATGGACCATAACTTTTAAATTTGGCTACCATGGGCCAAGCGGTTTATGTGAAAAATTTTGAAATCTCTAATAAAAGAATGACCGTTTGACATTTTGGCGGCCATCTTCGCTGACGTAACCATCCGATTTGGACAAACAATGCACCAGAGTGATCGCCTCGTTGATATCTTCGATTTGATATATGACATGACCATATTCGTTCAAAAATAAAATTTGACCCCACGGGCCACGCCCATTTTTGACCCCGGGGTCACCATTTTAACAACTTTGAAAGAGCATTGTACATCGATCATTCCTACCAAGTTTTGTCGAAATCCTGTTGGCGGTTCTTGAGAAGAAGATTTTTGAAGAGTTTGTGCTATTTTTAGACGGCCGCCATCTTGGATTACGTAATGATGTCATTTTAACGAGGAGAAGAAGACGTTTGAAAATGTTCACGGACGACGGATGGACAGACGGACCGGACGGACGTTCTTACATTAGGGTACTTATGTGGCTTATCACATGTTAAATATTAGTCACATATAACGATTTTTAGCCGCATAAAACGATTTTTTAGGTGGCTAATTGTAACCAACCCTATCCTTTAACAAGTCCATAACCCTGTGGGGCTAGCCACATAAGTACCCTAATGTGTGCCCGGACAGACGGACGGACGGACACATTGCGGTAACAATAGCTCACATGAGCTTCGCTCGGTTGAGCTAAAAACATGGTTGTTTCATGTTTATACCAGTATGCGATACTGGAGAGACAATAGGAACGTGACGTGAGTACGGCTTCCAATTGTTGTGTACCTGGCAAATCGATGGCCGCCAATCTCGACTACAGATCATCAGGCAAGTTGTCAGTAATTAGCTATAATGTGAGAATCTTGTATTCTCTCCCAATCTCTACGCCATAAACAATGCAGGAAATATGTGGCTGTCACTGGAGAAATGGGGCTTATGGATTTTACGACCAGTGTAGATCCAGATCATCCGCACAGTCTGATCAGGATCATCACTATTCACCATTCCATCGATAACAGACTTGTCATGCTTCTAACAAGTGATCAGAACTCCAGTGAAGGTGCGTAATTTGACCAACTTGGGGGTGAAATTTTGTTATTTCTTCATCAAAAATGGCAAGTTGGGAGTGCTTTAGAATCGTCTCATTGAGACGATTCTAAAGCACTCCCAACTTGCCATTTTTGATGGAGAAATAAGAAATTTACCTCCAAATTACACACCTTACCTGGAGGTCTGGTGATATAGACCGTTATCAGGCTACAGGAGTGTTATTTGATCAGAATCTATATTGGTCATCAGAGCTCCATTTATTTGGAAGTAAATTTCTTATTTCTCCATTAAGAATGGCAAGTTGGGAGTGCTTTAGAATCGTCTGAATGAGACGATTCTAAAGGACTCCCAACTGGCCATTTTTGATGAAGAAATAACAAAATTTCACCCCAAGTTGGTCAAATTACACACCTTAACTGGAGCTCTGGTCATAAATCCCATGAGCCCCATATTGTCCAGTGACAACCACATACATGTATATGAAGTATTATGCTAAAAATGGTACAAATAAATCACGTTCTTGCCAGTTTATTTCCTGATCAACTACAAAAGTATTTCAGATGAATAAAGATCCAAACTGATTAACGCAGAATCAGATGATTCACAAATTACATTGCCAGCAATATAAGTTATGACCAGACTGTATTCATGGATATCTGTCAGGGGTTGAGCTGGTTACATGTCTCTCCATTTTGCTGTGGTGCATCACATTTCATGTCTGAAGGAAATAAAGATGTAGACCACAAGATTGTTCACAATATTCCTGCAAATGACCTACGACATTTAGAAAATGACACTACAGCCTTTCATTACAGACGTGTACATACATGTAACTTGGTGTTCGCTAAATTGAGCAGAATCCACAATCTGGGCAGAAAATTAAATCATCCAGGTTTTGTCTGATCAAGGACATATAATTAGCCATGAAAAGACGTGGCTTACTGAGTTCGCAACCAATGATGTTGTCCAAGATCAGCCTGCCCTGTTTGCTATTGCGTTACAGAAACCTTCCAGATGCCGTTAGCAACTAGAGAAAGTGAGCAGGGGCTCACGTATACCCCCGGCTGCCGCCTGGATGACAAATAAAAACTTTAACGCAAATATTTAAAAAAAAAAGTTAAATCAAATTTCTAAATAATTTTACCTTCACCTTGGACATGAAGGCCACATGGGTGTGGTATGGAATGAAAATATGGATGATGATAAGGAAGTAAATGAAGTTTGAGGTCAACCCAACTTACAGTTACAGAGATAATGGACACCCAAAAACTTTAATGCGGACGGACGAACGGACGTTCCTACAGACAAACGGACATACGGACGGACGTCTTACAGTACTATACTTATGTGGCTTATCACATGTTAAATATTAGCCACATAAAACGATTTTTAGCCACATAAAAGGATTTTTTAGGTGGCTAATTGTAACCAACCCTATCCTTTACTAAGTCCATAACCCTGTGGGGCTAGCCACATAAGTACCCTAATGTGTGCCCGGACAGACGGACGGAGGGGGTATAATCACATTAGGTTTGTATCGATTTGCATGAGCATGCTAGCTGACCTTCAGCTACACAGGTCAAAAACTTGATATGCCCTTTTTATAACCCCTAAATATATCACATTAATTTTGTTGTTAAATGCTTGCTTTTAGACT
The DNA here is from genome assembly GCA_029237695.1 of Conchocele bisecta. Taxonomy (NCBI): domain Eukaryota; kingdom Metazoa; phylum Mollusca; class Bivalvia; order Lucinida; family Thyasiridae; genus Conchocele; species Conchocele bisecta. The sequence continues at coordinate 133,871,379 of CM055266.1, forward strand.
TTTAAATTAGAGGAAAAGAGTGTGTTTTTTCCTCAAAATCTTGAAAATCATAGTAAATACTCAAGATCCAGGTGAGATGGCTCGTAATGAGCCATCTCATCTGGATCTACAGTAATTGCAAACATAATCTTTATGGTCTGTAGGGTCGAACAAGTTAAAGCGGGTCACATACAACAGCAGATGTACTCACAAGTTTTACGCAGCGTTTCTGTTTGAGGTAGCCGCCCCCGCTGATGTCCTCACCGCTATAACACAGCTGAATATTCTCCAGCAGCTTCTTGCGAATAAACTGCATTGTGAACACGCACACCGCCGAGTTGGAGGTCTCTGAACCCTCATCGTCCGTGAACACTCCGATCAGGATATCTTCCGGTGACCGTAATCCGAAACTTAATTGGAGATTTTTTGACGCTTTCGTAATCCGTGCCGATTGAATATAGTTGTATTCCCGACCAGTGGAATCGGAGCGACACACTAGCGGCATATCCACGTAGGAATAATAGAAAGAATCTTCCTGACACACTTGAACTATTTTTGATACGACCTTTGAATTATTGTCCATGGAAAGTGTTGACTCAAATTGCTGTGTTAAGAAGTAGCTAAATGAATCCGAACTAAAACCAGCTATGTATTTGATTATGTAATTAGCTCTGACATTTTTCTTTATGAAGATTCCTGAGAGTTTACCCTGTATTTTATCGGTAGTCTCGGCAATCTGAAACCTGTTGCGCCCCAAACTGCGACTGCTGATTGCTGGTACAAGGTCGCGTAGTCGCTGGGCAACGTCTTCACTGCGATTGGCCGAGTAAGTCGTAGCTACGTATAGAACTTCCGTCAATAGATCTGGTGGCCCAGGTGCAATAAACGCGACAGTGGATGCGTTTGGTAGGTTTGCCGCAACAGCGTAGTCAGCCATAGAGCCAGACTCAGATTCGTAATATCTGTGTGCACGGGAAATGTTCTTTAGATTTCGGGCCTCACACGCACCTTGATAGACAGTGCCGCAGGTTAACAGTTTCTTCTTGGAGCCGTTGTAGTAGATGAGCACTTTGTTGTGGTTGTCTGTCAAGGAGCGGGAGTACTGGCAGTCAGTCTCCTCGACGCTGGGCACACAGCGGCGACTGTCGTTCACTGGCCCGGTCTCAACCTCCATCACCACGTGCAGGTCGGGGTCCAGCTCGTATACGCGGTTCACGGCGCCGATAAACAGCTGGCCCCACTCCGTAATCACCAGGTGATTCAACCGGAAGTCGCTGGCGAGGACACCAATGCCAAGCACGCGCTCCTCAATCACACCGTCTATAAAGACCTCTTGCGGAGGACTCGCAAATATCCCCTGTGTTATCACACTGCCACATACGGACAGCAGTGCCAACACAAGCAGCACCCGCAATATCTTGCCTGTCAATCGGCGGTCCATCCTTTAGTTGGTGAAGTCAAAACAAATTCCAAAATAAAAAGCAAACTGAAAAATAATAGCAGTGCAGCTGCTATTTTACATTTCTACCAAGTTTATAAATCACAGAACATCCCTCTGGATCTTGCTATCTAATAGCCATTGTATTTGAACCGACACTGGGCAGCATTTCATACAACAAGTCATGTTCTCACTGCCACATTACGTCTTAATTCCGGATGAGGCATCTTGTGCAGCGTGTTTAAAGCCTAAATATTACATTAGGCCAAATTGAATTTACTTCATCAGCCAGTGCGAATGGATCGCTAACCCAATACATGTACGCGGAATTCTCCAACGCTGTATACAGCGCCATCCAGAACCATGTGTAATTTATTATTCCTCGATCTCACACACATATTCAGCTGGCTTCTTTTCCAAGAGTCTGCGATAAACAGAAACCATTTGGCAATTCACCTGATTTTAATTCCGATGATGGCTGCTGTTCGTCTGTTTTGTTCCTACTTCGAGAATTCACCTGATTTTAATTCCATGGATCACTAACCGACTGGCTGTATGTTCAGCTCTGCCTCATTGGATACCTTTCCTGATCTACAGCGAGACGTGCTGCCATCTCAACCCTGTGGTGATATAAAACCCTGAAAGTAGAAAATGAAACCAATATAGGATATAAATCACACAGAACTCTATAATGAACAACAGCAAGTTCAAATGTTCCAGCGAGGGATGATTATTCACAGAAATATGACCTGTAATGCTGGAATGAACATATTCATAGCCACGTGAAAAAGTCTTCTCCACATTAAATCCATACATGCCAGTCAGGATATGACAAGAAATATTTTGTAGCCAATAATATTGGAAAATTGTCCAATTTTGTTCTTAAATAATTTTGAAACATGACTGTCTGGAATAATGCGGCCACAGTATAATTGTAAATACCATATTTATTCTAATAGTAGCTACCTCTCTAATAGTAGCTCCCCCTCCCATATTTGCATTTAAAAGGTAAAGAAAATTTGAGATTGCAATGTAATCTAAAACAGGTATCAGTGTAACTCATTCTAGAAGTGATAACCTATTTCCTTGTATATGTTCATCTCTCAGACAGGTGATGGAAGCGAGCGCCAGTTAGAGTGTACTACAATTACAATGTACTCATTGGAATTTTCTCACACAAGTGGGCACAACAATATTTCACCCCTTCTAAGTGGAGTTCTGTGGCCCGTTTCACTAAACTTTGTACGACTACAATGTTTGTAAATGCAAATTTAGGATAGTCTGGAAATTTCAATCGATGGATTTACATTTATTGAGCATAGGCTGCATACCGGTTTATTGAGCATAGGCTGCATTTAAATCCAATAATTGTTTACAAGAAAACAGTGTGAATGTGAAATTTACAGACTAATTTCATTTTGCACTTACAAACATTTTAGTCATAACGAAGTTTAGTGAAACGGCCCCCTGGTGTTTACGGACACCAGACTCACAAAGCTTTGATTCCATAAATCTTACCCACAATTATAGGTCTACATCCACCAAATTTACCCAAAAATGATATATTTCTCATTTTTCATGGATATATAAGTATGTTGTGATGACGTTCACAACATATTATAAATAATAGTTGGAAGGCACAAAAATGGATGTAATGTGCTGACATACATTACATTCATAGCCAATACATATATTTTTTCATTTTGATTTTTCACGTCAAAAACATTTGACAGCACCTGAGAAGCAGAGCTCCAGATAAGGTGCGTATTGGCGTATTTTACGCAGTTATTTTAGCTGAATACGCATTGATTATCAAAAGTGGGAGTACACAATACGCACATCAATCCTTGATTTTCAAATTGAGTTTAGTTGAGCTGCAAAAAGCAAACAGTATTTAAATTTATCATATTTGTTTTATCATTTTTTCCCTATTTAGTAATGAAGAAAATCAATAATCCGTGTGTAAAAGTAAAATACGCAATGATTTTGAAATCAGAGGGTGTAGTAGGCTTTAGACACAAAGCTTATCTGGAGCACTGGAGAAGTCAGTCCCACATTCAAACGTTTAACCCATTTACTCTAAGGTACTGAAACAAATTCTTCAATATTATTTTTTAGACTATTCCATTAATCCGTAAAAGCTAGTTCTGTTAAAAAATCTGAAAATATTCACAAACAGTGTAGATCCAGATGAGACGGCTCGTTTCGAAAACGAGCCGTCTCATCTGGATTTACACTGTTTGCAAACACCAGAATCTGTCATGTTGAAAGTGTCAGATGCTGTTACAAACTGTGTAATGTGTCAGGACATTCAGATTTAATTTTCTTCAGACAAGCATTTTGCTGAATCAATAGCTTCTAGGAGAGTTTGTAACCAATAATCAACAGAATTACGTAAATACCCAGCAAGTCATGCACTTGCAACATTCATCTTCCACAGCAAATACTGCTGCTGATGTCTTTATCGCCCCAATTACAGTTTACATCGTGCAATTGTATAATCCTGGTGTGGGTGCCGGGAAAACCTACATTATCTCATCTATAGTTGTCACCCGGTAATCAACAGAACTTGGTTTTTTATTCACTTCATTTTGACAATTTTGAAAGATTGAAATTTGGGCACAATATTCAGTGTTTCATTTTTCATCATGGAAAGAAAGTCAAGTCTGTAGTTATGTTTTAAATACACGTATTATCGAACTGGGGATTGTTTAACCCTTTCAACACCACAGGCCTGTATAGTGGTATTGGCAAATAGTGTAGATCCAGATGAGCCGGCTCATCACGAGCCGTCTCATCATGATCTGCACTTTTTGCAACTAATTTTCATATGTTTGAGAACAAAAACACCCCATTTTCATAAATGGACTAGTCTGAAAATCATTTTGTGGCCATTTGATTGGTTGCAAACTTAACATATCAAAATCCATTCCAGTTACTGAGGAGTGAAAGTGTTAAATGCTCGAAAACTGGGTAGACTGTGTTGATGACATCAATGAAGTAACTTGCAAGGTGTATGTGCATCATGTAGGATAAATGTGAGAAAGTTTCTTATAGGAATGAATGGCCTTTTTGTGGAATTTATCGGGGATATAAACTTGGAAAAGTCGCGGGAATACTGGACGAGGCCTTCCGGCCTTCGTCCAGTATTCCCGCGACTTTTCCAAGTTTATATCCCCGATAAATTCCACAAAAAGGCCATTCATTCCTTATAATTCCAGCATTTGAAATAAATTCATCAAGAAAATGTGTTTATTTTCCGTTTTCTTAAGAATGATTTTAATTGCGCTTCACGGTTACGGAAAGTAGTTCGGCGTGGGAGTTTACTGGGATATAAATTTTGGACAGAGACTCGCTACGGGCCAATCAAATGTTAGGGAATTGTGTAAATATTTTTGTGCTGGAATTATTACGACATGTGTCGCCAGTACAGCCCTAGCTCAAGACTGAACATGTGTCAGAGCTCCAGTTAAGATGTGTAATTTGCGTATACTTTGGAGGGAATTTTCTTATTTCTTCACCCAAAATTGCAAGTTGGGAGTGCTTTAGAATCGTCTCATTGAGACGATTCTAAAGAACTCCCAACTTGCCATTTTGGGTGAAGAAATAAGAAAAATACCTCGAATATTTGGTCAAATTACGCATCTTAACTGGAGCTCTGATATGTGCAGTGTGGTCAGGGTCTAACGCTAGTCAGCACTGTCCACTGTCCACTGTCCACTGTCCACTGTCCACAGTTTAACTCTTAGACCGCTACATACAACAATTGTCGTCCGCTGTTGCTTTTATGTCTTGCCTTATTTCTCAATAAAAACATGGTTTGACAGCACTTCAGAATCATTTCCAATGGAAATGATTCTCAAGTGCTGTCAAAGCATGTTGGAAATTATTCTAAAGTGTTGTCAAAGCATTTTTTTGATGACAAAAATGGAAAATAGAAATAAACAGCAGACAATAAAAAATTAAGATAGCATTGTAAGGTTAAGACTCTGAATAACAATTTGATCTGATTATAGTTGGAAATTTAACCTTCTAAGTTGTTTTGTCAAGAAACTTTTTTAACGAGTGGTAACAGCATATAGTATTTCAGAAATAAAGACTATATATAAATGTTTTTATTACCAGCATCTTGTTATCTGGTATGAACCGCTGTAAAAACGTAAAATCTGCAATAAAATCCAATAAACACTTGATAGCCGAATATCAACACAGAACATTTAATATCATCCTGTCTCCTGGATTCTTTTTGACAATAATAGGCTTTTATGAAAGAAGATTGAATTTTATCACCAAATCCCTCAGGAAACCACTATGAAGGAGGCTGTGAGAGCTAGAGAAAGGTGGCTTATGTGGATAGAATGGACTACACCCACGCCAACACACTAACATGACCTTAGTACCAGTTAAGTTAAGTGTAGTAAGGAACTGTCTCGTGTTCCTCTGGTGAACAGTGCAGATCCATGGCTGATGAATGACTGATCTGTTGATGCTACACTGGCTTAACCCGTTGACCCCTAAGTAACTTGAGAAATTTGATATTTAATTTTGTAACTAATCCAAAGGTCACAAAATATTTTTCCGACTAGTCCATTTATGAAAAGTGGGTTTTCTCGTTCTCAAAAATATGAAAATTACTCAAGAGCCGGCTCATCTGGATCTGCACTGTTTGCCAATACCACTATACAGGCCTGTGGTGTTGAAAGGGTTAAGGAGCCGTCTGGTGTTCCTCTGGTGAACAGTGCAGATGCTTGGCTGATGAATGGTTCATCTGGTGCTACACTGGCTTACCTGTTGCAAGGTATGAGCCAAAGGTTTCCGAAGATTCAACAAGACACCGGGACACCATCCAAGTGTCTTGTATCAGGAAACACATAGGAATTCCGAGGCTTGCCGTGACTGAGCCGAGCCTGATGATATTCTATTTATCAAGGAGCATTAAAAAGTATGCAGACTTGTTTGCACTGTGACATTAACTTACATGAACAGCATTTGGTAACGTCATGTGACGCCATTGAGCCAGCAAGACGTGAGTGACAGTAGTTTTGAATCTGTTGCAGTCTATCTAATCATTGCAGGGCAGGTCCACTTGTTATTAGCAGAGCTCCAGTTAAGGTGCGTAATTGGCCAAATTTTCCGGGTATTTTTTCTTATTTCTTCACCCATTTATTCAGCCCTGAAATTAGAATAACCTGAACAGGTGTCAAGTCCATACCACACTAAAGTCACTTGGACCCTTCTTCCCCTAAAATAGGATTACAAATAATCGTAATACTCACATAAAGGGCATAACCAGATTCAACTTATTTCTTCATGGAGACGATTCTAACACTCCCAACTTATAACGAAAGTCTCCCCAAAGTTGATGAAATTACGCACCTTAACCGGAGGGGATACGGACAAACCCCCACCTCCACTCCCACCTCCACCCCCTCCCCCGGACATAATCCTCCCCATGATTTTTGAGGATTTTGTCCTAGGCTACATTTTCATTGGGGGGATTTTTTCCTACCTTGAATTTTGATGGGGGGGATTTTGTCCTCCTGTGTCAAAAATCATGGGGGGGATTATGTCCGGGGGGGGGGGGGATTTTGTCATACACTCTAACTGGAGTTCTGTATTAATCAGTATGTATTAATTAGGCCAATGCAATGCTAATTACCTGATAAATATACATATTCATATTGTAGTTTGTCTTAATTTCACTGACCGTCACATCCAAGTCCGCTAGTGTATTATTTCCAACCTTACACTGGTTTCTTGATCCAGAAAGATGCATTTATCCCGGTTGGGAAGCTCATATCCAAGACTATCAGGTGTATAAACCCAAGATGATCATTTGCGCAATTATTTCTACATAAAGCCAAACACTCAACGACACACAACCCTCATGTTCAAGTGGATTTCGGTATAATTTACCACTGCAGAGTACTTTACTTCTCCATAAATTCAACGATCAATGTCGAAACACAATGCAGCAAATAAAGTTTTATGCCGGGCACCATATATTTTCCACACATAATTGATGGGTTTGTGACAATGAATATGGAGATATTTGGAGCTGTCATCTGTGGGGTATTGTTGGGTATTGTTGGGTAGGGGCTACCAGGTGGTCCATTCAATGTTACACCCAACACCGCCATAGTTAGTGTCACAGAAAATATACCGGACAAAATAAACTAAATTGGTCAGTAAGCGAGGCTTACGGAATACACCCCCCCCCGCGTGGGCCCAGGTATCCTAAAATATGTAAAAATATCCAAGTATGTGGGCTTGTGACCTTGACTCTGGGCTTAGCGGGAGCAGCATGAACGTGAATTTGTCACAGGGTGGTAGAGGTCTATTGGAACAATGCGTGTGTGAATGTGAAGCAGATCCGAGCAAGGAAATAGAAGTTTTAACCAATTTCTCTGATGTTAAGTTTTGTAAAGAGACTAACTATGTGACCTTGACCTCGAGATCAGCGGGATTTTATCACAGCATGATGGTAGAGAATTTTCGATGAAAGAAATAGAAGTTATAACATATTTCTCTGATGTTAAGTTTTGTAAATAGACTAAGTATGTGACCTTGACCTTTGGGATCAGCAGGGGTTGGACGGTCAAGGATTTGTCACAGGATGATAGTACAACATTAGAGGAATGCACAAGTGAAATATTAAGAATTTTCAATGAAGGAAATAGAAGTTATAACTTATTTCTCTGATGTTAAGTTTTGTAAAGAGACTAAGTATTTGACCTTGACATTCATATTAGCGGGGGTTGGACGGTCGTGGATTTGGCACAGCATGGTAGTAGAGTCTTCCAGAAATGCATGTGTGAAATATTAAGCATTTTAGATGAAGGAAATAGAAGTTATAACAATATTTCTCTGATGTTAAGTTTACGGATGCACGGACGGACGCACAACCTGACTCCAGTATACCCCCCCACAACTCGTTGCGGGGGGCATAACTCGTTGCGGGGCGGGGGGGGGTATAATAATGGACCACATCCAGGGGGCCGTTTCACTAAACTTTGTACGACTAAAATGTTCGTAAATGCAAACTTATGATGGTTTGTATATTTCACATTAACAATTACTGGATTTACATTTATTGAGCATAGGCTGCATATGCAGCCTAAGCTCAATAAATGTCAATCCATCAATTGAAATTTCCAGACGATCCTAAAGTTTCACTTACAAACATTTTAGTCGTAAAAAGTTTAATGAAACGGACCCGTTTGTCTAAATATAATTTCCAAAGACCATAATAAATTTAACATATGACACTATTATATTGGGAGAAACACCAAATTGAACACTGAATACATATACAACATCCTGATCTAGTTGCAGGTGCATTTTGCCTCAACCAAAAGGGGGCCATGTTTTGTGGTTGTGACTGAAGAAATGGGGCATAAAGCATGTATAACCAGTGTTGTCTGATCAGGGCATGCACTTTTTGAAAAACAGCTGTGAATGTTCCTAATAAACAGTATAGACCTTATCAGAGTGACGGAGGGCTACAGCATATCATTTACAGCATATCAGAGTGACGGAGGGCTACAGCATATCAGAGTGACGGAGGGCTACAGCATATCCGAGTGACGGAGGGCTACAGCATATCAAGAGTGACGGAGGGCTACAGCATATCAGAGTGACGGAGGGCTACAGCATATCAGAGTGACGGAGGGCTACAGCATATCAGAGTGATGGAGGGCTACAGCATATCAGAGTGACGGAGGGCTACAGCATATCAGAAGCAAGACTGGCTCCACCCCATACCTCCAGTCACAGCCATATATTAATGTGAATGATCGACACTTGTACAAATCCTTGGTACAAACCAGGAGTGCAATGGTTCCAAATGCCAATCCTGAAAATGGCTAAAAACACATATTTGTACACCTACTAATGTGTAACAGTGTGCTTCCTATTTTGAAACATTGTTATTTTTCTGCATTTATCAGGCACCTTGAATCCTTAATTCAGGATACATGTATATATATCCTTAAAATACCCACCCTTGACCCCTGACAAACATACTAGGCCTTTATTCCCTGATCTGGCACACATTAAGAGGGAAACAGTACTTATGGCAGGCCTGTATGACATGCCCTCTCTCTCAGCAATTAACCCTATCCCCAACCAATCGACAGTTACCCTATTCTGAACCAGCATTGAGGAAACAATGTCCATATTAGCCAACATAACAATTCTCCAAATACAGCACTATTTTGTTAACCTACCTGAACCCTATTCCTAACAGGTTGGTGGAATATCCAGGAGTGTTGGTAATAGGGTAAACCAGTGCCTAGAATTACCGTTTCCCCCATGCAGTTATGAAATAATAATCTGCAAAACTCATGTTCTAGGCAATTAACTCTGCGAGAACGCGAATCATAACGATATTGTGTTACACAAGGAAAAACTGCCTTCAACTGAAGAACAACTGGATATTAAATTTCGAGATTGATTAACAGCAAACACTTTCTAAAAATACTTTCTCCATATCCGGCATGTGAGGTTAGTTGTTCCCGAGTTATTAAAGGAAGAAGATATAATATTAATATATTTTAGAACACAAGGCGATCAACAGCGAGTGTCTCAACCAAAACAAAACGTCAAGGTCACTAAACTGAAAGTCAAGGTCACATGTGAGGAAGTTCTTGACAAAATAAAAGTGAAAATTGAATGGGTTCATTTAGGGATGGGACCTCGGTTTCAAGTCTCATCCAAACGACCAGTGGGACGGAAATACTATGAAAGTATTTTTGGATGCCTAAGGCGAGGTTTGAACCCACAACCCCTGGATTGGAAGTCAGGTTTTCTAAGCCCTAAGCCACACAAGCAAACCCGATATTGATGAAGTTTGGTAATGATCAGGAGATATTCAACATTTGAATGTACATCCAAAATTGTCGACACAAGTCAAGGTCATCAAGGTCACCGGTGGAATCAACTATCAACGCGAGGAAGTGATCAAGGACATTATGATCACTAAGCTAATCCCCTCGCACTGGCAGCACTGATGATAAAAAAAAAAAACCTTGGGCGGTCGGACGTGGGTCACATGCAAAACAAAGCACCATCTCTAGACACACATTGTGGCCAAATAATATCAAAATCTGTGAAGCGGTTCATAAGTTATTGAAAAATGGAGGTGTTATTAACGCATAAGTACGCACGTACATGGACTAAAGCTATATCCCCCTAAGCCGGACTCATGCTCCATATATATGGATGGATGTATGGGTTGATGGGAATTATAGCAACTATACAGTATATGTCCCCCCTGATAACGTCGGCTGTAACCTATTTCACTCTGAAGATGCACCAGAATACTGCGAGAGAAATTGAAATATTTTCTTTACTTCACTTGTTGAGCAGGTTCCAATGAGTTATCACAACGGTTAATTTCAGTAATAAAAACCAAAAATAGAAAATTAAATATTTCTAAATTAGTGTACGTTTAACACTATATTGTGAATGTAATGGTGTAATTAACAAGCATACAGGACATTACTCCAAGACTATGTGCTAACAACATGGAAGATCACTATCTTATCTTGTATAACTGCAATAAAACTCTGACTAAATACTGATCAACACACAAGTCCCATTTATAGCCGATAAAACCTGACATTCAGTGCTAAGTAACTCAGGGTATGGGATCACATGGTCTATTGTTTTGTCTGGAGTAATGACGGCATGGCATCCATGAGGTCTCAGGTAAATCTTCTTTTTCATAAATATGACTGTGGTTTCTTCCTTTTAATGATGACCATGTTCCAGCAGGTCACACTGCTACGAGTCCGCCAATACCAAATCTAGCAGCATTACTTATGTAGTTAGTCTGAACATTTTGCAGAGATTCATATTTCTCTGCAGATTGTTCACTTTTGACCTACAAATACCCTCCACATCCTGAAGTTTTGGAAGTTAGCGCCGGATTCCTGACAAATTCCCATTCTGCTACATGCAGAAGATACTGCATAAACACATTTTCATCTAGTAACCGGCGCAAATTCTTGCACCGGTTACTAGACGAAAAATGTGTTTATGTGATAGCTCTCTAACTAGAATGGAGTATCAGGAAACCGGTGCATTTTCTGACACGAAACATTTTATGCCGGTGCGAAGTACAGCACCAATGACAAGGCAGACACTGTGACTACACTGACCAGCCAATCTATATGAACGAACACAGCATGTCGTAGATCTGTCATACGCAGAAAAGGTTGAAATTTCCATAATCCATACAGAACATGCAGAAATGGTAATTTAATGGAAAACAGATCTGATAATGTACACGTTACTGTACATGCGAGTAGTGAGAAAAAGGGAAGCTTACGCTTGTCAAAACAAATACCAATCAAAATATATGTATGCTGTCGGAGTGGTGGAATATACCCCCTGCCTGACCCTCCCTACACCACATACCGCGATGGCAATCGTTCAAAGAAACTGTAGCTCCGGTAGCCTATTTCACCAACATTGCAAAGTATACTTTACTAGCAAAGTATACTTTGAGGGAGTAATCATTTATTTTTCCTGAAATGCATTATTTCATATAGAACTAACAAATGCATATATTTCATGATTACAAGTATGCAGAATTATTATACTGAATTTATTACATTATCACAGCCAAATTGGCTGTGATAATGTAATAAATTCAGTATAATAAAAATTAATAAATTTATCATAAAATTGAAAATTTCTCCCTCAAAGTATACTTTGCTACTAAAGTATACTTTGCAATGTTGATGAAATAGGCTACAGATTAGCTAACTAGTACCGAGATGTCCCATCAGGATCTGCTTTCTAATTGTTTTGATCCAGATTAGCCGACTCATAATGATCACTCTATGGGATCTGAATGCACCCCAACAGTGATATCCAGATAAACCATTGATAATGCGCTGTGCACTGTTTGCATATTTTTGGATGTGTTTATAAAACTCTTTTTTGATAATGAATCATTCTGACAACTACCATGGAAATATCTATGCCAGAAAGTATGGTGTCATATGGTTAGACAGGCAGACTGGTTCTCCTGGCAATATGAGCTTTTCACCGAGAAACAAAATAAAGTAGAACTTGCAGTAAGTGTTCACCCAAGGAAGACAACAGGAAAATACTAGTACAATGTAATAGTTATGTGTACAGAACGTATTTCTGCAATATTAGGCTTTATGTTATTAACCCTTTCAACACCTCAGACCTCTAGCTGCCAGCTCACAAGTTACACAAGTCATGTGATTTTGAACCTAAGAAAATATGCAATATGTAATAAAAAATATTTACCAAATTTACCATGTTTTCCATAGATAACGTCAAAATTTTGAAAAATGTTCCGTGAAAATGCAGAATACAATTGTGCATTTGCTATAAAAAAAAATGTCAACTATGATGTCAATTAAACAAAATATCAGTTTCTGTAAATATTTTTCATGAAACATCGCACATCTTCTTTGGTACAAACTAAGTTGACATGTACAAATGTCTGTGACCAGGGTAGCCTCCAATCAACAAGTCATTCAGTAACTGAAGCCATTGCTTCTGATCGCACCAATTGAACTTGCAACGTGACAAAAGATCTACAATTGTCCCAAATGTAATGTATCTTTATTCAGCCTCGGGGCGACCCTTGTATAGTTCTCACATTCCTCTAGTGACCCACTGCACACTGCACAGGCCATGACCACAGGTGGAAGGCTCGGACCTGTGACACACAAAAAAAAAGCCAATTACAAAAAATCCAATACCCCACCCACTTGGTCTCATACAGTACTATCTTCCATTATGGAAGATAGTACTGTATGAGACCAAGTGGGTGTATTATGGAAGATAGTACTGTACGAGACCAAGGGCATTTTTTTGAGTCACAGGTCCGAGTCTTCCACCTGTGGCCATAACTGGCTACAATATGTAATTACTTACCACACTGATAAATGTCAGAGATAACTATGCAGTCATCGAGAAAACGAAATCATCCCACGAGGCATACAACGAAATGGAATATATAGACAGGATCGGAGAAAACCTGAGGTTACTGCTCTTAAAGCCAGTTTCGTCAGTGATTGGCCGGCACTTTTGACGAGAGTGTTCACTTTTTGGTATTCCACCAGTGAGCTACAGATCAATCAATCATAATAGTGGTTTTGACTGGTGAAATTGGGTTTATGGGTTATGCGACCTATGGAGCCCTTGATCAGCCTAGCCTACGCGCAGGACCTGCACTGTTCGCCATTCAGTCAGTGAAACACATGTCATTCTTGGAACAAACAGTATACAAGTTTATCAGGTATCACTGTGCTAAATATAGTACACATCGGCCAGGGGGTATGCTTTAGTAGTCCGGTATAAAAAAATAGTGCAGACGTTTTGAGGCCACAGACCCAGTTTGCTTGTAAATCCTGATCCATTACAGCCAAATTTTACTTGAGAAACATGTTGGGGTGTTTTTAACACCAGTTTCCAGCATATTTCTAGCATTTAAACGAAATTACTGAGCCTGCTTGTCACGTGATGTGAACACTACGTCACATGACACTTTGATGATAAACAATATGGCGGACAGGACAATGTTGAAATTTTCTTTCTTAGGAGTAAGTGAACATATTGTTTAATTAGTGAAAATCCGGTGCAGACAGGTTGCAGGTTATGAACAGGTAGGTTCCACAGCATCCATACGAATAGTGAAAGTGTGAGAGAATGGCCATATTTGGAGGAATCGGTTAAGTTGTATAGTAAAACTAATTGGTGGTTGCTAGCCTATAAGGCGACTGGAGTGTGCTAACAAATCAAACCGTACACCGGTCAAAATGCCATAAGCCCCATTTCTATGTGATGTGAGACCAGTGAAGCTCCTGATCAAATAGCACTCCTGTGGCCCGATCTATATACTGCTTGTTAGAAGCATGACGGGTGTTTCGTTGATGGAATGGCGAACAGTGCAGATCTTGATCAGACTGTGCGGATGCACAGGCTGATCTGGATCTACACTGGTTGCAAAACCCATAAGCCCCGTTTCTCCACATATCATCGAGCTATACATCAATCAATCAAACCTCCACTGAACAGTGTTTGTTATAATCAAACAGGTTGAAATAGGCTCGTTTTGATCCAATTTGCTCGTTTTGATCCAATTTAAACATGAAACGAGTATACCTAACTTCACATGGCAAACGAGAATTATGGTACACTATTAGCATACGTTAATGTTGCCACTGTCTGACTGCATTTAATAAGATGGGTTTTGATCCCATTTAAACATGGTATGAGTTTTTTGTAAATTCCCATAACAAATTCCCAACAAGGGCATCGTTGTCACTAAGCTAATCCCTCGCTGGCAGTCTTGACAAGAAAAAAAAGAAAAAAATTGTTTTTGTCTTACAAACAAGGTGAACATAAGTCCTCAGTGACCTTGACCTTAGGCGATCGGACTGGGGTCATATGCAAAACAAAGCACCATCCCATGATACACATTGTGGTCAAATATTATCAAAATCAGTGAAGCAGTTCACAAGTTATTGAAAAATGAAAGGTGTTACTAACGCACACACGTATGTACGTACATACATGGAGTAAAGCTATATCCCCTCTTGCCTATCGGCGAGGGGATAACACGGTACACTAAAGTAGTTTAGTGTTAGTTTGCATTTATCAGTTCCAGTATATACAGGTTAAAACAAAACATTTAAGTTTGAGAAATATATCAGGGCCGCCAGTCCATTTCAAGCCTTCATCGAGTGGGCTGTTTACATTGGAACTGCGGAAATGTACATCATGTTTTTGGTATAACTGTCTGTGCTTAATGGTGCTGTCAAGTCTGGTACGTCTGCTGCAGTTGTAGCGAATATTGATTACTCAATGCCAACAGATCTATACTTGTCTGTCGGACACAACAAAAACAACTGTTTTAAGCCATACAATGCGGAACAAATTTTTGTCGTCTGCTGTTTATTTTTTATTTTCCATTTTTCTCATCAAAAGCATGGATTAACAACACTTTATAACCATTTCCAATGGAAATGATTCTAAAGAATTGTCAAACCATGTTTTTATTAAGACAGAAGTCAAAATATAAAACAACAGCAGATGACAATTTTTGTTCCCCCCCCCCCCCCCCCCATTCTAAAGGATAATGTAGTTGGCCCACAACAGGTTAATCACAATATTAATCAACATATCAATATGTTTTGTCGTCTGCTGTTTATTTAATATTGTCCATTTTTATCATCAAAAACATGCTTTGACAGCACTTTAGAATAATTTACAACATGCTTGGACAGATTCTGAAGTGTTGTCAAACCATGTTTTTATTGAGAAATAAGGCAAGATATAAAAGCAACAGCAGACGACAATTGTTGTGAGTTAGCATGTAACTAAGACATATATACAAAATTTGTCTATGTCTACTCTACACATCATCTGGCAGATCGCATAGCCCATAATCAGACTGCACAGACGTGCATGCTGATTATGGGCTGTTCAGACTGATAACGTCAAGTAGTTTTTCACTGCACATTGGCAGCCATATTTACAGATACAGAAGCAGACGAGCACTATTGACGAGTGACAACCATCAATCTTGCGGAAAATCACCAATGGCAGGCTGTTAATTTCATTTTCCACGATGCATGGTGTGGCAATAGAACAACAGCAGCAACATAACAACAGCTCGGATGAAGTGCCAAGGGTATTGATTGTTGTTTGTATAGTTAGTTGTATATATATTCTTCATGTCCATATGTCCGAGAATTCCGACACTTATGCCCAGCAACAAAATTTAAGGTATTATGTGAATGGACCCCAATAAGAACTGGCTTCATTAAACGAAGCTACGTGGGTCGGTCGTATACAAAACAAAGCTGCATCCCTAGACACACATTGTGGACAAATATTATCTGAACACAAGTCCTCAGTGACCTTGACCTTGGGCGGTACGTATTTCCGGCATATTTCCCCGAGACTTGGTGGCTGAGGGTTTCCAAGACTACAGCAGCCAAACTGTAAATGACGTGACACTAGATTAAGCTGACATTTTGTCACTAGCAGTTTCAGAGGCAAGCACGAGTATTATCCAATCAAATATCAATTATGGCCGCTGGAGGAAACCATTCAAACAGCAGACATACAGCTACGACATTCTGAATACTGATGACCAATTTCTGTCTGTACAATCAGTTCTATTAACCCTTACAGTACTGAATTAAAATTTGTTGTCGTTTGCTGTTATTTTTTTTATTTTCCATTTTTCTCATCAAAACCATGTTTTGACAACACTTTAGAATCATTTCCAATGGAAATGATTCTAAAGTGTTGTCAGACCATGTTTTTATTGAGAAAGAAGACAAAACATAAATCGACAGCAGACGATAATTTACGTTTCCCGCGTTCTAAGAGTTAACCCAGTAGGATTTTGTCTATACATGAAGTTTCATCTGCAAAATGCATGGACCGATGAATGACAGTATCTGTTGATTGTTTGCACTCTTTATAAATAATTGTTATGTTTAAAAACAACAGTGATGCTTCTCAAACATACATATTGTGACATCTTAATATCTGTATCGTCATTTCAAATATGATGTAAAAAATATGTGAAAAACCTTTAAGAAAATATATGTTGTAACCACTCATTTGAACTGGCTCAATCAGACAGTTCATATGATGGTCACCAGATATACCTAGATCAGAATTGTGAAAAATATTTAATAAATACTTATAGTTTTAGACAGAAAATATAATGGTGTATCCTCAGTGTGAATTTGGTTAATTGTTGTTAAAAAAAATATTCTTGTTATTGTGTCACAATTTCTTGAACAAGAACAAGCCAACAGCCATATACATGTCCATATACATGCCAAGTGATATATTGATACAGCTCCAATGATCATTTATTTTATACCTTTGTGTTTTGTATTAAATCAGCAAGTGATCATGTTCTCATGCCCAGGGGAGTTAATTTATATGAACCATTTCGCAAATGAACATGCAACTTGGCGCTTGCGTGCTGTGCAACCAGTGCACGCACCAAACTCAGAATTAATATACCGTGCAAATTTTGCCACTGGCATGACATGAAATTATGCGATGACTAACAAAGTCGACATTGAGATTACAAAGATTACACTGGGGAGTGGGACAACTGGGTATATTGGCGTTGGGTGTAAATGCCAAGTTGTGTGCGTTCCAATGCCCGAGAGCGATTCTATGGCTGATTAATGGCAGTTTTACATGCTCCATATAAACAGAGAGGAAATGGCCATATAAAGACCCGGGAAAGCTGGGCGTTTGTACAGTGGCCTCGACCAATGTAATTCTATGGCTGGTATGGGAAATTTACAGTGGAGCCTCTCTAAACCGGACACCCTGGGAGGGTGTCCGGTTTAGAGAGGCTCCACTGTAATTCAGGTACATGAGCTCTCCAAGATAGACAATCATGAAAAGACATTATCATCAAAGAACAAACAGAAGTGCAATGTTATACACCGAGGTTTTCCAGTTCAGAGAGGTTCCACTGTAATTCAGAGACAAGAGCTCATCAAGACATACATGTGTGATTTGCAATCATGAACATACATTGTTATTATAGATCAATTATGGTGAAACACACATTTTGAGATCCATCTGTGCCCGGTTTAGAGAGGTTCTACTACACAATACAATACAGCAGCACAAAAATTGAGTGGAAGCTCTCTAAACCAGACACCTTGGGCATTTCCCTGGCTGGGCATCTCCCAGGGTGTCTGTAGCCTATTTCACGAACGCCCATTAGTCGACTAAGTTGTTAGCCAACTAAACTAAGTTTAATTAGTCCACTTGTTTAGTTGACTAACCAAAAGTGTAGCTAACTTTGCTTAGTCGACTAACATGTTCGTGAAATGCGTTTTTTTGCTTAGTCGACTAACGGATGTTCGTGAAAGAGGCTATAGGTTTACAGAGCTTCCACTGTAAGCGAGATATATAAGCACCCCTAGATGCATGTGTGTGCTTTGCTATCATGAACAGACATTACCATTAGAGATACATGAAGGTTAAACTCATCAAAACTTAAATTGATCAAGAATTGAATGGTGCTTAATGGCCCACCAACATAAAAGAGTATCATTTAGGGTCAAGCAATTTAGATGAAGAAGAAAATAATAGTAAAATAGTATTTTGGATGTGGTAGGCAAATATTGATCAAGAACTTTGAGTGTCTTGGTTTAGATGATAGGCTAAACTGTGCTGGTCAGTAACGTCCATGTATGGGATATTCTGTGAGTGAAGCATGCAATCACATATGGTGGAAATTGTATGACAATGGATAATTAGGTCATTTGGTATATTGGAAATAGGACCATCCTCTGTGTCTGTCGATGATAGATTGCTTAATAATGAAATGGAATGGAAATGAATTGGTGTGTTATGTCCCAACAACACTTGCTCATTTCTGTCGTAGTTACTGTCCCATATTGACTTGTCCCACATTTATCAGTAGCCTATTTCATCAACATTGCAAAGTATACTTTCCTAGCAAAGTATACTTTGAGGGAGAAATTTTAAATTTTAGGATAAATTTATTAATTTTTATTATACTGAATTTATTACATTATCACAGCCAATTTGGCTGTGATAATGTAATAAATTCAGTATAATAATTCTGCATACTTTTAATCATCAAATATATGCAGTTGTTAGTTCTATATGAAATAATGCATTTCAGGAAAAATAAATGATTGCTCCCTCAAAGTATACTTTGCTAGATAAGTATACTTTGCAAGTTTGATGAAATCGGCTACAGGTCTCATATACGGTTTTCCTTTCATTTAGTGAACCTGTGAGCATGAGTAAGATTGATGTCACAAACAGCTGGATTGGTCAAGAAACATTTGTTTATATAATATGTGTTCTAATAAATGCACTGTGAGGTGGCAAAATTTTCGGATTTTGTGTTGTATTATAATATCACAAACTGGAAAGTATTTGAAATGGCTTTACTGAAAAAAATAACATATATTTACTAAAATCAAGGGAACAGTCAAACAAGAACTACAAGCATATGGCAAATACATCCTGAAATGTGAATGTGTACCTGTAGATGTTAAACCATTACATTCGGAACACACTTTCAGGTGTGTGAAAATGTTCAACCATTTTTTCTACTTTCCTTATTTCTCATTGAAAGTATAAGTTGTAACCACTCATATCAAGACGGTTCAAATGAGTGGTCACAACATATACTTCCGGCAAGAAATACACAAAATATTTATAATTTTCACTCGGTAATACGGTGTATCCTCACAATGTAATGAAATAACTTCCTATGGCAGCACTGCCAGCAAGTAAGAAGCTGAGTTCCATCCAAGCAGGGTTGACAGTAAACGTCTGGATGTGTCCGTCAGCGGGCTATCTCCAGCAATCTTACATACATTACACAAATACCCAACACTATCAGAGTACACATCTGAATACCAAACACCTTTATAATTGGTGCTGGGAACAGCCTTTCCAATATAGATCAGATCTCACACAAGCCTGCAGGATACAAATTGTGCGGTTATAAAGACCATTAGATCAACACACTATCAAACAAAGCTGTTGCCAGATCCCACCCTATAGATGTAAACGGAGCTACCAGTCTTGAATACAAATAATTATAAATAGAAATCTGTTATTAAAAGGGACCATTTTACCATTTGGCAACAGCTGTGTGTTTAATTAGAAGTTGTATGGGCTGCTGCATTCAAGGTTGACATCACTGTGTGACCTCAGTATGCATTATGAAATACCTCTAGCATGTGGTATTCAATTTATATATTGGAAATATACTTTAATAGGAACATATATTTTCGAATATTTGTTTCCTAATTTATTTTATACTTATTCTTGCTGTGCTGTAAATCAAGTGGAGTAAATAATTTGAATGGCTGACTTTAATAATCAGACTTCAAAGTTTCCAACAATCATATTCATAACGGATATAAACCAGGTTGGCTGATCATTTGTTATATTCAATTTAGAAACCAGAACTTTTCTTGCCGTTCAATTGACTATACCAAATGATCTGTTTTCAGGTGTATTGATTGTGGCCTGGCACAGTTGAATTCTAGCACAGTTAATGAATTGATGATTGTCAGTTTCTAAACATGATTAATTACAGGAGGTAGTGAATAAAATATGATCTATGTTAGTCATTAGAGTAATTATGATATCCGATACCTTAGAAATATCGACGTATTGTTGGCAAGTGAATGAATAAATGAGAGAATTTAAAAAACAAGTTCATGTATATAAGAACACAAACTGCACAGATTGTTTACACATTAATCTCACACAAAATATATTGATAAACATGTTTTGCTTTGCTGTGAATCAATCAAGTCACTATAATAAACAAACTACTATTACTTACTCACATACCATACTCCACATATAAATTTCAAGACCAACAGTGGAAATGAACAGTGAAGTCATATTCTCCCAGCAACACAGTATGCACCCAGAGCTCCAGTTCAGGTGCGTAATTTGTTCAATTTGTGGTGTAATTTTATTATTTCTTCACCAAAAATGGCAAGTTGGGAGTCCTTTAGAATCGTCTCAATACTAAAGCACTCCCAACATGCCATTTTTGATAGAGAAATAAGAAATTTGTCCCCAAATTACGCACCTAACTGGAGCTCAGTGCACCTATCTAAGTAACACAGAACTATTCATAAATTTCAAGACCAACATTCGAAATGAACAGTGAAGTCATATTCTCCCAGCAACGAAGTGTGCACCAATGTAAGTAACACAGAACTATTCATATTCATGCAAGATTTCCAAATATTTATTTATAATGTTCTGCTATTAATTTGAATAGGAAACACAGGTAATATTATGTTTACTTCAATTTTCCAAGCTTGGCATCTGCCTTGAATGATATGAAAATAAACAGGCAAGGAATGGAGACAGAGCTCCAGATAAGGTGCATATTGTCATATTTTACGCACTTATTTTAGCTGAATACGCATGGATTATCAACAGTGGGAGCACAAAATACTCACAGCAGTGTGAAAATACGCATTGAATTTTCAAATTGACTAGTCGAAGTACTGTAATAAAGTTGAAAATTGACTTAGTTGAACTGCAATTTGCTTTTGCAGCTCAACTAAGTCAATGTTCAACTGTATATCATTATACGTAAGAGAATAAGGGTTTTAAGTTTTGATCATTTGTTCCCTATTTAATAATGAAGACAATCAATAATCCAGTTGTAAACATAAATATGCATTTCATTTGAAATCAGGTGGTGCAATACTCTTTTAGACACAAAGCTTATCCGGAGCTCTGTGGAGATATGCAGGGTGTTGGTACAGGCATCCATCTGTGAGATGTTGGCATTCCTGAATTGACAGACCATCAGCGATCCAGCGGCCACACAGTCCAGCGGCCACACAGTCCGTCTACCTATGCTGATATACACCACACAGTCCGTCTACCTATGCTGATATACACCACACAGTCCGTCTACCTATGCTGATATACACTGTGAAGCAACTGTGTATTTATCATATGTGACTGTGACTGGAGAAATGGGGCTGTGTGACCAGTGTAACTCCTGATCAAATAGCACTCTGGTAACCTGAAAACCATCAACATTTCTTGTCTGAAGCAGAACGGGGGTGTCATTGATGGAATGGCGAACAGTGCAGATCCTGATCAGACTGTGTGGATGCAGGCTGATCTGGATCTACACTGGTTGTATAACACATAAGCCCCATTTCTCCAGTCACGGCCACATATAGTTTAATAATTAGTTGTGTGAAATAGTGGCAAAATTGGACTATCAAAGCAGGCTGAGCAGCCATTGTGTAGGATAATGAATTACATTATATATTTACGAATACCTTTTTTGTCCGGTTTGGAGAGGATCAACTGTGTATATAGGGGCCTATATTAAATGAACATATTTGTGACTGTGACTGGAAAAGTGCACATCCATAGTCTGATCAGGATCTGCACTGTTAGCCATTCCATCAATGAAACATCCGTTATGCTTTCAATAAGAAATATAGATTGTTACCAGGCCAAAGGAGTGTGCTATCTGATCAAGAGTTACACTGATCACAAATCCCATAAACCCCATAGCTCCAGTCACAAATAATCAATGAGAAAAATGCTTCTTCACAGTGAAATAGGTTAAGGCCATAAAAAAGTACCAGACATGGGGTTTGTGGAGTGGACGGATTTATTTTTTTATTTTTTTTTTAGATGTTCGATTCTGATTTGTTCAAGTCGTCAGATGCATATAACTTCTATAAAGTTACTATATTAACCTCTTTAGACGTGAATAATCAAAATATTTTCATCAGACATGATTGGATTTGACATATTTGTGCATGGTAGTACGTTTTATTGATCATGTGGCAAATTTACAGTACAATTTTATTTATCCACGATGATAAAATGCTTGACGTTCAGGATTTTTCTGACGCGGCGATACCCGAGAACCAAAGAACATGTACTTTTAGTTTATGTCCTAACATTGAGTTTCCCCAAGAAGAGTTCTGTGAAACATAAACCATGGCAAGGTGTATTATGGCTCAGATGTTCCTGGAGACATGAGCAGCACTTAGTGGGTGTTCCACATTGCCTCCAGCTGTAACACGACACAGCACACAATGACAATCCCACAATCCAACAAAGAGGGATCGTAGCTAGTTATTTCCCTTTGATTTTATTTATAGAAATCCAGTCCAAATTGTATATTTTAGGGTCTTATTGCTTGCTTGTTAAGTGAAGTGAAAGGGTTTAACGTCCCACCAACAGCTAGGGTCATATAGAGGCGGAACCACTATTTAAAGTATCATCCGACAAACCAGACCACTATGAAGTATTTTTGATGCCCTAGTTAAGGTTTGAACCCACAACCTCCGGATTGGAAGTCAGGTGTTCTAACCCCTAGGCCACAATCCACACCTTATTGCTTGTAAAAAAGGGCGATTTGTAAAAGAGCCATTATCAGGTTTGTGACTAGTGTTGATCCAGGTTATCCTACATATCTGCACAGTCTGTTCTGGAACATCATTATTTGCGAGATTCATAATTTTGACACTTATAAAGTTTTATTACAAACAGTGTAGACTCAGATCAGACTGCATTCACTCTACGATCCCTTATTCTGGCCAGTGTTTATGTTGCTAATACTATGTACAAGTTGTATAACCATTACAATGTGGATTTTATCATCTGCTGTTTATTTTACATTTTTCTTATTGAAACATGATTTGACAGTACTTTAGAATCATTTCCACTCATTTCCACTGGAAATGATTCTAAAATACTGTTAAACCATGTCCATGAGAAAATATAAAACAGCAGCAAATGGTGTCTGATTTATAGAAGTTCCACTGTATTAGCAACCAATCATGCCATTATGGTAGATGAAGGAATCATTGACATGTTCTCACCATCTGTCGGTCAGCAGTATTCCCTAGATGGGATCAAGTTATTATGTAAGTGCATACAAACTCCCAGCACATTGCATACATATGTACAATTATCAGGTGTGTGACTGAAACCATTGAAAAGCAACATCCATAAGTCATATGTCAGAGGAAAGCAACTCAAAATAACAAAACTGTAAAAGACACCCAAGCAATGTCAAAGGTGATACGAGACACTGATGGTTTGAAACCGTCATACAATGTACAGTCTACACTCGTTACTTCATACGGCCCACTTCCGATCGCCCAAGGTCAAGGTCACTGAGGACTTACGTTCACCTTGTTTGTTAGGCAAAAATGTTAAAGTTTTGTTTCTTCTTTTTTATTATCAATGCTGCCAGTACGACCCAAGTTCCACAACCCAAGGTCAAGGTCACTCAGGACTTTTTTTTATTATTATCAAGGCTACCAGCGAGGGGGTAGGCTTCGTTTAACGATGCCGTTTCTTGTTCATAGTAGTAACGATGATAGTCGAAGCCCTGTGGCATTACATGGATAGCTGGGTGGATGGGAGGGTAGAAGTGGCACTCGCAATCAATGCCGCAATACCCGCTCGATAAATTTTCCTAAATTTCAAAAACAATCTTGTACAGTCAGTGAGTAACTCGAGTATACAAAGGCGGGGTTAATTACCCCAATAACATAACAGTTATCAAAGGGCAATGTATTGTCTGTGACAGGTGGTAATGAGAAGTGTAAGATATTGCGGCCAGATATTAGGCTGTAATAACACTCCACATATGATAGCTACAGGTGATCCTAATCCTGCAGTGAAACTAATGGGCATATAATACATGTAATGGTGACCTAGTACTGTTGTTAAAGGTACATGCCCACTCAGTAGGCACAACATGTTCTTTATATCAGAGACATCATCTGAGACATCTTCTGGCAAAATAAACATTCATTCACCATTACCCTACGTATTGATTGGCATTATTATACATTTTATATCAGACGTATCTTTCCACATCAGGAGCGAAATCCGTGTTTCGTTAAAATGTTAATGGACATTACTATTTATACTCTGTATTTATTTTTTGATGTGCAATGATCATACTTTATAATCTGTTGAAAATATTATTTTTTCAGGTGACTCATTTAATTAGTATAAATAATAAAAAAAATACCATGCCTCATTTGCATATGCAAATAGCCTGATACCAACGCGCGTCACTATCAGTAAAATAAATATTACTAAATGATTATATCTGTATAGCGGCACTCGTAATTTTTAGAACTGGTGGAATAGCGACACAATTATACACTTATTTAATTCTTATAAAGAACATTTTGTGCCTACTGAGTGGGCATGCACCTTTAATAGGGTAATGCAAATAACAAAATATACAGTACAAAATATACAGTACAAAATATACAGTACAAAACAAAATATACAGTACAAATGGAATGGAATTTACCTTCCTGTCAACACACGACAATATATTATGATCAAACAGAATTATGAAATGGAATTGCGCATGCTCTTTTATGATAGTATTATTAATTAAAATTGGTATAAGTTGAAAAAGTATGTTTTCCAGAACAAAGGGTGTGTGAAATTCTGAATACATATTCACTATTACAGAATGTTATAGGAATGAATGGCCTTTTTGTGGAATTTATCGGCGTATAAACTTGGAAAACTCGCGGGAATACTGGATGAAGGCCGGAAGGCCTCGTCCAGTATTCCCGCGACTTATCCAAGTTTATATCCCCGATAAATTCCACAAAAAGGTCATTCATTCCTTATAATTCCAACATTTGAAATAAATTCATCAAGAAAATGTGTTTATTTTCCGTTTTCTTAAGAATTATTTTAACTGCGTCTCACGGTTATGGAAAGTAGTTCGGCGTGGGAGTTTACTGGGATATAAATTTTGGACAGAGATTTGCTACGGCCAATCAAATGTTAGGGAATTGTGTAAATATTTTTGTGCTGGAATTTTTACATGTTACACATGTTAATATCCGGACAGAAACAAATGTACGTCAATGTCTTTTGTTAATTTTTCAAACAACATTCTGCAAGACATTAACCCTTAGACTGCTATCTTAATTTTTTTGTCGTCTGCTGTTTGTTTTCTATTTTCCATTTTTATCATCAAAAACATGCTTTGACAGCACTTTAGAATAATTTTCAACATGCTTTGACAGCACTTCAGAATTATTTCCATTGGAAATGATTACGAAGTGCTGTCAAAACAAGTTTTTATTGAGAAATAAGGCAAGATATAAAAGCAACAGCAGACGACAATTGTTGTGAGTAGCGGTCTAAGGGTGAAAGTAGAACTGAACTCCGTCCAAATATTACTTATCAAAATACATAGTAACATAACATTATTGAAGCTGATATTCTTTGTTTGGGATTGACAAAACTATTTTCTTTCACATGTTCCAACTGCTTTGTCGTTATATATTCAGGAACTAACCCAGACAAACATGTATATCTGCTGAAGTAATCAATCTGCACCACCATAAGCCATCATCATCATTTGTAATAGCCGTGGTAAAAATACGATTATCGACATTGCGACCAATGTAGCCCCAGATCAGACTGCACATCCGCGCAGTCTGATTTGGGCCTGCATTGGTCGCCTTATACTGATAGACAATGAAGCAATCACATTGTATTCAACCACTAGCTGTGTACGAGAGACAGAGTGCTAGCTGATCAAGAGTTAGACTGTTCAAATACTCGAATATGGCCAATATTATCATGGTTGTACATATAACATGGGGGCTTATTATTTCCCCATGCAACTGTGACTGATTGTTCATCTGGGACGGATCAAATTCCTATCTGTTAGAAAGTATTAATTCACATGTTCAAGTGAGACAAAGATGGGAGTGAAACGGAGCTGCTATTGGATGAGAAGTAGTGTAGACACACATTCTATATCCTCATCACATGGGACACTTACACTGTCAAATTGGTTTATACTTACAAGGCGAGAGAAAATGAATTTGCAGATTCTCATCCCCACCACCCCTAAAATAAATTGTCAAATTATTATTATATGTGTATTTATGTTACAAAATATAGAAACTATTGTTTTACACTAGTTTTACACCAATTTCAATAAAAAGTAAACCCTTCCATCTGCCCCATTTGATACCGGAATATGGATATGAATCAACTACCGGTAATTAGTTTTCTGGTATTTACAATGATGCAAGCAGTGTAGATCCAGATCAGTTTGATGGTGTTCTTTTGTAAATGAATCTGTTTAGATCCAGATTAAGCTTAATGCTGAATGTCAATGCTGAATTATATTTTATTGTCCATTTGTCAAAATACCAGCAGATAACAATTTTCATTTTCCCGCTTTCTAAAGGTTAATATATGCAGCAAGAAGAATACATGCATATCTATTTGAATGAATAACAGACAAGTACTAAGTACTGTTATTCATTCAAATAAATATGTAACTACTAGAGGCCTCACCAGACAGAAAGGCGCAGATACACCCCAGACCCCAGCCCCTTCCGGCAAAAAAAAAAAAATAAAAAAATATACAATACTCGAATAGTTGGATGACTTTTTTCGTGGCCTAGGTGTCAGGAAATTGCATTTGCGGCGATCTGGCATTTAAAAATTTCCTGGTGGTGGACCCCCAGACCCCCCTACTTTATTATGTGCATCGCGCGAATCTTGGAGGTCGCCTACGCCGATTTGTAATTACAGACGCCCCCCCTGCAATTATTTCTGTATCCGTGCCCGGCAGCATCAGAAATTTGAGTATAGTTGTGAAAGCCTGATCTATGGTCACAATGGCAGTAAGCTACTGTTTCTCAGCCACACACTCCCTGCTATAGCAATCTTATCTGAAACCAGAGCTGAATTATCACAATTTTGCTGAAAGAAGTTTTTTACAAAATGTTTTGTCGGAGCCTGTTGCTGAAATAATCTCTGGCTGATAAAATGTACATGCCACTTAACAGATGTGCATCTGATCCGGAACTACCCTGCCAACAATGTTTAATTTTGATGTAGATGTATTTCACCGTCATTTATCTAGGACATTATCTGTTCAGGATTACAAAGCTAACACTCATGTCTTGGATAGCTCATCTACCTAAATTACAGTGCAACCATTCCAAACTGGACACCGTGGGGACCTCCAAGTATGTCTTGGTTACAGAGGTTCCCCTGGTGACCTCCTGGGGTGACCGGTTTAGGAGTTCCACTGGGGACCTCCTAGGATGTCCGGTTTTAAAAGCGGTTTCACTGCGGACCTCCCAGGGTATCCATTTAGAGAGGATCCACTAGAGTCCTTCCAGGGTGACCGTTTAGAGAGGATCCACTGGGGATCTCCCAGGGTGTCAGTTTAGAGAGGTTCCACTGGGGATCTCCCAGGGTGTCTGGTTTAGAGAGGATCCACTGGGGATCTCCCAGGGTGTCAGTTTAGAGAGGTTCCACTGGGGATCTCCCATGGTGTCTGGTTTAGAGAGGATCCACTGGGGACCTCCCAGGGTGTCTGGTTTAGAGAGGTTCCACTGGGAATCTCCCAGGGTGTCTGGTTTAGAGATGATTCACTGGGGACCTCCCAGGGTGTCTGGTTTAGTGATGTTACACTGGGGACCTCCCAGTGTGTCTGGTTTAGAGAGGTTCCACTGGGGAATTATAGAGGGTTCCACTGGTGACCGGAAGGATGTCCAGTTATAGAGGTTCCACTGGTGACTGGAAGGATGTCCAGTTATAGAGGTTCCACTGGTGACTGGAAGGATGTCCAGTTATAGAGGTTCCACTGGTGACTGGAAGGATGTCCAGCTATAGAGGTTCCACTGGTGACTGGAAGGGTGTCCAGTTATAGAGGTTCCACTGGTGACTGGAAGGATGTCCAGTTATAGAGGTTCCACTGGTGACTGGAAGGATGTCCAGTTATAGAGGTTCCACTGGTGACTGGAAGGGTGTCCAGTTCTAGAGGGGTTCCGCTGGTGACTGGAAGGGTGTCCAGTTGTAGAGGTTCCACTGGTGACTGGAAGGATGTCCTGTTATAGAGGGGTTCCACTGGTGACTGGAAGGGTGTCCAGTTATAGAGGTTCCACTGGTGACTGGAAGGGTGTCCAGTTATAGAGGTTACACTGGTGACCGGAAGGGTGTCCAGTTATAGAGGTTACACTGGTGACCGGAAGGGTGTCCAGTTATAGAGGTTCCACTGGTGACTGGAAGGGTGTCCAGTTATAGAGGTTACACTGGTGACCGGAAGGGTGTCCAGTTATAGAGGTTCCACTGGTGACTGGAAGGGTGTCCAGCTATAGAGGTTCCACTGGTGACCAGAATAGTATCCAGTTATAGAGGGTTCCACTGGTGACTGGAAGGGTGTCCAGTTATAGAGGTTACACTGGTAACTGGAAGGGTGTCCAGTTATAGAGGTTCCATTGGTGACTGGAAGGGTGTCCAGTTATAGAGGTTCCACTGGTGACTGGAAGGGTGTCCAGTTATAGAGGTTACACTGGTGACCGGAAGGGTGTCCAGTTATAGAGGTTCCACTGGTAACTGGAAGGGTGTCCAGTTATAGAGGTCCCACTGGTAACTGGAAGGGTGTCCAGTTATAGAGGTTCCACTGGTGACTGGAAGGGTGTCCAGTTATAGAGGTTCCACTGGTGACCGGAAGGGTGTCCAGTTATAGAGGTTCCACTGGTGCCTGGAAGGGTGTCCAGTTATAGAGGTTCCACTGGTGACCGGAATAATGTCCAGTTATAGAGGGGTTCCACTGGTGACTGGAAGGGTGTCCAGTTATAGAGGTTCCACTGGTGACTGGAAGGGTGTCCAGTTATAGAGGGGTTCCACTGGTCCAGCTATAGAGGTTCCACTGGTGACTGGAGTGTCCAGCTATAAGAGTTCCACTGGTGACTGGCCAGTTGTCCAGTTATAAGGGAGTTCCACTGGTCCAGCTATAGAGGTTCCACTGGTGACTGGAGGGTGTCCAGCTATAGAGGTTCCACTGGTGACTGGAAGGGTGTCCAGTTATAGAGGTTCCTCCCATGATGTCCGGTTTAGATCAGATCCACTATATGTACATGTACAGGTTTCCATGGTAGTATCCAACAACCCTGGATGTAGTCGGTGGGTCCTGTGCGGAGTTTGTTTACACAGATCAGCAGATGAAGCTGATAAACCATTCCCCAATCAGAAACCCACTTGCAAGTGTTTATTTGGCACATCAGCAGATAAACCGGCATGGCGGCATTGATGGTCAATGTAGATCCACACGACCTGGAAGATTTAGTCAGACTGATCAAAACACTTCCCAAAACAAGTAATTAATCTTTCAGTGACTTCATAGCAAACAGTGTAGGCCCTGATCAGACTGCACAGGTGTGCAGTCTGATCAGGGCCTACACTGGTTGCAAGTGCTGTAGGGTAATTGGTGTCCATTTGAGACCTAAAACATACAAACATGTTAGCCCTGCCACACAGCCAAGTTGAAATATGGATGGTGATGGACAACAAAAATTACATTTGCATTCAATGTATATAAATCTCAATCGTTCTGTATCACACGCATCTATCACTGATTTCATATGTTTGCCAGCATTGAGCATGAGTAAGACAGCATAATGAATGGAAGGTATACAGTTCCTGATGATCTGGGTCTATGCTGGTCAACGTGGCCATGGTCCATCGCTTATCAATTTGCCATATCTCTCCATCCTTCCAGAACTAGCAGGCTCACAGAATCCACCTTGAAACATCCAAGCTGGTGAAAACGTGCTTGATTTACTATCGATCCTAGGAAGAGATATATGCTGAATATTTTTCCCATGACTGATAAATATATGCTGTCAGTATCAAACATTGTGCTATCTCTTCAATTTGTCTTTTGAGAAACATTAACAGTTTACGCCATGTACAGAGCAACGCACATATCTGAAATGTGATTTATTAACAATATATAATGTAGGGCCCTGTACGTAAATCATGACCGTTACATGGAACATCAAACTATGACCGAAACACCATGAACAGTAAAAATTACCAGAATTATAATCAATACACCACGGTAACCAAAAACTCCCTCGATGTTTTAGATACAGTGGAACCTCTCTAAACAGGACACCCTGGGAGGTCCCCAGTACAGTGTGGGAGGTCCCCAGTACAGTGTGGGAGGTTCCCAGTACAGTGTGGGAGGTTCCCAGTACAGTGTGGGAGGTCCCCAGGGTGTCCGGTTTAGAGAGGTTTCACTGTAAGTACTCCATGAACAGTTGTTGTAATTTTCAATCAGACCGCGAGACACGAAATGACATAAACGACAGTGAAACCCATCTAAATTAAACAAAATGGGTGTCCGGTTTAGAGCGGTTCTACTGTACAGGGCTCCAGATAAGGAATTAGTAATTGAGAATTTTCACTCCATCATATCTGAAGCAATTGGGTATTTCAATATTTTAATTGGGTAAAATAAAATCACTCTACTGTTTACACATTAACAGACAGCAATTATTGAATAGTTTGCTTCGAAATGAAAACATGTCTTGGCATTTCATTAGAATTGTCTCCTTGGAGACAATTCTAATGAAATACCAAGATGTGTTTTCATGGAAAATAAGAAAGATATGCTATATTTGTGGTCTGTTTATTGTTTTATATAGCATGATAAAGGTACCACAAATTTTGTATTGCTTTTTGATACTCGCAACTTCTGATTTCAATTGGGATTTTGGCAATTTTAATTGGGTATTTACGCAAATACGCAGCTTATCTGGAGCTCTGACTGTATATTGTTCCAGTCCATGTACCATAAATCCTATAACCATCACATGAACATCAAACTAGGACTGACTAGAGCAAAATGAACAACAGAAATAACCACTTATAACTAATACACAACAGTAACCAACAACTCACTCAATATTTTAGATTAATTGTTCCAGTCCATCTATCCAGATAGTACATTCATTAACATTGATTTTGAGGATTTATTTTTGATTTTTATGAAAATTTTAGGATTATTTTATATAGACAAAGAAAGTCTATCAATTTCAGGAATTGTATGGTCCAATTTTTGTCAATGAAAGCACTGTCCACGTCACATTTATTATAATCCTTCAATATACATGTATACTACTATACATTTATACATTTAGTATACCATACAACACACACCATAAAGAGATGGAAGTCTGCAAGGCACAAATCTCTCCAACAAAAACACCAGTCAACCAGCCATCAGTTGGAGATATTTCATCTTATTTTTTTAATGATGGATGCATTTATTACTGGTGTTGATCATTTGTTTAATTTTCTGGAAATAATGGCCATTTATTCCCTGCTATCACAGCCATTAATCTGAGTTTAGAGGCCACATGGCCACTACTCTAATGACGCCACATGCATATGCCATAGGCCGTTACTTTTATTTGCATGTGTGCCCAGTAATCTATACGTTGTCACTGTGAAACATGTAACTATGACCTTCCAACAGACCATTAACTGTATGGTCTAGACTCTGATATCAGTCATATACAGTGTATAAAATGTGCATGGCAATCAGTATAGACCCAGATCATCCTGCACAGATGTGCAGGATGATCAGGGTCTATACTGATTGTCAATTCCAAGTAGTGTGTGTCATACAATGTGCTGGGTAATTTGCTATTCCACACATTACAGCGTTCAAGGGCTTAATTAATCTCTTCTTTCAACCCTTATCCTTTACGCTTGTCTTGGGGGATATTCAGCCTTACCCCATGGGGAATATACTCATCTACAAGCACTCCATGCTGGTAGGGAAACTTCAGGAATCAGACCTGGCAGGTGTGAGGCGTGACATGATTTCGCACCTTCAACATTTGGATATATTTTCAAGATTTTTTTTTATTTCTAGCGAGAAGTATGAAGTTCTCCCCATCATACAATGTTTCTCGGTCAAGCAGCCTTTGGGATGCTTACTTACAAAAGATCATAGTCAATTACATAAAATTTATTAGGATAAAATTTTGTGCCATCAACATATTGGCTTGACTTAACTTGATGCTTACGTTTAACGGCCGCATTGACTCTATGTACTTGCTCGCCTTCTGCATAAAGCAGAATAACCCATATATCTCCCCTTGGGGAACATTGGAGAGCATGGTGTTTTTATATCCCAATTATTTTTTCTTGTACTGAGAATGAATGCACTTGTTTTCCCTGTCATATCAGGTGTTCATGCATCCTTTGGGATGCAGTGCTTACTAAGACAATGATTTAGCACATATACGAGTTGCAGGACTGTTACATCTAATACAAGATAATGGGCGAGTACCTTACTTTATGCACAGGATTAAGTAGATGGTGCACCGTACATGTAATACACCAGCTAAAAAGACAATTATATGGCCCCACATATGTTCGACCCACATTTCATCCTGCATGTATACAGGAACAGCTGTATGAATAAAATATGAGAACATTTGTGGCACATGTGTCGTGGCGCCGGGCATACATACACATGAATAAGTTCTCATTTGAAATGCCAACTTACTTTTTTTGCAACAGTCACTTATATTTGTTAAATGATTGCCCTATAAATTGAAGGAAATTAGAGCACACAAAGGTCGAAGGGGAGATTTAGAGTCAGTGCCAGTACGGTACCCATTGCAAGTCACTATAACTATCATATATTTTCATAGGGGATCTTACAGGAGTGATTATATAAGATAACATTAACCCTTAGAATGCGGGAACGGTAAATAGTCGGTAAATAGTCGTCTGATGTTGTTTTATATTTTATGTTCTTTCTCAATAAAAATATGGTTTGACAGCACTTTCAAATCATGTTTTTGATGAGAAAAAGAGAAAATAAACAGCAGACGATTGGTGAAACAAAGTGACTGATTTTATGTCAAATTTCTTATGAAATCAGTCAATAAGTATAATAATGATCAAATTAAATCAACACAAATGTTAGATTCAATTTATTGCATAAACACAGCATCATTCACTGTAGCTGTACAGATTACCTAACATGTGTTTGATAGTAGTCTCACTTGCATACTTAGTACATTAGCGTAGTACAATATAAACTAAACTGTGCTATTAGATTGGAAAGTCAATTTTATGCAATAAATATTGCTTTTGTAACTATTTTGTTGTTATAATAACACTTCCGCCTATACCATACATCTGGTGACAGTTTTCTATGAATGCACTACTCAGGACAGGATACCTTCAGCTTCAGGACAGCTCATGCTGACAACTCCGGCGATTGGCACTCAAAACATCAGGCTAACTCACGTTGTCATGCTAAGTGGGCGTACCAGCCATTCTCCAACATATGTGCCTAGTAAGGGGTAGAATGTGTGCCAACTGCCATTTAAAAAGAGCATTAGACAAGAATGCCTTACCCAGTCACCTTTCTTGTGTGTTCCTCATGGGTGGGAATGGAATGGTGCTTAACCCTTAGACGGCCGGAACCAAAAACTGTCGTCTGCTGTTGTAACTTATTTTGTATTTTCTCTAAATAAATGGAAAATAAAAAGTAAACAGCAGACAACAAATTTTAATTCAGCACTGTAAGGGTTAATGGGCCATCGATACAGAAGAGTATCAGTTTTGGGAGAATGGCATAAAATGGGCCACGGGTGGAAATTGTGCAGTTTTATAGCAATTTTTCTGTTGTTCGAGAGTGCACGGAATACTGAATGAAGTTTCTTGTTCATCAGCAACTCTTGCTTTAACCCTTTCAATACCACAGGCCTCAAGTACAATGGTATTGGCAAATAGGGTAGATCCAGATCATCAGGATCTGCACTTTTTGCAAGTAATTTTCATATTTTTGAGAGCAAAAACAACCACTTTTTCATAAATGGACTGAAAATCATCATGTGACTATTTAATTGGTTGCAAAATTAACATATCAAAATCTATTCCAGTTACTTAGGGGAGAAAGGGTCAAGCACATTAGACAAGAATGCCATACCCTGGGTCACCTTTCTTGTGTGTTCCTCATGAGTGGGAGCACAGGTTGAAGTATACATTAACCCTATCACCCCTAAGTAACTGGAATGGATTTTGATGTGTTAATTTTCCGACCAATTCAATCATCATAAATAATTTTCATACTGTCCATTTATGATAAGGGGATGTTTTTGTTCTCAAAAATATGAAAATTACTTGCAGAAAGTGTAGATCCTGATGAGACGGCTTGTTACGTGAATAGTGGATCTACACTATTTGCCAATACCACTATACAGGGCAGTGGTGTTGAAAGGGTTAACTATACCTAAAAGTGAAAACAATAAGTTCAAGAATGTTTTTTTATAACAAGAGGAAGTAAATGTGGCCCTGTATCACTCACCTTGTTATTATGTATATGCAAATAAATCTATTATAGTCATTCATTATACACAAGAAGTTTTGTCGAAACAAGTCTGGTGATTATAATGGGAAGACATTGTTTAAACATTTTGTCCAACTTTATACGGTCATCTTGGATTATGTAACGATCTCTTGAAAAATGTTTCACCAAAAGAAAATAACTATGAAGTTTGGCCAGCATTGGCCAAGGGTTTGTAAGAAAAGGCTGTTTGAAAGCTCTAATAAAAAGATACTAGTTTGACCTTTCGGCGGCCATCTTGAATGACGTAATTATCCAATTTTTAAAAACTGCTTCAGAATGAACCTCTCCTCAATACCTTCAATTTGATATACAACATGACTATATTCGGTAAAATGTTAAATTTGACCCCTATCCCATTTTTGACCCATTGGGGCCACCATTTTAACAAAGCTGAAACAGCATTGACAATAGATCATTCCTGCCACGGATGGACGGACGGGACGGACGGACAAGGGTAACACTAAATGTTCCCTCCACTATCGTTCAGTGCAGATTCTGATCAGACTGTGAATGCACAAGTTGATCTGGATCTACACGGGTCGCAAAACCAATAAGCCCCATTTCTCAAGTATCAGCAATAATTAGTGGTGTAAATTCAGCCAATATAAGGACACAAAGTAAGCAGGGTATAAGGCCCATCAGCAGGGGTCTGCCTTACACAGTTAACGAGGGGCACCTGTGATAATAAACTAATGAGGCTACCTGCTGCATGATGATGAACAGAAGATGTTAATAAGTCTACAGCCAAATCTGGACTAATCCATACCTTTATACTGGAATAAGCTGAAGCAACATTGATCAAATGGTAAAACGTGTCTCGGATATGATAATACAAAAAAGGAATATATGAGACACGCCATGTGATTTTGTACCTAAGAACATGTGCGATATTTCATGAAAAATAATTACAATATGTTCAATAGTTGTCATAAATGACGTCGAAACTGACGATAATTCCATAACAAATGTTCCGCATTTGTTACGCAATTTTCGTCATCTTTCTACGTCTTTACAGAAAATATCAGTTTCTGTAAACATATTTCATGAAAAATCGCACATGTTCAAAGGTACAAAATCACATGCCGTGTCTCATATATGGGTTAGTGTATGCCATTCTCTGGCTTACAGCACACAGTTTTAGAGTAATGCGATTGTTAAGATTTACAAAATCTGTTGTAAATTATATGGAAAGTTCCCACACATTTCAGAGCTAATGCAGCATTTAGTCAACTTCACATCCTTCATAAAATTATCTGATTTTTTTCTGAATCGATATGAGCCAACTATGGAGATACGGTACGTTCAAGCAGAATGTTATCACATTGTCAGATATGATATTCAAAAATGAAAAGTGTCCTAGAGAGATACGACCAGAAATCACAGTTCACAGACATTCAATGGCTATGCATGTTCCGGCACATCAATACAGAACTATGAAGTTCTCTGGGTACAAAAATAGGCCAATGTAATTATATCATTTTGAGGGATGAATAACTAAGTGAATGTGAGTGATGATTATTTCTTGTTTGATTGGTTGGTTACTCCTAGACAACATACAGCCATGATCATAGGATGTAGAGAAGTCACAGCCCTGGTCACACATCCGTCCACCAACCCATTCTGGAGACGATTCAAATCGTGGTCACAACATATACCCTTTTTAAGTCATAAGCAAATTAGAAAGTAAATATTTAAAAATTTACGTACACCAGAAGGGTATTCAGAATTTAACCCATTAAAGACGGGATACAATTATAGTACATGTAGTATGAAACTTTTAGGAGAACAAAATCCCCATTTTCTTTATTTCATCTCGTAAGTATATGTTATTACCACTCTTTTGAACCGTCTTGATGAGACGAGATGGTTCAAATGAGTGGTAACAACATATACCTTCAATAAATAAAATAATGAGATTATTTATTACAAAAATTATTGTATCCTTAGACTGAAATGGGTTAATTGGTTAACCCTTTCACCACTAAATAACTGGAATGGATTTGTATACGTTAATTTCCGGACTAATCCAATTGTCACAAAATTATTTTCAGACTAGTACAGTTTTGAAAAGGCGGGTGTTTTTGTTCTAAAGAAAATTACTTGCAAAAAGTGCAGATCCTGATGATATGGCTCGTGACGAGCCGGCTCATCTGGATCTACCCTATTTGCCAATACCATTATACAGGCCTGTGGTGTTGAAAGGGTTACAACTGTATCAACTGCTCTACAGTTACACTAAACCGCACTCTCAGCACACTATTTTGCGTGCACTTGAAACTATTTTGTTCCAAAATATTAAAGAAAATAGGAATTTATTTACCTACTATGATTCTATAAACACTGTGAGCATTCCTGATGCTTGAAGCTGAAACTTTATCAGCCAGCAATCTTCACTGTTGCTTACGTACCTAAATATGATATGTCTTGGTGTGTTTATCTAAATTTAAATCTCAACTGTTTTTGCCTGATTAACTGCATGGAAGAGTGAAATCTTGGCAAGGAGCTCCGACATGGGAGATACTATAAGATAAGTGGAACAGGAACAAACATGGCTGGTCCATGGACACTGTGGAACTCTGTATATTGTGACTGTATGTTGGATATTAGCACTGTTGGATGCATGATGAGTGTCTGATTGACTGAATTAATTGGCAATGAACAGTGAAAAACCAGATCAGACTGCGTAGATGCACAGGCTGATCTGGGTCTACACTGGTCGCAATGGTAATATGCTCCATTTCTCCAAGTCGCAGCCACATTTATGAATGTTTTAACCCTTAAAACCAGGGAAATAATTTGGTTGTGTGCAGTTTTATGTCTCAACAAAATAGGTTTTGCACGTCATGAGTTTTATATTTTTAATACCGACAAACAGGATTCTTGGCAGTAGATTAGGCTCGTTTTGCAAGAATACAATTCAGCATGGGAACTGGAATACTTGCAAAAAATCTACAGTACCCACAAGGGGCCTGCCCATATATTCTTTTTTGTACACGAATACAGCTTCAAATGTGGGGAAACATTTGACATCTTCTGTTTTTTTATTGCTTTCATGTTGTTGAACATGCCTTCTGCCAAAGCATGTTTATAAGGTGAAATAAAAGCATATTTATGAACAATAGTAAATGCAAGATCATTATTGCATTAATAGTTTGTATTGGACAAACACTGATAGAAATAAGGGAATCATTATTACGAAGCTAATCCCCTCGATGGCAGCCTTGATAATAATTTGTTTTAATACATTTGCTTTACAAACAAGGTGAACATAAGTCCAAAGTGACCTCGACCTTGGGCAGTCGGACGTGGGTCGTATGCAAAACAAAGCACTATCCATAGACATGCATAGTGACCCAATATTATCACAAGGTGAACGTAAGTCATCAGTGACCTTGACCTTGGGTGGTTCAACATGGGTTGTATGCAAAACAACACCATCTGTAGACACATGCTGTGGCCAAATATTATCAAAATTGGTGAAGAGGTTTACAAGTTATTGAAAAATGAATGGTGCTACTAAGGTACACACGCACGTACGTACATACATGTACTATCCCTTCTTGTCTATCGCCGAGGGAATAATAAAATGTGTATAAAAAAAAATGAATAGAAAGAAAATTCATTCTAAATGCACAGACAGCATAAATCAGTCCTGTGCTGTAATGATGAACAAATCCATTACAGGAACAGACTAGCATTATGTTGCCAGCTATACTTGAACATTATGCATGTAATGACTTTTCTGATGACTTTCCTGATGACTTTTCTATAAAGATACAATCACTGCCTAACCAGCCGAGAGCCTATCTGATCAACACTTATCTGCTGGAGTTCTGCTGCAGAGGAATGCTGTCTGCTGGTGGCTGAATATTTCTGCAAGATAATAATGTAGCAGCCATGCATAACTTGATTTTTCTGCTGCTGCACATGGAAAAAAACAAAATTGTGCATTACATCAGAGCTCCAGTTAAGGTGCGTAATTTTATCAACTTTTGGGGGAATTTTATTATTTCTTCACCAAAAATGGCAAGTTGGGAGTGCTTTTCATTTTTGGTGTGAAGAACTAAGAAAAATACCTTAAATATTTGGTCAAATTACGCATCTTAACTGGAGCTGCGCATTACATGAATGCAAGTCATGAGGGCCAGATCAAAACGTGGATTTGAGCTACCGTCTGTACCAAGATGATATGGCCACGGCCTGCATGTCGCACCCGCTGAGGCTTTGATAGTTTTCCGAAAAACTTTAACCAAAAACTTTAACCCGGATGAACATACGGGCGTGACAAACATCCGCTGATGTGTTTTATTTTTCAATAATACAAATCTCCCATTTTTCCTTATTTTATGTCAAAATAATGAGTTTTTTGAAAGAAAATATTTTCCAATGAGAACAGAAGCAAGTAGTTATAGCATATATAGTGGCTAATACAAAACCGATCTCCTGGTTCACTTCCCCAGCTGACAGCTGATTGACATAAAATTTCCATCACCTTAATTTAACCCAATACATTGTGCTGATGATACACCATTTTACAAATGGAAAATCCTAAATAGTGTCTTTATTTCTCTTCAGAAGAAGTATATGTTGTGACCACCATTTTAATCGTCTCGTCGAGATGGTTCAAATGAGTGGTTACAACATATACTTTAATTCAGAAATAAAGAAATGACAATACTTCCAAACTTACATACTCTGAAAAGCGTGTTCCGAATGGGTTAATCTCACTCGCATGACATGGCAAATACAAATTACTTTGGCATCAACGATCACACGCGTGCACCTGTGAAATTCGCCAACAACAGCTCAAATAGATGTTCAACGTTTTTGCCAACATGCGAAGGTATTATTTTTGTAGGTATGCTGTCTGAGTGGAAGCCAGAAACAAGGGAAATGTTTACTTACAGGCGACTACACCTGGAAACACCTGTGGAAACTACAATTCTTATATTTCAAGTGGTTTTAAAGTGATTTCAGTAATGCTATTCTATTCAGTTTTGGTTTCATGAATCAACACACTGTATTTCACTGCAACTTTCATATCAGAAAGCAGTCAAATGCAGTATATATCTTTTGACTACTTATGTGTGGCTGTGACTAGAGAAATCGGGCTTATGGGATATGTAACCACTGTAGTGTAGCTCCTGATCAAATAACACTCCTGTAGCCTGACAACAATCTATTTTGCTTGTTTTGTTAGAAATGATGATGGGTGTTGCATTGATGGAATGGCGAACAGTGTCGATCCTGATCAAACTGTGCAGATGCAGAGTCTGATCTGGATCTACACTGGTTGCAAAACCCGTAAGCCCCATTTCTGCAGTCACAACCACATTTGAACAATCACTGCAAGACCATTGTTGTGGAGAATCTTGGAAAGGAGATTTTTTCTACTCTACCTTCTCAAATTGCTGTTGTCAGCAAAACAACAAGAGATCCAATTATGTAATAAATCTGTATGTCGGTTCCGAGATGAATAAAGCTTTAAACAAGAACTGTCGGACAACAGCATAGCTCGATTATCGGCAACCTATTAGTAAAGTACAAAAATTTCCAGTAAAAGTATGTCAATGTCACTTGAAGGTCAAGAGCTTTGCAGTGGGTTGTGATACATACCACTGGGCCATGAATACATGCAAGTATGGTGGCTGTAGACCAACTGGTATTGAAGACACAAATGTGTCCAAACACTTTAACCGAGACAAATTGTCAAAAGTAGGTGAAGGTACTTGATGGTCAGTAGGTTTGCTTGTGATATATACTACTTGGTTAATATTATGAACGTTTCTAAATACAGAACTCCAGATAAGGTGCGTATTGGCGTATTTTACCCACTTATTTTAGCAGAATACGCATTGATTATCAACAGTGGGAGTACAAAATACTCACAGCAATGTGAAAACACGCATTGACTTTCTAGTTCAGTAGTGGAAATAGTGTAATAAAGTTGAAAATTTACTTTGTTGAGCTGCAAAGGTTTGCAGCTCAACTAAGTAAATGTTCAATTTAATCATGAATAAAATCAAAAATCCATTTGTAAAAATAAGATACACATTTAATTTTAAATCAGGGGGTACAATACTCTTTAGACACAAATCTTATCTGGAGCCCTGTAAATATATTACTGCTTTGTCTCACTTCTCATCACAAGTCTGTTGTGATCACTCGGAGACAGTTCAAATTGTGTTCACAACATATACTTCTGATGAGAAATAAAGAAAATATTCAGTATTTTCCGTCACTAAAATGGTATATCCCGAGTATTGAAACTATATGTATTGTTTGTATCTCTTATTCAATGTATGCCACTTTTTTAAGCAGCTCAAAGTGATGGTTCGAATAAGTGGTCAAAAACCCGACACTTGCAATGAGTAAGGAGAAAAGATATTTACAATATTCTATAAAAATTGATGAATTACAATTGAATTGTAAACTGGCTTATAGTCTGTTTCACGAAAGCTGCCCAAATTTTACGGCTATATAGACAATTCAAAAACAATATTATTTTCGATAATATTAAATTAAAGGAAAATTTAAGAATGAGCCTTCTTTTTATTTCGTGAAATTTGGTCAAATACTGATTTTATTACGAAAAATTGATTTGTCTATGGGAATTTAACATGGGGGAAAAAGTGGTAAGGAAGTGTGGGATCCTTAATTTTTCCTTTAATTTAATATTATCAAAAGAAATCTTGTTTTTGAATTGTTTATATAGCCGTAAAATTTGGGCAGCTTTCGTGAAACAGACAGTAGGTATGCCACACTATGGAGCCATAAGTGTACATATTCTGATGGAAGTTGTTAGATGTATTCTCAAATTGCGTATACAGCCTTTGTTATGATCACATGCCAGGCAAACCTTCCACTCATTGATTCAACCAACAATGGCAGTAAAATTGGATAAAAGAAAAAACAAACACATGAAGCCAAATCATCTGTCCCCTGCAACTATAATTATACAAATAGCCTTTATTCCCAGCCATTAAAAACACAATTATATGTGTATTCATTCATTAATGAAGCAGGTGAGTATTTAAGTCCATGTAACAGCCATTGAGCCCAGTATAGACCCTGACCATCGTACCATCGTGTAATCTACAGTCTAATAACTGTACACTGTTCGGTCTGTTCTCGATAATCCTATAACAAACAGCAACCAGTGCAGATCCTGATCAGACTGTGCGGATGCACAGGCTGATCTGGATCTACACTGGTTGCAAAACATATTAGACCACCATCTACTTGCCCAATCATTTGTCAACTAACCCGACTGGACATATTAAACAATAAGGCCGGTATTGTGGGAACATGGCACATTTAATTTCTGTCTCTTGAGAGCACACCTTGTTTCACCTGCCAATAAATCAGGCGGCAGCTGTGGTCGTGTCACATTGTATCTGATCTCCGACATCAACCCCATACTCCAGGTAAGCAGCATATTGTTGCTTTCAATTTCAATCTCCTAAAATATATCTAAATGTTCTCAGAATCATCTCAATTAAGGGGACTAAACTGAAATATGTCATAAAAGCATCATAGACTCCAGGCAAACAGTGTTGCTTTCAATTTCAATCTTCACAAAAACATCCAAGTTAGGAGTTTCTTAGATCTTAACCATTACTATGCTGAATTAAATTTTGTCATCTGTCTGAAATGTTTTATTTTCAGTTATTTCAACAAAAAAAACATTTTGACAGTACATGTGCTGTCAAAACCCGTTT
Organism: Conchocele bisecta; assembly: GCA_029237695.1. Classification (NCBI taxonomy): domain Eukaryota; kingdom Metazoa; phylum Mollusca; class Bivalvia; order Lucinida; family Thyasiridae; genus Conchocele; species Conchocele bisecta. The sequence continues at coordinate 133,914,310 of CM055266.1, forward strand.
GTTTTATTAAGGCAAAAAATGAAAAACAGCAGACGACAATTTTCGTCTTCAGCGTAGTGAGGATTTAACTGAAAGAGGATTTAACTGAAATGTATCTTAAAGCACATTGAATGTTGTTGTCACTACACAGCAAAGAAAGGAGCAAATAAATGCCCTCTTATTCCATTGACCATTTGTTGTATATATATTTAATGGTGCTTAACAGCCTGTCAACAGATGCGGTTATTTTAGGCCAGGTTAACAGGGTTAAATCCCATAGTTTACCGGTTGTGATTGGAGGATAAATGCTAAACTCGGAACTGAATATTTACAGAAAAAAATATATATTCAGCCTTGAAATTAGAATAATCCTTCAATTATACAGTGGAATCTCGCCAAACCGGACACCCTGGGATGTAACCCAGGGTGTCCGCTTCAGAGATGTTCCACTGTAAATCAGGCATATGACCACTCCAAGACATGTTTTCTTGCTCTGCGATCAGGAACAGACATTACCATCAGTGGTAAATGACTGAAACCCACCAGAATTAAGCACGCATGGGATGTCTGTGTCCAGTTTAGAGGTAATCCACGGTAACAACTAGAGCTTGTGTACAGAGACAACTGCAGTGAAACAACTATCACAAATGATTTAACTCTTTGCATGCTGGGAAACTTGTGGGCTATAAATAGTTCAAAAATAGCGGATAAAAACCATCATATTTTTATTTCTCCTTGTAAATATAATGAATATGTCTTGGAATTTCATTAGAATTGAGTCCTGAGGACTCGATTCTAATGAAATTTCAAGACATATTTACAGAGAGAAATAACAAATATACTCCTAATTAATTTGTTTGGCGGATATTTTCACCGCTAGCATGCAAAGAGTTATATATTCAATCAGAACATGCAATCTCTATTGGAGACATAAACGTCGATTTCTGCAAGCTGTGACAGACACAACTGCAACACATTAGAATAATCAAATTTAAATATGTTTACAATGGCGACATGAAAGGATGGATGAAGGACGCCTGAAGCCACAGACACCTCTAATGGAGACAGGATATTAGCATGTCTAATGTGATTCTGTGGATAGACATCATAACCTCGCTGCAATATTCTCAAATGTACATACAGTGGAACCTCTTGAAATGGAGGCAGGATATCAGCATGTCTCATGTGATTCTGTCGATGGATATCATAACTGCAATATTCTCAAATGTACTTATCTCTCGAAAAGTATGGCATTTTAGTTTATAAATGTTTCATGATTGCAAAACACTAGAATGTGTCATCAAGTGCTCACATATCTGATTTACAGTGAAACATATTCAAACCAGACACCATGGGGACCTCTGATTCCCGTTTGGTGAGGTTCTGCTGTATTACTATTGCTTGCGGTGGCCGGATTAGCTCAGTAGGTAGAGCGTCGGACTGCGGACCGGGATACCCCCGGTTCAAATCGCACCTCGACCGCTATGAATGGTCGATTTGGCGTGTCCTTGGGCAAGATAACTTTGTGTTAGCCTAGTCCTATCGGATGGGGACTTAAACAGTACGACTCCTGGCTCCACCAAGACCTGGGGCCCGTTTCACTAAACTTTGTACGATAATAACAAGAGCTGTAGGAGAACAGCATAGCTCGACTACGTGGGTTGTCGATGTACACATAGCTCGACAAACAAGGTGGCCGCGGCCTGCATAAAAACCTTAACCAAGGTTGACTAAAAACCGGGTATGGAAGGTGTTCGAGCCAATTCCCACCCTTAAATATGAGCCGAATGAATGAATTGACTGAAAACCTTAACCAATGGAAATTAAGTATGTAATTCAAGGTTAAATGTAGGTCAATGTCAGATATAGGTCAGGGGTTATTGATGTACATCACTAGGAGATGAAGTTTTCCAAGTATGGTTGCTGTAGGCCCAGGAGTATTCCATATACAAGCTTGACTAAAAACATTAACCAAGGGGAAATAACTAAGTAAGCTAAGGGTAAAAGTAGGTCAATATCAAATATAGGTCAGGGATTATTGATGTACATCACTAGGAGATGAAGTTGTCCAAGTATGGTTGCTGTAGGCCCATGAGTATTCCATATACAAGCTTGAATATAAACCTTAACAAAGTTCGAGTACAAACCTTAACCAAGGGGAAATAACTAAGTAATTCAAGGTTAAATGTAGGTGAAGGTAAAATATAGGTCAGGGGTTATTGATGTACATCCCTATGAGAACAAGAAATGCGTCTGTCGAACGCGGATGCCACCTGCAGCATATTTGAGAAACTGTGACAAAGTGGTTAACCGAAAAGTGTGACGGCCGGACAGACAGACGGATGGACAGACAGATGGACAGACAGACGTTCTTACAAATGGATACTTATGTGGCTTATCACATGTTAAATATTAGCCACATAAAACGATTTTTAGCCACATAAAACATTTTTTTTTTAGGTGGCTAATTGTAACCAACCCTATCCTTTACTAAGTCCATAACCCTGTGGGGCTAGCCACATAAGTACCCTAATGTGTGCACGGATGGACGGACAGATGGACGCTCCAAACACTATATGCCACCCGTTTCTTCGAAACCCGGTGGCATAAAAAGTTATCTAAGTATGGTGTCTGTATGCACAATAGTATTCCATCTACAAGCTTGACTAAAAACCTTAACCAAGGTTGACTAACTAGATGCCGCGGCCTGCATGTCGCGCCTTGTGGCGAGGCATGGACACTAAAAAAAAAGATATAGTATAACAAAAAACTTTAACCAAAAAACTTAACCAAATACTTTAACCAAAAAACTTAACCAAAAACTTCAAAGTAATTTGACCTTGACATTGGGCACAGGGCCGCACGGAAGGGGGGTAGAATGAAAATATAGATGATGATAAACACCCATGTGAAGTTTCAAGGTAATGGGCAAAGCAGTTGCAGAGATATAGTATAACGAAAAACTAACGAAAAACTTTAACCAAAAAACTTAACCTTAACCAAAAAACTTAATCCAAAAAACTTAACCAAAAACTTTAACCAAAAACTTTAACCAAAAACTTTAACCAAAAACTTTAACCCAAAAAACTTAACCAAAAACTTCAAAGTAATTTGACCTTGACATTGGGCACAGGGGTCGCACGGAAGGGGGTAGAATGAAAATATAGATGATGATAAACACCCATGTAAGTTTCAAGGTAATGGGCAAAGCAGTTGCAGAGATATAGTATAACGAAAAACTTTAACCAAAAAACTTAACCAAAAACCTTAACCAAAAACAAACCAACCCTTTAAAAAACCAAAAACTTAACCAAAAAACTTAACCAAAAACTTTAACCAAAGAACTTAACCAAAAAACTTAACCAAAAAACTTAACCAAAAACTTTAACCAAAGAACTTAACCAAAAACTTTAACCAAAAAACTTAACCTTACAGCTTAACCAAAAACTTTAACCGGACACACGTACGTACGTACGTACGTACAACGGCCGACTATATCGCGCTTTCCGCAAGCGGGCGCGACAAAAACCTTAACCAATGGGAATTAAGTAGGTAATTCAAGAGGAAATGTAGGTCAAGGTCAAATATAGATCAGGTGTTATTGATGTACATCCCTATGAGAAAAGGTTGTCCGAGTATGGTGTCTGTATGCACAATAGTATTCCATGTACAAGCTCGACTAAAAACCTTAATCAAGGTTGAGTAAAAACCTTAACCAAGGGGAATTAACTAAGTAATTCAAGGTTAAATGTAGGTCAAGGTCAAATATAGATCAGGGGTTATTGATGTACATCCCTATGAGAAAATGTTGTCCAAGTATGGTGTCTGTATGCACAATAGTATTCCATGTACAAGCTTGACTAAAAACCTTAACCAAGGTTGACTAAAAGTAATTCAAGGTTAAATGTAGGTCAAGGTCACTAGGAGATGAAGTTGTCTAAGTATGGTGGGTGTACGGCCAGGAGTATTCCATATACAAGCTTGACTAAAAACCTTAACCAAGGCGTGACGTGACGGTGACGCCGACGCCGGGGTGACTACATAAGCTCTAACTATACTTCGAACAGATAGTCGAGCTAAAAATGTTCATACAAAGATTTCTATAAATTCACTTTACACATTAATGTGATTCATTAACCCTTAGAATGCGGAACCGAAAATAGTCGTCTGCTGATAATTCATATTTTGTCTTTTCTCAGTAAAAACATGGTTTGGCAGCATTTTAGAATCATTTCCATTGGAGTGCTGCCAAACCAAGCTTTTGAGGAGAAAAATGGAAAAATAAAAAATATTCAGCAGACGACAAAAATTAATTCAGCATTATAAGGGTTGATGGCACCATTTCCGACCTACATGAGCCATCTCATCAGGATCTGCACTTTTGCAAGTAATTTCATATGTTTGAGAACAAAAACACAACCTTTTAATAAATTGACTAGACTGAAAATCATTATGTGCCGGTTGGATTGGTTGCAAAATTAACATATCAATTTCCATTCGGGTTTCTTAGGGGTGAAATGGATAATCGTGTCATGCAACGACTGCCTCTTACTTGTGCTATATGACTGAGATGCTCACCGACTTTACCTAACAGTTGCTGAACACAATACAGGAAAACAATAATATTCTACAGAAAGTAGTTATTTTAGTTCAGCAATCATTCTTGTTGGCATGGCTACACTGTTATAGAGAGGCGTAGATACAAGAACAATTTCCTGCGGCGGCCATATGTAATTGGTACCCTGCTTGTTTGATACCGGGCCATAAACCATGCATACAATAGGCATACCGCTGAAACACAATAGCCAAGTCTCCATTAATGACAATTTATCTAATACCTTATCCTTATAAGGAAATATCATTATAGTATATTAGTATTTATGAGAAAATGACACATGTATATCAGAAGAGATTAACCCTTAGAATGCGGGAAACGAAAATTGTCGTCTGCTGTTGTTTTATATTTTGTTGTTTTATTCAATAAAAGCATGGTTGGACATCACTTTGGAATCATTTCCATTGGAAACGATTTTCAAGTGCTGTCAAACCATTACTGCTTAGGAAAATGGAAAAGTAAAACGTCATACAACAAAATTTAATTCAGCATTGTACGGGTTAACCCTTGAAATAGTACGACCTTTATCATGTTTGCAAACAGTGTATATCAGATGATCTCATCAGAATCTGCACCATTTGAGAATATTTAATATTTTAAAATCAATAACCCTTTCTGATAAATGTAATAGCCCGAGAAATAACATGGAATTGCCCAAAGTATTAAGAAAGCAAGAGGATGGCTACCATGATATGCAGTGAAAGAGGAGAAATATAGGAGTCTAACCATGGACTAATATATATGCACACATGTATGTATTAATTGTAAAGCATTCCTAACAAACAACATGTATGCTACTTTCTAAGGTGCCAGAAACTAAAACACTATTTGTGCATTGACTGATCCTGTCATATTTGCCATTTCAAATGAGCTACACGTTTTAATGCTAATTTCTACATTCTTAACCCTTAGACCACTACTCACAACAATTGTCGTCTGCTGTTGCTTTTATATCTTGCCTTATTTCTCAATAAAAACATGGTTTGACAGCACTTCAGAATCATTTCCAATGGAAATGATTCTGAAGTGCTGTCAAAGCATGTCATAAATTATTCTAAAGTGCTGTCAAAGCATGTTTTTGATGATAAAAGTGGAAAATAGAAAATAAACAGCAGACAACGAAAAAGGTCTAAGGGTTAATTTATACATGTATATAAAAAGATGACATTTCTAAAATGCTAGAACTCTTGCGCTCTGCACTTATGACATGTATCGCCACTCATAGCACATGTCAGAAGAATTTCAATAACAGCGGTAAAATGCAATGGGAATACACATTTTACATCCTGTTTAGTTATCTACTGATTCTGCCAATGTGTCTGCCACACCCTGCCTCTTGCAGTTTTGAATTGCCACAGGGTCGAATCATAAAATTCACACAAGAATTTGAAAAGCAAGTAGAATGTTTTGCACCCGTTCTGAGTCATACATTTTGCGCCACTCTACATAATATATGTGAAATTTTTAACAGTCAAGAATGTCACATTATATCAGACAAAATGAGCAGCAATGTAAAGGTGGCATGTTCAACAGGACATGAAAGTTGGACTTCATTGCAAAATGGAACTAGAAAATCTAAAGGAGACTGAATCGCTAAGGCAAACTGGAATCAAAGTACTTAATTAACCCTTACACCGCTTACAACCCTTACACATCTTTATTTTTTTGTCGTCTGCTGTTTATTTTATATTTTCCATTTTTATCATCAAAAACATGTTTTGACAGCAATTTAGAATAATTTACAACATGCTTTGAGAGCACTTCAGAATTATTTCCATTGGAAATGATTCTGAATTGCTGTCAAACCATGTTTTTTATTGAGAAATAAGGCAAGATATAAAAGCAACGTACAGCAGACGACAATTTTTGTGCATAGCGGTCTAAAGGCTAAGCCTTTCAACACTAGCGACCTCTTTCCTAATATTTGCAAACAGTGTTGATCATGATGAGCGTACCGTCTCGTCAAGATCTGCACCATTTGTGGATATTTTTATATTTTTTACAAAATGACCCCCATTTCTGCATAATGGAAAGTCTCAAAGTTAACATGAAATAGTCCATGTTGGTTACTTAGGGATGAAAGGGTTACTATCACATACAAGTTAATGAAGAGCTGAGGCAAACAAGCATGTAACTGTTTTAAGACGATATAAAACACAAAGTGAGAAGTTGTCAATGAGTTCTTAAATGCCTAAACTACAGAGGATCCGACGCCCTGGGACCGACCCCAAGGTGGGTGTCCTGTTTGGATAGGACCACTGCATTTCCAAATGTCTGCAATAGAACACTGTACTACATAGAGGTGAAAAATCTTACAACTGGCGGTACGTACAGTCTTCGCAAACCGACTGGAAACGTTCAACGACTGCACATATACCAGGGTGTCCTGTTTGGATAGTTCCACTGTATGTCCAATTGTCTGCACTGGAACAAATACTATACAACATAGGAGAAAATCAACAACTGCAGAACAGGGAACTTCTAACCCTTACAATGCTGAATTAATTTGTGTCGTCTGCTGAATATTTTTTATTATTCCATTTTTCTCATCAAAAACTTGGTTTGGCAGCACTTTAGAATCATTTCCAATGGAAATGATTTTAAAATGCTGCCAAACCATGTTTTTACTGGGAGAAAAAGACAAAATATTAATTATCAGCAGAGGACTATTTTCAGTTCCCGCATTCTAAGGGTTAAATTAACTCCCGGCCATGATTGAAGGGTGGAAGGCTGAAATCTAATTATGTTGGACAACACATCATGCAATAAAACCTTGATTAGAATTAATTACCACGGCAACGGCAGTCATCAAGTCAAACAAGGGTGAGAGCAGTGATATGATGGAAATAAAAGTGGCTGGCTGATAAGTACAACTAAGATGTAGGTGATGACAAGTACAAGTATATAAGACTAAGGCCTATACTGTTCAATGTTCAAAGTGAATTAACCCTTTCACACCTAAGTACTTAATTTTGAAACAAATCCAACCATCACACAATGATTTTCAGACTAGTCCATTAATTAAAAGGGGTGTTTTTGTTCTCAAAAATATGAAATTTACTTGCAAAAAGTGCAGATCCTGATGAGACGGCTCGTTACGAGCCGGCTCATCTGGATCTACACTGTTTGCCAATACCACTATACAGGTCTGTGGTGTTGTTGAAACGGTTAACTTGGCTAGCGATAAAGCACGTTTGAAAGTGAACGATGAAATAAAGGAAACCAAAAATGAATTACAATTCACAGAAAATGTTTTCTCGAAACCAGGCAGTTGTATTAGCTGAGCCAGTGCACAGCTGAGCTTACCTCGATTGCTCCAACTTTATGAAACCAAGCACGTGAACCGAGTACATGCTCAGAAAGTGTTTCAATCTGTGACCCTGAAGTCCACATGCACACAGACAGCTGTTGGTAGTTAGGGGAGAAAATGAGGCATAACAATGCAATAGACAGCAGATATATCTGAACTTGAATAATGCTTTGATCTGGATGTGATTGAACAACACAAATGTCAAGACTCAATGGACCACATAATAACGTGGGGGGAAACTGATGGTAAATCATAGATTGGTGAAAATAGCAATACTGGAACTAGCAAACAAAAGTGTACTGGGAGCCAAAGAATGTTGAACAGAAAATATAAATATATCCACAATTTCCTCATTACCATCTTGTGCAGGAAAGCAATTTCAGTTTCAAGTGTGGGCACTAATGTCAATTTTCCTAAGTCCTTGACCTTGACGTAGGCATAGGCAGGGGTCACATATTTGTCACAGAATGATGGAGGATCACATGTGTGAAAAATATCAAGAAGTTCTGTGAAAGCAAACAGAAGTTGCAAGAAATTTTACCCGATATGTTAAATTGTGTCTCAACAAGATGGTTTCAATGAGTGGTAACAACATATACGGTACTTTTATGGAAAAATAAACAAAATATTTTTTTAAATGAAAAGTATTGTATCCAAAGACTAGAATTCTATAGTTGAAAAAATCTCAATGTATCATGATGGGTTACATATTCTACAATAGAGATTGTATGGAGACAATTTCTATTAATACAAGAGTACGGATTACTCGGAGACTAAAATATTACTATTGATACTAACTAGATCAGTTAGAATTTGGCAAACTTGTAACTTCTATGATTCTATATGATTCACAAATGTCCTGCTCTTACAGACACCTGGGCCTGTGTGTTAATAGAACTTTCTGAGTACCTTCTCTAAAGTCATGCAATCAATTTCACTAATATTGAGCACAAGAATAGAAAAGGTCAGAAGCTTTCATAAGCCCGGGCCCAAATACGCTACAGATGAATGTCTCAGAGTTGCAACCACGGAAGCCCCCCTCCCCCTCCGCCCCTGCTGAGACTAGTCCAACAAGCCCTACTGGTACAGGATATTGAAATTCCCCCCATTTCGCAATGAGGGATCGTAGCTAGTTATCTACTGTTGAATTTATTTATAGAAATCCGGTCCAAATTGTGTAGTTTAGGACCTTATTGCTTGTAAAAAGGGCGAATATAGCAGGAGTTGTTATTAAAACGAACCAGTATAGTGATTTCCACTAGTGTCGAGACAGATCATCCTACATATCTGCGCAATCTGATCCGGGACTACATTATTTTCCAGATTTATATTTTCACACTTATTAATGTTATTGCAATCATTGTAGACACAGATCAGACTGCACAGATGTGCAGTCTGATCTGGGTCTACTCTGTTTGCAAAACTCAATTATTATTCACTAAACCATCTTCGCCATATCTCCACTTACTATTTCGACTGTATTCCCTCATCTACATAACATTCTTCAATAAATCCAACCTAACCATGTATGAACAATACCGGTACGTTATATTCTATAATTATTGATAATACTCGTATTTGATTTGTAAACAAGGATTGGAATCTATAAATACATATTGTTAAACTGCTTGCAACTCATGTATTGTTTGTATACGACTATGTATGGAAATAAAAAAATAAAATTAATTTTTTTTTTTTTTTTTTTTTTTTTAAAGTAAATTTGTGTGCTATTCAGTAAGAAACAAACGCTGAAATACCTCATACAACCAGATCTATAATATAAATAGATTTGCAAAGGGAAATAACTAGCTAAAAATATGATCCCTCATTAGACAGTTGGACCGGTCTAATGGAGGAATGAAGGGAAATTCAATGGCCAGTGCTCCATTCCAAGGCAGTAAAATTACACGGTCCTGAACTGCACACCAACTCCGCAATAAAATGTACTTCGGGGAGCAGTTTGATGAAATATTCAGTTTCTGCTTCCTTGAGAATGTCATTAAATTTTAATCACAGCAGTGCAAATTATGCCAGCTGATCAATTTACCCATTCAGTATGCAGGGATATGGCCACATAATGGGGCTGCCGTATTAACCAAACCTATTGGCACATAATTTGTTCATAGGAAAACCTTGGCCATATTTGTTGTCCCAGTACACTGTACTAAATAATTATGTTGCAGACTTTGGATCACTACATGTACGAGTGTATGGACATTTGTATTAGCATTATCCTATGTATTGGGTCATCATTTGTTCTGTGCCACTCCTATACCATAGGGGTGGCACAGAACAAAAGATGTACCAATATATACAGGTATTACGGTATGTCAGTAAATGAACACTAAATCCTCAGCCGTATCATAAATAAGTGAAATAATTCCGCCATAATTCCAACAAACTACGACTGGGCATGAACGTTTACAGGAAAATCAATTGCCCGCACTCATAATTCTTTTATTCATAATTACAGTTTTATGTCCAACATGGAGTGAGATGTTACAAATCACCACATGTGTCTGTGTAAGCCGCATCGGTTTACGAAGGGAAAAAATATCAAAAGATATTCAATGCACATTTGCAGTGATCAAATGTCGGTCTCAATTAACAACATCTTTATTCCACATGTTCAGACTAGATTGTTCACCCTATCAACACCAAAGACCGCTTCCCCAATGTCTGCAAACAGTGTAGATCCAGATGATCCGGCTCGTAACGAGCCGTCTCATCAGGATCTGCACTGTTTGTGGATCTTTATTTTTTTTAACAAAAACAACCAATTTATAATTAATGGAATAATTCAAAAGTCTACATGGAAAACTTGGAAAAGTCGCGGGAATACTGGACAAGGCCTTCCGGCCTTCGTCCAGTATTCCCGCGACTTTTCCAAGTTTATGAGTCCATACAAGTTACATAGGCGGTGAAAGGATTAATTAACATTTACTGTTTTCAATTGGGACTGCAATGGAAACTCGATTATTTGCTTGATTTTGGCTGTATGCTTGCCAGATTCTGTCTGGTATGGTGTTATAGCACAAACTTTCTTCCCCAGATCAGCTTTTGTACATAATGATAGTATATGCCATGATCTGACGAAACTGAGCTAACTGTATTTCAGACGAGTACCATGTAGATCCTGATCAGATTGAACACTAGAGACAATCAATCATATTTTTCATAAATGATGTCAAATATGTAAAAATAAAATCAAAATCAGAGGTCATGCAGAATTAAATTAGGAGAAATAAACAAAATCATTTACCAAAATTTTGTTGACATTTGTTTGAAATCAATAACATCGAAAAACAATGTTGCGATAAGGGAGATCATTCCAAACTAGGCTCAAATAATAGCGCAGTTCTTCCACTTGTCCTCTCAACAGTAAATACAGAGGGAATCGTTTTATGGTCAATGTAGCAATAAAACTCAAGCTATTATCTCTAATGTGTACACTTGTAATCCCACCCATTTAGCAACCACTGAACCAACAAAATCACCATATAATCTCACTGTATAATCTCACCGTATAATCTCACTGTATAATCTATTTGATATTATTACAATGTCGTTGAAAATTACAAAATTGTGTAATAATGTTATCCATTGCTCCTCCACTCCACAAAGTGCTCTTATAAAATGCAGGTAAATCAACAAAGGAGAGCAAACCATGTGAAAATGAACTTATATGTGGGTGTGACTCAAGAAATACGGCTTTTGAGATTTGTGACCAGTATAGCTCCTGATCAAATAGCACACTCCTGTAGCCTAATAATGATCTAAATTGCTTCTTAGAAGCATAACATGTGTTTCATTGACGGCGGTGGACAGTGCAGATCCTGATCAGACTGTGCAGATGCACAGGCTGATCTGGATCTACACTGGCCGCAAAACCCATAAGCTCCATTTCTCCAGTCGCAGCCATATATAACCTATACAAAAGTTATATATTAGAGTAGCCAATGTCTTGCGGTACAGTCAACTTTTGTTTGTCTTGGCTTACTTTGTCAATGGAATGGAAAATGCAATTATTCACACTTGTGTAGCCTTTATAGATGAGAATGCAGTATTTCACTTCACCCTGTAATTTTCCAGGTAAATGTTCATGCCCAGCCGTAGTTATTTATTTTTTGAAGTGGTTGAGAGGCACTAAGATTCTGTCTGATGTAACACTTACAGGCCATGATCTGACAAAACGAGGATTATTTAATCCTTTAATCACTAAATAACTGGAATACTCATTGTTAGACTAGCTCATCAATACGGAGCCCCGCAGGGGACATGGATTTTTTTAATTAATTCGTTCCCACGAAATAACAATTCGTTCCCTCAATTTAACAATTTGTTCCCTCGAATTAACAATTCGTTCCCACAAAATGACAATTTGTTCCCACAATTTCTTTTTTCCCACAAATTAACAATTCGTTCCCACGAAATGACAATTTTTTTCCCACAATTTAACAATTTTTTCCCTCAAATTAACATTTTTTTCCCACGAATTAACAATTCATACCCGTGAAAACAAATTGTCATTTCGTGGGAACGAATTGTTAAATTGAGGTAACAAATTGTTAATTTGTGGGGACGAATTGTTTATTCGTGGGAACAAATGGTTAAATTGAGGGAACAAATTGTTAAACAAACTGTTAAATTGAGGGAACAAATTGTTATTACGTGGGAACGAATTAATAAAAAAAAGAATTCTACGTCCCCTGTGGTGCTTCGTATATGAACCCTTACAATGCTGAATTAAATTTTATCGTCAGCTGTTTATTTTTTTAATTTCCACTTTTATCAACAGAAACTTACATGTAGTTTGGCAATGAAAATGATTCTGAAGTGCTCTCAACCATGTTTTTACCGAGAACAAAGGTAAACTATGAAACAACAGCAGACGATAATTTTTGTTTCCCACATTCTACTATGAAGAATAGTGAAAATTGCTGTAGATCATGATGAGACAGCTCGTTACGAGCCCTGGACCGACAGTGCCTGCAAGTGTTGGCTTTCTGCGGGCCGTTTCACTAAACTTTGTACGACTAAAATGTTCGTGAGTGCAATTTTATCATAATTTTACACTTACGAACATCTTTAGTCATACAAAGTTTAGTGAAATGGCCCCCTGATCTGTAAGTGTAAGGTTGAAAGGATTAATTTGCAGCAAGTGTAGACTACAACCACTATACACAGACAAGCATTATTAGAAAGTACCTACCTCAGTCTATATTATCCACAATCCAAGGTTAAAAGCAAGTTTCCATAAGTACTACCAAAGAACGGTTTCTAATCCCGACACTTTAACAATCGATGCACCGAGCCGGCTTTCCCGTCAATGATACTTCACGTTGATTACACTGAAACAAGTAATGTCACTTTTCCAGAAATCCGCTAAATCGCGCTTCATTCACAAGTATTCAATACACAATGTAAGTGAGAGCACACAAGGAGCTGCTATTTTCCGCTCCAGTACCATACATCAGGCTTGGTCAATAGAGACTGGGTGATTTAGAGAGGCCGGCCGAGTCATACATCCATACTATAGGCCGCCTGTCACAGCACTGAGGCTAGCAGCTGACTCGGCTGCTATTGGAGATGTAGATACTCGCTTGTAAGATACTGCCGCAGTCTTCCAATACATGCGCTACAGCACTCACTATACTACACTCGCCTCAGCTGATGTCTGTATCGCTTAGTCCATTTCCTGATAAAATGTTTATTAGGTTTGAGGAATTTGATTCCTCAAACCTTTTGTTTTCGTTGGTTTTTTTTTTCTTTTTCTTTTTCTTTTTTTTCTTTTTCTTTTTATTCAGCCGTCGAGACTACAGCCCAAACCGCTGGTCGGATCGACTTCAAATTTTGTATACCGATTCGCATCAACAGTGAGACGAGAATAACTCAATTTTCAGAATTCTCATGACGTCACTTTTTACGAAACCGGAAGTGACGTCATATATCATATAATTCCCTATAACTTCCTTATTTTCCAACCGATTTCAAAAATTATTTTTGAATTGTAAAGCTGCGAGAATTCTCTATCTTCGCTTCGCTGACAATGTTTGGCTATCTGCTCAAATGAGAGAGCTATAGACATGTTAAATTGAGAAAAATGAAAAAAATCAACAATTTCAGATTTTTATTTTATTTTAACGGGTGGTCTTTGAACAGTTTCCAATTTGTACAGTAATCTCAGCAACATAATTTTTTGACAGCGTCACGCTGGACATTCATCCGCACAGAAGATGATATTTTTCAGAGCAATGGCTTGAATAGTTCTGATTCTATTGTCTTTCAAACTTGGACGTTTTTTTTTCTTCAATTTTTCAAATTTGAAATGGTCATAACTTTTTTATTATCTAACCGATTTCAAATATTTTTTTTTGCATTAAAAAGCCAACAAAATTCTCTATCTCCGTTTCGCTGGTAGTTTTTGGCTATCTGCCCAAATGAGAGAGTTGTAGGCATTTGAAGTTTTTAAAAAAAATTGAAATGGTCATAACTTCCTTATTATTCAACCGATTTCAAATATTTTTTTTGCATTAAAAAGCCAATAAAATTCTCTATCTCCGGTTCACTGGTAGTTTTTAGCTATCTGCTCAAATGCGCGAGCTACATGCATTTGAAGTTTGAGAACGAGCATATAAACTTAGCCGCCTAGAACAGTGTGTACAGCTGACAAACTTCGAGGTGGAGGCCATACAGGTATGGTGGGCTGTATCAGACACTGGTTTTATATACGAACTGACATGCTGTGAGTGCTTTAGAATCGTCTCAACTTCAATGTCAGACTAGGGGGTTAACGGTACACATTTCGTAGAACGTTATATAATGAAAAATGCTTAGGATAGTCAAGCGATTCTGAAAATACAAAACTTTATTTTTTCAATTTCATTGGAATTGCATCAATTTTTTTTGAGTTTCATATGTTTTCGTCATTGGCAATGTCTTCTAATCACTTTGCCAGTGTACGTTTGTCAGTACATCAAGCCTCAAACCGTTGATGCAGCTTCAGCTGCTCTAGTTTCTGTTATTTCTGTTATTTCTGTATGAAAGGATAGTAACCCAAGTAATGCTGAAGATACATAAATTTTCTGGTTGAAAAAGACTACTTAGATTTATTATTTATCGAGATGGTTCAAATGAGTGGTAACAATAAATTTTTATTGAGAAATGAAGAAAATAAAAACAAAACTAGAAAATGTGTTCATAGATCACGGATAACCCACATATCGCTTTGATGTAAATGAGGCAAAATCCCAAGTTCAAAAGGGGGAGATAATCAAGGTTCAGTGTCAAAGCAAAAATAGAAATTCACTTTGTGCATCGACATACCATAAAGAAGCTACACACCAAGCATCCAGCAATTGCGGTTTAGAAGTTTTACATGTTACAAGGCAAAATGGTGAAATTCTAAAGTCGAAAAGTGGGAGATAATCCATGACCCGGGGGTCTAATAAAAAATAAAAATAAACTTTACACATCTACTCATTATAAGGAAGCTACATACCAAGTTTCAGGTGTGCAGCTATTAGGGTTTAAAAGTTTTACGAGTTACAAGGCAAAATTGTCAAAAACTAAGTCGAAAAGGGGGAGATAATCAATTACCTGGGGTTAAATAAAAATAGAAATAAACACGCATCTACTCATCATAAGGAGGATACATACCAAGTTTGAGGTCTGTATCTATTAGGGTTTAACAGTTTTACGAGTTACAAGGCAAAATTGTCAAAACCTAAGTCGAAAAGGGGGACCTGGGGTCGAATAAAAACCGAAGTAAACTGCGCATCTACTCATCATAAGGAGGCTACAGTACATACCAAGTTTCAGGTCTGTAGCTATTAGGGTTTAAAAGTTTTACAAGTTACAAGGCAAAATTGTCAAAAAAAATAGAAAAGAGATAATCCATTACCTGGGGTCGAATACAAATTTGAAATAAACTGCGCATCTACTCATCATGAGGAAGCTACATACCAAGTTTCAGGTCTGTAGCTATTAGGGTTTACTCAAACCCGTGATCTTCCTCCAAGCAGTAGTGCACTGGCAACCAGGAGGCCGTTTCACAAAACATTGTATGATTAAAATGTTCGCAAGTCAAAATTTATGATCGTCTGGAAAGTTCAATTGATGGATTTACATGTATTGAGCATAGGCTACTTATGCAGCCTATGCTCAATAAATGTAAATCCAATAATTGTTTACAAGAAAACATTGTTAATGTGAAATTTACAGACAAATAATTTTCCACTTATGAAGATTTTAGTCGTACAAAGTTCAGTGAAACCTGAATGGTCTTATACATCTACACCCCTGATGTAAATCTGAATATCCACACAATTCTGTAGATGAAATATAACTCACAGGACCGCCGGCCACAGTCCCCTGAATAAATTGTGTGAAGTCGAAGGAAAACAGCTAATGAACCATTTTTTGTCCAGCACAAAACAAAGGTTCTGATCGCACAGAACATAGATACACTATATTTACAACTCCAATATACACCTTTGTAGCAGCAAAGCAAAGCTATACTAGAGTAGCTTGAGCTGCATCAACGGTTTGAGCCTCAAACATTGATTTCATGTGTAACACTAAGCTTTAGCCCAAGGTGTAAACTATCGGTTGCAAAAAGAATTTCTGAAGTTTTAGAATGAACAGTCCAACATTATTGTGTTCGCATCATCACACCGATGTGGGTCCGGTTAGCTTAGAGGTAGAGCGATGGACTCGGAGCGAGGGATACCGGGTTCGATCCTCAGCCAAAGTTTTAGCTAAAGGACTGAAATATCGACTACAGCAAAAACAATTGAAATCAAATGATAAATAACGAAGCTGACGTCACATCCGTTTGCTCTATTTTGAAAACTTGAAAAAATATGTTCATCTTTGACATCGAATAGAGCCGTAAGTAGTCAAGATATAGCTCTGAAAATTATCATCTTTCATGCGGCTGACACTCCCCTATCACCCTGGCAAGAAATTATGTTGCTGACCGTACTGTACAAATTGGAAAACGTTTGTAAAGACCACCCGTTATCAGCCGAAATTCGGCAAAATCGTTGAAAAGTATGTACATTTTTCAAATTCAAATGCATATAGCTCTTTTATTTGAGCAGATAGCCGAAAACTGTCAGCGAGTCTGCGATAGAGAATTTTGTCAGCTTTCCAATGCAAAATGAATTCTTGAAATCGGTTGGAAAATAAGGAAGTTATAGGAAGTATGACGTCACTTCCGTTTTCGTGGAAAGTAGCATTAAAAGATATCTGAAAATCTCTGAGTCTCTGCTCACACTTGATCCGAATCGGCATGCACAATTTTAAGTCGATCCGACAAGCGGTTTGGTGTAGATGGAGGGAGCCCGTAAGTCAGCGGATGATTATTTTTCGATCGCCCTTAAATTGCAGTTTACGCCATTTGTAAATACACCTAATAAAATTAAATATGTGCAATATTCCGCCAGTGAAGTTTTCGTTTGTTTTTCACCATAGGCCTGGCACAAAGCGGGAAAGGTTTAGCTAAAGGACTGAAATATCGACCACAGCAAGAAATTTTGAAATCTATTGATAAATAACGAAGCTGACGTCACATCCGTTTGCTCTATTTTGAAAACTTGAAAAAAAAGACGTTCATCTTTGACATACAATAGAACCGGAAGTAGTCAAGATAGAGCTCTGAAAATTATCATCTTGTATGCGCCTGACACTCCCCTATCACATTGGCAAGAAATTATGTTGCTGCCATTACTGTACAAATTGGAAAACGTTTGTAAAGACCACCCGTTATCAGCCGAAATTCGGCAAAAAATCAGCAAAATCGTTGAAAAGTATGTGCATTTTTCAACTTGAAGTGCCTATAGCTCTCTTATTTGACCAGATAGCCGAGAACTGTCAGCGAGTCCGAGATAGATAATTTTGTCAGCTTTCCAATGCAAAAATAATTTTTTAAATCGGTTGGAAAATAAGGAAGTTATAGAAAGTATGACGTCACTTCCGGTTTCGTGGAAAGTGGCATTAAGAGATTTCTGAAAATCTCTGAGTTTCTGCTCACACTTGATCCGAATCGGCATGCAAAATTTGAAGTCGATCCGACCAGCGGTTTGGGCTGTAGACTGAACGGCTGAATAAAAAAAAAAAACAAAAAAAAAAAAACAACCAACGAATACAATAGGTTTTCGAATACAATAGGTTTTCGGCGCAGCTGAAAGCTGCCTCAAACCTAATAATTACTGACTGAATCACAAATATTGTAGGTCTTTTCCCCCCACTGGTCACCACCATTGTAAGGTTAGATTTGTAATGAAAATTGTCGTCTGCTGTTTTTCATTTTTGCCTTAATTCTTAACAAAAAACCTGTTTCAACAGCACATGACAGGTTTTTATTGAGAGAAATAATGAAAATAAAACATTTCCAGCGGACGACAAAATATAATCCACAAGTCCAGCTGTACAATATATCACACAGGGTGGCAAACAAACTAGGTAGGATTGCACCCAATTAAAGCCCAAACCAAATGGTATGGGGTCCCAAATTGGTACGCACTGTTCAACAGATATTCAGGGGCAATCGTGATTACATATTGGTACATGTTAACTTAGACGAAGATAGAAACATTTCAAACTTGAAGTCTAAATGTAATTGGCCAGTTTCTGAATATGTTAAGTTTGGTTTATTTAATTTGTGGTCAGTTTAAATCCAAGTTGCCTGGGAAGATAATCCATGACCCAGGGGTCGAATAAAAGCTCATCTACTCATTATAAGGCAACTACATACCAAGTTTCAGATCTGTAGCTAGTACGGTTTAAATCTTTTACAAGTTGAAAAGGGGGAGATAATCCATGACCCGGAGGTCGAATAAAAAAATGAAATAAACTTTGCGTATCTGTAGCTAGTGCGGTTTAAAAGTTTTATGAGTTACAAGGTTGGTGACAGATGGACAGACAGACAGAGAACCAGTCCAACCACACTGGAGAATCTGGTGACAGCCATCAGGTGACAACAGGTCAAGATGGATGGTCAAGAGTGGAATTGTAGCCGAGGTTACGACCTCCGACTGTCACTCTGGTGGCCCGGGTTCGATCCTCGATCCCAGCACTGGAGTTTATGAAATACACTAGATTTTATTTCCCACTCTACCAGCTGGTTCTACCCAGGTGTGCCATATTGCGGCTTGATCAGCAGGTATTCAAGGCCTAAGAGCCAATTGAGACCCTTAAACCTTTCAACACCACAGGCCTGTATAGTGAGTGGTATTGGCAAAAAACATTTTGTAACAAATTGATTGGTCTATTCCAGTTACTTAGGGGTTAAAGGGTTAAATTGGTCCATTCCAGTTACTTAGGGGTTAAAGGGTTAAATCTAGCAACAAACAAACAAGATGGGTGGTCATTTCCCTGCAGACTGGTGGTGGAGGTAGCTGTAGGGATGTAGGGGCCATACATGGGAGAACTGCCACACACCAGACACCAGCAGCATAATTGAGTCAAGCCATGTGCTTTTTTTGGTCTTGAGAAGTGTGCGATATCTCATGAAACATATTTACAAAAGTTACAATATATTCACGAAGGATGTCTAAAGTTGAGGAATGCGGAATGGTATTATGAAAATTTCATCAACTTTCGACATCATTAAAGGTACATGCCAACTCAGTAGGCACGAAATGTTCTTTATATCGGAGACATCATCTGAGACATTTACTAACAAAATAAACATTTATTCACCATTAGCCCACGCATTGATAGGCATTATTATACATTTTATATCAGATGTAAATTTTCACACTGATATCAGGGGTGATAACCATGTTTCCTTAAAATGTTAACGGACTATTTATTCTCTGTATGTATTTTTTGATGTGTAATGATCTTACTTTATAATATGTCTATAATTTTATTTTGTCAGGTAACACATTTAATTAGAATAAATAACTAAAAATATATCATGCCTCATTTGCATATGAAAATAGCCTGATACAACCGCACGTCTCTATCTGTAAAATAAATATTACTAAATGATTATATCTGTATAGCGGGCACTTGTAATTTTTAGAACAGGTGGAATAGTAACACAATTATACATTTATTTAATTCCTATGAAGAACAGTTTGTGCCTACTGAGTGGGCATGTACCTTTAACAGAAAATATGAGTTTCTGTAAATATTTTTCATGAAGAATCTCCCAATAACACAATGTCAAAATCGCATGGCTTGACTGGTATGTTTTCTCTCTCAACCAGCCAGCTGTGCCACTGTTTGTAACCCTGTGAAACCAGATATGTGAGTGAAGTTCCATTGATTTAGATAGACCAATTGCTTAATGAAAAGTCATGCAGAGCATGATGTTATTAGCCGATCAAATCAGGGTAAAGTGCATCGAACATATGTTCAAGTTCAGCTACTTCCCAAGGACAGTGAAACTCTGGAACACATTGCCATCCACACTCGCCGATGCTCCCGACTTGGTATCCTTCAAGCGGGAGCTCGCGACATTCTCTCCGTAAAATGTTAGGGCCCCAAACTACAAGTAATTCTTAGTGATGTGTTAGAGCTGTGCCGGTTGGGATCTTGTATCCCTTGGCTGCTACTGTAGCCGGATTGGTCTATCACTGAAAGACGAAACGTAGTTTGGAAACTTTTCTTTCTCTCTCTCTGTTACACATCACACCTTTTTATTTATACGTCCGGTATCGACCTATACTTCTAACTGTTCTATTTTCCTTTATACTTAATCTTATTCTTACCCGATCGCACCGTCATCTAATAGTCAAATGTGACTGTATTGACGTACCATATAGATAGATAGATAGGTGTCTCTGGTAACATTGTCAATGGTAAACTATTTTCGACCACAGTTCTGTACCCAGCGTTGACATTTTTCTCGATTTTGTGCAGGTTTTGGAAACCCGTTCCCAAATCCATCCAATAGCAGCAATGCCATAGCAGCAATGTTTTTTTGTCACCATTATGTTGCGAAATATTCCAGCGTAACACCTGTACTGTATGCTCTATTTATCTACAAATTACACTCCGCAATACACAAAGTTGTAGTCACTGTGTGTTTGTCCGAATTCTGTGGCAGCAAGCGAGTGGGCGGAGCTACCAGAGCTATATATATCTAGCGGTTACAGTGTCATCTAAAAATAGACGCAAGCTCCTGCGTATTCAGGCACATGCCCAGATTGGCCTAATGTGCCCCATCCGTGATTTTTTGCGCGATGTCGGGCGCAAGACAATCAATAATTTGCGGCATTGACAATAATTAAGGGGGATTGCCGCAATCGCGCGTGTTGGATGCATGCCTGCCATCCCTGCATGATACGTAAACAAAGTTCGCTATGAAGGGCAATTCTTCGTTTTGATTGGTGGAAAATTTTGTGAATATTAACTAGCGTCAAATGACGCGCATACGCGATCCAATGGGATAAACCCGAGATGCTGGGATAAACCCGAAAATGCTGGGGTTGCTAGTAAGGAGATTTTGAGCAGAGGTCGATTATAAATTAGCCGAATAAACACATTTTACGCGATTATACGTGGCTGAAACTTGTTCTGTTTAATAAATAAAAGCTTTAAATTTGCCCAATAATCGGCGTATGTTGGCGTATATGGCCATTAGAGCCAACTATGGACTTCAACAACAATAACTTCCGGGTTAAATCTCTTCCGCGTTCAGCTCATTACGTATTCAAAATTGTGTTATTTGGCTATAAGTAAAGTTTTAAACGGAGATAATTGCCAAAAATGCAAACTTTATCGGTTGATGCAATTTGGAAGTGATACAGAAAAATTCGCGTTCGTAGATTACCGAATAGCGGAGAAAAGGGTTGCTACAAACTTTTTCAGAATTCGATGGATAACCAATATATTAGCCGATCTATAAATAGATCGGCTAATAATAACCTGCCACACACAACATAAAGGGGTTGGTTATCCAGGAGTTAATTTACATACAGATTTCCATCTGCCTCTAAAATAAACTGCTGAATTATTACAAGCAATTATATGATTATTTGTTCTTTTTTACCGGCTTTACACCAGTTTCAATAAAATGTAAAAATAAAAGCCGCTGACCTGTCCTATTTTATTCCAAAATTTGTAAAGAATGTGCAAATTAATTTTCTACAACCTTAATTTTTGCTAAGTTCAGGTCTTAATTACCAGGCATCACCAGGAATTTTCCAGGGAAGTTCGACTGGTAAAGGCAGAATTTTTTATTTCTATGTACAATTTCCGGCATTCTATTGCATTTTAGAGCTATAATTTCCAATAATCATACTTGCACCCAAAAGTTAAATCGCCTAAGTGATGAATCTACACATGCAGTTAGGATTGTCATTTTCTTCACACAATACAGTGAAAAGTGCACAGGGTAATCTTTGGCTACACTGGTTGCAAATTAATAAGGGCAGCATCATCACTGAGCTAATCCCGTCGCTGGCAGCCTTGACAATATTATCTTTTTTTTATTAACATTTTTGCCTTACAAACAAGGTGAACATAAGCCCTCAGTGACCTTGACCTGGGGCGGTCTGACGTGGATTGCATAAAAAAACAAAGCACCATCCTTAGACACATTGTGGCCGAAAATCATCAAAATTGGTGAAGCGGTTCACAAGTTACTGAATATGTAATGTGTTACTAACGCACGCACACACACATGCAGTCACGCACGCACAAACATGGACCAACACTATATCTCCTCTTGCCTACCGATAATAATCTCCTACTTGCCATAGCCGGTCACATGAGACGAGCCATGTTATTTTATACCTAAATACATGTGCAATCTTTGATGAAAAATATTTACACAAACTGTGACATTTTCCGTAATGTGTTTAAAGTTGACGAAAATTTCATAGCAAATGTGGAATTCCACATTTCTTCTGAACATTTTTTGTCAACTTTCAACGTCATTTATGGAAGACATAGTAAATTAAATAGGTAGTTTTCACAAAGTCTTCTAAGGTACAAAATCACATGGCCCGTCTCAATTATGGAGAATGTTAAATTGCTAGCAGTCAGGGGTCCGTTTCACTAAATTTCGTACGACTAAAATGTTCGTAAGTGCAAAATAATGATAGTCTGTAAATTTCACGTTAACAATGTTTTATTGTAAATAAATATTGGATTTACATTTATTGAGCATAGGCTGCATATGCAGCCTATGCAGCCTATGCTCAATAAATGTAAATTCATCAATTGAAATTTACAGACGATCCCACATTTGCACTTACGAACATTTTAGTCGTACGAAGTTTAGTGAAACGGGCCCCTGGTCTGGTATGGGTGACTGGATTTCTTTTTTCATTTTCAATTTTCTGGATAAAAACAGGGTTTGGCAGCACATGAGAATCATCTCCATTGGAGATGATTCTCATGTGCTGCCAAAACCAGGTTTTCTTGTTAATAAATATGTTGCACGATGAATAACAGCAGAGAAGAATATTCATTTCCCGCCGCGCCTTTTAAATCATCAATAACAACTTGTTGTTCTACATCATATTTCATAAGTTGATACATTTTATAACCAGATAGTCTTTATTTCTGATTTACGACATTGCTCTGTCATTTCCATGGTAACTGAAACATTAACGGAAATATCTCAAACACAGAAATCTAAAACATTCATCCCCAACTTGTTATTATATATTCTGTGACATGACAAAAAAAGGAGTTTATTGAGTTTATGGCCAGCGTAGCCCCAGGTCAGTCTGCACGGTCCTACACTATTTGCTATTGACTACACAATTTTCAGCCAACCAACAAATATTTATACAAACATTCTGCAATTTGAAGTGTGAAGTCGTGTGATAAACAGAAATTCAAACTCGTTTTCATTTGATATAATATTTATGAAACTCGTCAGCAAATGTATGCACCTCGCCAGAGCCTCGGTGCATAAATTGTGTGTGACTCGTTTCATAAATCATTTGAGATACTCTATGTTCTCTATGTCGGTTCCTGTAGGGTGATATGTAACACAGGTTCTGTCAGCCACTAAATGTTCATACTACTGTCTGTTTCACGAAAGCTACCAAATTTTACGGCTATATAAACAATGCAAAAACAATATATTTTGGGATAATATTAAATTAAAGCAAAATTTAAGAATGAGCCATCTTTTTATTTCGTGAAATTATTGATTTTATTGCAAAAAAAAAACAATTTCCCCATGTTAAATCCCCATAGACATCTTCACATCATTTCCAAGCTATCCATTTTTTTTCTTCATTTTTTTACTCCTCCCCCAGCTCCTCCACATCCTTTTACCCCATGTTAAATTCCCATAGACAAATAAATTTTTCGTAATAAAATCAATATTTGACCAAATTTCACAAAATAAAAAGGCTCATTCTTAAATTTTGATAAAATTTAATATTATAAAAAGAAATATTGTATTTGCATTGTTTATATGGCCGTAAAATTTGGGCAGATTTCGTGAAACAGACAGTAGGTGATCTGTGCCTTTGACTGTCAAATGGCTCCGACTGGAAATTACCGATACCCTAAAGATGACAGGCAACCATCAAATATTCAGGAATTACCACAGACATGCCCCATTTGTGTGTGGTTTATTGTGCAATATTCTACCTCATCTACGCCTTTAATTACAAACATTTCCAACTTGGCCTGGAGCGAGACAAAATAGCTGACATTTCAAGATGCTGGTATCTGATTTGTTTCATATTACATTGAATTATTTATCCATTTCGCCCATAAACTGTGTGTTGGTTTATTTCAAGTATGATCAGTGTATACTCTGATCAGCATGCACTCTCATAAGTATTGCATGCCCATTAATAGTCTACATTGTTGCTGGTCGCCTAATGCCAGAATGGTGCCTTATGAAGCCCGTATCTAGACTGTTAGTTTGTGCAGGCTGGACTCCTCTGCCCCAATTGATAGTTTGATAAGCCTGGTTCTGTCATGTGCAATTTAATTGTTACTATAAATCTATCATTCCTTGTACTTTTCAAAGCCAGTGGGCATTACCATTTTACCCCCAAGTAACTGCTGTATTTTGATATGTTAATTTTGCAACCAATCCAACGGTCACAAAAGGGTTTTCAGACTAGTCCATTTAAGAAAAGTGCGGGTTTTTGTTCTAAAAAAAAAAGAAGAAAATTACTTGCAAAAAGTGCAGATCACTATACTATACAGGCCTGTGGTTTTGAAAGGGTTAAAGTGACTGATATTGGCTTATGTGATTTGTGGCCAGTCTAGCTCCTGGTATGCACGCACACTCCTCAATCCTAATAACGATATATAATGGTGGTTCGAGGCATGTCGGGTGTTTCACTGACTGACTACAAACAGTGCAGGCCCGGATAAATCATATAAGCCCCTTTACTCGGTCACAGTCGCATTGTATTCATCAAAGTGTCTTCCCAAACTTTTTAATGGTTTTAAAGAATGTATTTAATCTGCTTGAACAAGTGGTGTCATATGTCGCTATTTTGTAAACTAAATGAATTCAGATCAGTGTGCACAAAATTGCACATGGTGATAAACAGTAAACATCATTAAAATCATGCAGGTAATCACAAAATACATGTACTCTGAAATTAAAGCGAAGCAAGGGAGATGTTTGGTTGCCATCTTTTTTCTGGCAGAATCACTTATCGTTCAAGCATGATGGAATGTTCTACAATAATGATTTCATTGGGATGTGAAACCAGAATTGGAATGGCTAATCCATCAAAATGCAGGACAAGGTAATTCATGTGTGTATTTGTAATCATTCAACTTTGATCATATTTGAGGTGGGTTTTTTTTTCATTTTATACAATCAGCCCACAAGCCATCCATTATCAGTAGCCGATTTCCAAAGTATACTTATCTAGCAAAGTATACTTTGAGGGAGTAATCATTTATTTTTCCCAAAATTTCATATAGAACTAACGACTGCATATATTTGATGATTAAAAGTATGCAGAATTATTATACTGAATTTATTACATTATCACAGCCAAAATGCTGATCAGGTTCTACGCAATTTACCATTTATTAACTTAAGCCAGCAACTAGTCAGTAATATATCTATGGCTAAATATTTATTCAAGAACATGACACTGCAGGATAATCACCTATAACAATTCTTGCATTGCCATAAAATTCACCCTGTCCACCAGGGGTCCCATTTCACTAAACTTCTTATGACGAAGAAGTTTGTAAGTGCAAAACTAAAATTAAAAACAAAATGCTCATTAACCCTTAGCCTGCTGATCGCGTAAACTGTCGTCTGCTGTTACTTTATTTTTTGCCCCGTTTCTCAATAAAAACATGGTTTGACAGCACTTTAGAATCATTTCCAATGGAAATGATTCTAAAGTGCTGTCAAACCATGTTTTTGATGAGAAAAATTGAAAATAAAACAAACAGCAGACGACAACAATTAATTCAGCAGGCTAAGGGTTAACAGCCAATTTTGAGAAAGCGGTGAATTTGTTCCATGTCCAATGACCCCCCTTAATTATTGCAGGTAGTATATGATGGCATGTAAGTGAGCCACATTGACCTGTTAAGTAACATTATGAATATCTTCGTACCAACACTTTTAGCGTACAAAGTTCAGTGAAAGGGGTCCCAGAGGCCCAATTATGTGGGCTGTAGAAATCACTGACCCAACTGTGGATGGGGATTGATTAACCCTTTGAACCCGAAAGCCCGCTATAGCGGTTTATGCAAAGAGTGCAGATCCAGATGAGCCAGCTCGTAACGAGCCGTCTCATCAGGATCTGCACTTTTTGAAAGTAATTTTCATATTTTTGAAAACAAACTGCATGATTTTGAGTCTGAACATGCTCAGAAAGTTTAATAAGCATGGGCCCTGAGCATATAGATACTAAACCTCAACATGGCCTGTCAATATATCAGATACTAAACCTCAACATGGCCTGTCAATATATCAGATACTAAAGGAACTAAACCTCAACATGGCCTGTCAATATATCAGATACTAAACCTCAACATGGCCTGTCAATATATCAGATACTAAACCTCAACATGGCCTGTCAATATATCAGATACTAAAGCCTCAACATGGCCTGTCCAATAAATATCAAGATACCTAAACCTCAACATGGCCTGTCAATATATCTGGATACCTAAAAGCTCAATCATGGACTGGTCATTATATCAGATACTAAACTCAACTTGGCCTGTCAACTATAAATCAGAGTACAATAACAAATCAACAATGGCCTGGTCATTATACCATCAGATACTAAAGCTCAACATGGCCTGTCAATATATCAGCACATTTAGGTATGTTTAGATATGGTAGAGAGAACAGGATACAAAAAGTACCCTGGCCAAAATTTCCCCTAGCTCTTATCATTGAATAGGCTCTGTAGTTCTCTAAATGCTCAATCTTTACTTTAAATTAAATATACATGACTACCACCTGAAAATGTTCCAAGAAACTTGCTATGTTGCTATGCTTGAAACATCTTGTCCAGGGAAAGAGCAGTTGTTCTGGGAAGAAGCAAATCAACATTGCCTGGTCCTAATTAAGTCAAACAATGAGCTTGTCTCAAGTCAAACCATAGCAACTGTCTGTTCCACATTTTGCTGCCGACAAATTTTTGGCTATTAAATATATTAAATCTTAAAAATACAATCTTAAATAAATCTTAAATGTTCATCAATAACAAAAAAGTCACCCTCACCATAAACAATTATTTGAAAAAATTCCATCAAATATTGATTTTATTGGGGAAAAAAAAGATTTTCCTATGGGAACATGGGGGCTAAAAATATTTATTTTTTTCTTAAATAATTTTTTATTTGTGGACCGATTTCCAAAATCTAACTTCTTTTCGTATTTACATACATTATTTACAAGCTATCTCGCCAGATTTCGGAGTCAATTTCCATTTTTTTTAGTTTTTAGACTCTTTCCCCACCTCTTCCACCTCTTTTCTCCCCATGTTAAACTCCCATAGGAAAATTTTTTTTTCGCTATAAAATCAATAGTTGATGGAATGACATGAAACAAAATTTTTTGGGGGTGACATTTTATATTTTTTAGATTTAATGTGTTTAATAGCCAAAAATGTGGAACAGAAAATAATCAACCTGCTGGATTACAAGTATCAGATTCAAGAACAGCATGTATCTTACAACCACAAGGGTAATGCATGTTTTTTTGAGCATACAGGTGTATAGATACGCCTGCTGTGGCTGGGAAGCAGTTAGAGTCAGCTATGATCCCACACAGACACAGACTCCCACTGAGCTACCAGTCATCCTAATGAGAGATAGCAGTAACCCTGCAATCTGATGGCGGCCATGCGCCCATAATTACACTGATCACTACATGATAATACATGGATACAGAACATGCTACATCACGGCTGCAGCATGCCAAACTGTGATTAATACAAGAGTTGTAGCAAGACAATGACGCTCACTTGGTCAGTGCCGGCATCGTTTACAATGCTAAGTTTGACCATGACTTTGTGTATTAGCAGATTTGGTAAGAAAGGTTTAGAAAGGCTCCACGTTATACAAAACATGTTGAGTTGTCAATTCTTGACTTTTCAAAAACAGGGGTACATTTCACTAAAATTTGTATAACTTAGAAGTTTGTATATGCAAAACAAACAAATTACACAACGTTTGCATTAGCAGCCAAGTTTGATAACTCTTCCATGGGTTTTAATGACCTACCCATGCAAGTGGAAAATGGTTACATTAGTGAGCCACATTCCACTTTGTGTATCTTCTTGTTGTACAAACTTCAGTGAATTGGGCCCCAGGAGTTTCCACATTTTAGACAGCTTGTAATATTTTGAGTTACCACGTTCCATAAGATCAGGTGAGCATGGGAAACGAGGCTGGTACTAATCAGTTGGTGTATAAACAGTATGGTATTTCAAAGTGAAGCACGGAGGTTTGTAAACACCGGGTAAGCCTGCTCTAGATTGGCCAGATAAGGCACAGGAAGCACATTCAGTTTCAAGGAAATGGAATTATAAACCATTATCTGATGTAAATGCTATTTATATCATTGCTGGAAGCCATGTAAATGCACCTAATGTCACACTTGATCAGTAGCCTATTTCACCAACATTGCAAAGTATACTTTTCTAGCAAAGTATACTTTGAGGGAGAAATTTTCAATTTTAGGATAAATTTATTAATTTTTATTATACTGAATTTATTACAATATCACAGTCATTTTGGCTGTGATAATGTAATAAATTCAGTATAATAATTCTGCATACTTTTAATCATCAAATATATGCAGTCGTTAGTTCTATATGAAATAATGCATTTCAGGAAAAATAAATGATTACTCCCTCAAAGTATACTTTGCTAGTTAAGTATACTTTGCAATGTTGATGAAATAGGCTACAGACTAGATGGTTGAGGATGTCGCATCCGCCGAGGCTTTGATAGAATACCGAAAAACTTTAAACGGACGTTACGCCAATGTGCCAACTATATCGCACTGTCCGCAAGCGAGCGTGACAAATACACTATGTATACATATATAAAGATGCATAATTCAAGTTTATAAACCACTTGGTCATGGATGTCCTCAGTTTCATTTCATAAAAATATGTGTAGGAACAACACTCTGTACTGGCTTCAGTAACAAGGACAGCCAAACACACAGTATGCATACAAACTACCAGGTCTTTCATATTAATAATCAGACAAGACCAGGAAACACGTAGACAATCAAAGTATGATAAACCTGTATCGCAAGACACTAGTCTGGAATTATATTTTGTTACATGTATTTAACAGGTAACAGTTTTATGCTAAGATGTATGCATTTGTTGTTCAAAGGAATGTGTATCTGTCTTTGTTGTGTCATATCATGTTACAGGATCTTGTTCCGCCAACATCAACATTGACAAAAGTAGTGTTCACATTCAGAAGTACCCTGATATATGTAACAGCATCAATGCTCGACACAACATTTTATTATCAATCTGCAAGTATTTTATC
Source organism: Conchocele bisecta (assembly GCA_029237695.1). Classification (NCBI taxonomy): domain Eukaryota; kingdom Metazoa; phylum Mollusca; class Bivalvia; order Lucinida; family Thyasiridae; genus Conchocele; species Conchocele bisecta. Next base: position 133,944,162 of record CM055266.1, read on the forward strand.
AATGTGCAGTTAGGTACCTGATATACTGAAGTATGGTTGAGTTTTACCAGTGGATTAACCCATTAGAGACAGGATACAATTATGGTAGTATGAAACCGTTGCGAAAAAAATCCCAATTTTCTTTATTTCATCTTGAAAGTATATGTTGTTACCACTCATTTGAACCGTCTTGATGAGACGGTTCAACAAAAATGATTGTATCCTATGATTGAAATGGGTTAAACTACTAATTAGTGATATCTACTATCCCCATCTCATTTTTACTGAAATCTAATGTTTAACATATGGTCACGTTTCCATAATTATTTTTAATGAATCCTGATGTTATTTTCTATTCCAACACAAACATGCCATATTTCCAATCAAAAACTGAGTTTGACCTTTCACCTGCTGTTGATAGGAGCACTGAGAGACAAATGGTGAGTGTGGTGGTTAGGGCCTAATTATCGCCATTATTATGCTGATAGAGCAGGTCAGCTGACCTGGTAGTCCAGTTATTGATGGCCAGAATTGACCCTACAGGGGGCCTCACACTTTGTCATGCAATGGTTGATGGTGCTTTCACCAAGCATGCCCAGCAACTAGAGCACATCTGTTTGAAACAGAAATAGTGAACCCTTTCACCTCTAATTAACTGACATGAACTGTTTCATGTTAAGTTTGAGACTGTATCATAATGCAGAAAAAGAGACCATTTTGAAATAAAAAATATCCACAAATGGCGACCTTGACGAGACGTCTTGTTATGAGCCATCTCATCATGATCTACATGGTTTGCAAATATTAGGAGAGAGATCTCTAGTGACGGGTCAACCCTTTCAAAACTATAGATCACAATTTGAATGTTTGTAGCAAGAGTAGACCTAGATGAGCCAGCTAATCAGGATCTACACTTTCGTCAGTTTACTTGGATTTTTTTTTTTTAAAGCACCATTTCTGATTAATGGAAAACTATGAGAAAATTTAAAGAGAGGGTTAATATATTTGACATGCTATGACAAAATGGTGCACATTCAGTCCGATACAAATATAAATTGTTTGCAATTCCCTCATGAATCCAGTACTCACCAAATGGCAAGAAGTGTAGAACCTGATCTAGTAGCCGATACTGCAAGCAAACCATGTTCACAAATGTATTCTCAAGCATGTTTTCATATATAATATTGATAGTAGAGTGGCCCATATACACTTGATTGTTGTATTTATTTCTATATATTTCACATTATCATGTTGCGTCTAGTTAATGGTCATATAGATGTATCCTCACTATTTGAAAGCAAACTTGCAAAAGTAAGCCACTAAATTTCTGCACCATTTAAAGTAATTTAAAAAAGTTCAGTGACACAGACTGACTTTTCACAAATTTCTGTGTTGAACAAATGCGACCATGCTCTGACAAATAAGCATTTTTTTCTTTTTGCCAGATCACGCTCTTTTTTGTTAATTAAACATACTTGTATACAATATATTATTTTCACTATAGGTATGATTATATGTTATTTACTATATACATGTAACAAAGACATTAAATATAAATAAATAACATGAGTGTGTGTAATGAATATATAAAATGTTGATAGAAACAAGACAAAGATTAATACAGATTTCTCAGGGTCATTGAAACCCCAGTCATAGTATCATCAGTTCATTTGAGACCCATGTCCACAGAGTTTGGCAGGTCTCCATCGAGATTGTGGGAAGACATGGTCCGGCATAGCTATAAGGTATTACTGGACATGTGCGTCCTCACTGGAGACCACTGGCTTATTACCATAATTATGATTGTGTCAACTCACAGAAACCAGGCTTACAGCTGGTCATGGTAGCCAATAGTCGGGAACAGACGAGTACCATTCTGTTTGTCCACCTTGTCATGTCTGAATGTTTAATAAAGCAGAATCTGCTTTATTAAACATTCAGACACGACTAGGTGATACAAAATAGACAAACGATTCCAATGATGATGTTGTATGGCTTTCTAAGCTCTCTATATAAAGAGGCTACAACACTGGCCATAAATGGTTACCACCATCCTCCCCATTACCTTTATCAGTGGGAAAGTTAACCAGTGTCAAGAGGTCACTAATATGGCGAAAATTGGTGTAAATTGGCAAATTATAGCTGCATGGATTTCTGTAGCCGGCAACACACAGGCTAATGCCAATAAACAGGCTCTAGATAGGGCCACTCAACCACTTACCAACATTCTAGTTCATATAGGAAACACATTTTAACCTTATTCCGGAAACTAGAATATGGAGTAAACATACAAATTGACCATAATATTCTAAATATACCAGCGATATTTAATCTCGCCACATCTGCCGACAGTGCACTAGCAACTAAGAAAAACAATTTTCAGGTTGATTATCATGTTTCTGATAGAATATGAAGAAACAACTTGTATCATAGCAACAATATAATCCAAATACAGATAAACAAGATGAATACATTTATCAGGTAACAGGCTTTGTAGTGGCCTGACATGTACTGAATGATAATATATTGTTGTATCTTGCATTAACAAGATTTGTATATCAGGGTAATAACAATTTCAATGACACAACGTAACAAAGACTGCATTCTTTTGAATGAAAACCATGTCATATTTGCTCAATCTGTAGCATAAAACCCAACCGATAAACAGACTTCAATAAAACCCAACCCGATACATAGACTTCAATAACAACTCCAGTACCAATGATTATAAATCTTTCGAGATATGTAATCTATTCTTGTGCTCAAAATCAGGAGGTTTGATTGGTCGAGGCTGAGCTGTGTTACAAATTCATGAATGGAAACTAGATGGCATATCCCAGTTCTGTAACGATATGGCCGGTTGCTCAAGGTTCATATCAGTGTGACGGACATGTTGATAAATACTACTCATTATAGCTGGTTGAAACCAGATAATTCTGATGCCTCAGGATTAAATGTCATCCATAGAAAAAATAAGGCCATCCGTTTGGACTGTCTGGGGAGTGTACAAACTGCTCGCTTAGCGGTATACACTCGCGTTGGTTGGTCGTAAGGTTGGACCCACGCCGGGTCGCCTTATGGCGCATTTGATAGTCTGGGCATGGGTGCTAACTCTGAGACTCTGAGATCTATGTTTTAGAATAAATCCACTATACGATCGATTGTGTCTGAATAAATTTAAAGTATGTATGCAGAACTACTCCGTTGTTAGTAAGGTTCCACAGAAGTTGCAAGTCAGATTGTGACAATAACAATGTTACAGTTCAGCCCCTTTCTGTTTGGACCTTTAACCCTTAGAATGCTGGGAAACAAAATTGTCGTCTGCTGATGTTTAATAATTGTCTTTATTCTCAATAAAAACATGTCTTGACAGCACTTCAGAATCATTTCCACTGGAAATTATTCTAAAGTGCTGTCAAACCATGAATTTGTTGAAGAAAAATGGAAAATAAAACCAAACCAACAGACAGACAACATTTAATTTAGCAGTGTAAGGGTTAACCTCCAAACGTGCTCCTGATGTGCATCAGCTGGTATCAGATTGAACATTTATTTACTTCACCAGGATGAGATAAACTCACATTGGAACCATTCTTCTGCATGTGCTATCAGTGTGTATTCTTGCATCCAATTTGTTATCATTTGTCAGCAGTTGCTATAGGGTCTGGTCAGCTGCTTCTCTGATGGGAAGAGCAGGCATCTGGCTGTAATCTGACAGTGGTCTGGTACACATGAAACTGAATGTACCTGGACCCAACACTAGGAGATAGGACTACACATGCATAGGAAAATATATTGATTAGTACGATACATTCCGAGGATGCACAATACAAGTTTTGAAAAATTCTAAATATTTTTTTCTTATTTCAGCTTATTACGACCACCGCTTGAACCGTCTCGAGGAGACGATTCTCACGGTGGTCACAAAATATACTATCAAGGAAAACAAAATTGGAAAGAAAATATTTTACAATTTAAACTCCAAATGTAATACCGGAAGCATAAATGTGAATGTTATGTTCATCCACGCTTGTACAAACAGTATCCCATATTCACACCATTTGGGATGAAGTCTGATGTGGTGGATAAAAAAGATTGCAAATCCTTCATTGAACACACTCTGATCAGCTACCAATCACTGCTTTTATCACACCAGAAACATTTATGATGTTTCAGTAATATTCTGTGGCAAGCAGAGGTTAGTCCTGTAGAGTATTATAGACATTAGAGCGATCTCCACTGGCCATTATATCATGAAAATCAAATGATGCAGTGGATGGGATTACACCCTTGCCAAATGCTGGTTCCACTGAATGAAAAGCCAGTTTGTGAGAGAATGTCCAAAGCCAAAGTGACCATCAGTCAATCATCTGTTTGCCAACTGGAGTAAGATAACAACATTCCCTGCCCATGACTTGCAGCCAACCTTGCACTAACAGACCAATTGGAAAGCCATCACTGCAAAACTCTGGAACTTCTAAACAAATAATCCATGACCTTTGATCCAGGTGCCAAAACATAGGTATGCATTCAAGGTAATTATTTAGGGCACCTGCCCCACAGGCATGCAGAGTGTGCATAGCTACTTATTCACTACATTGAAACAAAGACAAATCTAACCTTCAGCTGACAAATGGAAAGGTACCCAGAGTATGTCATTTGAGACGATGCATATAGATCCAGAGCAGCAATAAACAAATCTCAATGTTTTGTGCATCCTCTGATGTGTTGTATATGCATTTATATGCACATATTTCATCACTAAAGTCCAGCATTGCACATATGAAGGGGTTAGTGGAAGAAGGGGGCTAAGTCTCTTGGGGGATTTTGCCCCCTTCTCACACTGAGCCACATATGGAGAGGTCATTGGAAGAAGGGAGTTAGGGAGTTAGACCCCTTCATACACTGAGCCCTTCATATAAAACCATTACCAAAGTAAACAAAATGATGACAATGAATCCCCAACAAAGGTAATACATGTAGTTTAACGCACTCACATTCCAAGGAATTTATTTCAGACACTAGTTCCGCGTCTTGACGTACACTATGAATTTATGTCTCCCTATAATTAAATTATGTATCGTGCAAAGTAAGGTGTTCCCCAACCATTACTCATATAATCTGAACTCAGCCTAGGTGTAATGACAAGATAAACAGAAAATGTATTATAAGCGGATACAAAAGTTCATGAAAGCACATCTTTATAGATGAAAGCAGATACAAAATATTTAGCCGACATGTCTATGAAAATCCACCACATAACCATCAAATATCAAGATATTTATAATGCAAGTTAATGCAAATTTCAGACTGCGGACAAAACAGTGTCATACGATCATGTCAGATTTACAAAGTGCAGCTGGAAGATTTGAATGATGACCATGATGGGAGGATAGATAATGGATGATGAGGACAATGTATGGATCTACTTTCATGAGGCTTGAAATGGCTAAGTCAGTTGGCCAATCACTGCCACATGAAATCGTACCTAACAACCTGGGCCCAGTTGCTCAAAACCTCTGTTAGCTTAACAGACTGTTAAATCCTTAGCAATGCTAAGGATTTAACAGTCTGTTAAGCTCACAGAGGTTTTGAGCAAATGAGCCCAGAGTAACTTGGAAAACATAAAACACAAGAACATATAAAATATCACATTCTCCTATCATAATGTAGTAACATTTATAGGCAGCATTAAATGAATAACCAACACAAATTGAAAGTGGGGAACAAGGGAGCTTTATTAACTAACTATGCTCCAACTAAAATGCATGCGCACACAAAACATGTAAATAACAGCAAGAATAATTAATTTGTCGTTATACTTCATACCAATTATGACGTGATAATACATAAATACATTCAACCAATAAACCATTGCGTAAGATGACATAATTTATGCATAGCTTAATATTGAGCAGTGTGTGCAGAAATACTTCTCCAAAAGTTGCAAAGATACATCCATGAAGAAATGGAATAACAGATTACCCTTGGTAAAATGATTCAAAATTTGTTTGACCGGTAATGACTGATATTATTCACAACATTTAATATTTTTTCAATAAAAACAAAAAGTTAGCGAGACATTTGAAAAATGCCCCCCCCCCCCTCCACCCCGACACCTCAATTATGGAAAGAATTATTCCTAGCCAGAATAATATTAAAGTAAGAGGCCCATCTTTTGTATGATTATTATTCCGGTTCTATTCAAAGTAATCTGGTGAGCAAACAGTGGCAGAACACACCAAACAGAACATGGATTACATGTGGACCCTGTTGAGACAAAAAATACATTCTTATGTTTCCAGCCAGTGTAGACCCAGATTAGCCTGCACATCTGTGCAGGCTGATCTGGGTCTATACTGTTCGACATTCAGCCATTGTCCTTATAAAAGCAAACGTAAGGTCCCGATTCAGTGAGAATGTACCTAATGATCAGGTTCTACACTGGTTCCGAATGATCCACGGTCCATTATAACCAGTCTATGGTCCCTGTATGAGACATGAGGGAAGGTCAGCCCTCATGTCAGAGCCAGGCATTATTCACAACAATAGGTCAGATATGGTTGGCTCAAATTCACTTGGCTAAGTATGCAGATGAGTGGAGAATATAAATATTAATGGGCCACTGGGATAAAGGGTACCTCATGCTATGCATACCTCAAGACTAGAAAATGCAGGATCAAGACATACAATGTTTGCCAGTAATTCACTGGATATCAATGTTACTATCAAACAGAATTTAACCCTTATAATGCGGGAACCGAAAATAGTCTGCTGTGAATTAATATTTTGTCTTTTCTCTCAGTAAAAACATGGTTTGGCAGCATTTTAGAATCATTTCCATAGGAAAGTGCTGCCAAACCAAGTTTTTAATGAGGAAAATAAAAAATATTCAGCAAATAACACAAATTAATTCAGCATTGTAAGGGTTAAACCTACCGGTATTTTGATGTGGTCCAGAATCTTGACCACAAGCCTAAATGTGCTTAGTGTTGAACAAAACGACTATGTGAATTATTGTGGAATCTCTAAATCGGGCGCCCTACGAGTGACACCCACCATAGGCAGTCTGGTTTAAACTGGTTCCACTGTATGCAGGTGTGTGAGCACTGCCAGGCACATGCATATACCTTGTATTCATGAACAAACATTATCAGAGACAAATCACTCAAACCCCAGTGCTCCAGATAAGCTGCGTATTTGCGTAAATACCCAATTAAAATTGCCAAAACCCAATTGAAATCAGAAGTAGCAATTATCAAAAAGCAATAACAAATTTGTGATGCCTTTATCATGCTACATAAAACAATAAACAGACCACAAATATAGCATATTTCCCATTGTGTCTGTCCAGGCTAACTGGTTACAGAGCCTTTCAAAACATTGAACTAATAATCAGCGTTCCAGATAAGAAATTAGTAATCGAGTATGTTTACTCGATCATTTCTGAAGCAATTGGGTATTTCAAAATATTAATTTGGTAAAATAAAATCACACTACTGTTTACACATCAACAGACAGCAATTATCGAATAGTTTGCTTCAAAATGAAAACATGTCTTGGCATTTTATTAGAATTGGATCCTTGGTGACAATTCTAATGAAATACCAAGATGTGTTTTGATGGCAAATAAGAAAAATATGCTATATTTGTGGTCTGTTTATTGCATGATAAACGTACCACAAAATTTGCATTGCTTTTAGATACTCGCTACTTCTGATTTCAATTGGGTTTTTGGCAATTTTAATTGGGTATTTAAGCAAATACGCAGCTTATCTGGAGCACTGCTAATAATAAATGATAAAGGTAGAAGGTAAACACAGAAACACAGAAACACAGAAACCAAAGATGTGCTAAAGATTCTGAACCTAAAATGTAGTCAATTCCTCAAATACTCCAGAGAGATATAATGAATTGAAATTTGTGAATTAAGTATGTCAAATAAGCTCACTGGTATGATGATAAATGAACCAATGCCACCACTATCACTATATAGAGATCTCGGTGGTAAAAAAAAACAACAACCCTCAACTCTTCTGATACCTGTGAAACGTGTATTCATAATTCACAGCATCTAAACATTATACATGCAAATAAGTAGCTCTCTAAGGAGAAGCAATACTAGAACAGATGGTACCAAAGTGGAGAATCACAAAGTTGCACTCCTGGTGTTGTTGAGAATGAAGAACTCCAATTGTCTAATGAGTGGAACCTGCGGAGAGCCATTAGCAGCATTAGCCTGCTCGTTTCTTTCCAGATCGATTTGGACAACATTTTATATTTTTCTCCGTATCTTCTTTATTTCTTCACGAAAGTATATGTTGTTACAACTCAGTTGAACCGTCTTGTAAAGACGGTTCAAATGAGTGGTAACAACATATACTTCTGTTAACAAATTAAAAATATTTGTAAATGTTTTTTATAGAATTATTTTCTCTCTCCTGCCTGTGATGGGTTAGGGACTAACAGTGGACATCTGGGCAGGTCAAGTATGGGAGGCCTGAGGAAATTCCTGGAAGACACTAGACAAACAGTAGCAAATGGTACAAATGTTTGTATGGGCCATTTAAATGCCACAGCAGGGTGTAGATAAATCATGCTCAAACAAATCCTGCAGGAATAAATCACACTATCAGGGGAGTAAAGATAACATACTTCCATTGTGATTCTAGGCTTCAATGTTTGGCACCTTTGTTTCCACATGAGATATCACTGGCTCTACAAAAAAAACCAACAACATGGATATGTGCATAAAAAAAAGGTTAATCTAAATGCCTTATTTTGGTATAGAATTTAAAGCACTTTGCTTTCTTTGATAAAAACTAAACTAGACGAGTGAATTGGAATATCACACGGAAAGTTTAACCCTCACTACGCTGGAGACGGAAATTGCCTTAATTCTTACAAAACACCTGTTTCGACAGCACATGAGAATCGTCTCCAGTGGAGACGATTCTCATGCACTGTCAAGACAGGTTTTTGTCGACAAATATTGAAAAAAAACATTTACAGCAGACGGCAAAATTTAATTCAGCGTAGTAAGGGTTCAGTTACATATCTGGTTATATGGATGGTCAGACTTTCACTGTGGGCATTGTTGGATGAATGTAAACTTGCAGTAAAATTGCAGATGAAGACTTGCTTACATAATAGCACCACAAGCATTTTTCTTTAGGTACTAAGAGACAACAATATAATATTTATTCATTTGTAATAAACATGCAAGTTGTAATAGAATTAGAAAACAAGCTTAGAATAAGAGTAGCCTATATGAATTCTCCTGAATGATATCAAATAATTATTGCAGATTAATGATTCCATTACGCAGAAAAGGGGTTCATTTTCAACATATTCACAAATTGTGCATATCTTGATGAGACGGCTCCTTACGAGCAAACACATCATGATCCACACTGTTTGCAAAACATAGCGGTCTAAATGTTAAAAGGGTTAATTCTGATCTAACACAGGGACATCTGGGTCATCATATGACAAATTTGGACTTTCATTGTTGGCGACCAGACCAAGAGTGGACTTCATACCCACACAGACTGTTCTGGTTATACACCATCAGCAGTTTATTTTCTTCATGCTCCAAAAATAAAATACAAAGCCAGCGAGTAATGTACCAGTAATATATATACCAGTATGTATGTGTATTAACCCTTACTAATCTGAATTAAATTTTGTCGTCTGTTGAAAATGTATAATTTTCAATATTTCTCGATAAAAACCTGTTTTGGCAGTGCATGAGAATCGTCTCATGTGCTGTCAAAACTTTTTTTGTTAAGAATTAAGGCAAAAATGAAAAACAGCAGACGACACTTTTTGTCTCGCTCGTAGTAAGGGTTAAACTATTCTTACCCAGAGTTCCCAGTATTTGGAACATCCAACCTCCTTCCATCCATCCTTGTCTGCTGAAAATGTATAATTTTCAATATTTCTCGATAAAAACCTGTTTTGGCAGCGCATGAGAATCGTCTCCACATTCTCATGTGCTGTCAAAACTGTTTTTTTTGTTAAGAATTAAGGCAAAAATGAAAAACAGCAGACAACACTTTTTGTCTTCCTCGTAGCGAGGGTTAAACTATTCTTACCCAGAGTTCCCAGTATTTGGAACATTCAACCTCCAGGGATATGTAGATATAGGTAATCACTAACAAGACCATCAAATTGGCAATGCAGCCTGCTTTATTACAGGTATGTCTTTATTTATGTGTTGGGAATTGCTGCATTCAACGTGGCTTAAACAGTCAGTCAGGCATTGGATTCCGGGGAATTACAGTACTGTAAACAAGGTAACAAGGTTGCAAGCTGCAAAAGAACTGTTCTTCATAAATATAAACTCCGGAATATGCAATCCTCTGTAGACTGTGATGTTCATACACAGGTATGATATGTGGAGCACAAAGCAGACTGTCCGAGAGACATTGGAAGTAAGGCAGGTATTTTGGGTCTATAGTAGTGACGTTGAGGACCTTACTTGAGTGACGACTTACAGGTACATGCCCACTCAGTAGGCACAATGTTATTTATTATAGGAATGAATGGCCTTTTTGTGGAATTTATCGGGGTATAAACTTGGAAAAGTCGCGAGAATACTGGACGAAGGCCAGAAGGCCTCGTCCAGTATTCCCGCGACTTTTCCAAGTTTATATCCCCGATAAATTCAACGAAAAGGCCATTCATTCCTTATAATTCCAGCATTTGAAATAAATTCATCGAGAAAATGTGTTTATTTTCCGTTTTCTTAAGAATTATTTCAACTGCGCCTGACGGTTACGGAAAGTAGTTCGGCATGGAGTTTACTGGGATATAAATTTTGGACGGAGACTTGCAACGGACCAATCAAATGTTAGGGAATTGTGTAAATATTTTTGTGCTGGAATTATATCAGAGACATTTTCTGGCAAAATAAACATACATTCACTATTACCCCACGTATTGATTGGCATTATTATACATTTTATATGAGACATAAATTTCCACTCTGATATCAAGGGCGATAACCGGGTTTCTTTAAAATGTTAATGGAAATTACTATTTATACTCTGTATTTATTGTTTGATGTGCAATGATCATACTTTATAATCTGTCGAAAATACTATTTGTTTACGTGACGCATTTAATTAGCATAAATAATTAAAAAATCTTGTGCCTCATTTGCATAAGAAAATATCCTGATACCACCGCGAGTCAATATCGCTAAAAGAAATATTACTAAAAGATTATATCTGTATATATAGTGGGCACTCGTAACTGGAATAATGACACAATTATACACTTATTTAATTCCTATAAAGAACATTTTGTGCCAACTGAGTGGGTATGTACCTTTAATGTGACATTTATTCAGGAATTTTACTGCTTTTATGAAATTTATTTTGAAATCGGTCAACAGTATACAGTATTAAATAAACATGAATGTTATATTCTATTTATTGCATATAATGAAACTGTTTCGATCATCTAACATGCTTTCTGTAGCTGTGTCGTGTACATGTTTATTACACTAGTGTTTTATGAGTTTTAATACAACATGTTATATCACTGCTAAAGCCAAGTTTATGCAATAAAAAATCACATTTAGTATCAGGATGGGTGAAATATATCTTTGGATGGTAAATAATTGGGTATGTTGTTGTTGTTATTGCTCCCATCGCCAGATGTTCCCATGTAAGGGTTCATAGGAAATGGGGCTTATGGGTTTTGCGACCAGTGTAGATCCAGATCAGCTGTGCATCCGCACAGTCTGATAAGGATCTGCACTGTTCGCCATTCCATCATTGAAAAACCTGTTATGCTTCTAACACGCAATACAGATCATCAACGGGCTACGGGAAAGTGGTATTTGATCAGGAGCTACACTGGTCACACATCCCATAAGCCCTGTTTCTCCAGTCACAGTCACATATTAGTTTATGATATTAATTTAGCATCACTGAATGCCTTTGGTTTGCAGCCAAGCAATGAAGAAGTTAATGATAAAGGCATGAAGAATTGGCTAAGCAGATTATCCCACAGCAAAGTCTTATAAATAAATTAGAGAAACTGATCATTAGGTGGCGCACACATGTCTGGGGTGAGCGTGTAATCATGGAATCAAGTTTACATGTACATGGAGTTCAGTTATATAACAAGAATTCCGCCACTGAAGTGCCATGGAAGCAGTGTTAGAGAGGAATTTTATCATAAACACACTAAGTACGTGACCTTGACCCTGGGATTAGTGGGGGTTGGTGGGCCATGGATTGTTCACAGAATGAAAGAGTACCATCGATCAGAGGCATGCATGTGTGAAATATCAAGAAGAACCGTGAAAGGAAGCAGAAGTTATAAGAAATTTACATTAAGTTTTGTGAGTTTTCCATGAATGTAAATGTATTGGGACCCCAATTTCAGTCACAACACTGTCTCAAAATGTACATGTCACATGCATAGAGGTGGGAACCAAATAGTGTAGTGTTTTTTTTTGAGAAAAAAAAGGTTGAGCATGATAATTATCAAAATTGTTTTCATCAAGAAAAGAATAATGGAAACTAAACAAAGTTAATCTGCATCATATTAAAGGGCTACAGAAGCGGACACATCCATGTCTGCCATGGATTGATGATACAATAAACTCTCCTCTAAATGTGTGCCTGTATAGAAGTCAGATTCCAGCAATAAAAGAATCCTTCTAAGTTTCCAACTTAAAAAGCAGCACATCAATTAAGGTGCAAATGCAATCCTTAGCCCTCATGTAAACTGGTCATCAGTTCAATTATGCCCTTTGTTAGTTTCAATTTGGATGCAATCAATATGTTGCCTTACATAGAATCATTACCTTATCCCAATGGTTGTGACTACTCAGATAATCACCACAACACACCTGCCAACAGAATGCAAGACAAACAGAAAACAGGACTTATTATACAACATTATGTGCCTAAGACAAGCCATGTGATTTTGCACCTTAGAAGATGTGCACTTTTTTTTCTCATATACACATCTCAAACTTGAAATTAACTCTTTGCATGCTGGGAAACTTCTGGACTATAAATAGTTCAAAAATAGCGGACAAAAATCATCATATTTTCTTTTATTTCTCCTTGTAAATATCATGAATATGTCTTGGAATTTTCCTAAGGACTCAATTCTAATGAAATTCCAAGACATATTCACACAGAGAAATAAAACATATATACTCCTAATTTGTTTAGCGGATATTTTCACCGCTAGCATGCAAAGGGTTAAGCAGCTAGATTAATGGAGCCCAGACTCAAACAATCTGAACTTGAGTTTAAGCATATCCTCAGGAAGTTCTACTTATAATACAATACTTGGTAGTTTGTTCAGCTACAATATCAAATCATTCTGAAAGGTGTTTGAATTTTGTTTTCGAAATAAAGCAATTTGATTGGTTTACTCTATAATAGGCTGTGGCTCAGCCAATCATGTTGACATTATAGTTCACAAAGTATTATACTCATGAACTCTGTCAGATAATGACAAAATTCAACTTTCAAAACTGTATGGAGAATACCAACATTTGTTCCTCTGTAGTGCATTTAGTACCATCATAGTGAAGCATCACTTGAATAATTTGACCTCGGATTTAGTACTAGCTGTTGTGTATCTCCGATTACAGTGACTTTTCCTGATTGCAAACATTGGGGACCTCCCAGGGTGTCCGGTTTGGAGAGATTCCACTGTACATGTCATACTGGCATTGACATTGACTATTGTTGGCCATTAGTTGTAATGGCAGACATATCTGTGACTGCTGATGGATCATCTCAGCATCTCTATCTGTATCCAGTATCACCAGCAACATCAGTATTCCAATTAGGCAATTTGATCAGGTGTTAATTGGTCTTAACTGGATTACAACTGCCAGGTTGGTTTGGGAAAATGGCTGAATGATGGATTAGCATGCTGATCCTGGTATGCAATGCAACCAAAGTTGAACAATTATGTGAAACATTACACTTCTGGTCTCAACAGCAAAGCAGAGACAAAGAATTGTCCACTTATAAGCCTTCTGAGCATTTCTTCAAATTTGTATCCGACAACAAATCAGTTTGATTCACCGAGATTGAGCACAGCTGTTCAGTCTCGGCCAATCAAACATCCTGATATCGTGCCTGAGAATAGTGTAACGTCAGTTTGTTTTGTTTGTTTGTTGGGGTTTAACAGCCTATCAACAGCTGAGGTCATTTAAGGCCGGGTCAATGGGTTTAGTACTAAATCCCATATATTACCTGTACAAGTACATGTACATGTTCAAGTACATGTACAAATGGGGGGGGGGGGAATCCCAAAATCAGAACTGAATATTTACAATAACAAAACTATATATTCAGCCCTGAAATCAGAATAATCCTGATCTGATGACAGGTCCTCGCCACACCAGAATCACTTGGCCCTCCCAAAAGCAGTAGGATCAGTAATAATCTTACTACTTTTATAATGGACAATAACCCAATTCAACTCACAGGTAACAAAAGAGCCAAAGATAAATGTAAAGTCAGGGTGCGAAGATATAGTTTATATTTTTTTTTTTATAATGTTTTCAAAATTTGTACATGACATCGAGCAGTTTGATTGGCCGAGTCTGAGGTCTGAGCAGCAGAGTTTCGACCAATCAAAATCATCGATGTCGAATATGAGAATTGAGCAACGAAAGCACAAGCTAAGACCGAGTATGTGCTCAGACGTTTATAAACACATGCCCAGATGTTAGCACAGCGATCAGAATATTTTCCAGAGGGCTGACCAATACTCATGTAGCCAAGATATTGCCTGGAAACCAATTTTAGAAACAGCCGAGAAGCAGTGACTATCAGCTATGTATCAGCAGGCTGTCAAAGTTGACGTGGCAGTTGTCAGGATACGGGTAATAATCAATGGTGAAACACTATATTGCATAGAAACCATTGGACAGATATAATATGTTTCCCAGTGCTTTCTGTGCATCAAACTTCAAAGCCGACATGCTGGATTCTTATCCGTGTAATAGGCTTCATCTGCATTACATGTATTTAAACATTTCAAGGAATGAAAAAATAATACGAGTGTCATCAAAGAAGTAGCCCACATGTCATATATTTTTAATAAGAATTCCGCGGAATCAAATGTCTCGCCTTGTTCCGCCTTGTTCCGCCTTGACCTTGACCCTGGGGCCTTGACCTTGACCCTGGGGCCCCGAGAATAGTTCTATATTCATCTACATATCATAGTAAAGGTAAGTATAAAGTTTGATGACTGTAGCTGATAAGGTGTTGAAGTAATGACCGTAACACAAAAACTTAACATTGAATGATGACGCGGCCGCCACCGCCGACGCCGACTCCGACTCCGGAAAAGCAAAACCTATGTCTCGCTTTCCGCTTTCGCGGGCGAGACAAAAATGTATCATTTCTACCTGTGAAATATCATCATTTACAATTACAGTGCAACCTCTCTACAACAGCAACCCATGGGAAGACGCAAAACTGGCTGTTGTAGAGTCTGAGGTGGCTGTTGCAGGGATGTTAATGCCGAATTAAATTTTATAGTCTGATGTTTATTTATTTTCTTCGATAATTCTCATCAAATACATGCTTTGACAGTATTTTAGAATCATTTACATTGGAAAGTGCTGTCAAAACATGTTTTTATTGAGAAAGAATGCAAAAGCAACACCAGCCGACAATTTTCATGCTCAGCAGTCTAAGGGTTAGATATAGAGGAAATCATCCATTTTGGATATAAAATAGCGACTGTTACAGAGAGGGTGTTGTTGTAGAGAGGTAGTCGTTTGGGGGAGGTTTGACTGTATATATCACAGATGGTAGATAGCTAATGCGATTACTGTGCCTCATGTCTCATTAGCATGTCAAGACGTTTTTCCCAGTGCAGTAATATGTTAAAATCGGAACATTCACACTTCCACCCCTATGTAACTGGAATGGATTTTGATACGTTAATTTAGTAACCAATCCAACCATCTCAACATGATTTTCAGACTAGTCCATTTATGAAAAGGGGGTGTTTTTATTCTCAAAAATATGAGTATTACTTGAAAAAAGTGCAGATCCCAATGAGACGGCTCGTCACGAGCCACGAGCCGGCTCATCTGGATCTACACTTTTTGCCTATACCACTATACAGGCCTGTGGTGTTGAAAGGGTTTAGATGAATAATATATAATTTTTATCATCTTGTTACACTTTTGTGGAAATAACTTCTTAGATGTATTGCCAAATAGATATCATGTTCCAGAAGAAATGACACAAGTTTAACCCTTTCCCTGATAGAGACGACTTTTCACGCCTCTGCAGAAGATGTCTTTTGAAAACATTGTGGGAAAAGGAGAAATTGCTTGTAACAAGCAATTTCTCCTTTTCCCACAATGTTTTCTACTCTATCAGATAATTTAACCATCATTTGACCCAGCATTTGATTCTTTTATTCAGATGTTTTGGATTTGGATGAGTCGAAATATCGCAAAACAGGGAAAGGGTTAAAACAACAATCATGGAGGAACAATAGCTACATTCAATGATACATACTAGAAAGAGCATTATAACAGATTTCATTGCCTGAAAATAACGTTTCAAGAGATAGCCATCAACGTTTATAGTAGTGGGGGATCGATTCATACAATAATTTGGCATAGTTTAACCCTTTCCCTGTTTTGCGATATTTCGACTCTTCCAAATCAAAAACATCTGAATAAAAGAATCAAATGCTGGGTCAAATGATGGTTAAATTATCTGATAGAGTAGAAAACATTGTGGGAAAAGGAGAAATTGCTTGTTACAAGCAATTTGTCCTTTTCCCACAATGTTTTCAAAAGACATCTTCTGCAGAGGCGTCAAAAGTCGTCTCTATCAGGGAAAGGGTTAACTAAAATAAATTGTGAACACTATTTTTAATTCCTTTTGCAGAATTTATAATATAATTTTAAGACAAATTTAAGAAACTTTTTAATACATGTATAAAGTATATTATTTTGACTACCGATATGTCAACTATGTGTATGACTATGTTGTGTATTGTATACTTGTAACACAGAGCATTAAAGATTAATAAAAACAATTTTTTTAACACACTATGTCTGTGACCATACAATGAGTAGGCCTAGGTGTTGGGGGCGGGAGAATTGTGGGGTGGTGGTCGGAGGAATTTGTCGGGCAATAATGGACGAATACCGGGTGAAGAAATAAATATGTGAATAAATTGAAGAGGTCAATGGAACCAGGGGACTAAGTCTGTATGGACTTAACCCCCTTATTGCACTGACACCACAAATTACTATCTGCTGAATGACCGATATACATGGACATATCAAAACCTAAACATGAACTACAACCATCTTGCCAGCAGGGGCATCAGTAAAGTGGACTGAACCCTCCATGTGGTGCGTCTCAGACAGATATCAGGGGGATACCAGAGCTCCCGTTAAGGTGCGTAATTTCATCAACTTTGTGGGGAATTTTGTTATTTCTTCACCAAAAATGGCATGTTGGGAGTGCTTTAGAATCGTCTCATTGAGACGATTCTAAAGAACTCCCAACTTGCCATTTTTTGTGAAGAACTAAGAAAAATATCTCGAATATTTGGTCAAATTACGCATCTTAACTGGAGCTCTGGGGATACTCCCAACCTGACCATTAAACATACAGATTATGATTCCAAATCCCACATCTAGGTTATCCAAACTGACAAGCCGATTACCTGTATGAAGGTTTCATTGTCTTGAAGTCATAAGTTTAAGGACATAAAGCTTATCAATGGTACTTCTGACTATACATATTGCCTTTCATTATAGAATTCAGGGCTGTAAAATGTGAGCTATCCACAATCCAAATATTGTACTTAATAATATCCATATTTCCCCACCACCATGTTGATGCAGGCGGTAAATTGTGAGCATGTGCAGGGTAATTTAACATGGGGTTCACCCTTGTCGGAATCCCGATATCCTGGTTTGGCCCTCATGTACATTTTTAGCTTTCTTATAATGTTTCTTACCAACTAGCAGGTCCAGTATGATCATTACAAGTTGCAAATACAACTATTCCAACCTGAGTTTAGAATCAATACATGGAATGCATATCACAATATGCGAAACATAATATGCTGCATACACAATGTCAATCTCATCATCACCTCCAAATCACATATATTTGTAAATATTTGTTTCGAATAGCATCAATTATGTGCACTGCATCCATCATTTTTATGCATATTGGTAGGTTTTAATATTTATTGTTATTTAATAGAAAACATCATGGGGACAATGCTCATGTGCTGCCAAAATAAGTATTTACAAAAAGACAAATATGAAGAAAACTAGAAAGTGCGTTCAGAACACGGATGATCCACTCACAGCTTTGTTAGTAAATGAGGCATAATTGCAAAATTCCAAAAATACAAGCAGAAACAAAAACTATTTAAGCAAAGCAACTAAATATGTAAATATGGCAATTGTAGGTCAAGGTCTCGTGGAGGTCAATTGATTTATTGATTGGTGTTTAATGACCTACCAAAAGGTCATTTAAGGTCGAGCCAAAGGGTTCGATCTCATATGTATGTAACCTGCGGCTTTGGGGGTAAAATCCCAAAATCAGAACGGAATATTTACATCAAAAAGAAAAGATAATCAGCCTTGAAATTAGAATAACCTGACCAGGTGCCAGGTCCATATCACACAAAAGTCACTTGGCCCCTTCCCCTAAAAGTAATAGGATTTCAAATAATATTACCCATTATATGCTCCCACCTGCACATTGAGGTCAAACAACAAAAAGAACTGCAGACAACAATGTTTCGTTCCCACTTATTAAGGGTTAAATATGTGTGAAATATAATAAACTAGAAATGTGGCCCGTCGGCACACGAATGCCCCTGCTGGCAGCCAAAGAAAACGAGGCATATTTAAATTATAAGCATTTACATGAGTGTTATGGTTTCGAATGCACCAAGTCTGTGACCTTGACCCTGGGCTTAGTGGGAGCGGGACGAATGTGGATTTGTCACAGGGCGGTAGAGGAGCATTTGAGCAATGTGTGTGTGAAATGTGAAGCAGATCCGAACAAGGAAACAGAAATTATAAGTCATTTTCCAGAGCGTTAAGGTTTCGGGACGGACGTACGGACAGACGGACACCGGTAACACTATATGCCCCCCTCACCATTCGGTGGCGGGGGCATAATGAAACAGTTGACCAATAGAAAACATCAGAGAAACCCCAAGTATGTTATTCATACATGTTATGCCAAAACTCAAGTCAAGTTGGGTGGCACTTATAGCTCCAGTGCAAAATACTTTATACCAATTATGTTGGATCTGACTATAATTATGTTCCTGGTCAATTTATTATTCCATTTAAGTGCCTGTTAATAGTATAAAGTGTACAAACTGAACCCTGCAAGTGGGTAAACACCAGTTTTATGAGCATCTATGATACCTGCAGCTTGTTTTACATGAGTATCAGGCCATCAGGAAATCTGAGATGATTGGATACATTTAGTTTGTATAAAGGTTTACTTTATATTGCTCCAGGGGCTGGGCAGATTGGGTAGCGCTAAATAAAATCAATCAAGGCAGATGAAACGTAACATGCTTGTACATACATGGGCCATCAGCTCACAAATGGTGCCTTAGAATACAATACGGGAAACAAAAATTGTCATCTGCTGTTGTTTAATATGCCATCTTTTTTCTAAAGAAAACATTGTTTGGCAGACCTTTAGATTCTAAAGTGCTGCCAGACAATGTTTTTGTTGAGAAAAAATGTAAATAGAAATGTGGCCTGTCGGCACACGAAAGCCCGCGCTGGCAGCTAAAGAAAATGAGACACATTTGAAAACAAGGAAACAGAAATTATAAGCCATTTACCTGAGCGTTAAGGTTTCAAACGTACCACATCTGTGACCTTGACCCTGGGCTTAGCGGGGCCGGGACAAATTTGGATTTGTCACAGGGTGGTAGAGTACCATTGGAGCAATGCGTGTGTGAAATGTGAAGCAGATCCGAGCAAGGAAACAGAAATTATAAGCCATTTATAACGGACGTTTGTTTGTTTGTTTATTGGTGTTTAACGGCCTATCAACAGCTAAGGTCATGTAAAGCCGGGCAAATCCCGTTTTAACCTGCTGCATTGGGGAGAAAATGCCAAAATCAGAACGGAAATAATTTACATCGAGACCCTGAAATTAGAATAACCAGACATGGTGCCAGGTCCATACCACACCAGTCACTTGGCCCCTTCCCCTAAAATAGGATTACGAGTAATCGTAATTCTCACATAACGGGTATAACCAGATTCAACTGTCACATACAAAATTCCAAAGACGTATGTGAGGGCCAAACCAGGTCGCCAGTCGGAATTCCGGTAAGTATGAACCCCGATCGTTAAATTACCCATCGCATACACCCACCTGCCACCCACTCGGGACGGACGTACTTACGTATGTACGTATGTACGTACGGACGCCGGTAACACTATATGCCCCCCATTCGGTGGCGGGGGCATAAATATACAGCAGACGACAACATTTAATTGAGCGTTGTAGGGGTTAATACTTTCAACCCCAAGTAACTGGAATGGACACTCCCATGTTATTGTTATTTTTTTAGACTCTTCCATTCATCAGAAAGGGGTATTGTTTTTAGAAATAAGAAAATATTCACAAATGGTGCAGATCACAAACATCGAGATAGAGGAATGAATCACAGATCAAAACTTGCACCAAGAAATCAAAAAATGCCTCATTCAAACATTACCCAACCCACCAACTTTCGATAAGAGAATATGTATCGATGTGGGTGGGTAGGATAGCTTTTCAATGAGCCATTTTCTGAGTCCTGGGCGCGAGTCTTTATCCAGTGACATAAAGTCTCAAAAGTGTTATGTTTAGATGGTGATCATGCTGCAGGTGTGTGTGCTGTAGCAACAGATCATGAGGTGTACTGTCACACCGGCACTACTTGACATCTTGCAGCAAATTGTGCGTTCAACAGATCATGAGATGTACTGTCACACCGGCACTACTTGGCATCTTGCAGCAAATTGTGCGTTCAACAGATCATGAGATGTACTGTCACACCGGCACTACTTGACATCTTGCAGCAAATTGTGCGTTCAACAGATCATGAGATGTACTGTGGTCATCAGAAATTCACACAGACGACACTACTTGACATCTTGCAGCAAATTGTGCGTTCAACAGATCATGAGATGTACTGTCACACCGACACTACTTGACATTTTGCAGCAAATTGTGCGTTCAACAGATCATGAGATGTACTGTCACACCGACACTACTTGACATCTTGCAGCAAATTGTGCGTTCAACAGATCATGAGATATGTACTGTCACACAGCACTACTTGACATCTTGCAGCAAATTGTGCGTTCAACAGATCATGAGATGTACTGTCACACCGGCACTACTTGACATCTTGCAGCAAATTGTGCGTTCAACAGGTGCACCTGTGACAAGACAACGAGATGTACTGTCACACCGGCACTACTTGACATCTTGCAGCAAATTGTGCGTTCAACAGGTGCACCTGTGACAAGACAACACAGGAATCCAATAAGAATTAACTCTGAACCAATAACCATAGTAACCTCATGTCATACAACCTAGTGAATAATGAAACACAGAACGTATCACAGCTGATTGAACATTTTATTACTTGGAAACCAATTAAGATACCAATATTAAATTCTGCAAATGATGCCACATGAATACAAATCATGACAATGAAAACCTAGCATCACCACTAATATACTTTTTTATTATAGGAATGAATGGCCTTTTGTGGAATTTATCGGGGTATAAACTTGGAAAAGTCGCGGGAATACTGGACGAAGACCGGAAGGCCTCGTCCAGTATTCCCGCGACTTTTCCAAGTTTATATCCCCGATAAATTCCACAAAAAGGTCATTCATTCCTTATAATTCCAGCATTTTAAATAAATTCATCAAGAAAATGTTTATTTTCCGTTTTCTTAAGAATTATTTTAACTACGCCTCACGGTTACGGAAAGTAGTTCGGTGTGGGAGTTTACTGGGATATAAATTTTGGACAGAGACTTCCTACGGGCCAATCAAATGTTAGGGAATTGTGTAAATATTTTTGTGCTGGAATTATATACATATATTTATTGTGTGCCCTAATTTCTTGACCAATGGAAGCACAGCATTTCATCTCAATTAATCGCGGGGCTACATTCATTGAACATGTGCATGTGATTTTATAGGTTACTTGTACTCACAGGTGATTATACATCCAGGGCAAGGATTAAGACTTACACAGCAGATTTGAAAAAAATTGTCTGCTGTTTATGTTCTATTTGTATTTTTCTCATAAAAAAAAACATGGTTTGATAGCACTTTAGAATGTTCTAAAGTGCTGTCAAACCATGTTTTTATTGAGAAATAAGACAACATATAAAGAAAAACCACGAAAATGTTGTTTCCCGCTTTCTAAGTTCAAACAGTTAAATTTAATAGTTAACCGTTAGACCACTACACACAACAATTGTCGTCTGCTGTTGCTTTTACATCTTGCCATATTTCTCAATAAAAACATGGTTCAACAGCACTTCAGAATCAGTTCCAATGGAAATGATTCTTAAGTGCTGCCAAAGCATGTTGCAAATTATTCTAAAGTGCTGTCAAAGCATGTTTTTGATGATAAAAATGGAAAATAAACAGCAGACAACAAAAAATTAAGATAACGGTGTAAGGGTCAATCATTTTCACCTTTGCTTCTTCATTTTCTATACAAAACCACAAATGTGGTATGAGAATGAACTAGCTAGGTTAAATTAACCATCTCATAACCTCTTTAATTTAAAGCACACATTTCGGCTGCATTGCAACTAATACAAAATTTGGAAAGGAAAACAGGCCAACGGCCATTGGTTGGATACATTTTCTGGGTTCATATACCTGGGTTTGGAAGGTCTACGAGCAAATTCCTACCCTTAAAAATAAGATAAAAAAATGCATTGCCACATTTTCTATCTTGCTGTATGCCAAATAGTAATACATATTGCATACAGATGGTCACAAAAACACATGAAAGAATTTGTAATGTCTTACCGGTAGATATCAAGAAATTATATAGTATAAATTACAAATCCAAGGAGCGGGCATTCATTAATATAAGCAATTGGCAGTAGATCTAAATGTTGGGAATGGAAACACAATCTGCTTCAATCTGGTTCGCAATAAAATAGTTTCAAGATAAAAACGGAATCTGGTTGCCAAACAAACTTTTACAACACATAAAAACTGCCGAGGGTCCCTGACCCATAGAAAACCATGCATAAATGCAAGGCATCCATGTCGGAAGATAGCGTAATCTACTTCACATACACACACCTGTTCTCTTGGGTTTGAACATCCAATACAGGCATACCTTATGCCTGGCTTGCATCGTATGTATGCACACAAAGTACAACATCGTACACAAAACCATCAGACTCCAACACTAACTCCACCTATACATAAAATACGGACCAATTACAAAATATTGCATTTATGACATAAGACACAAGCAGGGAAGTTGCACACAGTGTGGACCCTGATCAGACTGCACGGACGTGCAGTCTGATCTGGGTCTACACTGTGTGCACTGATCAACCATACCTCTTGCCAACAGGTCTATTCCAAGGTGGATTAGCAGTGTTCCCTGTAGATGGAACCCAGATTAGACAGCGGAAGTGACTGGGTATGCTCGGAAGTGACTGGGTATGCTCGGTGGAAACTGCATCTGCTACAGCAACAGACATCTCTGCCGCTAGTGTCAGTGAAATTGAATAGACCAAATCTAGGGCCCGAGGTT
The DNA here is from genome assembly GCA_029237695.1 of Conchocele bisecta. Taxonomy (NCBI): domain Eukaryota; kingdom Metazoa; phylum Mollusca; class Bivalvia; order Lucinida; family Thyasiridae; genus Conchocele; species Conchocele bisecta. The sequence continues at coordinate 133,967,975 of CM055266.1, forward strand.
AAAACCCTTTCCCAGCGCTCAACTCAGACCAGTGTTCCACTTGGACGAATCTTGCATGTCTATTATGCTTGTTGCAAATTATGTTTTCTGCATTTATGTACATATATAATGATCAGGGTATGGGATCACATGGTCTATTGTATACATTGCAGTAAATCTTATTTATCACCAATACGACTGCGGTTTCGTCGCGTTAATGATGACCATGTTCCAGCCATTAACACTATAAGTCTGTCAATACCAAATTTAGCATCATTACTTGTGTAGTTAGTCTGAACATGTTGCAGAAAAATTCAGAGAAATTTGAAATGGACGAAGTTTAAACAACATTCGATTCCGTCCGATTCAAATTTCTCTGCAGAATGTTCAGATTAACTACAGTACAGCTTCAATGTATGATTATTTGCTTATGAAATAAATAAAAACTAACTTTTGTGTTGATGTAATATGATATTTATTAAACTCGTTGACTCGTTGGCTTAGCCTCGTTTCTTATGGTATCAGTAAACTTGTTTAATAAATACCATATTAAATCATCACTCATGTAAGATCCCTATATAATGCACAGATATAGACGAGTAAACCAATCCTGATAGAATAGAAAGAAGTCAAGTATATGCATAAGAAGTAGCACATCCTGCCCCGACAAGTACCATAAGTGCATGCAGGTGCTGTAACATAAAACCTGCCAATTAACAATCACTTCTAAACCACTTACATCTTAAAATGCAACTCCGCTTCATCTTTACCATACCAGTATATTTTGAGAAAGGTGCCATTTTAATATGGCCATCTTTTTTATTGTCACACTAAGCATAATGATAATCATTTCTTGTATACGAAGAATAACATCAGTATATTGTTCAGACAGATATGCATGGTTCTGGCGTTACTTCAATAATTTGCATCACTGATACAGTATTAAAGGTTTGCCGATTTCTTTTTCATTTCTATTTCTATAAACCATTTCCACACTACACACCTATATAGCAGTGTTTGCAAACAGTGTAGATCCAGATGAGCCGGCTCGCAACGAGCCGTCTCATCAGGATCTGCACTTTTTGCAAGTAATTTTCATATTTTTTAGTATTATTTGTATTAGTTCAAAGCTGTGACTTTTTTTAGTCCATACCAGTATTGTATTAGTGCATTTATCAACTTGGTGAACATCCAATTATAATTGGAGGAGACTGTCAAACCATACAAGAGAAACCACCAAATTGTGTTACCTGTAGATGAGCAATTTTACTTGCCATAGCTGCAGAGTTTCCCACAAAACGGGAATAATCACCATTACTCGTTCCCCACAATTACAGAAAATGTCATCTGGCCGGCAATTCCATATTGAAACGTGACATTCAAGTATACAACTTCCCTATTCAATATAGCCCGCCGCATCTAGTCGTTGATTTGGCTGGAGACCACAACGAAATTAGTTTATATATAATTTGCGAAGTCCAGAAAATGACAAGACAAATTGCAAATATAATTTGTCAAATTGTACAGAAATATCTGAATATTCATTAGGTTGCTTGTTGCAGCTCTTAACCCTTAGACCGCTACACACAACAATTGTCGTTTGCTGTTGCTTTTATACCTTGCCTTATTTCTCAATAAAAACATGTTTTGACAGCACTTCAGAATCATTTACAATGGAAATGATTCTGAAGTGCTGTCAAAGCATGTTGTAAATTAAAAATGGAAAATAAACAGCAGACAACAAACAATTAAGACAGTGGTGTAGGGTTAATTGTGCATGTACTTGTCTACAACCTACAACCAAATTTAGTCAGTGATCAGAAAGTGAAAGAGAAAAGGTTCAACGTGCAAGTAAAAGCTATGGTCACATAGAGACTGGACCTCGGTTTCAAGCATGGGATATAGAGGATATTCCATCGTACATTTTGAATAGCGGGAAATAATACACGAGTGTGCGTCGACTTCCGCGCAAGCAACGAGTTGCTTGCACGGACGCCGACGGACACTAGTGTATTATTTCCGTTATTCAAACATGTACGATGGAATATCCTATTTATTACACTTCCACGGCGGATATATATGCACATTTAGTCTATTTTTGAGATTATAATCAATGAATTGTGATGTGCGCACGGTTATACAATGACATGTTTTCCTGCGTTTTGACGTTACGTTGTGTGATGTCAAATGCGACATCACGTAAACTTTTTGAAATCCAAATTAGGCAGCTGTTTCTATGAACCAGATATATTTGACTGCATGTTTGGAATGTGTTCAAACACATGAACATTCTAGATTAGTCAAAACCCTTTCCAAGTTTTCAAATACCGTAAAGATTCGCCCGGGCGTCTATTAGAATCACCACTGGCTCCGAAGTCCTGGGTGGGCGTTTAATAGAGGCAAGTATTATTCAGCGAAGGGAAAATGATAAAAATATACAATTTTCTACTATCTGATCAAAAACATAATGAAGGGACGTTACTCTCAAACGTCTGACCCGACTTGATTGTAGTGTCTGTCAGTTTATGGACATTTTGGACCAAGACTTTTCGGTCATTATGGTACACTCGGTAAAAATGTTTAAATACTTGTAATGTATATATCAGATATATTAATACAAAGTCAATCATTAATGCTGATCAGATTTACGCATATGGACGTTTCGGACTGTCACGGTTTCGGACCATGTACGTTTCGGTCCGTACCGGTGCGATTAATTTCGGCCCATGGCCACGTCCAGAACAAGTCATATTTATTTTTGCTCATCTCCTAGGAAATATCTGCCAACAATCCAACATAATGTCAATTTCACCCATATTATACGAGATGGGTTTGAGATGCTTTGAAAATGGCGTCTCCGTAACTGTACATTCTGATCGCCCTGTGTCTGTGCAAATAGCTACTGCCGATGAGGAATTTACTGTGACACTGAAAAAAGTTGAATTTCACTTCCGCTTTTGAAAGTGAAAGTAGCAATTATGTTTGTTTTTTTCCGATATTCAAGGGAAATACTGGAAAGAAAAAGAAAGGTTGGACAAAAATGGCTCCGATTTTGTTTCAACTTAGTACTGGGCGTTTATTAGAGGCACAAATTTCGTGAAAATCAGCAAAAACATAGGTTATTTTCAACGTAAAAAGTGGGGGGTGGGCGTCTATTAAAGCATGGGCGTCTATTAGAATCTTTACGGTAACTTTATTTTGACTGTAATAAAAAGTAAAAATTTGCATGGTAGCTCGTGGTTTCCAAGAAAACAGGCGCGCAATTACAGGTGTTCTCTTCACGGTGTATTATTTGTAAGGAGTTGATTACGGGTTTTCTCTCACAGCGAAACCCATGCAAATAACTCGCAAGAGTGTAATAAAGAAATATTATGAAATTATTTTGTTCACGCCTAGGGCGGGGATTGAAGAAGTGAAAGTGAACGAGTTTAACGTCCCTGCAACCAACAACTATGGTCATAAAGAGACGGACACCTCAGTTTCAATGACATGTATCGTGCCATCCCTAAACAGAGTACAAAACAATAAACAGTTTTGCTTATATATTGGTTTGTCACTTACAAGTACAATTAGTTCATTCAGTAACATTCAGTATGTACTGCAGTATCCTGTGAATCGTGAGTAAACTGACTGATTGAATGGTGTTTAACTTCCATTTAACCATGAGGACATTAATAGACAAATGACATAAACAAATGACTGTAGTACCAGTCTGAACATTTAATAACTGCTTACTGAATCTACAAGATCACAGAGTTCCATGCCCAAAGATTCGCTGAGCCCAATCTACAGGGGTCATACCCGTTATCCGGACAATCAGTTTATCGCACAAATGAAAATACCTGTTAACTGAGGACATTCTTTTGATCGGATATTGCAACAAATACATACAAGTCACGCAGCTGCTTGCTGTTTCCATGCCAGTGTGAAGAATATATCGCCACGGTAAACATTTTAGTAAAAGGTGCTGAAAACATTCCCCAACTCTGTCCACAAGTTGTTTACGTCAAAAGTCGCGCAGGGGCTCAATCGAGTGAGCCCATTACTTCATTAGCAAGCTGTTCTATAAATACAAAATATTCTATGAATATGGTGTTTTCCAAGAAGTGAAGGGCGACTGATATTTCAACAGAACTACACAATGCTGTTTACAACTGGTTTACAGGCAATGAAATTATGATTTCAATGTGAGAATAGAAGTTATAGGACGATTATATGTTTGTCCGGATAACTGATTGTCCATGTTAATATTGGGGCAATTTTACAACTGTTGATCTGACCCAATTTTAAGTGAGAAAGATGGCACATTTTGCTATATAGTTTACATGAGTTGAGAAAGCAAGAACCGAGGATTGAGGAAAATATCGTAAAAACACTGGCATTTTTGCCTGATAATCTGGAGGATCCCTGTAGTCTTTTGATATCAAGTTTATCAGGCTTGACTAGCAGTAGAAATTCCTCAGTAAGCCTCGGAATTCCTACACATTTCTTAGCCTTGCCTGATTAACTTCATAACAAAAGACAGAAGCCTGTTATTGTCTATATACCACAACCATGCCATCATTGTCAAGTACTGTATACTGTATAGCTCATCTGTAATTGCATACAGTGACAATGTCCAATTTCCCCGTGTGACCTCGGGAGGTAATTGTCCATAATTTGTGTTGTCTGTAGTGTACAAAGCTGCAGTGGACGCTATTGATCCTGGTAATCATACATAATTCACCCATCACGCACAAAGACCAGCAACAACCCTGATAAATTGATCAATGATCGCAATGCATACTACCTGCATGCGATACGTGTGACAAGACATTACAAAATGCAGTGAAATCACTCTAAATCAGTAGCCGATTTCACCAACATTGCAAAGTATACATTTCTAGCAAAGTATACTTTGAGGGAGTAATCATTTATTTTTCCCGCAATGCATTATTTCATATAGAACTAACGACTGCATATATTTGATGATTAAAAGTATGCAGAATTATTATACTGAATTTATTACATTATCACAGCCATAATGGCTGTGATAATGTAATAAATTCAGTACAATAAAAATTAATAAATTTATCCTAAAATTGAAAATTTCTCCCTCAAAGTAGACTTTGCTAAAAAATTATACTTTGCAATGTTGGTGAAATAGGCTACAGACACACTGGGAGGTGGCCAGGGTGTCTGGTTTAGAGAGATTCACTGTTCGCCAGGCACGATACCACTCTAAGACATGTTTAAGTGTTTTGCAATCATGAACATTATTACCAGAGATAAATGACTGAAACCAATCAGCGCTTTACCGAGTTTCAACTGCATGAAACTGCTTTCGCAAAACAATACTGATCTCAATCAGACAGCAACATTTTGCAATCTACGCCAGTGCAGTTTGTAAAACGCCACGTTGCAAATTTTCCTGTGTGTCGACATAATTGGTCCCAGTAAAACACAGGGAAAATATAAGAGGAGATAATGCCAGACTGATGCTCAATAATACCCCACACAAGTACCAGGGGACCACAAATCTACGCCACATGGCATTATGGCTATTCTATATTGTTGCTCGCCAATGGAGACATTTCACCTCCAACTTGTTACATTTTGATAGGTGATGATGTCTGGGAATTGCTGTGAAACCAGAACAGCAGGATAAAGGTATCAGTATAGAATGCTAGGGCCAGTTTTAATAAACTTAGTAAGACTAAAATGTCAGTTTTAATAAACTTAGTAAGACTAAAATGTTTGTAAGTGCAAATTTAGGATCGTCTGTAAATTTCAATTGATGGATTTACATGTATTGAGCATAGGCTGCATAATGTAAATCCAATAATTGTTTACAAGAAAACATTGATAATGTGAAATTTACAGATTATCATAATTTTGCACATACGAACATTTTATTTGTATGAATTTTAGTGAAACGGGCCCCTGCATTCCATAGTGATGAATTGGCAAAGTAAAGAAGGAGTTGGATGAAAGGAAAGTGTTTAATGTCCCAGCAACAGCTAAGGTCATATAGAGATGGGACCACAGTTTAATGTCTCATCCGACAGACCAGTGGGATGGAAATACTATGAAAGTATGTTATGCCTAAGACGAGGTTTGAACACACAACCTCCGGATTGGAAGTCCGGCGTTCTAACCCCTAAGCCACAACCCATCCATGGATGAAGGGAATGATGTCACTCAATGGTAATATATGATTTTTTATGTCATTTGAGACACTTATATCCACATTTAGAGACAGTACAATAAATTGATAAGGAAACAGAATAACCTCTCGAAACCAAACACCAGAAACTTCCAGCATGCTTAATTGTGGCAGGATCACTATTATTTATCATTGATCATAATTTATGTTCCAAAATGAAAACTATACATGCACGTTGTGCCATACTGATATAACTGACTTACAGTGAAACGTCTCCAAACTGGACACCCTGGGAATCTCCCAGGTTGTCCAATTTAGAGAGGTATCACTGTAGAACAATTATCAATATAACAAAACATTTTTACTGTAACAGCTTGGAGTGGAGTGGATGTTAAGGTATCCAACTACGAATTAAGCAACCTGGTAGATGGGGGGGATGTGGTTGAATGCTGGCATTTATGGAATTTCTTGTGATGAGTTTATGGGATTTCTTGTGGCCCGGCTACCACTGAGTTACCCAGAACAGCCGTTTTGTCTGATAACCTATTAAGTAGCAAGTCTGATAATGCATCTAAAGTGACAAGAAAATGTGGCCTGTAGGCACATAAATGTGGTGGCTGATTGGAGAAACTCTGGCCATACTTTTTAACTGGACAGACAGACAGATGGACACACAGTCCAAACACTATATGTCCCCCCACCGGCTCTGCAAAGAGGCATAAAATGTGTAGAATGTTCACCAACTATGAGCATTGTTTTCCTAGACTTACCTCTGAACTGACCACTCACAAGAACATTTAGAATTATTGCACTGGCACACATAGAGCAGCAGTAAGTGTGGGATATAAATGTGACCATTTAGTTTGATTAATTACTTTGACCTTTGCCATTGTCAGTGAGGGTCCAAGGCTAGACCCATCAGTACCACTGGCTGGTGCCAATACACATTCCCAGGGCCTTTATGGGACAGGAAGCCTTTGATTGAACCTGTGTTTATTGCCTCCCCAGACCATCCCGGTTCATACATCAATTTATCATGATTGTTCCAGTGGTAATAGGCCATAATGCAGTCTGTAATTGCTCTGCCAGTAGCCTATTTCACCAACATTGCAAAGTATACTTTTCTAGCAAAGTATATTTTGAGGGAGTAATCATTTATTTTTCCAGAAATGCATTATTTCATACAGAACCAACCACTGCATATATTTGAGGATTAAAATTATGCAGAATTATTATACTGAATGTATTACATTATCACAGCCATTTTGGCTGTGATAATGTAATAAATTCAGTATAATACAAATTAATATTTTTTTCTTAAATTGAAAATTTCTCCCTCAAAGTATACTTTGCTAGAAAAGTATACTTTGCAATGTTGATGAAACTGCCCCCAGGTCCATACATCAATTTATCATGATTGTTCCAGTGGCAATAGGCCATAATGAAGTATGTAATTGCTCCGCCAGGCCTTACATCAGTTTACATGCTAATCTTTGATAGACAGGCAGAGGTCTATGTGACAGTGACTGGAGAAATGGAGCTTAGATCTATGGCTTTTGAACCATCAAAGCAGTGGAGTCAGGGCTTGCATCAGCTTACATGCTAATCCCTGGTACATGGGCAGGGATCTATGCACTATCCCAGGTTTATATCAATTTACATGCTATTCTGTTACAGAGGCAGATACATTCTATACTGGCTAGGGAAAAAAAAGAGGCTTATGACCTTTGCGACCAACATAGAACCAGATCAGCCTGGCCAGGGCTTAGATCAATTTACATGCTAATCCTTGGTACTCTGTGGTACAAAGGCAGAGATGTACAAGACTGGCTGGAGAAATGTGGATAAAATTGGCATTTGTGACCAGTTTAGATCCAGATCAGCCTGGCCAAGGTGACATCAGTTTACATGGAAACCCTTATAAGCAGACATATAGGTGGCTGTGACTGAGAAATGAGGCATGTGGAATTTGGGACCAGTGTACCTCATTATCAAATTGCATATGTGTGTAGCCTGATAACGATCTATATTTCTTGCTCGAAGCAGGACGGGTGTTTCATTGATGGAATGGCGAACAGTGTAGATCCTGATCAGACTGTGCGGATGCACAGGCCGATCTGGATCTACGCGGGTCGCAAAACCCATAAACTCCATTTCTCCAGTCACAGCCACATATATGTGACTGAAGAAATGGGGTTTATTACGCGACCAGTGTAGACCCATATCGGCACAGTCTGATCAGGGTCTCTCCTGCTTGCTAAGGAGCCATGGAAACACCAGTCGTAGATCCAACACAAAGCAGTTATAGCAGATCTGTAGCCGATTTCACCAACATTTCTAAGTATACTTATCTAGCTAAGTACACTTTGAGGGAGTAATCATAATTTTTCCCCGAAATGCATTATTTCATATAGAAATAGCGACTGCTTATATATGATGATTAAAAGTATGCAGAATTATTATACTGAATTTATTACATCATCACAGCAAAATGGCTGTGATAATGTAATAAATTCAGTACAATATTAAAAAATTAATACATTTATCCTTCAATTGAAAATTTCTCCCTCAAAGTGTACTTAGCAAGATAAGTATAATTTGCAATTTTGGTGAAATAGGCTACAGATGCTGGACTGGCCACCAGCATCATAAGCCACACTTCTCCCAACCACAGCCACATATTGGTACTGGCACAACAGAAATGTCACAACAGCCATGGTGTACCATGACACTCCACATGGGACAACGGGTTCATTCCTCGGCCACGTTCATGCAGGGTCGGATTTGTAACCGATCTTGATAGATTATGATTACTCGTGCGTTGTGTTGACAAAGTTATCAAAGTGACAAATTGCCCATTTATGAGGTTTTGAAGCCATGTGCATATTAACTGGCAAGAAAAATGGGAAGTATATCATAAGTATTTTCATGATAAACTGAACTGTGAGGGGATAACACCAGTAAACGGAAACAAAATGTTTGAATGCATATTTCACTTACACTATGTGAGTGGACAAGAAATTGTCATCTGAAGAATATACTCAGCCAGGTGGCTAGGGGTGAATGTTCCATTAACATACTGTAATCACTGTATTAACCCTTTACAACAGTACAGACCTGTAAAGTGGTATTGGCAAATAGTGTAGATCCAGATGAACCGACTCGTGACGAGCCGGTTCATCAGGATCTGCACTTTTTGCAAGGAATGTATTTTAGAGACAAAGCACACCCTTCTTATAAATATACTTGTCTGTGAGAATGCACAAGGGCGGATGGTATTGTATGTGAAAGGTCTCAGACAGGCGACCTATTTTTCATCCACCACCCCCAGGCCCGTACGCAGGGGGGTGCGACGGGTGCGTATGCACCCCCCTAAATTCGCCGAGGTCCGCTATTTTTCATGTCACAATTTACCACCGTTGAAATCCGAATTTAAATGACTTAAAATGCAGGAGAGTGCATTTCAGGCCATCTAGGTTTAATGAAAAAGTCACCCTCCCCAAAAATGTATTTGATTAAATTACATAAACTATTGATTTTATTTTATGTCTATGGGACTTTAACAGGATACGGACAAAATCCCCCCCGGACATAATCCCCCCCTATGATTTTTGACACAGGAGGACAAAATCCCCCCCCCCACACCCAAATGCAGGTAGGACAAAATCCCCCCCCCCACCCATAATGCAGGTAGGACAAATTCCCCACCCCACCCCCCCCCCCCCCCGTCCAAAATCACAGGTAGGACATAATCCCCCCCCATCAATATGTTTTGAAAGAATCATTGCATTAATTGGTTTTCAAATTTCACCCTCTAATCCTCTTTAATCAGGGTAATTGAATTGCCTGATTTCCTTCAAGTAGTTGATTAAGGATTACGTTTTATGAAAACAAACAGAAATTAATGATTGTTACATGATTTAACTATGTTTTGGCGAATAATTCTTTGAAATGGTAATCGATTCTTCACTAAAACTATATGGTTTGGGACCGACATCAGTATACAAATGTACAAACGATACAGACATATTCTTGTTTGACGTTTATTGCGCAACTGAAAATACTTTATTAAATGTACTTGTTTGATTGTGCAACTGAAAATACTTCGAGAACAAATACTTTCGAGAACAAATATATTCAGCCCTGAAATTAGAATAACCCGACTTGGTGCCAGGTCCATACCACACCAAAGTCACTTGGCCATTTTTTGCTCGATGACACAATAACACTGATTGACCTTTAAACATTCAGAATGGTCAAAGTATCCATTAGTTGTATTCTTGAAAGACCCCTGCTATTTTCCTGTGCCCAATTGACTTCAGAATTATGATGGAAATATGCAGCATTGGTGTGTTTACAATCACTAGAACAGCACAAGTGGGACCATAGACTTGGTGAGGGAATTATCACATATCTGGGTAATCTAGTCTGTAATGGGACAATTACCCCACTCACAGTGATAACTTATTGCTGCAGTCAGTGATCTAAGGCCACTCCAGACAGCCAAAACAAACTGTTCCCCTATTGATGGCCAGTGTCAAGTGGTGTTTAGGGGTGGCCCCAACACAATCATGTCCAGCAAACTGACCAAGATGACACAGAAACAGCATTAGAACCAGCTTAGCCTTTTACTTTCAGAATACATGTACATGGAATTTTGCAGAAAACAATTTCTTCTTTTATTACCGGTACATTCAGAACATGAAATATAATATTTTCTATTTTTCTTTTTTCTCAGTGAAAGTACATTTTCTACGATGCAAACATATCTTTGACTGACTACCCCTACTTTGGATGCATTGGACAACAGACATTTTTGGTACATGTATTGTCATGTGGCTATTACTCTTATATGCTATTATTTTAGGCGGCATATACAGCTTACGTAACTCTGCGCTATTAGTATACATGTCAAACATATATGAAGCTATACATGTAGGTAATTGTGTAATGAGTATGCAACAGAGATTACATTATGATTACTTATTGAATATACATAATCATGTTGTATGCGCGCATTATTTTAGTGGAGCTAGTAAGTAGTTACTTAGTAAAGCTCTCTTTCACCCCTACTCAGTGAAAGTACATTTTGTGGCGTTCAGATATATTTCAAAAGCGAAATAAAGAAAATGTTTCAAATTTTCCATCAGTGAAATGGAGAATCTTCACAAGTAAAGTATGCATTGTGTATGAATGACAATATGAAAGAGGATAAACATGCACAAAGTTTTAAATCTAAAGCAAATCCAGATGCACATACCCGTAAGCCAAAGCATCAACTAAGTCTTATATTGTACTGAATGCATGAACCCACCCGCTAAAACACACTTTACACTATATTTTCTGAACCTTATGAAAGTCTTTGATGCTTTTGACAGGAGAGTGGCATTATATCAACACTGTTATTCCAGTCCAGTTTTATTAAATTTTCAAATAAAACACTCCCAGTTTAATCCAATTTTAATGAGAATTCTGTCAAACGGATATCAGCTGGTATTGTGATCAACGTTGGGGTGTTCTGTCTGTATAACCCTGTCACACCTCATGTTGGTATTGATTGATTAATTGTTAATTGCGCTCATCCAATAAACTTTTTGCAAATAAAACATCTTGGAGCTATCATTACATTATTTGGAAAGTGGCATATGGTACAGAGGTATTTAAAAGCAAATTTCATGGCCACAATGAAATGAATTGGTCGATAATTACGATAATGACCTACATGTAATTCAGAATCATGTGCATATGACACATGTTTATGTTTGTGCCATGATAAGTATTCCCCCCCTGCCTTTTCTCGGGATAATTTTAAGACTTAAAACAATACTTGAATAAAGTTGAAGTGGTAGAATCTATAATTAAGTGGTCTTATAGGCTGTGTTATGAATCTACATTCACTTTTCTTTAATTCCCAGTCTTATACAACCATTATGAGTGAGATCGGGCAATAAATTCAGAACACAATTAAGTCTGCAGGTATTATATCATAATTCAACATGTTGTTTATTCTTTTTTATGTTAAACAGCGACTTGGCCCTTTCAACACTGCATACCTCTATAGTGGTGCTCGCAAACAGTGTAGATCCAGATGAGCCGGCTCGCAAGCCGTCTCATCAGGATCTACACTTTTCGCAAGTAATTTTCACATTTATTAGAAAGAAAAAACTAGTTTGAAAATCATTTTGTGACGATTGGATTGGCCCGAAAATGAACATCACAGTCCATTCCAGTTATTTAGGGTTGAAAGGGTTAATATAACAATGTGAACATGACACAGGATGTCACAGGACTGGCAACACTACTGGAAAGCAGGTCAAGTACCAATTACAGCATTGTGTGTAAAGTCCTAGACAGAAACTGTGGTTCAATGTACAGCGTGTGTCAATGTCTCCACCAGCTAATAGGGCTCTCATGTAACAATCCAAATCAATTCTGGCTGAAAACAATATTACAATTTAAAGCACTTCAAATTGTTTCCGGTTTCTGTCGGTATGTCTCGTATGGCGCCAGGGTTAGGTCGCTTTTGTTCTGCATTGTTTGCTGCTGACGATGACGTCCCATGTTTAGACTGCAGGCCGATAAATAGGACACAATGACATTTAAGACCATTGTAGATCCTGATCAAATCACAGGCGATCGGCACGTTGATAGGATAGTGGATTATACATTTTTAGAAAAAAATAAAATGCAGTCAGTCTATAGAACAAGAATTCCACCACGGAAGCGGTGTCGCGCCTGCCGAGGCATTTGACCGTGAACATTACAAGTAAATAAATGACCTTGACCTTCAGAATTTGGATGTGGGGGTGTGTGTAATGAAGCATCATCCATAGACAAACATTGATGTGAAATATTATCAAAGTCTGGCAAGGGGTTAAAGAGATATTGTGAAAAAACAATAACTTTAATAACGCATTTGCCTTACAAAAAAAACGGACGACGCGGACGACGCGGACGACGACGCGGACGATGACGCGGACGACGCTAGTAGAGTAGAGCTTCATTGACTACATCCTGGCAAACAGTGCACACCATCATGCAGCCTATTTCACCAACATTGCACAAAGTATAGTTATCTAGCAAAGTATACTTTGAGGGAGAAATTTTCAATTTAAGGATAAATTTATTAATTTTTTTTATACTGAATTTATTACATTATCACAGCTATTTTTGGCTGTGATAATGTAATAAATTCAGTATAATAATTCTGCATACTTTTAAGCATCAAATATATGCAGTGGTTAGTTCTATATGAAATAATGTATTTTGGGAAAAATAAATGAGTACCGGTGTAACCGGCACTCCCTCAAAGTATACTTTGCTAGATAAGTATACATGTACTTTGCAATGTTGATGAAATCGGCTACAGGATCAGACTCGGTAAATGCAGTCCACTCATGAATGTCCTCCACTCCCACCCGGCTACCTCTTGCTGCATCATGTGGCATGTATCAGTTTGTCATGATTAAGATAATCTGAATAAATAATTTCTTTACCCTTCAGGTTAATAACGATTACTTACCCTACCATACTACAGTATCAAATGTTTGATTTACGTTGCCATGTGTTTAATCTGATCATGGCAATTATGCAGCTTATTTACCAGTTTATCTTGCTCTGTATTCCTAGTGAGTGGTTATATGGAGAGGTCAGCAGCGTGATCAAGTTTCTCAGCATGTTCTTGAAATCATGTAGTCTGATTGGCTGTGAGCAAAGCTTAGCCTCAACCAAGCAAACTGCACGATTTCAGTTGAATTAACTTTTAATTGTATTTAAATGAATGACCAATACGCTGGTATTTACCGTATTCTTGCGATTATAAGTCACATTTTTTTTACTCAGATTTGTATCCCAGAAAGCCCCTGCGTCTTATAAATACATGTAGATACATGAGCATTTTTTTCCACCCGAAATATTGACATCAACGACCAAAAATAAAAAAAATATAAATGCGTTCCTATATTTGTTGTTGTTGTTTGTCTTTGGGGTAAAATCCGGTATTGGAATATTGGATTCGTATTGTAAACAGTTCGCGCCTTACTCGCGCCTTACTCGTTCCGGCCCTGTGTCACATTCGGTACACATTTTCTATACCGAAGGCGAAGGTGAACAGTGTATACCAAGATCAGATCCGGTCGACATTTTCTCTGCCGAATCACAATCTGGCCTCTATTATTTTAATTATCTTTTGAAAACATTTACCGGGCCCATATCGGTCGGTGTCATTTTGCCGTGAAAAATATTGCATGATGCCATTAACGGTAAATCCCAATATGCATAATGCAATCCCACGAAAGTTATAAAACTCCATCATTAGTTTCGAAACTGTGTGTTTACACGATGCTGATGAAAGTGGCAAGCCTAAGTCAGCTGGCCGACATCAAACACACCGCATGTCAAGATTTACAACATAAAGCCATATCAACACACACGCGGTTGCTGATGTCAGTTTCGTATTCGTCACTAAACTGGTACCCTGTCTGATGCGTCCCAGTGAAGCAATACTACCGAGAACCAGACTCTATTTATGACACGGCAAACATGTTTATGTGAATTGGGTCTCTATCTCTGACAAATCCCGGCTTCTTGCATTAGCGACCAGACCAGGCGGTGGATTCGCGTAGTCTGCACATGATTTATAATGTTCGCCAATCTCTAATTAAAAACATTATAATTACGTCAGCGGACAATGCAAATTCGTCCTAGCTATAGGCTGCTGTCAGCGTCATTTACGGAAGATACAACTGATTTTGAAATATTACATACTGTACAGGCGAAAGTTGTGTGTTGCTTTGTGGAAAAAAATCGATAACACCCAACCGTGTCAACAGGTGCTTATCTTATGTCATCATTCAGCACGAGGCAATAAACTGTGTGACCTTTAGGCTATGTTTTGAAATTGCACTGATTGGTCAACACGCTTTTTTGATGTGTGCAGCATCATGGGGGCAATCAGTAACCCATTTCATGCTGAGGATACGCTTATGTTTGTGGAAAATCCTAAATAGTTTCCTTCTATGCACTCAGAAGTATATGCCGCGATCACCATTTAAACCGTTTCGTTGAGACGGTTCAAATGAGTGGTCACAACATGTACTTTCAGTGAGAAATAACAAAATTAAAAATAAAATATTTAATAAATTTCATATCCGTAAATGTGTATTCAGAAAGGAACGGGTTAAAAAAACACTCTGGATTATACGCAGATCTGTCGCCATATTTCGCCGATATTGATTTTGAAAATAGTTTCCGTAAATGGTGTTGTTGAAAAGAGATAATACATACCGCAATTAATAATAACAATATAATACCACTTTCGGCAGCAATATGATCGCAAATATAACACGATTTCTGACTATAGTCTGTTACACATTTAACACGATTTTGATATATAAATATGGCAAAAATATCGGGAGCCAATGCACAACCGTGTACTAACCGAGAACGTGTTATAGTGAAGCGTGTACTACCGAGTTCACAGTGTAATTGAAGATACTAGAAAACGGTGAAATACGGACCGGGGAATCACGGACATAGAGTCGGCAAATTACGAACATAGCAAACTATGATAGGGAAAATACAGACAAAACCGTCCAAGGTACGAATAAAAAAACAGTGTGGGGGAATAAATAACAACAACAACTTTGCGAGTTTTTTTTTAAGTTTTTTTGTTTCATTTTGTTAGGAAAATTGGGTGCGTCTTATGATCTCATGTAGACATTTTCCCCCAGATTTTGGACTGAAAATAGGGGTGCGTCTTATGCACTCTTGCGACCTATAATCGCAAGAATACGGTATTTACACTTTATTAACTAACTATGCTCCAACTAAAATGCATGCGCGCACAAAACATGTAAATAACCGCAAGAGTAATTAATTCGTCGTTATAAGTCATACCAATTATGACGTAATAATACATAAGCGCATTCAATCAATAAACCATTGCGTAAGATGACATTCTCCAAATGTACCAAAGTAAGTAGGTATGTAGGAGTAGTTGTATACCTGTATAATGTATACTTATAATTAAACATAGTTCTGCATATTCGTTACGACCGAGAGACGTGTCTTAACATCGTCACTGATATACTGCTGTTAACAGTTGGATTTCCAACTGCCAATGATTTTCATACTGTCTGCGCTCAGTCCTATTGAGTAACACCAAGTGGCCCCTCCCCGCTGGAACGAGTGTGTGGCGTAATCATCATCAGGAAGCCCACTGGCTCCCAGACAAGCTTTGACAAGCTTTGACACGCTTGACAAAGCAATCTTGTGTTAGCGGTTTGAAACTCCTGCCCTCTTTGTAGACGAACGCAGGTCCCTCCGGGTTTGCGCCACGTGTAAGTGCCATGGAATTGAAAACGGCCTTGACCGGACACAGGTTGTTTCGACCCAATCGCGGCAGTGGTACGTCGAATGTTTGCTCTCGAAATTGCTGCACTTTACTCCAGCGAATACGCAATAAGATGCCCCATGGGTGATACAACACATCCTGCCGGCGCAGTTGCCTTGTGCTATCAAACCGCGATAATGAATCCACGAGAACATTGCTTTTGCGTAATAGGCCATAGAACATGATCAGGCACACTGACCACACACTTGCATCTAGTGACACAGATACGCGAAGATTTCGCAGAATAGCTCGTAGTATATCCGGGGTAATAACACTTTTCCTCGTAACGGTGTCGCCCAGATGGCGGCGTATCCCCTTCAACACATTATCAACTTGGACATTTTTATCCAGTGGGTTTGGTAGCCCCCATTCTAGATGTAGCAACCGCACGATATTGACATATTGCTTTATGGAACTGAATTTGAACTTCCGGGCCAAGAATGTTACGTAGCGACAAATCGTAGATGTGGACGCGGGAACTGGAGCATAACCCATTTCACGACAGAAAGACAGATAGCTTGATCTATGTGTCTGATACGCCTTCTTGGTATTGTCAGAAAAAGCCATAACCTTTTTGCTTATCAGGAATTTCTTAAGTATTGTTTCTATTTCATTCATTTTGGAATTAGGTATACTGGTTGTCATGTGGCGGGAATCTAATAATATGCCCAAAAACGTAATATGTTGACACGGACCGCCCATTTTATTGTAATTTATGTGAAATCCAAATTCTCTCACGAGAAATAAAAGTGCATTCAATGTGCGCAGACATTCGTCATATGTAGAACATACTACCAGAAAGTCATCCAAGTAGCACACCATTGTTTTGTAACCACGCGCTGACATGATGGCGCGGACAGCTTGAGTAAGACGATTGAATATAAACGGCGAGCGTGATGCGCCAAACGGAAGACGTTCGTCTACGATGTATGTATCACTTGTATGTCCACTAAAACGCCATTTAAGTCCCGTTGCGGAATGATTTGATGGATGTATTTTCACACTTCTGTATGCCTGTGATAAGTCAACCTTCGCGTAATAGTAGTAGTGAGGTCAACAGCATCCTGCACGCATTGATATTTAAAAGTTACTAGCATCATGAATTATACGGACTGCATTAGAATCCTTCGACTTTGGAATAGCCCCCAATGCTGATACTATAGTTGGTTTGGAATCAACAATCTTATACCGGCTGTTGTTTATTTCTGTGCGGATTTGTAATTCCACACGCGCGCGCATATCTTTATTTGTCGCCGACGTATAGTTGTCTACCTCCACGCTTTCAGTCACGGATTCTGGATCTACAATGTTGAAGCCATTTCTAATGCCAGATAGAATAAAATCACGATGCTCGTAGTCTTCAGGAAGGTTTGTTTCCCATGAACTATAATCAAGGGATGATTTGTCGGTTCATTGGATGTGCTTAGGCTGCTCGCTGCCCACACTCTCCCGTGGGGTACCTCTCGCGTATTTATATTTGCACGCTGCTCCGAAGGGACACGCTCATGCTCCTTTTGCCTTGAATATTCGGCAATCCTCGGAGGACATCCGCTTTGGTGTCTCGCCTGGCTGAGTATGCTGCTGGCGTGGACGCTTGGGCACTAGGAGTTGCAGTTCCATGTGTGGAGAAAATGTGCCCCACTTGAAACCGTGCTCCGCTTGCATTTCTCGTAAGAGTGGTCGAAATTGAGCACGCTGCTCCACTCATATTTCTCTGCAAATTCAAAAATCTTGGTGGTGTATGCCAGATAATATTGAATGTCCTGTGTTACTAATTGACCGTTAGCGAGTAGGTTGTTCAAAAGCCTCATGTTGGCCGCCCCCCATTCCTCGATGTAAATGCCAAGGTATGGGTGCTCGTCGTCCGTTTTCAGCACTATGGTTTCCGCGGATGTAGCTCCGGACCTGATCACGAACTCCTTACGACGAGTCTGACGACGACGCTTGCACTTCTCCGTGATGAACTGGGTAATGTGTACCGCTTTAGAAGCGGACGCCTTCATCGTTAGGATAGTACGAGGGTCCATGTATCTGCCGGCATCATAGTCGGTAGCATGCGATCCAGTATGTTGTGATGTACCCGTGGTATTGTATGACGCTAGGAGAGTCTAATGTCTTACCTGCGACATTTAGCGTATTCGAGTTCACGTCGGCGTCGCCGGCACTCATCATGGACGGCACTGGTAGTGGCGTCAGGTTCATTCGTCCATTTCGCAATGTCTCGTGTCAGCAATTTTGCACTCCCCAGCGGGATCCCCAGTGCCCGTAAGTCCCGACTCGCTGACCAGGCTCAATGTTTCTTTACTGCACAATTCTTCATTTCTCAGGATGGCTGTCACTTTCCTAGGTAAGTTCAATCCCTGTGACCACGTATCGAACACGAAATCCTCGTTCGTCACTTCTTCCTCCGAAGCCATAGTCCTACATGTATATGTATACGCACAATAACAATCCGCTCTAGCAAAGAAAACACCGCTAACAGACGCGCTTACGACATAGAAGTGCCAGACCCCGGCCGGGCGAGCGTAGCATCAGCATTCCCGCCGAGGTCAAAAGTGCAGCCGTAAATACCAGCGTATTGGTCATTCCTTTAAATACAATTAAAAGTTAATTCAACTTTAGTAATTTTGGAATTTCTTCCTAGTAGTGTGCATGTATGTAAAATTACAAGACAAAGTCAAGAGATGGATATCACGAAAGACAACTACCAGAAACTATATACATTATCAGTGCAGTTTTATGGTTATTATTCAATTCCGACATCGACAGTGACGATGTTCTTAACACTTTTGTTTTGCTTAGAAAAACAAAGTCCTGTACAAGTATTTTTAGTATGTAAGGCCATACTTCTGACATTTTCCAAAAATCTACAACATTGGCTGATAGTCATCCAAAATTATTAATGGCATATTCAGCAAAATATGGAAGTATGATAGTTTATGTGCACTTGATATCTGTATATTTCTATTGTAGTTCAAGTATGCATATTGATGGAAATGGATTTCAAATTTTACCACTAGAAAAAGTAGGCCAATTAATTCAAGTGACAAGTAAATCCTGACTTAGCTTCACTTAAGTGTTCTTTGACATATGAACCTAGTGATCCAGAAATTATAAATTTTCATTGAATCTGCATTCGACCGCCAATCCGTTACATTTTCGACCGAGATCTGTGACATCTTCAAAATTTCAAAACTAAAAACGATACAATAAAATTAACTTTATTTCTTCACGTATTCGCATAAATTTATGATCATACAAATCGTATGTTCATCCTATACAAACATAAAGTACAGAACTCACATATATAAAGCAAATCTCGAATAGTTAGAAATACAGCATTGAAACTTGCCATAAATAACATAACAAGAGGGCCATGATGGCCCTAATTCGCTCACCTGACTCCATGAACACCAGAGGAGAATGAGACATTGAGTTCATGTGAAAAAAAAATTGTGCTATTTTTAAATGGCGGTCATCTTGGATTAAGTGATGACTCATTTTACCGAATCTGAAAATGCTTCACCCAAGGATCTTAACTTCCTATGAAGTTTGGCCAGCATCGGCCATGTGGTTCCTGAGAAAAAGACGTTCAAAATCTCGAATAAATGGACCTTTTGGCGGCCATCATGGATGTTATAATCATCCAATTCCGACAAAAATAAAATTTGACCCCACGGGCCACGCCCATTTTTGACCCCGGGGTCACCATTTTCACAACTTTGAAAGAACATTGTAAATCGATCATTTCTACCAAGTTTAGTCGAAATCCGGCCAGCGGTTCATAAGAAGATTTTTTTAAGAATTTATGCTATTTTTAGACAGCGGCCATCTTCGATTTGATATATAACAGGACTATATTCGGTCAAAAATAAAATTTGACCCCACGAGCCATGCCCATTTTTGACCCCGGGGTCACCATTTTAACAATTTTGAAAGACCATTGTACATCGATCATTCCTACCAAGTTTCGTCGAAATCCGGCTAGCGGTTCATGAGAAGAAGATTTTTTAAGAATTTATGCTATTTTTAGACAGCGGCCATCTTGGATTAACGATGACCTCCATTTTAACAAATCTGAAAAGGCTTCACCCATGGACCATAACTTTTAAGTTTGACTACCATGGGCCAAGCGGTTCATGTGAAGAAGAATTTTGAAATTTCTAATAAAATAACGACCTTTTGACCTTTCGGCGGCCATCTTGGATGACATAACCATCCGATTTCGACAAAAAATGCACTAGAGTGATCACCTCATTGATACCTTCAATTTGATATATGACATGACCATATTCGGTCAAAAATAAAATTTGACCACAATTTGACCCCACGGGCCACGCCCATTTTTGACCCCGGGGTCACCATTTTAACAACTTTGAAAGAGCATTGTACATCGATCATTCCTACCAAGTTTTGTCGAAATCCGGTTAGCGGTTCTTGAGAAGAAGATTTTTGAAGAATTTGTGCTATTTTTAGACGGCGGCCATCTTGGATTACGTAATGACGTCATTTCAACAATTTTGCAATCCCCCTACCTAAGGACCATGACCATGAAGTTTGGTGACTATACGCCCAATGGTTACCGAGGAGAAGACGTTTGCAGATGTTCACGGACGACGACGGACGACGGACGACGGACGACGGACACATTGCGGTAACAATAGCTCACATGAGCTTCGCTCAGGTGAGCTAAAAACGATTCACCTAGAGTATAGTATGAAATATATGCTATGAATATGCATAAATGGTGCATATATAGTGTAACTCATATAGTGAAACTGCATACTTAAACGGATGATTATCATTTTGTAAGCCATCACTTCACCCATCTACCTACCGGACAGAACATATTGCAGAAATCTGTGTTCTTTTGACTACATCCGTGTCTTTTCGACATATGTAATTCTTGTAGTGTCCAACATCCCGGTCGATGTAAATCAATCATTTCTGTCAAGTTTCATTAACCCTTCCTACGCTGTTTTTCATTTTTGCTTTAATTCTTAACAAAAAAACTGGTTTTGACAGCACATGAGAATGGAGACGATTCTCCAATGGAGACGATTCTCATGTGCTGTTAAAACCAGGTTTTTGTTGAGAAATATTGAAAATAAAACATTTCCAGCAGACGACAGCATTTAATTCAGCGTAGTAAGGGTTAAAATTGGCCAATGGTTAGCAAGAAGATTTTTTAAAGAATTCGACCTACTTTTCCATGGTGGCCATCTTAGATTATACGATGACCTCCAATTTGACAAATCTGACCTGCCCCACCCAAAGATCATCCATGTAAAGTTTGACCAACATTGGCCCAACGGTATATGAGATGAATTGTGGACGGTCGACGGACGGAAAGCGGTAACAATAGCTCATTTGAACCTTTGGCCTAGGTGAGCCTACAATATTTGGTTTCCACCTTATAAGAGATATATGGAAAATGCCTCAGCTGCAGTCACAGAACTCAGTCAACAACATAATTACATTGTCCCAGTTTCCATCCAAGAAAACACAGAGATATGTGACAATCAATGTCCTCAGTGTGGACAATCAATCGATGGCAACTACTTCTAAACTGAAGCTGATGCGCGAATAAATCACACACATGTGGCAGGTGAATGGATAGAAGGCCGATGTGCGGCAGGTAATGAAACACAACACCCCTGCTTCGTGCCACGCGAGACATTTCTTCAATATTTGTGGTCGTGACCGTAGAAATGGGCCTATGGGTTTTGCGACCAGTGTAGATCCAGATCAGGGGCCCGTTTCACTTCTTACGACTAAAATGTTCGTAAGTACAAATTTATGATCATCTGGAAATTTAAATTGATGGATTTACATTTATTGAGCATAGGCTGCATATGCAGCCTATGCTCAATAAATGTAAATCCAATTATTGTTTACAAGAAAACATTGTCAATGTGAAATTTACAGACCATCATAATTTTGCACTTACGAACATTTTAGTCGTACAAAGTTTAGTGAAACGGGCCCCTGGATCTGCACTGTTCGCCATTCCATCAATGAAACATGCTCGTAACAAGCAATATAGATCATCATCAGGATCAGGAGCGACACTAGCCCCAAATCCCATAAACCCCATTTCTCCAGTTACAGCCACATATGATGGCAGCGAGAACAATTACAGGCACGAGAACAATTACAGGCACGTTACCTCGAGACACATTCCGATCACCAGTGACTGAGTCAGCGGTGACCAGACCCAATCTGTCAACCAAGTAATTGTATGTTTTGTTCTGTGTGATGGATCGGAATGCAACTAGTAATCACTGGTTATATGATAATCTATAGACAAGCATAGAAGAATGGACTGTCGACTGGGAAAATGTACCTTGGGGAATGTTCAATACTCGTAGATCATAACCTGCATATTCACACCATGGAATAAAATGTCTGAGGAAAGTAAGGCTACATCCATGACTAAAATGGTGAACAGCATAGGCCCTGATCAGACTGTGCGGATGCACAGTCTGATCTGGGGCTATGCTGGTCGCAAACATCGTAAGGTACCTTCTCCGCAGACAGCCCACATGTAACAAGACAAACAGAATCAAGCGATGTTCCAAGGAGATGTTTCAAATAAAGATTTCTCTTCCTGCCTGGTTTATAACACCTCCGACACTTGATACCACCACTCTGTTGCACAGGAATTTGGCATGTTTCGGCTTTCATCGGCATAACTATATGAACAAGGCTTCTTACTTTGGTCAGACACAACCTCGTATCATGACAAAATAACATGTTGAAAAATTGTAATTTTCTATTTATTCTATGTATTTCTGCCGGTTAACGATAATTCTCAAATGATCATATGAACTTGCCATTACAATATTGACGTTAGAGCCTTAAACATATTATTTCATTTGTTATGATTGTTGTGTCAGACCTAGGAAAAGCAGCTGTAATTTGATATTCTTTGCATAAGTATGTTCTAACTATGTTATTTCAGCAAGATAACAATAATTCTCAAATGAAAATGTGCACTTTCCGCCAAAATATTCACATTAGGCCTATCAAAAAAAATTGTTTGTTTAGGGGCACCCGACCCTACCTGCTATTTTATTAACAAAATGTGCCGACATTTCTTTCTCCACATTTCAGAAGAAAAAAGGTTTTTGTCTATTTTGTCTATTTTGTTCATTTTGTTAATTTTTATCCCTCTCCTTGTGACTTTTGTCTCGCACACATTCTATGTTTCATGCAACTGTGTTGGTAAATTACATTTTAATACCCGATATATTAAATAACCCATCTTTTTTTACACTCGCGACCGTCTTACGACTCTAGGTACGGCTAAAACGAAGCGCCGGGACAGGCATTGCGGTAACTGCTGAGGTTATCCGAATATACATTTGTGACCGGTGATTTTGCGCGTCCGGTGATTTCGCGCACCTCTTTAATTCGCATTGTCAACCTCTCGCTACCTGGTGTCGGTATATTAGAAGTCAACTTTTTCATAAACTATACAACTTCTGACGATATTTGGCCAGTCTAAGTATATTTGGTTAGTACAAGTTTTTTTTGTGTGTCAGTTTTACTCTTCGTATCCTAATACATGCATACATTTTATTTCTCAAAAAAATATCACATTTTGCAGAAGACATAGTCTGTCAAAACCATGTTTACTTCTGTTTTTGTGAATGAAATAGTTGGCCCCGGATCGAGTATATTAAAACGTACAAATGACGTCATTGGGGAAACTACTACAAAATGTTCAATGTATGGAAGCCCAAACTTGTTAGAATATATTTTGTTGTAGTATTTTGAGTACTTGCATTAATCTTGGTATTAATCTACGCTGGATGTGTTATACCGTCATTAATTTGTTCCTTGACTGTAATTTATCACATGCTGACTTATTGACCCCCTTCCCTGAATGTAGAAATGACAGTCATGTTGGCGTGTATTGGCCACCATAGACAAATATAATTAACTGACGTCACTAAAATTGCACTTCGCAAGTACACCGGACATCCAGATTTTCGGGGAATACCCAATGGGAGTTCACAAATGGCGGCCGTTTACATTGATTCACTTTGTTTTATTGCATGATATTTCGTAGAAATACGGCGAAATGGCGAGTTTTTATACATATAAAGGTGTAGGTCTGAATATGCGATATTTATAGATCGGTTACGTTATTGTTTCCTTAGCTGCGCGAAATCACCGGACAGCACCGTAATCAACAACAACAACAACAGAAATTGCCAATTGGCACGATGGCTGGGGTTTCGTCTAGTGGGACGCGCATCTTGTTAGGTATAAACATAGATGTATGCCTACATTCTCCAGAAAGACGAACATTTGACATTTTCCCTATATAGCTAGTTCATCAGTGTTTGCGGACATGATACCATTGCTCACGTGTAGAAATCATCAGCTCAGGATTATTCTGATTTCAGGGCTGAATATATAGTTTTCTTATTGTAAATATTCAGTTCTGATTTTGGGATTTCCCCCCCATTTGTACAGGCAATATATGGGATTTAGTACTAAACCTATTGACCCGGCCTTAAATGATATTAGCTGTTGAAAGGCCGTTAGACCCCAACAAACAAACAAACAAACAAACAAACACCTGTGCATCAGCGTCTTCGGCAGTAAACCATGGATTAAGTTTTGGGTCAAGTCTTATTTATTCTCGACACTAGTTCATGTGCATTTACCATGTTTACAGATGGCTTTTGGGTTTGAATTAAACACTACAATTGATAATTTTTTACATAATATATTATATTCCATACAGGATGTACAGTTTCATGTGCATTCTGTGTGTTCTTTTGATGCAAAATATCCACCAGAATATATTCACCAAAATATACAATGAATTATGAGCTTAATTAATATTCATACTACAACTAATGGCATGTAAAGTAAAGAAGGTACATGTTGTATTTAACGATTTACAGCTTCATTTATAAAAAAAAAAAAATCAAAAAAAAAAAAAATCCCGACCTACCCTACCTACAGATTTTTTGATAGGCCTTAGCATTATTAAAATTGCGGAATTTATTATAATACGAGGTCGTGTCCAACCAAAGTTAGAAGCTTTGTTCATATTTTTTAATTATACAGATGAAATCCGAAACACGCCAAATGCCTGTTCTCTGTTGGCCTTACTTATATATATCAAGTTCTAAGGTTCCTCTAAGTAGTGCAGTAGTGGCAGGAGAATAATAGAAGGATGCATAAAATTAGTTTGTTCTATTAATTTAAACCAACAATTTCCACTGATAATAAAGCCTATAAATATTCATAAGCCGTTTAAATTTTATGGGCTGTAATGTGACCATGATTACTGGGTCGTTTATCCACATGAATATTGGCATTATTTAATTGTTCACAAACCTATTCAAAATGCAAAATATCCCCACAGTAAAGCCAAAACTGTCACCATATGTTTCCATGTGATTAGGTATCTCGCCACTATCTGCATCTCCCATCTCATACAATGGGCTGAGAGAGGCTGTCACTTTCTGATTGTGGTATTATAATTAAAACAATCTCATGAGAAAATAGAAAATGAAACAATTGACAGGACAAACCTTGAACATACATTCCGTAGAATTTAGTCGCACATCATCCATGTATAGTTCCGTCCCATTAAAGAAAAATACAAATTGTTATAAAAATAATTGTTGCATATGTGGCATACACATGTGTACTAGTAATTAGATATTATAAACCATGGTTAATTATTATTGCCAAAACGACACAGCATATTTCCTCCAAAATGGGTAAATATTACACTTTTTTCAAACAGATGACAAATAGCAGATCCATAGACAAAATAAGCTGGTCAGTCCAGTGGAGTATTTAGACTGTTACAAAGCTACAGAATGTGTTGTAAATCAGCTGTCAACACCTCACAAATTACACATCTTCACCAGCAATACTTTGGTCAAGAGTCACAGCACTCTATCTGTGAACATCATCAATGCAGGCATCCAGTTTTTACGCCTGATTTACCATAATGTCCCCTACAACAATGAGCAATACAGATGACCGCAGCAATAAATTGACACCATCCATTAGCAGAAGCTTTCATTTGTATTGGACATATTGCCCAAAGACCAGACACTTTAAAATCTATTGAAATAGTCAATAAAGGTCCTTATAAGTATGTGAAAGCCAATAAGAGTACATAAATAAATGGGAAAGCATTTTACTTATGATGGCACACATGCCCAAGGGCTATTCAAATGAAATGCAAGACCATCTGAAGTACGGACCTTAGAGAAATATTAGTAAATAGAGAATACCTGATTGGTGTATTATGGCATCAACTTTATCAGACAAGGCTATGAAACAGGCAGGAATACCAAGGTTTGCCAAGGATGGCCTATCAGCTAAGTAACTGATTGACTCATTGATGGATTGCTTGATTTAATTTCTAAGTTAAACGAGGCTTACCTTAGTAAGGTGAAGTTCAACTGTAATTCTATGAGTCATAGAATCACGGAGGCATTAAGTGAGATAGTACTCCGGGCATGCGCATCAATATTTAAAGAAATTTGTTATTCATTATTACAATTACATACAGTTGCATACATGTACATGTATGTTTCCATAATATTTGCTGAAAGCAATTAGTTGGGTGGTGTGGGTGGCACTTAATGCCTCCGTGATTCTATGACTCATAGAATTACAGTTGAACTTCACCTTACTAAGGTAAGCCTCGTTTAACTTAGAAATTCTATTTCGTCCCATATAATCACTCCGTGCATTAATTGAGACTTTAAAGCTAATAATGGAACAAATTTAGGTGTCGCTGTTTTACATTCTAATATATAACTCACCATATTACTGTCTATCCGAGCTACTAACATTGGAGTACAGCTCTGCTGAATCGTCTCTCATCGATGACTTCTTTTTTGTAGAATTTAGCGAATGTACTTTCGCTTGTCCAACCAGCAGTTTTCATAATGTCACTAATAGGCACAGAAGACCGCTGTGCCTTCGATACTGCCGCGGCTCGAACACTATGTGCTCCAAACTGTTTTACATCAATTCCCGAACGTAACAACACAATCTTGATCCATCGGGCGATTGTATCTCTTGTAACAGCATTAAACGGTTTGATAAAACTGATTAACAACTTATGTTCACTATTTTCGCGAACAGGTTTTGTGCGATCCAAATACTCTTTCATAACAGTATATACACAAAGCCTCCTGTCTGGAGGATACGATAACAGGTCAATGCACGAAACATCATAACTAGGTCGACTTTGCTTAAGAAGACCGTCAAATTGAACAATAAACTTTGAACGACATTTTTTAATATTGACAGTGGTCAATAAGTGAACTGTTTGTACACGTGTAGCATTCGTCAGAGCAATCAACATGACTAATTTAATAGTAAGATCTTTTAAACTAATTAACTTCACAGGTGATAGTGTCTTGAGATACATCAGCACTTTGTTTACATCCCATACTTCTTTATATCTTGGTTGTGAAGGCCTCGTGTTGAAGACACCTTTCATAAATCGAATGACTGTAGGGTGTGAGCCTGCTAAATAACCATCTATTTTAATACCAAGCGAAGATAATGCTGACCGTGCAGTATTTATAGAATTATATCCAAGTCCTTTCTGAAACTCGTTCGTAAGAAATTCTATTACGTTATTCACAGAAACTGAAATTTGATTGATTTCCTGGATACCACTGTACTGTACCCATTTTTTAATATGCACTTGGTACTGACGTTTGGTCGACTTTCGCCATGAGGACATGAGAACATCGGTAGCTGGTCGAGAAAGGCCTTGCTGTCTGTACTGTCGCCGGACACTTTGCATGCAATCATCACCATTTTCTGGGCCAGTGGATGTTGCATGTCTGAGTGTTGAAGTCTCAACAACTTTTTTGTGCTGGGCAATATTACCGGATAGTCCACAAGAGTCCTCATCAGGAGAGTAAACCATGGTTGTGTCGGCCATAGTGGTGTCACGATTATCCCCCTTGCCTTGTCGATTCTTATCTTCTGAACGACACGTGCTAGTATACTGAAAGGACAGAAAATGTAACACACGTCAAACATGGCCCAATCTACAGTAAAAGCATCAAAATATGCAGCTTCGGGGTCTGGTTTCCAGGCACAGAACAATGGTAATTTCTTATTCAACCGAGTAGCAAACAAATCAATATTCGGTTTTTGCCATTTGTTACAGAGTTGGAGAAAAACTTCATTGCACAGCTCCCATTCTAACTGGTCATTGAAGTTTCTTGATGGGTGATCTGCCTCATTTGTCTTTCCTGGTATGTGTGAACATGATATCCAAGTTTTACATTCATTGGCCAATTGCCAAATTTCACTGGCGACATTGTTACATTGGTCGGACTTGATACCTCCCATATTGTTAACATAGCACACTGCCGTGGAGCTGTCGGATAGGACAAGAACATGTTTGTTTCGCATTTTGTCGGACAAAGCTTTCATTGCAAACTTGATAGCAAGTAGCTCTAAAACGTTTATGTGATATGTTTTTTCTATCCTAGTCCATCGGCCGCCAATTTTTTGACCTTGACAAACAACTCCCCAACCGAGCAAGCTGCTATCAGTTTGAATTTCGATGGCTGGATTGCCATGGCTAATGTGTCTACACTGATTGTCAATGTTCTGGTACCACCATTTCAGTTCATTTCGCATACTTGGTGTAATGCCCATCATTCCATCGTAATTACCGTAACTATGCTTCAATGCACAGGTTTTTGCTTTTTCCAAACCACGATAGTGCAATTTACCAAACTCAACTGCTGAAAATGATGCAACGATTACACCAATAACCTTAGCCACATGTCGAATGCTGGCTTTTGACCGTGCTAACAAGTTCGTACATTCTGATTTTATGTGGTCGACCTTATGTTGCAGTAGCTGAACTATCATATTTTCTGAATCTATAGTATGGCCAAGGAATATCATTTTTTGTGTTGGTTCAAAAACCGATTTTTCATTGTTTATGGTAAACCCAAGATTCGACATGAGTGTCTTTGTGTCATTCACATTCGTTTGACATTCCTCAAGTGTATCACCACACAAAAGGCTGTCATCAATAAATCCAGAATTCACATGTCCCATATTTCTTAATTTTGAAAAAACTGGTTTCATCAATTTTGTAAACTGACGGGGACATGATGCCAGGCCATTTGGAAAACATGTATACTGATAAAGTTTGTTCTTCCACATGAAACACAAATACTTCTGGTGTTCTTCGGCCACAGGTACTGAATAATATGCGTGCCGCAAGTCAATGCTAGCCATCCAGGTACCTTTTGTTATCAGATTTAATGCTTTTTCAAATGTATCCATCTTAAAATGGTGATACTGTACAAATGAATTAAGCTTTTGTAAGTTGAGTATCATCCTGTATTCGCCATTTTTCTTTGGGCGTACAAATATAGGTGATACACAACTGTCAGGTTCAAGTTTTGCAAGTTTAATAACTTGTAATTTTAATAATTTACTGATTTCATTATCAATAGCTTCAGTTTCTATGCTATTAAATTGGTATGTGGGGAATTTTTTATTTCCCCCCTGTTCTAGTTCAAATATATTCTCATTTATTTCAATATGACAGTTTTGAACCATATCTAATATAACTGGATCACTAGTTAATTTTTTCCACTCGTATACAAACAATTTTAATCTACCAGCAACAAAGAAATCATCTGTTCTATCACTCACCTGTGATTCGACATTTACTGACGAGCTCTGCCCGAGCCCCTCCTCTGGTAGTTTTTTGCCTCGCCTGTAGACGTAGTGGGCGCCGCTGTGTTCCCAGCGTAGTGGTACGTCCCGTAAGGGTGGTATGTGCCTCTTCTCATACCGCGACCACGCCCTCTGTACCGCATTGGCCGTGGGTAGGGACGTCCCCTGCCTCGGACATTTCTGTTTATTTTGCTGCTAATTTTAGCACATTCCTCAATTTCTTTGGCCGATTTGGAAACATCGTCCCCAAATAATTCTTTAGTGAATGGCCGGGTGTGGTTGCACAAATGCACATACTCGTCTTTTATTTCTGGTTTTAATAAATCACGACGAGTCCAATTAATTTGTTTATTGGCATGTCCAAGGAGTGCCATCACGTCGGAACATTCATCAATGCACTCGCCAATCTTCTCATCTTTCTCTTCAAACGTCGCCATTTTGTTCACAGTCTTAACTAAGATTGTTGCGGCTTTCACAATCGCAGTCTCAATATTCTGCAATTTTTTATCGTTTGTCCGTGCATTAGATCCTAATGCATCCCAGATGAGTTGATTAGTTTTCACTGTCACTAAACCATCACAATTTGATGGTCTAGGTGTCTTTTCATCTTTGACTAGCTCCACGTACCTCTCTTCGTCAATGCCATTCACAAAAAACTCGGTTACACTTTCTGCTAAAGCAGAATCGATATTGTCACCACAAATTTCATGCGATTTAAATTTTTTCGACATGGACGCAAATCGCGATGAGCTTTCCTCCAAGCTCCGCTTCTGTGATGTGGCTGTGACAGTTTCTGCATTACTTGCAGTAGCCTCTGGTTCTGGTGTATAATTTTCATCATATTCAACACCCTCACCGTCATAATATTCCCCTTCATTTTCATAACAACCTTCGTTGTAACACTCCTCTTCCATGCTCTGTACTTTCTTACAAACAGTTGTCAATTTTTCATTTTGTTTTTTCAGACTTGTTTCAATATTCTTCATGAATGACAGAATAAGTTCGCTACTACTGTCATTAGTTTTCGCGGATTTTGCGACCACGTCGCTTTCCGGTGTCTGACTCTGAGATTTTTTCTCTTTCACCGCGGGAGCTTTACCCTTATTCGACTGCGTCGATCTGGGCTTTTTGGGCGGTTCATCGTCACCAGGGACGCTGGTTTTAGGGTCCGCCATTTGGCTAATTTTTCCAGCGCAAATAACGCGGAAACTAATGACAGCGCACCACGTGCGCAATAAACTCAGAATAACTACGTTATTCAATGACGATTTTTGTCGATAATTTGTCAAAATGACATACAAACTACGTTTGTAATAATTACACCGACAATATGCGTCTATACACTGATATTCGCGGAAAATTTACAATTTTCCTTTGCGAATCGCTAACTTTGTATCGGTCTACGACAGACCGGAAGCACACTGATGCGCATGCCCGGAGTACTATCTCAATTAATGCACGGAGTGATTATATGGGACGAAATAGAACTGAATGTGACTACGGTACATATGAATAGGTGTACAATTGAAAAGTGCATACTGAAATTACAATATCTTTCCAGCTCTGAAATTGCAAGGCATTAATACCAACATGAATGAATTCACCATTAACCCTTTAAACAATACTGACCTGTATAGCGAGTAATATTGGCAAACAGTGTAGATCCAGATGAGCCGGCTCGTGACGAGCCGTCTCATCAAGATCTGCACTTTTAGTAATTTTCATATTTTTGAGAACAAAAACACCCCTTTTTCATAAATGGACGTGTCTGAAAATCATTTTGTGACGATTGGATTGGTTGCAAAATTAAAATATCAAAATCCATTCCAGTTACTTAAGAGTGACAGTGTTAGAATACACATACCCTCTTCCATCCCCAGTCAGAAGCTATTTTTACTACTATCATTGTGCGGGTTTATGTTGCAACATGAACAAAACAATGTATATGCACATGCAGTCCCAAACTAACAAATAATTTGGCACCCAGGTCAGACAAAACAGACCTCTGTATAATACCATGTATACGTAGTTATCAACTTTCTTTCTTATAGTTAAAATCTGCTTTACAGAAAATAGCTCATGCAATTACTCACTGCAATATGGCCGACCTACTTTGACACCATTTTGTGAAAAAAAAATTCTTTGAATTCCTGAATTTCTTTCGATATGGAATCAAGACTCAGACTCAGAAAACCTTCTGGATTCTATGTATGAACAAACCTAGAATATGCACAATACAACAGGATGGGCACCTATTTTAGAAACAGTCTGTCAGTGTATTAGGGAAATCTACAAATTCAGTGCTCCCTATTGGGAATTTATGACATGCATGTGAAAATCAAATTCCCTCTACATTGCACTGGTGTGCAAATTGCCACATTATTTTGTAAAACTCAAAAATACAAGACAGATGGGGCATTGAGGCCATATGGACGCTAGTGCAAGAAGGCAATAGATGACAATGAGACTGGAAGATGGAAGAGAAAACAATTGGGCCATAGTCTGACAAATCTGGGCTATTTATTTCCTTACCAGTGTGAACCACATTCAGCTGTAATCTGATGGATATTTTACATTGGTCTGGAGAGATGGTTTCTTCCTTGATTACCACATAACAGGCGGGAACCGAAAACTGCCGTCTGCTGTCGTTTTATATTTTGTCTTCATTCTCCATAAAATTATGGTTTGACAGCACTTTAGAATCATTTCCATTGGAAAATATTCTTTCATTTCCATTGGAAATGAGTCTAGAGTGCTGCCAAACCATGTTTTTGTTGAGAAATATGGAAAATAATCAGCAGACGACAAAATTTAAAATTCAGCATTGTAACGGTTGAATAGCAAAGAGTGTAGACCTTGATCAGTATGCAGATGCAGGCTCTCAGTAAGATGAGCTTTGTTAGAAATTAGACCAATTGGTAAAGCAGTCAGGAAACTGTTTGCCTGTCTGGCTAGTTAAATAGGCTTAGCAGAGAAAGTGTAACACTCCGCATTGACAACCAGTGACTGCAGTCCGATTGGAGTCGCGCCACACCATAAGAGAAGTGAACAATGAAAGGGAAAGGGTTTAACGTCCCAGCAACAGATAAGGTCATCTAGAGACGGAACCACACTTTAAAGTCTCATCCGACAAACCAGTGGAATGGAAATACAGTCGAACCTGCTCGGGCGGTCACCTTTAATCAGCGGTCACCGCCGTTAAGCGGCCACTTCAAATTCCTCCCGCGCATTTTTGCTATATAAAAGGCTTTCATTCAACGGTCACTCGTCTAACGCGGCCAGCGGTCATTAATTATCGTCCCAAACTAGTGATCCAATTTCATTAAACGGTCACCTCTAATCTCGATTTCAATGTACCCTGCGGCGGTCGTTACCGAAGCGCGAATTAACAATGATGTCAGCAGTCAATGCGGGTAATTAAAACACCTAACACGTCGCCGCGTATGCGATATTGAGAGGGTGTTTCACAGGTGCAAATTGTGTTGCCCGAATTGTCGGCGCATTATTGAAAGAACAGCCTATCGCATCCGGGTTCTTGCACCCTTGTCCGTCGATTCGTAATTTCTATAGGTTACCGACACAAATTTTGTAAAAAGGAACAGCCCATTGCCAGTTACCAAATTGACAAAACACGAATAGCTGCTGATATAATTGGTGTGTATTGCCCAGGACCGAGTGTAACCGGCTCAAATATAATTTAAGCAAATGGCCTCATGTCGAATATGAGCCGAATGTCGCACTTATTGACTGCTTTTGCTGACATCACCTATGCATTATTTACATACACAATTGGAAATGAATCCAAATTCGACTTGACCAATACCCGACAAAAAAAATTAAAAAATCGCACAACTTATCCCACACCATTTCCGATTATACCACATTATGCCCTATTATCTAGTACAATAAATTGTCTACAATATGAATCTTGCAGATCAGCAGTTGCAGTAGGCTGTAAAATAACAAAAACGTGAACATTGGTGTTTTTATTTGTTGACAGATTTTTTATTTTTATTTCATTAAATGATATAATCCACTCATTACATGTTCAGGTTCAATTTTGAAAATATTAAATAAATATAAAGATACACATTTAATCAATATGGTACTCTAAATTAATCATTAATATTATTTATTACATTTGTATTATCAAGTCAACATACATGTCTATGTTATCTTTATCTTCATTTCAATTTTCAAAATTTACCTGAAATGTACCTGAAAACACAACCCTCTATTAAGAGGTCACCTCTGTTAAGCAGCCAGTTTTGTCACTTCCCTTGGGTGGCTGCTTAAGACAGGTTTGACTGTACAATGTTAGTATGTTTTACGCCTATGATGAGGATTGAACTCGCAACCTCTGGTACTGAAGTCCAATGCCATATCCCCTAGACCATGGCCCATCCCTACAGAAGTGCAGATGTATCAAGTGACCTGTGTAGGTAGTAATCCGATATGCTGGCTAAAGCTAAATCAAATATACTGTAGTACATCTGAGCCATTAAAAGGTTAAAAGTAGTTGCTGGAAACTCTGCATACAAATTGGTTCAGTGTACACGCATTGTCAGAAAACCATCTGATCCATCCTAGACACAATTCAGTCAGATCTGGCTACAGGAGGGAGCATGATGACAAAGTAACACATACACTGGAACCAAACCAAACCAGCACCATTTTCCACAGCCCATCAGATATAGCGGTTATTTTCCCATTTTGTCCTTAGCAATCGATTAGACCAATGGATGTGCTAGTTGTAAAAGCAATCATAAAAGCCTCTTTAGTGTCTCCAATCAGCCTTGTTTGCCAAGGACTTGCAGCAGAATAAAACACAAACACAATTGTGGCCGTGACTAAAGAAATGGGGCTTATGGGTTTTGTGAGCAGTGTAGAACCAGATCAGACTGTGCGTCCACACAGTCTGATCAGGATCTGCACTGTTTGCCATTCCATCAATGAAGCATCCGCCCTGCTTATAACGATTGATATACATCGTTATCAGGTTACATGAGTGTGCTATTTGATCAGGAGATACACTGGTCACAAAACCCATAAGACCCATTTCACCAGTCACAACCACAATTATTGAGCCCTGGGAGCGGCCCATGCCTTCCTGATGGTCAGACAGACTGTGGGTGATAATAGCGGCCATAATGGTCACGTTTTATTCCAGCCACCTGGCCAATATGGACCAAACAGATGGAAGTGTGACTGGGAAAATGGAGCTTATACCATGTTGGACCAGTGATTGCAAATTTCATGTAATAAATGAGTTTACTAATGAAGCTTGAAGGTGTCCGTTAGCGCAAATTGGCAATGAGAGCGCTTTTCAACAATGCGACCTGGGTTTGAATTTCAACTAGGGCAGTATGTGAGATGGCATGGTCTTCCCAAGTGGGTTCCCTCCAGGTACTCCAGTTTCCTCCCACACAAAGGTTCACTCATATGCCTCCATCTGTGCAAAATGAAAGCATTTGTATAAGTGCTCTCCTACTTCTTAATTTGTAATATACTGTATAATTTGTAATAACTGGTGCTTGTAAAATATATAAAGTTTAAACATTATTTGTATTCAATAAAGCTCGCAAGCCCGGACGATGAACATTTTATACCGGTAACAAATGTGACCATGTTATTGCTGGTCTCAGTGGAAGCTTATACTGTAGACATTTTGAAAAAATAATCAGATGTTCTGTATGCTTGTCACATAACCAATATAGAATAGCAAATATAATCAGCAAGGTCTCATTTCCCAAAGTAATCACAAATGTAGAAATACGGCAGAGATTCAATTTGGCGCTGCCTGAGAAATGGACCTTAAGATATTTACAACAATTGCAATCTTGCATCTCTTGCATATTCGCTCAGTATGATTAAAACTTGTCTGAATTGTGACCAGCATAGTCCCAGATCAGCCTGTGCGGATGCACAGGCTGATCAGGGACTATGCTGGTCACAAATGTGGTAATGTGCATTTTCTTGGCTAGTGGTGTAATTATCGGCTGTTGTCTCCTAAAACAAACATTCCCAACATATAGGAAAGATGGAGTATTTTGTCAGTGTTCAATGTATATCCTATTAAGCTATATTTCAATCAGGGTCAGGAGAAGGTGATGGTGTGGATTTATCTAAAAATAACAGAGTAATAATTGATTGGTTGGTTGATTGATTGGCTGATTGATTGATTCTTTCATTGATTGATTGGTTGATTGGACATTGTTTACATACTTTCATTCAGAGTATCATACACAGGCGAATAAAAAATCAAATTTGTACTGTAATAGGACTAGTCAATCTGAAGCTACTGTGTAGTGTAGCCAATAAATATTTCACACTGTAGCTGCGGCCTCTGTGCAGCTTCAAACAGCACATTAGCACCATTTACGGGGAGCATTTCTTCCTGTGGGGGCTGGTCTACATCCCAGAATGATTGATTTGCATCGTATTTCTGAACCCAATTGTACATATGAGAAATAACTAGCATTACAATCATTAGTTGTTCTGCAATTGATGGTTACTAATTTAATTTTATATATTACTTAAACTAGTGTCTCAAGGGAAGCTTAGTTCTAAATGTGGATTTATACGATCATTGTAAAAATAATTTTATTTCATAAATGTTCCTTACTGGTTCATTAATATTGATTTTCAGGATTTTGTTTTAAAAAATGTATGACAAAGAAGGTAATTTAACAATTTCCGGATATTTTGGTAATTTTCAAAGACTAACTCAAGTCCAATTCACTGAAAACACCGAGTACATGTATAGAGAAAATGCATAACCAAAGTATCACCACTGTTTATTATGGTTTCTGATTGTATACTGGAATATAATGCAAATGTTTTGGAATTCTATCCAATGAAATATAGCGATTGGTTGATGTAGTTTACTTGCAATGCATGAAGTGAAAAATCCCATATTGAAAATCTAAGACCATCATTCAAGACACAGTGCCTTTAACTTAAGCCCTTAAAAGGCGGGAACAGAAAATGTTGTCTGCTGCTGTTTCATATTTTGTATTCTTTCTCAATAAAAACACGTTTTGACAGCACTTCAGAATCATTTTCAATCATTGTAAATCATTCTAAAGTGCTGTCAAAGCATGTTTTTGATGATAAAAATGGAAAATAGAAAATAAACAGCAGACGACAAAAAAAATAAGATAGCGGTCTAAGGGTTAACTTAAGCCCTTAAAAGGCAGGAACAGAAAATCTAGTTTGCTGTCGTTTCATATTTTGTATTCTTTCTCAGTCAAAACATGTTTTGACTGCACTTTAGAATCATTTCCATTGGAAATGATTCTAAAGTACTGTCAAAGCATGTTTTACACGAGTATAATGTCAAATAAAACATAAACAGCAGACGACAAAATCTAATTCAGCATTGTAAGGGTGACAGTAACAATAGTTTTTCCTATTTCTGCATGAAAGTAGATATTGTAAAAACATTTTACACCTACTTGCAAACTGTGGACAAATATCAATATGGGGAACACCATATTCAGCAAAAATTACAAAATTCTTTCAGCACAGAAACCACAATATCCTTATCTGGTGTCAGGTGTTCTTACTACGCCAGGGGGCCCGTTTCACTAAACTTTGTTACTAAAATGTTCGTAAGTGCAAATTTAGGTATCGTCTGCAAGTTTCAATTAATGGATCTACATTTATTGAGCATGCATGCAGCCTATGCTTAATAAACGTAAATCAAATAATTTACAAGAAAACCTTGTTCATGTGAAATTTACAGACTTTTATAATTCTGCACTTACAAACATTTTAGTCATACGAAGTTTAGTGAAACGGTCCACTGAATCTGTGATTATTAAACCTTCTCCAAATATATACTCATTATCAGGGAGTGCGATTAGACGAGATTAAGCACAGCTCAGACTCGACCTATCAAACTTCCAGATTTAGATTAAAAACCCAGAGCATATCAAGAACCTGGATGAGCCTCAGGTGTGAAAAGTGAATGGGTTTTACGTCCCAGCAACAGGTAAGGTCATTTAGGGACGATACCTCGGTTTCAAGACTCATCCTAAGGCCTAGAGAGATAGAAATGAAAGTATTTTTCACGCAACCTCTGGTATTGAAGTCCAGTGTTGTAACCTCTAGATCGCAATTCACAGTTGATAGGCGCATACCCTCCCATCCTCCACAGCAGAGCAATGGGCGATCGTAGCTAGTTATTTCCCTTTGTCAATCTAATTATAGAGATCCCGTCCTTTGGTTTATTTTAGAGTTTTTGCAAAAATAAAGACTGCAAACAGGGTAGACCAAGATCCTATGTGCAGTTTGATTCGGGTCTACACTGATTGCAATACAATTAATAAGTGTGAAAATATGAATCAGGCAAATAATGCAATTCCGGATCAGATTGTGCAGATATGTATGATGATCTGGATCAACACTAGTCAAAAACACTAGAATGGCTACTTTTAACAACAAATCATGCGATATTCGGTTTATTCTTACAAGCTATTAGGCCATAAAATATACAAGTTGGACAGGATTTCTATAAATAAATTCAAAGGGAAATAACTAGCTACGACCCTCATTGAATTTGCTGTTGCAACCATTCTTAACCCTTACTACCCTGAATTATTTGTTGTCGTCTGCCGGAAATGTTTTATTTTCAATATTTCTCGACAAAAGCCTGTTTTGACAGCGCATGCAAATCATCTCCACTGGAGACGATTCTCATGTGCTGTCAAAACAGGTTTTTTGTTAAGAATTAAGTCAAACATGAAAAACAGCAGACATGTTCCGTATCCAACGTAGTAAGAGTTAAAGATTTGTTTCCAGTCCAAAGGGATTTGTTTAACAAATCAAAGTAAATAAGACAGAGCTATTAAGACAGATACACTTGTATTAATCTGAATATTGATCTAGACATCGATTCAGATTTCAATATCTAACACCGGCAATTCTAAGCATAGCTGCTTATGGCTGCATTTCCTATTAAAATTATCAATATAGCAATTAAAAATATTCCACATCATTACATCCGCTTACCTTGCAAGCTCCTGTGGGACATTGATGAGAATTATATTCTCTGCTCCGCAACAGCGACTTTGATGTGTTCTGTTGACGCCAGCGGCATACCAGGTAATGCACTTCACAAATGAACAGGACTGCAAGAGAAAATGGTGAAATTGTGCAATTTTTCTGTACAGACTTTTATCTTTCAAGTAGGCTCAGTCAATCAAACTGTTTACCGTTTAGTTTAAACAAATATAATGTACATGCTTAATCGGAGACAGTTTTACAATTGAAGGGATCAGTGGAAGTAGGGGGCTAACTCCATGAGTTAGCTCCCTCATACCACTGACTTCTTCAATTCTGGACGATAACTACCAGGTTCCCAGAAAATGACTTTACAGTCACTGTCAACGTGGTGCATCTACAACTACATGATATTTGTGACCAGGCGGCCGTTTCACTAAACTTTGTACGACTAAAATGTTTGTCAGTACAAAATTACGATAGTCTGTAAATTTCACATGACACTGTTTTCTTGTCAACAATTATTGGATTTACATTCATTGAGCATAGGGCTGCATATGCAGCCTATGCTCACTAAATGTAAATCCATCAATTGAATTTTACAGACTATCCTAAATTTGCACTTACAACATTTTAGTTGTACGAAGTTTAGTGAAACGGGCCTCAGATCAGCAACATACCCATATACCGTATTTAATCAATAGTAGCCCCCTCTCTAACAATAGCCCCACTCCCATAATTGCATTCTAAATATGTCATTTTCACATACAAAAGCCATTTAAAACATTGTTTTAAATGGCTTTTGTATGTGAAAGTAACATATTTTGATACTATTTTCTATGTTTTGATCCCCCGCAAATTGCATAGCCCCGGGGGAATTTATTAGAATACATACAGTACCCAGCTACAGGTAAAAAATGTTACCATATGCACCAGCAATGTTTTCCTACTGCAATAGCAAACAGTCAAATTTCTGTCTAGATGCATCATGTGAACTTTGATCCACAGCCAGATTCACAGACCGAATGATTGACAAACAAGATATAACGTTATGAATATGTATTTCAACCTTATGCTCACAATCAGTACTGCCAACTTCTTGATTCTGCATACATATAAATGCCCGCATTTAGAACATTAAAGTAAAAAAATTAAGCATGGGTGTCACAAGCATCTTTGAAAGGGGGGTTCGACTTTCAGCTGTGAAGCAACCAAATCTGTAATGTGTTCAGGGGCAAGCCCTGGAAAGTGTTTGATTTCTAGAAGCCAATATTTGGACAACTAGCTCCTGGGCAAAGAGATCCGTGTCAATTTAACCCTTAGACTGCGGGAAACATAAATTGTCATCTGCTGTTGTGTTATATTTTATCATCCGTCTCAATAAAACATGGTTTGAAAGCACTTTAGAATCATTTCCATTGGAAATGTCTCTAAAAGTGTTGCCAAAACATGGTTTTGACGAGATAACATGGTTTTGATGAGAAAAAATAAAAATAAAAAAACAGCAAACGACAAATTTTAATTCAGCATTGAAAGGGTTAAGACGCGCATTTCTGAAAAGAGGCAACTTGCAATACATTTGGCGTCGCTCGACAGTGTTTTCTCGCTCGACAGTGTTTTCTCGGTAGGGGGTATATACATAATATAATGTCTGCTCATTCATGCCATGAAAATGGCTGTTGCAGACCTCATTTATAAATATAAAAATCCTGCTGGGTCCAAAAAATGGGGTTCGTACGTCCCCATCGAACCTCCCCTGACAATGCCCTTGTTAAGATATGCTTATTGACAACAGGTCGTCAATGTATATTTAAAATACAATATAGATAGACATAATGCTTTTGTTTTCCTTGAACAAGGTTCGCTTGATGCCACTAATAATGAGAATAACTAGAGTATGACTTGCTTGAAAAACCGGGCATTAGAGTACATTCTCAGAAAATATTCGAAACACAGGCGCTGGTATACAGACGATGTTGTATATTCAAGCATGCGATGCTCAAATTGACAATTCTCCGAGACAACTCCATCAAGACCATCGGATACATTTGTCGATACATTCTCTATACCCACTTAACCCTACAATGATGAATTAAATTTTGTTGTCTGCTGTTTGTTTTTTATTTTCCATTTTTTCCATCAAAAAACATTCTTTGGCAGTCTAAAGTGCTGTCAAAAATGTTTTCATTGAGAAAGAAGACAAAATACAAAACAACAGCAGATGACAATTTACGTTTCCCGCTTTCTAAGAGTTAATCCGCTCTAACAGACATTGAGAAAGAAGACAAAATATTAAACACGTCTGTTGGAGCTGATTAACCTTTAGAAAGCGGGAAACGTAAATTGTCATCTGCTGTTGTTTTGT
Source organism: Conchocele bisecta (assembly GCA_029237695.1). NCBI lineage: Eukaryota > Metazoa > Mollusca > Bivalvia > Lucinida > Thyasiridae > Conchocele > Conchocele bisecta. The sequence goes on from CM055266.1 coordinate 134,009,585, forward strand.
ATGTTGTCTTCTTTCTCAATGAAAACATTTTTTGACAGCACTTTAGAATCATTTCCATTGGAAATGATTCTACAGTGCTGCCAAAGAATGTTTTTTGATGGGAAAAATGGAAAATAAAAAACAAACAGCAGACAACAAAATTTAATTCATCATTGTAAGGGTTAAGTGGGTATAGAGAATGTATCGACAAATGTATCCGATGGTCTTGATGGAGTTGTCTCGGAGAATTGTCAATTTGAGCATCGCATGCTTGAATATACAACATCGTCTGTTAGACAGGTTGGATTGCTCATGAACAGACAAGGCATTACAACAGGCCAATAAACCCACTAGTATAATTCCACCATTGAACATGATCAGTGTTTACCTTCCGGAGTTAATCCATCAGACTAGCATCTACTCTCTATTGATCCGCTCATCCAAGAACAGCTATCGGAAGCCAAACAGAATCAATTTCCATAACAGCCTAACTATTATAATGTATTGTCTATGCAAATCCTACTTTCCATACGGATCAGCAAATCTTTGGCTGACAAGGGAAGAAACTGATCCATCTCAGACCCATCATATCGACTTGTCACGACAAATAGAGCCTCAGTGAGATTGCAAACAGTGTAGCCCCAGATCAACCTGCACATCAGGGGGCCGTTTCACTAAACTACAACGAAAATGTTTGTAAGTGCAAAATTATGATAGTCTGGAAATTTCACATTAACAATGTTTTCTTGTAGACAATTGGATTTACATTTATTGAGCATAGGCTGCATATACAAATAAATGTACAGTCGAGCACCAGTATCTCGAAGTAGAAGGGAGATCGTATTTTAGTCGAGATAGGACTAGGTTCGAGATACCGAGGAAGTGACATGGTCAAATAGTTTCGCAAAAAAATATCAAATCATGTTACCCATCACATCACGAGTAAACAATAAAGGAATAAGGAAAAAAAACATGTGTTTCTTTTATTATTTTATATACCAATTAATTGACAAACAACAATATGAACATTACATACATTATATACATGTATTCAATAGACAATATGTCACTCACTAACAAGGAAATGAAGTTGTGTAATAATGACATAATGAGTAACATATAATACAAGAAACAGAATAGTACATGTTTTAAACGAAACGAAATTGACACCGTCACTCGCAGTCAGGTCTTGTGAAGAAGTCCTTGAGTGTCCATTGTTTCGTACACCGTCGTCTATATAGCTGTGTGAAGAATACCGTGGACTTTGACAGGGCGTTAAGAATGTCATGTGGTACGTTGTGATATGCTTAATGAATCGTGTCAAACACTCAAACAAATCGAGGTGGACCAATTAAGCAAACAACCTGAGGCAGGTGTGAATTTATTTTGTTTCGTTTGATAATAGGTTTTGAAAATTAGTGTTAACCAAATTGATCTTGGAAGACAGACGCTTAGGTGTTTTACCCAAGCGTTTATGTGATCGAGATAGCGAAGTGATTTTTAACGTATTTTTATACGAAGGGGACAGAATGAACAGTCGAGATAGAGAACATGTTCGAGATAGAGAACATGTTCGAGATAGCCGAGGAAATTTACTTTTAAACAAATAAGGATATAATTCGGGACTTTAGTGAATCATTGAGATAGGGGATACCATCGAGATACTGATGTTCAAGGTATTGGCGCTCGACTGTAAATCCATCAAATGAAATTTTCAGACAATCCTAAATTTGCACTTACGAACATTTTAGTCATATGAAGTTTAGTGAAACGGTCCCCTGTGCCGTCTGATCAGGGCATTCACTGTTTGTTAGCGAGTCAGCATGTCATGCTTAACCCTTTCCCTGATAGAAACGACTTTTCACGCCTCTGCAGAAGATGTCTTTAGAAAACATTGTGGGAAAAGGAGGTAATTGCTAGTACACTGCAGCTCCATTATAAAGCGGTCGCATATAGCGCGATCTCCATTATAACGCGGGTCCCTCGTGGATCCCAATTTTTTTTTTAAAAATCGAGAGAAAAAAAAACAAGAGGGCCATGATGGCCCTAATTCGCTAACCTGACTCCATGAACACCAGAGGAGAATGTGACATTGAGTTCATGTGTTTTAAAAAAATTGTGCTATTTTTAGATGGCGGTCATCTTGGATTAAGCGATGACTCTCATTTTACAAAATCTGAAAATGCTTCACCCAGCATCGGCCATGTGGTTCCTGAGAAAAAGGTGTTAAAAATCTTGAATAAATGGACCTTTTGGTGGCCATCATGGAAGACATAATCATCCGATTCCGACAAATATTGCACCAGAGTGATCGCCTCATTGATACCGTCAATTTGATATATGACATGACCATATTCAGTCAAAAATAAAATTTGACCCCAATTTGACCCCACGGGCCATGCCCATTTTTGACCCCGGGGTCACCATTTTAACAACTTTCAAAGAGCAATGTACATCGATCATTCCTACCAAGTTTCGTCGAAATCCGGCAAGCGGTTCATGAGAAGTAGATTTTTTAAGAATTTATGCTATTTTTAGACAGCGGCCATCTTGGATTAGCGATGACCTCCATTTTAACAAATCTGAAAAGGCTTCACCCATGGACCATAACTTTTAAGTTTGGCTACCATGGGCCAAGCGGTTCATGTGAAGAAGAATTTTGAAATCTCTAATAAAAGAACGACCTTTTGACATTTCGGCGGCCATCTTGGATGACATAACAATCCGATTTGGACAAAAAATGTACCAGAGTGATCGCCTCATTGATACCTTCGATTTGATATATAACATGACCATATTCGGTCAAAAATAAAATGACCCCACGGGCCACGCCCATTTTTGACCCCGGGGTCACCATTTTAACAACTTTGAAAGAGCATTGTACATCGATCATTCCTACCAAGTTTCATCGAAATCCGGCTAGCGGTTCACGAGAAGAAGATTTTTTAAGAATTTATGCTATTTTTAGACGGCGGCCATCTTGGATTAGCGATGACCTCTATTTTAACAAATCTGAAAAGGCTTCACCCATGGACCATAACTTTTAAGTTTGGCTACCATGGGCCAAGCAGTTCATGTGAAGAAGAATTTTGAAATCTCTAATAAAAGAACGACCTATTGACCTTTCGGCGGCCATCTTGGATGACATAACAATTGGATTTCGACAGAAAATGCACCAGAGTGATCGCCTCATTGATACCTTCAATTTGATATATGACATGACCATATTCGGTCAAAAATAAAATTTGACCCCAATTTGACCCCACTTTGACCCCACGGGCCACGCCCATTTTTGACCCCAGGGTGACCATTTTAACAACTTTGAAAGAGCAATGTACATCAATCATTCCTACCAAGTTTTGTCGAAATCCGGTTGGCGGTTCTTGAGAAGAAGATTTTTTAAGAATTTGTGCTATTTTTAGATGGCGGCCATCTTGGATTACGTAATGACGTCATTTTAACAATTTTGTAATCCCCCTACCTAAGGACCAGGACCATGACCATGAAGTTTGGTGACTATAGACCCAATGGTTACCGAGGAGAAGACGTTTGAAAATGTTCACGGACGAAGACGGGACGACGGACACATTGCGGTAACAATAGCTCACATCAGGTGAGCTAAAAAAAAATCCTCGGACGTCGTAGTCATCGTGTAATTAGTTGATTCGTGATTTCTGTAAGTTTATTCAAACAACGAAGTTCAAAGTCCATGAAAGGATTATTATTAGTATGTTAGCAAATGTAATACCTTTAATCAGGTAATCATGTTAACAGGCATATTTATTAATCAATTCAATTACCTTAATACCAATTGACATGTATTCGCGAAGTAATGGTCGTATCAAAGGAGCATGCCGACCAATGTAATGCCTGATCAGAAGCTACACTGGTCACAAATCCCATGAGCACCATTTCTCCAGTCACGTAAATGTACCGCTTTTTGTCACCAAGTAATGTCAATGTATGTGTTAACACATAATTGTCGCTAATAAATTGTTGCGTGTTCGGCCTTTCTTTTTCTTTACACCCAGGTGTAATATTTAGCGTTCTATAAATAGACTGGTGTTTCAGCATTATCTGGGTATGGATCACGTGGTCTATTGTTTACACTGCAGCCCAAGGCAATCTCGCTTAAATCGTAAATTTCATTCATCAATATGACTTGCAGCGTAAACAATAGATCACGTGACCCCACATCCTGAGATTATGCACGTATCAACCGCATGAATAGGCAGGACACGTGACCATAGACATTATTTATTATCAATTAATCCGTTTAAGCGTCTGTTGATCACGAATAGTATACATTGTAATAAGTGTCTGTCTATCGCGAGCACTATACAACGTAATAAGCATGATTTTATAAATAACTCATATGTTTAATACATTAATACATACAAGTTTGTATGTCATAGGCATTATTAATAATTACTTTAACTTCTGTTCAAATGACATGATTTTATATGGGTCCGTTGCTAATGGAATTCCCGCAATAGTTGGTAACCGAAATGCGAATGATACCAGTAACCCGTGCAGTACCAGTACACGTGCATGTCCCAAATTTTATAACGCGGTCGGATTCGATCGCGGTTTGAAATCTTGGACCACGACCACCGCGTTATAATGGAGCTGCAGTGTAACAAGCAATTTCTCCTTTTCCCACAATGTTTTCTACTTTATCAGATAATTTAACCATTATTTGATCCAGCATTTGATTCTTTTATTCAGATGTTTTCGATTTGGAAGAGTCGAAATATCGCAAAACAGGGAAAGGGTTAATGCCTATAATGCTATAGCAAACAGGTGATGACGAACGCCATAGACCTTAATCAGACAGTCTGCATGGCTTGCATACCTGGAACTATAATGGTTGTCATGAAGGTCAATTAGATGGTCAGTTCTTCTTCTACACATGCATATATGAAGAAAGTGAAAGTGAATGAGTTTAAATTCCCAGCAACAGATAATGTCATGTAGAGATGTGACCACACTTTAAAGCCTCATCTGACAGACCAGTGAGATGGAAATACTATGATGCCCAAGTTCTAACCTCTAGGCCAAAACCTAAGAAATAGAATGAACCACAAAGTATATGCGACCCACCACTATAATGAAGGGCCTTTTGATCGGTTTAGCTGTTGATCAGTCAGCACACTCGTACATCCTAAGGCACTGTTCATTTAGAGGCATCAGAGATATTTCAATGTAACAGCAAACAGTATAAACACAGATCAGTGTAAATATCCCGGTATACTTTCAGATCACAGTAAAAATCCCATTTTTGTCAAAGCAAGAGACACACCATGTGATATTTTACATTCGGACATATTTTTCATAAAAAAGTCAAATGTTTACAAAGGTTTTGGAGTACGTGCGGAATACAATTCCACATCTACTCTGAAAATGTTGTCAACTTTTGATGCCATTTAAGGAAAATATTGTAAATTTTGTAAACGTATTTCATGAAATTACGCAGATGTACCAAGGTACAAAATCACATGGCGTGTCTCACATCTTCTGTGATTTGCACTCACCATGCTCCGTGGATCGGTTATCTGTCTTGGTCTACCCAGTCTGATATAACGGAGTTGTCTGCAACAGTATAGGCTAAATATGGGTACCATCTGATCATCACGCTCCTTGTGTACTGGGTATATCCTGCTCCAGGAAGGCTGCATGCTATTCAGACTGAAATGGAATAAAACATTGAATTAACCCTTTCCCTGTTTTGCGATATCTCGACTCATCCAAATCGAAAACATCTGAATAAAAGAATCAAATGCTGGGTCAAATGATGGTTAAATTATCTGATAGAGTAGAAAACATTGTGGGAAAAGGAGAAATTGCTTGTTACAAGCAATTTCTCCTTTTCCCACAATGTTTTCAAAAGACATCTTCTGCAGAGGCGTCAAAAGTCGTCTCTATCAGGGAAAGGGTTAAAATACTTTTTTTGGGAAGGTAACTTTTTTGGTCATTGATGAAATTGTACCTATAATTAAATATTTGTTAGATTTAATATGTGTTTAATAGCCAAAAGATTGTTGGCAGGAAAACGTGAAACAGACAGTAGTGTCTTTCGATAACAAGTGTATCATGCATGGCTAGGAAATGTGTAGGAATTCCGAGGCTCGCCAAGTTTCTGAGCCGAATCTTACAAAACTTGATATCAAAAGATGGTATTCTATTTATCAGGTAACATTTTATACTGGAGTATAAACAAAAATAACATGACTTTTATTGAAAAGAATGTGGACTTGTTTGTGTTGTGTCATTACACCGATGTTATTCGGTAATGTCATGCGACACCATTCGACCAATGGAAAATCATAGGCAGTAACTGACATATGCATATACATCTAGTCAATGCAGGATACAATACTTTGTTATCAGTCAGCGTGTATTCGGTCAATGCATAGCAAGTTACCTGATAAATTCCACGTCTATGTCATGTAAATTGATTCATGATTTTTTGTTTTTCAATTAATTACGTGTATAGATATGAATATACAACAATTAGCTAAAAAATGGAGATGGGGTGATATAACCACACCATTTCACTGTGTAGCTAGGGCCAGAATGGGTCATTACATCACCAATAATTCCAGCACAAAAATATTTACACAATTCCCTAACATTTGATTGGTCCGTAGCAAGTCTCTGTCCAAAGTTTATATCCCAGTAAACTCCCATGCCGAACTACTTTCCGTAACCGTCAGGCGCAGTTAAAATAATTCTTAAGAAAACGGAAAATAAACACATTTTCTTGATGAATTTATTTAAAATGCTGGAATTATAAGGAATGAATGGCATTTTTGTGGAATTTATCGGGGACATAAACTTGGAAAAGTCACGGGAATACTGGACGAGGCCTTCCGGCCTTCGTCCAGTATTCCCGCGACTTTTCCAAGTTTATACCCCGATAAATTCCACAAAAAGGCCATTCATTCCTATAATAACCTCTGACACCATTTCACTTTCGAGCTAGTACAGTGATTACAGTTCTTTGCATAATATTCTGGACAAGGAATGAAGCTGGTTGTTCAGGTTTGGAATTTCCTGCAGTGGTTAACCATTAAAAGGCGGGAAACAAATATTATCGTCAGCCGTTTTTCATACTTATCTTATTCCAAATAAAAAACATATTTTGTCAGTACATGGGAATCAGAGACGATTCTCATACACTGTCAAAAAACATTTTCATTGAGAAAATGAAAAATAATCATCAGATGTAAAAGATCAATTTAATTCAACATTTTAAGGATTAAATACCACACATTTCCATTTCAGTTACGGACAAAAATATTAGACATTAATTCCCTAATCCAGACGATCAAAAACAATTTATACATGTATAATCTGACAAAAGTCTACATTGTTTGCAGCCACACATAACAAGCATTAGGAACATAAATATATAAGAAGCCACCATAGATTACGCAATTTACTTGGACTGTACACGATGCAATAATGCCTTATTCAGCATTTTGTCACACACGAGCGGAAGTAGATGGAATATCATACATATTATCCAAGATATTTCAAGCTTCAGTGGCATGGGGCACAAAACGTAGCGATGTGCAAACCTAATTTGTTGCGGATATAATCATCGCGTATCATCTAGGGATGAAAGTGAAATTGGAAATGATGGGAACAAGTGAGCAGAAAACACGCGGCTCTGCCAATATCACCATATTTCATATTCCACACTCTAAGCCACAATAGAGATTTACTGATTGCATATTTTTTGCCAATGTATTGGAAATCAGGACCATTCATAATGTGAAATGTGGTGTCACTCACAAAAGGAATCCGAGGATATGAGCCTCTGGATGACGAAATGGACCAGTCCAAGTGCTTCACCTATGCTAGCCAGCTTCAGGGGTGTGAAATTTTGATTTCATTCACAATGAGTTTAGATATGCACTGGCGTTTAAACTACATATGTGACAAGTCAATGCAATTTTGTACCTTTTAAGATATTTTTTTGTAAATGACATAGACAACATTTTCAGAGCATATGCATTTGTTATGCAAATTTCATCAACTTTCGCCATCATTTACAGAAGATATCACAGTTTCTGTAAATAGTTTTCATAATAAATTTACCATCTCTTAACCCTTTCCCTGATAGAAATGACTGTTCACGCCTCTGCAGAAGATATCTTTAGAAAACATTATGGGAAAAGGAGAAATTGCTTGTAACAAGCAATTTCTCCTTTTCCCACAATGTTTTCTACTCTATCAGATAATTTAACCATCATTTGACCCAGCATTTGATTCCTTTATTCAGATGTTTTCGATTTGGAAGAGTCGAAATATCGCAAAACAGGGAAAGGGTAAAGTACAAAATCACATCACTTGTATCATATGTCATATTATTGTTTGCCCTAGTTTCTCAACAAATGAAAGCACAGCATTTTGTCTCAATCACACCTTGCGACGCATTCGCCAATATCTATTAAATTAATAATTAAATGCTTTATAATTACAAATTCATATTTAGAAGCAGAGGTTCTGCCTTGTTAACATAATTTCACACAATCCCGCTTAGGTGATGACGATTTTCATCTGAATTTTTCCGCCATAATGGTTTTGTATTTTGTACTTTACCGGCCCAATTCACCTTCTTTTCTCATCTAATAAAAAACATACCCTGTGCATACACATTGGATAGAACTGGTAACTGGTGCCATTCCCAGCGATACACATGTATAATCTCGATAGCCAGACAAATTTTGTAAAAAAATATTGATTATTGTCCATTTTAGTGATATAACGACAGAATGGCGCTTCAATCAAAACTGGGGCAAACACCGTTAAGCCAAGAAAATTAAAATTCTTGATCCTTTAAAATAAGTGTTATCCCCGATGTAACTGCTTGATGAAACTGTCATTTCTATCAGAAACTTTGATTCATATCTGATTAATAGCATCGCCACAGACCATGTTTGGGAAGCCGTGAAATGCAAAATTACGCAAGGCTGCAGATTGGTTTCATTATCAGACTGACTTTCGACGGCCCGCTTTAACTCCATAATCTTACGTTGTCACTCCCTCTTTACACTACATTGACAACATGCCAGCAGAGTTTAACTATTGCATGTGTTGTCAGCGCTCCAGATAAGCTGCGTATTTGCGTAAATCATGCTACAGAAAACAATAAACAGACCACAAATATAGCATAATTATATTCTTATTTTTCCATGAAAACACATCTTGGTATTTCATGAAATACCAAGATGTGTTTTCATTTAGAAGCAAACTATTCAACTAGAAATGGACGCTTGTCGACAAGTGCATGTGTATCCCCCTCCCCAGATACACAAGTAGTTTGAAAAAAGGGTGTTCGAGTTATGCTCCGGAGACAAAATCAGTGACGGAAAAACAAAGGGAGATAACTAAAGAATTAGTGACGCAAGAGTTGTCATTCTTGCGGGACACACCTTTAGGGTCGTGGTCTATGCATGTGTGAAGTTTCATGAAAATATTCCAAAGGGTGTTCGAGTTATGCTCCAGACACGAAATCAGTGCACGAAACAACGAAGGGAGATAACTAAGAAATTAACGACGCAAGAGTTGTCATTCTTACGTGCGGACAACACCTTTGGGTCGTCTTCTATGCATGTGTGAAGTTTAATAAACTAGAAAATGTGTTCATAGAACACGGATTGTCCCACATATCGCTTTGATAATAAATGAGGCCAAATTGCAAGTCAAAATTTTCTTTTACCTGAGCGTTAAAGTTTTTGAAGAAGCACCAAGTATGTGACCTTCACCCTGGGCTTGGCGGGGGCAGGACAAACGTGGATTTGGCACAGGGCGGTAGAGGACCATTAGAGCAATGCCATATATGAAATATGAAGCTGATCCGTGAAAGAAAACAGAAATTATAAGATATTTACCTGAGCATTAAAGTTTTTGAAGCACTAAGTATATGATGTTAACCCTGGGCTTGGCGGGGGCGGGACGAACGTGGATTTGGCACAGGGCGGTAGAGGACCATTAGAGCAACGCATATGTGAAATATGAAGTTGATCCGTGAATGGAAAGAAAAATTATAAGATATTTTACCTGAGCATTAAAGTTTTTTGAAGCACCAAGTATGTGACCTTGACCCTGGGATTGGCGGGGGCAGGACGAACGTGGATTTGGCACAGGGCGGTAGAGGACCATTAGAGCAATGCGTATATGAAATATGAAGATGATCCATGAAAGAAAACAGAAATTATAAGATATTTACCCGAGCGTTAAAGTTTTTGAAGCACTAAGTATGTGACCTTGACCCTGGGCTTGGCGGGGCAGGACGAACGTGGATTTGGCACAGGGCGGTAGACGACCATTAGAGCAACGCGTATATGAAATATGAAGTTGATCCGTGAATGGAAATAAAAATTATAAGATATTTACCTGAGCGTTAAAGTTTTTGAAGCACCAAGTATGTGACCTTGACCCTGGGATTGGTGGGGGCAGGACGAACGTGGATTTGGCACAGGGCGGTAGAGGACCATTAGAGCAATGCGTATATGAAATATGAAGATGATCCATGATCCATGAAAGAAAACAGAAAGTATAAGATATTTACCCAAGCGTTAATGTTTTTGGAAGCACTAAGTATGTGACCTTGACCCTGGGCTTGACTGGGGGCAGACGAACGTGGTTTGATTTGGCACAGGGCGGTAGAGGACCATTAGAGCAATGCGTATATGCGTGTTCGAGTTATGCTTTGGATACAAAATCAGAGCAACGAAACAACAAAGGGAGATAAGTAAACAAGAATTCCGCGGAATCAGATGCCTCGCCTTGTCCCGCCTTGACCTCGAGCCTGGGCCCGAAAGCAATTTTCACTGGCCCGAACATATTATACAATTATTGACTAGTGAACCATAGAATATCAGATTATATTCTATGGCTCACTAGTCAATAATTGTTTTATTATATGATAATAGTCTGTATATAGCACTTACGACCTTATGCTACTAGACAAAAATTGAAAAAGAATTTGAATTTAAAAAAAAAAAAAAAAAAAAAAAAAATGGAAAAAAAGTTTAAAAATTAAAAATAATAATGCTTGCTACTGGAGCCCAGAATTTTTTTTAATAGTCCTATATTTATCTACATATATCTGCACAGGTCCACATAATGCCACAATATTTTCAACACAGTTTACGGAAATGTAATACAGTCGAACTTCGATGGGTCGAACCCTGGTAAACTCGTCAGCCATGCTTGCCTCGAACTAGCCTTTAGGTCCCGGCAGAATTCCTATATAAATACGTTAAAACTACCCGGTATAGGTCGAACTTGTGAAAGTCGAACAACCCTCAATGCCTCGAATCGCTGTCACGCCCGGTCGTGCATAAATCCACTATAAACACCACAAAAACTCGAACATGTCAGACGATTGTCTCCAGACTAGTTGACTGACTTTCACACCTATTGTTAACCGGTTGTCAAACAAATCTCAAGTGGTCATTTGAGCGTATACAATAACGGCAGTCGTGACCAGCATACGTGGTAATTATGCATTGACCAATGTCGGCGAAGTTGTTAGTTAATTAAAGTGGTAATTTATAGGACATGTGGAATTAAATATCGCTCAGTTTTAATTAATGACCCAGCATCTGGCCTTTTAAGTTGTATATCAACATGAAACTGTTTTTACTATGATCAGTAATGAGTGTGATGTGTCATCCGATTTATTCGCCATATACGCAGATGAAGCGGAAGACTACGAAGCAAGGCGAGATAACAGACTTCTTCAATATCGGACGTGTATGACTTTCATGTATAACTTGTACTGGGTTCCATGTGATAGTAAATTATGATATGCAGTGAATGTGGTTCCGGGTCCGAATTAGTAGTGATGGGGTCCGACTGGGCATTGATCGTATCGACGGATCAGCAATCAAGTCCGCCAATTGTATTTCGTAATCATTTTCTGTTTTGTTCCTCATTGTTCTATTGCTGTATAATGCTAGGTAAATAAAAACACACATGAGTTTGCCACTTTCTTTATTTTATTAAAGCCTGTTTCTGTTAATAAACGACTGTGACTATCAACCGTAAATGCAAATGTAAGCGCATTTATATGAAACAACGTGTCGTAATGACCACTTGTTTCACTTAATACACTGACCAACTCGTCGATCTGTAATGGTTACAGTAGAAAATCCCGATGGGTCGAACAACGGATGGGTCGAACTAAAACTTAACCCTGCAGGCTGTTCGACCCATCGAAGTTAGACTGTATAATCATTTACCTGTTTAAATTACCTGTAAGTGGTCAGTGGTCAGTGGTCAGTTGCACATGCTAGCACATGTACAGGTGAATAGTCTGTATATAGCACTTACGACCTTCTGCTACTGGACAAAAATTGAAAAATAATCTGAAAAAAAAAAATGAAAAAAAATAATGAAAAAAAAAAAAAAATAAATGACAAAAAAAAGTTTAAAAATAATAATGCTTGCTATTGGAGACCAGATTTTTTTTTAATAGTCCTATATTTATCTACATATATCTGCAGAGGTCCACATAATGCCACAATATTTTCAACACAGTACCCAATGTAGTGATTTACCTGTATAAATTACCTGGTCAGCAGTGGTCAAGCAGTGGTAAGCAGTGGTCAAGCAGTGGACATCTGCACATGCTAGCCCATGCTTAGCACATGGTTCTCCCAGTTTCTATTGTTCTCTCTACAGGTAAGTGTACAGAGCACACGAGAAAAAGGTATGCAGAGCAGACGAGAAAACAGGTCTTCATGCATTATTGTCCAGTTTGTAGAGTGCGCAAAACAAAAAGGGAGATAACTGAAAAATTAGCTACGCAAGAGTTGTCATTCTTGTGCGCGACACACCTCCGGGTCGTGGTCTATGCATGTGTGAAGTTTCATGAAAATATTCCAAAGGGTGGTGGTCGAGTTATGCTCCGGACAGGAAATCAGTGTGCGAAAACAAAAAAGGGAGATAACTAAAAAAAATAGCTATGCAAGAGTTGTCATTCTTGTGCACGACACACCTTCGGTTCGTGGTCTAATTGAATGTGTTAAGTTTCATAAAAATATTCCAAAGGGTGGTCGAGTTATGGTCAATCAGTGCGCGAAACAAAAAAGGGAGATAACTAAAAAATTAGCTATGCAAGAGTTGTCATTCTTGTGCGCGACACACCTTCGGGTCGTGGTCTATGCATGTGTGAAGTTTCATGAAAATATTCGAAAGGGTGGTGGAGTTATGCTCCGGACACGAAATCAGTGCGAGAAACAAAAAAGGGAGATAACTCAAAAATTAGCTATGCAAGAGTTGTCATTCTTGTGCGCGACACACCTTCGGGTCGTGGTCTATGCATGTGTGAAGTTTCATGAAAATATTCCAAAGGGTGTTCGAGTTATGCTCCGGACAAGAAGTGTCTACGGCGGACGCGGACCGCGGACGCGGACGGCGGACGCGGACGCGGACGCGGACGCGGACGCGGACGCGGACGCGGACGCGGCGCGCTGTCAAATCCATAGTATCCCCCGACGGTAGTCTGGGGGATACAATAAGTGCGGTCTGCTGATGTGTAAACAGTAGTGTGATTCTATTTGACACAATTAAAATTTTGAAATACCCAATTGCTTCAGAAATGATGGAGTGACAATACTCAATTACTAATTCCTTATCTGGAGCACTGTGTTGTGATTATTATGGTATAAATCAAAATGTTCTGACCACTTATTCCTGTTTTAGAAAACCCAGGACAAAACATAAAACGGTAATCAATCAAATTATAATAATCGTGTGCCATAAAACGTTTATCCACTAGGCCAGGAACAATTCTGGGCTTCCGATTGCCGAGAATTATTCAATAGATCCCAGGACAGAGGACAATAGGGCAGGATGTTACAAGAGTAGTTGCAGGAGAATCCAAGCTTACTGTCTGTTTCACGAAAGCTGCCCAAATTTTACGGCCATATAAACAATTCAAAAACCATATATTTTTTCGATAATATTAAATTAAAGGAAAATTTAAGAATGAGCCTTCTTTTTATTTCGTGAAATTTGGTCAAATATTGATTTTATTGCGAAAAAACAATTTCCCCATGTTAAATCCCCATAGACATCTTCACTCCGTGAAGATGTCTATGGGGATTTAACATGGGGAAATCTTTTTGAATTTTTAGAAATACTGGACCGATTTTTAAAATTTAACTTTTGTTTTCTTAGATCATATCCAAGCTATCTAGCTAGGTTTCGGAGTCAATTTCCAAATGTTTTCGTTTTTTGACTCCTCCCACACTCCTTTACCTCTTTTTCCCCCATGTTAAATTCCCATAGAGAAATCAATTTTTCGTAATAAAACCAATATTTGACCGAATTTCACGAAATAAAAAGAAGATTCATTCTTAAATTTTCCTTTAATTTAATACTATCGAAAAAAATATTGTTTTTGAATTGTTTATATGGCCGTAAAATTTGGGCAGCTTTCGTGAAACAGACTATAGATATATAGAACACGAGTTGTGGCCGTTACTGGAGAAATGTGGTTTATGGAATTTGTGACCGGTGTAGCTCCTGAATAAAGAGCACACTCATGTAGTCTGATAATGATTTATATTGTTTACTAGAAGCATGACGGATGTTTCATTATGGAATGGCGAACAGTGCAGATCCTGATCAGACTGTGTGGACGCACAGGCTGATCTTGATCTGCACGGGTCACAAATCCCATAAGCCCTATTTCTTTAGTCACAATTGTTAAATGTTTCAACCAGCGTAGACATGTAGAATCCATGTCTAAAAATACGTGGTCAGGTGATCACCAGCATGTACCGGAGTGATGTCCCATCAAGAAACAAGATAACAAGATGACTACAGACAGATGCTGAGACATGGTGTGCCGGCATGTGAGTTGCGATGTCACATTTTCGCATCAAACATCTGTTTTGAAATTAGATAACCATTGTCATGGGTAAATAAAATCATACTGTAAATACGCGACCAATATGATCAATAACAAGAGGGCCATGATGGCCCTAATTCGCTCACCTGACTCCATGAACACCAGAGGAGAATGTGACATTGAGTTCATATGTGTTTTAAAAAAATTGTGCTATTTTTAGATGGCGGTCATCTTGGATTAAGCGATGACTCTCATTTTACCGAATCTGAAAATGCTTCACCCAAGGATCTTAACTTATTATGAAGTTTGGCAAGCATCGGCCATGTGGTTCCTGAGAAAAAGACCGTTCAAAAATCTCGAATTAAATGGACCTTTTATTTGGCGGCCAATCATGGATGGACATAATCATCCGAATACCGACAAATCATTGCGACCAGGAAGCAATCGCCTCATCGATACCTTCTCAATTTTCGAAATATATGAACGCATGACCATAATTCCAGAATTCGAAAAATAAAATTTGACCAACCGCGGGCTAACGCCCAGCTTTTTGTTGATCCCGGGGGTCCAACCACATTTTAACCACCTTTGAAAGAGCATTCTAACATCGTTCATTCCTACCTAAGTTTCGTCGAAATCCGGCTGGTCGGATTCATAAGAAGTTTTTTTATTGTTTTAAGAATTTGTGCTATTTTCAAGACAGCGGATCAATCTTTGGATTTAGCGACGACCTCCGTTTTGTTTAATAAATTCTGCAAAGGCGCTTCGACTCATGGACCATCTTCTGTGAAGTTTGGCAAGCGGTTTCGGTGTGAAGAAGAATTTTTTCAAATCTCCTAATAAAAGAATTACCTTTTGACCTTTCGGCAGCCATCTCGGAATGGACATGTCCATCCTAATTTCGACAAAAAAATTGTACCAGAGCGATCGCCTCTTTGATACCCTTCGATTTGATTTGAAATAAGAACATGACCACTAGTTCGGTACAAAAATAAAATTTGACCCAACCCACGGGCCACGCCCATTTTTATTGACCCCGGGGTCCAACCATTTTAATAAACAACTTTGAAAAGGAAGCATTGTTACATTGTTTTTTTTATCATTACCTTACCAAGTTTTGTTTCTAAATCCGGTTTAGCAGTTCTTGAGAACGATTTTTGAAGAACTTTGTGCTAATTTTTTAGACGGTGGCCATCATTGGATTACTAATGGACGTCATTTTAACATTTTTGTAATACCCCTACCCTAAGGACCAATGACCATGGAAAGTTTGGGTGACAATAGGCCCAAATGGTTAACGAGGGAGAATACATTTGAAAATGTTCAACGGTGACGACGAGTACGACGGACGATGAACGGAGACCCATTGGCGGTAACTAATAGCTCACATGAGCGTTTCCGCTCAGGTGTGCTTAAAAACATAACGATGGCCAACAACATTTTTTTTTGTTTTTTTGTTTAATGGTGTTTAACGGCCTATCAGCTAAGGTCATGTAAGGCTGGGCAAAACTGGTTCGATTACGGATTTTAATAACCTGCTGCATTGGGGGAAAAATCCCAAAACAATTCCGAAGAAAGAATAATTTACAATTGACAAAAAAATCTAATTTCCAGCCCTGAAATTAGAATAAACCTGACCACCTGGTTGGCCAGGTTCGCATACCACATCAAAGTCACTTGGACCCCTTCCCCCTAAAATAGGATTACAAATAAATGTAATACTAAACATAAGGGGTTTAATAACCAGATTCAACTGTCATATACAAGAAGATGCCAATCGACGTACATGAAGGGCCAAATAAACCCAGGTCTTCAGTCGGGATTTTTCCGGTAAGGACGAATACCCGATCATTAAATTTAAATTTACCCATTGCATGCCCCTTCCTGCCTGTTACCCATTAAAAAATATGTTAAATTCAAACAAATCAATATATCTAAAAAATTTGGCCCGTCATTTTCCGCAAACCTTGTGCAATTGGAAAACCTACTTGATTTTATGGTATAATGGCAATCGTCCAAAAATAAGCATAAATTCCAGCTTAATTTCGTCGGAATATCAGAAACAAAACTGAAACAAACACAACAAAAATTCGCCACAGTTAAGAAAGTGGATTTAAATTAATTTCCTAGAACATATCCTCCCCCGACCATGCCACCAGATAGATATCCGTTCCATGCCCTACGCAAAACAAAGACTACGACTTTTGGTTTTCCACGAGACTGGGTTTAGTGGCCAGTGGACAGCACAATCCTCCAATATCGGATGGTGCTAGATCAAATCTTGAAAGATAACAAAAACAAACCAACCCAAATTGTCCATTATCCTGGAACTAAAGAAAAACCAGCATTAATAGTTGTTAATGCTTTCTCTGGACTAACAAAGGTTTTTGCAGCATTGATGTCTTGTAAACTTAACAGAAAAGGGGCAACTTTTGACCATTAACAATTATCACTGCGTAACTGGAGTTAAATGGCCAACTTATAGTCATGGCCAGCCTGCAAATCCTCACGGAGTTCCAACAACCAGGGTATGCATTGGGCTGCCATTCGGGTCAGTTTAACCCTTTCACACTGCTGAATTTAAATTTTTGTCCTGTCCTGTTGGTTTACTTTTTTATTTTCCAATTTTTTGTTATCATCAAAAATCAAAAAATGGTTTTGACAACACTTTTAGAATCATTTCCATTGAAATTATTCTAAAGTGCCTGTCAAACCATGGTTTTTTACTAGAATGAAGGCAAAATATAAAAAACAAGAGCAGACGATAATTCACGTATTCCCCTTTTTTTTTTTTCCGCGTAGCAACGGGTTAAACCCATCTTGGATTCTAACAAAGTCTAAATAGGGGGGGAGTGTCTATAGGCTGCAGGGGGTGTGATATGGATCAGCATCTAGACTGGCCTCAACTCATTCGAAGCCCTAACCAAATGCCAGCCTAGTTCAGCCAGCCCTACAGGTCAAATCTCCATGGCTAATCTCCTAGCAGGCAGTGGGCCTGGGCTATCGATACCTGTCTCCCTGGGTTCATATTGGAAATATGATTCTAGGACTGAATGTGGGAATCATGGGGTGTGTTGTGTTTTAGAAACAGCTAACCAATTGCATGTTAACCATTAAATTAACTAAATAAATTTTACATTTGAAAATTCAATCAACAATTAAACATTTTTAAAATGATTTTAAACTTAATATTTTATTAAACATTTTGTTGCTAAACAATGTGTTTATTGTTTTTTTTTTTTTTTTTTTTTTTTTTTTTTTGTTTAATTTTTTTTTTTTATGACAGCAACATTTCCAGATAAGCAGCAATCTATATGTTCTAATATCTCCCATAAAACCCGATGTATATGCACATGTAAGTAGTAAGTTTCCTTGGAAATTATTGCATATGGGCTGACTTCTAAAAGTAAATGTTCAAAACAGCGGTTTATGGAGAAATTAATATGGCAAACAAAACAACCACATTTATAAATCATAATTTTATGCATGCATTTCTGCAGAGTGACTCTTTTTTAGATTTTTTTTTTAAAGTTGCTTTTTAAAATTCAAGCGCCAATTAATTTCTGCAACAATAGAATATTCTGCTGATTCTCAGAGCTTGAAACTTGAACAGCCATTTAAAATATTTTCATGTTTTCAATACATGTATATGTTAATTAGCCTGTAATTTTGGAATCATTGAGACTGGTGATGGTTCAAATGAGTGAACATAAATATTCTTTGCGGGAAAGAAATTAGGAAGCAAATGACATTATTAATGTACATTGGGAAAGCATTCATCTGTCCAATTGAAAGGGTGGACTAAAATAAATGGGAGGTTCGATTTGTTTTCGAACGGTAAATTAAATCTACATATTTATGTTTTATCCCTAAATCTACTGATTAGTGTCACCAGTGCAATAATTAAGGATCACTTACTTCTTAAAAATACTGACGGCTTTTGCTCATATTTTTTTATAATCCAATTCACAAATAATTAACACATTCTCTATAATTAATTTATATTTTTTGGTATTTTTTTTTGTTTTTTTAAAAAACGTCAATAAACACATCCAAGAACAGCGGGGGGTTGCCGACCTATGAATGGTGGTGGTCAATATTTTTTATAAGACACACTATATTATCAATAACCGTACTGTCCTCCATGGTACGTTGACTTATTACTGAAAACTTATTTCCATAAAAAATAAACCATCCACACATTCAGACAGGGACATGAATAAAACACTCTCTGGTACCAAGGAAAAAGAACATTTTTTGTAACTTGTTTTTTCCAAACCAAGTCATTGGTGCCAAGCTGTGAAGCAATGAAATACAAAGAATGTACGTCGACACTGCCGACACGTGTTTAATTCTCCTAAACTTCATGTCTGTTGTTTCCTTCCGCTTTAACGTTGTCATTGGTCTAACAGCGTCCCCATTTTCTCCGCCTAATTTTGGGAAGTGTCCCGCCACTAACTGTCGTAAGCTCTGCAGCACGGCATCATTCTGCGTCGAAGTCGCCTATTAGCATCTTCGAAAAGCCCCATCCGGGTACTCTATTTATCATTTGTCAGCTTTTTTTTTTTCTTTCGGCTTGCCAGTTTTTTATGTATTGGCGTTTAGTGGTTCCCACTGACTCCTTTCATCATGATGAAACCATTTGTGACTTGCGAAACGTTTCCAAAACACAAAACCAGAACAGGTAAGGCCCCACCATTTTTTTGTTGATTCGGTATGCTTGCAGTATTTACGGTACGCATCTGATCCGCATGGTCGACCCCCGTTCATATAGCTTATTATCTATGCGTGGATTTTATACTTAGGGCGCTACGTATTTCGCGGATGTCCGCCAATTCCATGATTTGCGATTGACAGTAATCGTCGAAATCGTGGCTGGATTTCTCCGGCCGTTGACACGCACGATACCCACAGGCTTTTTTACCCTCTTTCCAAGACGGCACTGCGATCATCTCCCCCTTTTTGTGCCGTTTTGAAAGGAACTGGCCCAATTCTTTGACTTCATTTCGGTCAGAAGCTGGGGGGGCAGGCATCCTTTAAACGATTTTTGACGTACTGTTGCCACGGGTGCAATAAGTCCCCATTCTTCAACAGTGTTTATCCAGTAGTTGCTGGGCCTGTGAAGTAAAAATTGTCCGAATAATTCACTATCTGGTTTTTTCTCCGTAAATTAGAACAGTGGTACATGTTCCTGCACAACACGGGATGCCAGAGACCAACTTCTGCATTTGATTGCTCTTCTTCCATGGTATACAACCTGGAAAACCTGATTGGTGTATCCATTTTTCTGGATCAGCCCCTACAATCCACCCCACCTTAATTTCCATATTTATCCGCAGGTTTTAGCTGGTAAATAATTGACCGAAAGGAAAGTCGCCCTGCGAAACTTTAATTACCATGGCTTCATCAAATGCTTGTGTTCTGGTGGGGGTTGTAACGGAACTCGAAGGCACTGGTTCTAAAGCACTTCATCAATGATGGGCCGCAACATGATGAAGTTTTTGTTCATGGTCCCCGTTTAGGCCTTTTGCGGGTTGTTGCGTTTAACTATACCATTTCAACGATGGAAATAGACTAATTGAATTTCATTATCGAAAACCGATCTCATCGTCATCACCTTTTTCTTAACATGCAGGTTCCCGAAACAAACTATCTGTAAGACCAAGTACATGGCTGTCTGTGGGAAGCTGGAATATAAAATGAAGAATATTTAAACGGTTTGCAAAATATTTTGTTTGTTCGTTAGCTTTTTGTGTACGGTCAGTACATTTTCACCTATATAAAATATTAAATTTTATGTTTCTACACAAAACAAGATTTCAGAGCTGAATCATTTAAAAAACAAAATGTATTAACCTACATACATGTAGTATAACAGGTTACTAAATGATGGTACTGTCTATATTGTAATGAATCACTTGTAAATAAGATTACCATACAATGTCAGATGACGGTACTAAAAAATTAATGTGATGTAATTGAAGGGACCCATTCAAATTGACACAGCTTCGAAATAATTGTTTACAGGATTTTGGAATCTGTCCTGCCTAAAACGCACGTAATGGTTTTGGAGATAATTGGTTTTTATTTACCTGTAAAAATTACTCATTGTAGACGCTGATACCGAACCAAGGCCTTTATCTCTCGTCACAGGTCATTGGGCCGCCAATTAGCGTCCCAGTTTCCTCGGATTGGACGCTGCTCAGTCGTATAGGAGAATTTCAGTTTTGTGTCAACCAACGGTAGTAAAGAAGATGTTATCAGGGTAGAACAGTTCCCTAAGGAAAATCAAAACTCGGTGGCTGTCCGGATCTAAATATCCTTACAGTGGGTCCTGGGGTCGGGGCCTGGTGAATGGTGGACTTGGGGATATTTGGTTCTGTCATTCAAACAATCCACCGACTAGCATTTTTATATTTTTTTCATTTATGGCAGTGGGGGTGTCAACTTCATCAACATGATCAATCATTGTTTTCAAATTTCTGAATTATGATCAGAATTCTGATTCATTTGTCACTTAGCCTACCGTTTGTTGAATTCTAACATCACATTGTCGAGTCAAAATAATCATCTTCTGTAACAAGGGCGGTCAACCACCTGCTGAAGCCGAATACGCCGTTTTGCCATGATAAATTGGCCTAAATTTCAGTCAATTTGAACGCTAAATATCTTTGTTAAAAACACGTGAATCCGATTTGTAAAAATTTTCAATTTCTCTTTGTTTTTTGAAAAATCTTAATCCAACTGTGTATATAACACGAAATCTGAATTGGTGGTGGAGAGGCGGTATTTTTCCCGTCTCCATTAACTTTCAAAATCAACCATATTGAAATCCGACGCAAATATTCGTGGTCGCTCGGGGAAAGAGAAACAGGCTAGCTTTATCGAGCCGCCTAATTCGGGGGCACTCCGGGATGTGGGATAAAAGTCCTGGGCCGACGCTTATCAGTGGCACGCGGGTGAAGACCAGAGCACCGCAATTTAATGCCACGTTATCGGGGCGCTAGGGGTTCGAATGAGTTAAATTGCCAATTTCTCCTCAGTTCAGAAACAAGAGAGCAGGAGTCCTCCCACAATTATCATAAGCCCCATTCTCCAGTCCCACAGAGCAGGGAGCTAGATGGACAACAAAATGCAGTTTTCCCATTTTCCAGTAACAGTCCACCAAAACCAAAACTGTGATACATCTTGGCATAGTGGGGTCGAATTAACATTGAGAAAATCCATAACTATTGCTGAGCAAACAGATTCTGATTTGGACGATGCAAATGAGAGGGTCTCAGAGATCCCAACATCCAAGAGGGTGTACAAATTCACCCATTACTGTAGTTCTGGTATGGAATGGTGTTTCGAGGCCAATTCCCCTCCCACCCTTAAACTATAAGCCAAACAAATAAGTTCCTGGTACCACTTACCATATAACACCCACTTAATCCTCAGAATCTGCCCGCTTTCATCCAATGAAGGAGAACATGTCATGTCGAAACTGTAACAGACCAGTGCTTGATGGGCCGCCTGTTAGTCTTCCAATTATGACAAAAAATAACTAACAAGGAATACTGTTATATTGCCATGTAGTGCAAAGGCTTAAAAATGTCTCCAATTTGCTATGGTCCATGCCAAATTACCAATCACTCAAAATCATGGCTATAAAGCCAGAATAAACAACATGTAGTTCCTGAATTCATGGCATGGGTGATTTCTTATGGGTCGGTTCCGGAGGAATGCTTGGGATCTTGTTTGATCCACTACAATTTGTGACTACACATGTTTAATTCCATTAATAAAAATGATTTGGCGTTTTCAAAACAAACTTAAAAACTAAGCTTGCAAACGCCTGAAAGATCCAAGATGAGCTGGCTCGTTGTACGGAGCCCATCTTGATTCTGGCGATCTATTGATGCTTTGCAAATGTTTGTCTTTATGCTCTGCAGGGTTGAACTTGAATTCATCACAATCAAACAATGGCCTGGCATGCAATTTATGCCAGCCTCTGACCATCGTCCTGTGGCCAGACACTCTGCATGGCGACCTCAGACCACAATAAGTTCCGGTTTGTTTAATGATGCCGCCTGGGTAATAGAATACTGGCATACTGCCAGCCTGCAAATACAATTCATTTTGCCCACTTGGCGTACTGGAATGACAAGCTGGCCATGGCACCTAAACACCAAACTGGAACCAATTACTGAGAATTATTTGGCTTTGGCTTAAAATAAAGAGGAAATTAATTTATCAAGGTCATGCAACTATAATTATATTGCATTGAATAAATAATGCGGATTAATAACAACCTTGTATCCATCATTGACTAGAATGGCGCTTATCTGTGTTCGGCAACTTATTTTCTCTAATGTTCCATTGTTCTAAACGGTATCACAGGACAATTTACGGAATGATTTGCAACATAAACAATACTTGCGGTTGTTTTTCAATGCAAAGCATGTTATAAGTTGGCCATCGAATTAGCATAAAGCATTACTTTGTAAAATAAAATACGGTGCAAGTGTCTTGTGAAAATAATAAGTTCATCAGGCTCGGTGGAGAATACAGAAATTCATACCCTTGGCCTGATAAGACCTAAACAAATAATGTAAGTTTTCTGGGGTTTTAAATGGCCTATAATTCCAGACACAAAAATAAATTTATTCTATCAAACAATTACCCTAAACACTTGATTGGTCTGTTGGCAAGTTTCCGTCCAAAATTTTGATATCCCAGTAAACTCCATGCCGCAACTCTTCCGTTAACCGTAACCGGCAGGCCAGTTTAAAATAAATTCTTAAGAAAAACGGAAAATAAACATAAATTTGCAGGTTCTTAATGAACTTTTGAATTTATTTTAAATGCTGTGAATTATAAAAGGAATGGAAATGGCCTTTTTGTTTGAATTTATGGGGATATAAACACTTGAAAAAGTCCGGGGTCGGGAATACGGGACGAGGGCCTTCCTGGCCTTCGTCCATAATTCCCGCGACCTTTTAATCCAAGGCCCTTTCATTTCCTATAATCAACAGCTAATGGTCATACATAGGTTTTTGTTTAGTATGAAAATCCAATATATACCTGTACAAAAACAGGGGGGGGGGGGGGGGGAAATCCCCAAATCAGAACTTGGAATTTTAAATTTAAACAAAAAATAAACAAAATACTTTAGTTCAGCCCCTCGAAATCAGAATATTCCTGATCTGATGTCTGGTCCTCGCCACAACCAGAATCACTTGCAAATCCCCTCCCAAAATGTCAGTAAGGAATCAGTTAATAATAATAATACTGCTTTTATAAATGGGCAATAACCCAATTCAACTTACCAGTGTAACAAAAAGAGCCAAAGATAAAAATACGTATTGTACCTGAGGGCCTAAACCAGGCAAAATCAGGACTTCCTATAACAGGAGAAACCCCTCCCTACCGTTAATTTATTTACTCCACGTGCGTGTTCGCGCCCGCCCAATGACCCACAAAGGACTGGAAAGAAAGGGGCTTATGGGAGTTTGTGAGGCAGTGTTTTATTTTTGTGAGATACCGCGGCAGTCTGACACTGGGCCTACACTGTTCAACAATTCTGTCAAACCGAAACACCTTGTTAGTTCTTTCTGCAAACAAAAGTTTAGATGTTTATCAGGCAGAAGGGGTGCACAAGCCGATCAAAAATTAACATTACACAGGCCATAAATGCCATAAGAAGCCACATTTCTTTCCTCCAGTCCACAATCACAAATGAACACCTTGTAGCAATACAATTCAATATCACTGATACTTCCACAACTTCAGCAGTTATTGTCCATTGTGTGTTTTGATCAGACACAAATCCCTGGAGACTTTAATTGTATTTTAATCAACCTGACCACTTTGCTTCCTCTAAATTAAGTGTTAAACCCTCATTCATCCAACAAATTGTCAATATAAAAAGAAACACCATTATAAATGGCTCCAGCGAGGTGCATAGAAAGTGCAATCTTTTTATGTTACGTTGGATTAAATCAATTGAGAAACGCATGCTCCGTTTAATGGGGAATGTGTCCAAGCTAACCTGTAATCTGTTCGAGCATAAAACTAACGACTTGCTTTATTTTTATATATTATTAAATTAAATTTGGATTATCGGAATTCAGTTTTACCGCTTCAATGAGCAGGTAAAAGAATGTCATTGACATCCCTCTAAATTAGAAGATTTCCACTGTAATTCGGTTTTGCATTCACCGCAAATATTGTACCTTTTTTTGAGTGAATTATTTTGTAATAAATTGTGAGGTCCCTCCTCAAGAAATAATACCTCACAAAATCAGAGAATCACAGCAAACAGGTCAGCGTCAGTGGCAGACTGGATTCCCGGCCATAATGCTGTTCGGGGCTCGAGGAATCAATTACTGGAGCTCCGATTCATGTATGTGTATTTATTTCATCTCACACAAGAATTCCTCCACAGAAGCGGGTGTCGCGTTCTTGCCGAGGCATTTGAACCCATAAACCAAAGATCATAGGGCATGTGGCTAAAGTAAGCATCATAAAAACTGTCAAGAGAAGTGCAATGCTTAAAAACAACGCAAAAGGTAAAGGATTGAAGAAATACTTTTTTGACATAAAAAACATGACTAACGTGTTTCCACAAAGGTCATTTTGTTAATGGCGGCATGAGTGTGTTCCAAATAATTCACATGTTATCAAGTGTCCAAATATTGAAGCAATCCGTCAAGTTAATATTAATGTTATGCCAATGATGAAAGAAGCTTGTACGAAAACATTTTATGTGACATTTTTGGACGACCGTGACGGAAAAAGGCGGCAGGACGCGACGAAAAACCTACCGTTTTTCTGTGGTCACTTGGCTCTAATTTAGAGCAGTTTTCACTGTAAATTCTTGGGCTCGTTTTATCACTAACCTTCGTACGACTAAAACTGTTATCATAAGTTACAAAACATTTATGATACATGTAGTCCTGTAAATTTCACATTAAACAAGTGTTTTCATTGTAAACAACAATTATTTGGATTTACATGTATTGAATTTACATGCATATGCAGCCTAATGCTCCAATTAAAGTGAAAATCCATGCAATTGAAAACATTTCCAAACGATCCTAAATTTATGCCACTTAACAAACATTTTTAGTCGTACAAACTTTAGTTGAAACGGGCCCCACCAGGTATACAAAGCACTCCAAATCATGCGCCTTGTGCTTTGCAATTGGTGAACACAACGTTCTCATTTATAAATTGAAATCGTAATGAAAACCAAATCATAATTAAAAAATAATTGATGGGTGTTTCCCGTGTTGTGCATCTTAAAAGAGAAATTATTACTGTAGATAAATAGACAATCGGTTGAGAAGATACTGGCCTAAGGAATTATAAAATTAGACAATTGAAAGAGGTCCGTGGAAAAAATAGGTAGCTAAGTCCCATATTGAACTTAGCCCCCTTTTTCCACTGAACCCTTCAATTTGTCCTTGTTTTCCACGTTTTTGCTAGGTACGACTTAGCTGATTTACATTGTTATTTGGAGCATACACTGGCTGTCCATCTGGTTCAAGGTAACAGGATTCACTTTATTTTCCTCATAAGAAGAATGCCACATGGGTGCCAAGACAATTAATATAGTTTTAACAAGTCCCTGGGACAGTTTTCCCACTCAATTTAAGAAACCACAAAAATTACAATAAAAATGCCAGTTTAATAACAATTGATTTCAAACAGTAGTAACCGGTGTAACAGGAAATCTCCCCCCTGGAAATCTCCCCCCCCTCCCCCCCCCACTAGTCTGTTGGTAAAAAGAGCACGTAAATATCCATACATCGTATACCCAACTAACATACCGGTTTAGTCCATTAATGTTTGTGACTGCTTGTGGAGAAGTATGTTGAATAGGGGCTGAGGCAATCATTTTCTATAAAAGGTGCTAATTCAATTTATGTATAATATCTATACACAGACAATATAGTGGTGGTGGGGCGGTAGAGATTCTATTTACCAGTATATGCAATAATTCCCCATAACCGTACCATAACTATTATGTATGTTGGCTGGTAGAGAGTTCTCTAGGTTAAATCTCTACCATGATTGGTATAAATGTATAGCACATAGTGGGGGTGGATCTAGAAAATAACAAGAAACGAGGCAAAGCCACGAAGGCCAGGTTTTTTCCAATAATAGACACTTGGATAACATAATTATACCCACATTTTGTAGACTAGATGGCCGTGGCCTGCATGTCGCGCCTTGGGGCGAGGCATGGACACTAAAAAAATAGATATAGTAGATGGAAAAACTTTAACGAAAAAACTTTAACCCGACACACGGAAGTACGGACGGACGTATGCCAAAATGGTGACGATATTGCGCTTTCCGCAAGCGGGTGCGACAATGATGATAAACACCCATGTGAAGTATCAAGGTAATGGGTGAAGCAGTTGCAGAGATATAGTACACAACAAGAAACGAGGCAAAGCCACGAAGGCCAGGTTTTTTCCAAGCATATATAGACACTTGGATAACATAATTATACCCACTTTTTGTAGACTAGATGGCCGTGGCCTGCATGTCGCGCCTTGGGGCGAGGCATGGACACTAAAAAAATAGATATAGTAGATGGAAAAACTTCAACCAAAAAACTTTAACCGGACAAACGGACGAACGGACGGACGTATGCCAAAATGCCGACGATATCGCGCTTTCCGCAAGCAGGTGTGACAATGATGATAAACACCCATGTGAAGTATCAAGGTATTGGGTGAAGCATTTGCAGAGATATAGTACACGAAAAAACTTTAACAAAAAAATTCAAAGTAATTTGAACTTGAATAGGGCACAGGATCGCGCTTTCCGCAAGCAGGTGCGACAATGATGATAAACACCCATGTGAAGTATCAAGGTATTGGGTGAAGCAGTTGCAGAGATATGTACTACGAAAAAACTTTAACAAAAAAATTCAAAGTAATTTGACCTTGACATGGGCACAGGATGCGCTTTCCGCAAGCAGGTTGCACAATGATGATAAACACATGGGAAGTATCAAGGTATTGGGTGAAGCAGTTGCAGAGATATAGTACACGAAAAAACTTTAACAAAAAAATTCAAAGTAATTTGACCTTGACATTGGGCACAGGATCGCGCTTTCCGCAAGCAGTGCGAACAATGATGATAAACACCCATGTGAAGTATCAAGGTATTGGGTGAAGCAGTTGCAGAGATATAGTACACAAAAAAACTTTAAGTAAAGTAATTTGACCTTGACATTGGGCACAGGGGCCGCACGGTTGGGGGTTAGAATGAAAATATGGATGATAAACACCCATGTGAAGTTTCAGGGTAATGGGCGAAGCAGTTGCAGAGATATAGTATAACGAAAAAGTTTTAACCAAAAAACTTTAACCAGACGTACGTTAAAAAGTTAACGTTGAAAATGGCTAAGTCAATTACGTAGAAATAATAGGTGAAGGTAAAAAAAATGGTCACATGTTGGATAGTTGTATGTGGTAGGCACCCCTTGGTTATGAAGCTGTGAAAGTTTGGTGGTCCTAGGTGGTACAGTACCAAAGAAATGGACTTAAACACGAAAACTTAACATTGTAAACGCGAAAAGTTAACATTGAAAATGGCTAAGTCGACTGCGCGGAAAAAATGGGTCAAGTTAAAAAAAAGTAACATGTTGATGATGTGATATGTGGTGGGCACCCCTTGATTATAAGCTGTGAAAGTTTGGTGGTCCTAGGTGGTACAGTACCAAAGAAATGGACTTAAACACGAAAACTTAACATTGAAAACGCGAAAAACTTAAGAACATTGAAAATGGCTAAGTCGATTGCGCGGAAAAAATGGGTCAAGTTAAAAAAAGAGTAACATGTTGGATAGTGATATGTGGTGGGCACCCCTTGATTATGAAGCTGTGAAAGTTTGGTGTTCCTAGGTGGTACAGTAACAAAGAAATGGACTCAAACACGAAAACTTAACATTGATTGTGGACGCCGCCCACCGCCGCCCGCCCGCCCGCCGGCCCATCTTTCGCCAATCCAATAGCCTGGATTTTTTTCTCAAAAAACCTGGCTAAAAACAATTTCACAAAAAAATTTAAAGTAATTTGACCTTCACATTGGGCACAGGGGCCGCACGGTTGGGGGTTAGAATGAAAATATGGATGACGACAAACACCCATGTGAACTTTCAAGGTAATGGGCGAAGCAGTTGCAGAGATATAGTATAACAAAAAAGTTTTAACCAAAAAATTTAACCAGACGTACGTTAAAAAGTTAACGTTGAAAATGGCTAAGTCAATTACGTAGAAATAATAGGTGAAGGTAAAAAAATGGTCACATGTTGGATAGTTGTATGTGGTAGGCACCCCTTGGTTATGAAGCTGTGAAAGTTTGGTGGTCCTAGGTGGTACAGTAGCAAAGAAATGGACTTAAACACGAAAACTTAACATTGTAAAACGCGAAAACTTAACATTGAAAATGGCTAAGTCGACTACGCGGAAAAAATGGGTCAAGTTAAAAACAAGAAACGAGGCAAAGCCACGAAGGCCAGGTTTTTTCCAAGCATGGACACTTGGATAACATAATTATACCCACTTTTTGTAGACTAGATGGCCGTGGCCTGCATGTCGCGCCTTGGGGCGAGGCATGGACACTAAAAAAATAGATATAGTAGATGGAAAAACTTTAACGAAAAAACTTTAACCGGACACACGGACGTACGGACGGACGGACGGACGGACGCCAAAATGCCGACGATATCGCGCTTTCCGCAAGCGGGTGCGACAATGATGATAAACATCCATGTGAAGTATCAAGGTAATGGGTGAAGCAGTTGCAGAGATATAGTACACAAACAAGAAACGAGGCAAAGCCACGAAGGCCAGGTTTTTTCCAAGCATAGACACTAGGATAACATAATTATACCCACTTTTTGTAGACTAGATGGCCGTGGCCTGCATGTCGCGCCTTGGGGCGAGGCATGGACACTAAAAAAATAGATATAGTAGATGGAAAAACACCAAAAAATTAATAACTGGACCACGGACGAACGGACGGATGTATGCCTGCCGACGATATCGCGCTTTCCGCAAGAGGGTGCACAATGATATAAACATCCATGTGAAGTATCAAGGTAATGGGTGAAGCAGTGCAGAGATAGTACACAAACAAGAAACGAGGCAAAGCCACGAAGGCCAGGTTCCAAGCATAGACACTAGGATAAACATAATTATACCCACTGTAGACATGATGGCCGTGGCCTGCATGTCGCGCCTTGGGGCGAGGCATGGACACTAAAAAAATAGATATAGTAGATGGAAAAACATTAACCAAAAAACTTTAACTGGACACACGGACGAACGGACGGATGTATGCCAAAATGCCGACGATATCGCGCTTTCCGCAAGCAGGTGTGACAATGATGATAAACACCCATGTGAAGTATCAAGGTATTGGGTGAAGCAATTGCAGAGATATAGTACACGAAAAAGAAAAAACTTTAACAAAAAATTTCAAAGTAACTTGAACTTGACATAGGGCACAGGATCGCGCTTTCCGCAAGCAGGTGCGACAATGATGATAAACACCCATGAGAAGTATCAAGGTATTGGGTGAAGCAGTTGCAGAGATATAGTACACGAAAAAAACTTTAACTTTAACAAAAAATCAAAGTAAATTTGACCTTGACATTGGGCACAGGATCGCGCTTTCCTCCGCAAGCAGTGTGCGACAATGATGATAAACACCCATGTGAAGTATCAAGGTATTGGGTGAAGGCAGTTGCAGAGATATAGTACACGAAAAAACTATTTAATCAAAAAAAATCAAGTAATTTGACCTTGACATTGGGCACAGGATCGCGCTTTTCCGCAAGCAGGTGCGACAATGATGATAAAACACCCATGTGAAGTATCAAGGTAATGGGTGAAGCAGTTGCAGAGATATAGTACACAAAAAAACAAAAAACTTTAACAAATAAATTCAAAGTAATTTGACCTTGACATTGCGCACAGGGGCCGCACGGTTGGGGTTAGAGTGAAAATATGGATGATGATAAAACACCCATGTGAAGTTTCAAGGTAATGGGCGAAGCAGTTGCAGAGATAGTAACTAAACAAAAAAGTTTTAACCAAAAAATTTAACCAGACGTACGTTAAAAAGAAAAAGTTTAACGTTGAAAATGGCTAAGTCAATTACGTAGAAATAATAGGTGAAGGTAAAAAAATGGTCACATGTTGGATAGTTGTATGTGGTAGGCACCCCTTGGTTATGAAGCTGTGAATGTTTGGTGGTCCTAGGTGGTACAGTACCAAAGAAATGGACTTAAACACGAAAACTTAACATTGTAAACATGAAAACTTAACATTGAAAATGGCTAAGTCGAATGCGCGGAAAAAATGGGTGAAGTTAAAAAAAAAAGTAACATGTTGGATAGTGATATGTGGTGGGTACCCCTAGATTATGAAGCTGTGAAAGTTTGGTGGTCCTAGGTGGTACAGTACCAAAGAAATGGACTTAAACACGAAAACTTAACACTGTAAACGCGAAAACTTAACATTGAAAATGGCGAAGTCGACTACGCGGAAAAAATGGGTCAAGTTAAAAAAAAAAGTAACATGTTGGATAGTGATATGTGGTGGGCACCCCTTGATTATGAAGCTGTGAAAGTTTGGTGGTCCTAGGTGGTACAGTAACAAAGAAATGGACTCAAACACGAAAACTTAACATTGATTGTGGACGCAGCCCTCCTGCCCGCCCGCCCGGCTTTCGCCAATCCAATAGCCTGGATTTTTTAAAAAAAAACCTGGTTAAAAAACTTTAACAAATAAATTCAAAGTAATTTGACCTTGACATTGTGCACAGGGGCCGCACGGTTGGGGGTTAGAATGAAAATATGTACGATGATAAACACCCATATGAAGTTTCAAAGAAATGGACTTAAACACGAAAACTTAACATTGAAAACGCGAAAACTTAACATTGAAAATGGCTAAGTCGACTGCGCGGAAAAAATGGGTCAAGCTAAAAAAAAAGTAACATGTTGGATAGTGATATGTGGTGGGCACCCCTTGATTATGAAGCTGTGAATGTTTGGTGGTCCTAGGTGGTACAGTACCAAAGAAATGGACTTAAACACGAAAACTTAACATTGAAAACGCGAAAACTTAACATTGAAAATGGCTAAGTCGACTGCGCGGAAAAAATGGGTGAAGTTAAAAAAAAAGTAACAAGTTGGATTGTGATATGTGGTGGGCACCCCTTGATTATGAAGCTGTGAAAGTTTGGTGGTCCTAGGTGGTACAGAAACAAAGAAATAGACTCAAACACGAAAACTTAACATTGATTGTGGACGCCCGCCCGCCCGCCGCCGCCCGCCGCCCGCCGCAGCCCGCCACAAACGCCCGCCCCCGGCTTTCGCCAATCCAATAGACCTGGATTTTTTTTTTAAAAAACCTGGCTAAAAACAGTATATCTGTGATAGAACAGAAAGCATGTGGCATGTATTGATGGGGGGGGGGGGGGTGTGATTTTCCTAGGAAATATCCCCCCCCCCCACCATCTCCATATCATAGTGGATATGGACGTCTCTTTGTAGCAAGAACAGCCCACAATTGCGATATTTCTGATGAAATTAAATAAGTATGTTAGCTTTGTTGGTGTATAACGATACGTGGCATGTATTGTGGGGGGGGGGGGTGATTTTCCTAGGAATATTTCCCCCCGCCACCATCTACCATATGCATAGTGGACGTCTCTTTGTAGACAAGAATAGCCCACGATTAGGGGAGTATTTCTGATGAAATTAAATAATGTATGTTGGTGTCGAACAGATAGCATGTGGCATGTATTGGTGGGGGGGGGGATTTTCCTAGGAAATATCCCCCCCCCACCCACCATCTACCATATGCATAGTGGACGTGGACGTCTCTTTGTAGACAAGAATAGCCCACGATTGGGGAGTATTTCTGATGAAATAAAATAATGTATGTGGTGTAGAACAGTAGCATGTGGATGTATTGGTGGGGGGGGGGATTTTCCAGGAAACATCTATAGCAATGAGTGAATCTTGTAGACAAGAATAGCCCTGATTGGGGGAGTATTTCTGAATGATGTAGTAAGTTAGAACAGATAGCATGTGGCATGTATTGGTGGGGGGGGGGTGGGGGGGGATTTTATCCTAGGAAATATCCTTTAGGAAATATTCTTCCCCCCCCCCCCCCCCAACCATCCATGATGTCATTTTTGTAGAATTTTCAAGAATATTAGTTAGCACGATTGGGGGAGTATATCTAATGTATGTTAGTGATAGAACAGACAGCATGTGCCATGTATTGGTGGGGGGGGTGGGGGGGCGATTTTTCCTAGGAATATCTCCCCCCCCCCCACCCCCTCCCTCAATACATGCCACAAATGCTATGGAATATGGTAGAGGTGGTTGGGGGGGGGGGAGGGGGGGGGGGGTGATATTTCCTAGGAAAATACCCCCCCACCAACATACATTATTTCATCAGAAATACTCCCCCAATCGTGGGTTATTCTTGTCTACAGAGACATTCACATCTGCTATGCATATGGTAGATGGTTGGCGGGGGTGGATATTTCCTTGGAAAATCTCCCCCCTCCCTCAATACATGCCAAATGCCACACCAACATACATTATTTCATCATGAGGGAGGGGGGTTATTCTTGCCTACAAAGAGACATTCACATCCACTATGCATATGGTAGATTGTTGGCGGGGTGGAATCCTGGGAAATCCTGGGATCACCCCCACCTGCCAATATGCGTCACATGCTAACTGTTCTACAAACATTTTCACTTGATCAGAAATCTTCCCCCAATCTTGTGATATTCTTGTCTATCAAGGGACTTGCACTATGCATATGGTAGATTGGGGTGGGGTGTAAGGGAGGTGATTTTTTATGTTCCCCTTTCTTATACTACCAAATGACATACATTGTGCCTATGTGCACATGTTTGGTGGGAAATAATTCTGCTTTGTAGCATTCAAACACAAACTATTGGGTGGCGGGGAGAATTTCCTAGGGTCGAGCCTGGAAATATTGATTGACTGTTATTTGATGCCCGCCGACCAATGTGGTCATTTACAGAAGGGCGACTGGTGACGACAAAAGAAACTAGAAAATTGTTTGTTCGCTGTTGAGCATTCATGAATACAACAGCAATCATTGAGTGAGTGATTCAAGAAAAAAAAATCAAAGTCGAAAAATGGGCATACCTGTGGATGGATCAGTGGGAAAGTGAGATTGTTTACGTAGCGATACGCACACTTGCACTTGATGGTTGTGATATGAACGGAGTATGAAGAGTATTGGTAAAAAAAAGTAGTTCGCCGGACAAGGAAAACAAATATTTTTCAGTCAAGAAAGGGGCATAACTGCGGATGGATCGGTGGGGCAGCAGACGTTTTTACGTTACACACTACACACTACACACTGCACACTACACACTACTCCTGCACTTGATGGTTGGCATGTATACCGACTATGAAGAGAATCAGTCAAAAACTGTAGTAGTTCACCGACAAGGAAAATTGTCTACTGACGGACAGACGGACGTGCCACCAATAGGAGAAGGGGCCATTTCAATAGAAATGGTCACTGGTTAACCCTTCCTACACTGTTGACGGAAATTGCCGTCTGCTGTTTTTCATTTTTGCTTTAATTCTTAACAAAAAAATGGTCAAAACCATGTTTTTGTCGAGAAATATTGAAAATAAAACATTTCCAGCAGACGACAACATCTAATTCAGCGTATTATGGGTTAAGAATAGACAAAGGGGCCACACAGAATAAATCCAAGGTTTAATTTGTGTTAGGCTCCGCCCCTTCCTCTTGTTTGGTTGCTCGGAGAGACGGACGGACGGACGGACAGGGCAAACACTATATGTCACCGACAACTATCGTTGCGGTGGCATAATTACAAATTTAATGTTCACAGAATCTAAAAGATCCTGATGTGATGCCATGTGCCCTGGCGTCTTCAGACAATGACAAAGTGATATACATCTAGACACCTTTATGGCAAGCTTCGGAATCATCAGTCTATTCTTAGCATCAAAAGGAGAGCCAAACAGGGCTGATTCCATTATGGGATTACTAGAAGAATTATTCGCATGATAAAAGCAAACAGATATTACAAACACGTATACCCTGATCAGATTGCAAATACATGAACCAGAATTTGCAGTACAACATGTACATTATCTGTCTGCCTTGGACTAGCCATGGCCAGACAGAAAATAAACAGATAACAGATAACGACATAGAATTGTAATGGTTAACCATTTCAACACCACATGCCTGTATAGTGGTGCTTGCAAACAGTGTAGATCCAGATGAGCCGGCTCGTGACGAGCCGTCTCATCAGGATCTGCACTGTTAGTAATTTTCATTTTTTTTTATTTTTCAGGAAAATAAACACCACTTTTTCATAAATACACTAGGCTGAAAACCATTTTGTGACAATTAGATTGGTTGTAAACCTCACATATCAAAAACCATTCCAGTTATTTACTCTATATCTCCAGACCAACTACCCTGAACTAACCAGCAGCATCATGAATGCATTACAGACAGTATGACAAACCGTGCAGGACCTCATCTCTGTAGCCATCCACATGCCAATCTGCTGCTACATGTCCATGAAGACATTGGGGGAACTTTCACATGGCACATCAATATAGGTGAAAACAGCAAGTAACAGATTTTCCTCGTGACACATATCTAGGCTTGTTGGGAGTTTATTTATCGTCCTCTAGAGTAAGTAAGACCAATAGCGCACGTTTATGATCTCATTCCCGGGATCTGATCTGGCCAGAAGGAGCAAAAACAATTAGTGGTCCATTTGTGCTGTTTCTCTCCATCCTCAGAGACCCATCGAGCCAATCAAATAATTAGTGGCGACAATAAAACGTAATGGTCTCCACCAGGATATGTGAATTTGACCCATTCAATTGGAGAAGCGGCTACCGGTATGTTCTCTGCATTAACTCGTTGTATGCAGAGGCTATAAAAAAGTTGCACAAAATTAACAAGAGTGCCGAAGGTTACCATATACGCCCGTCGAGGCAAGGCCAGTCAACAAGGGGAGATAACTCATCTTGACGTGATAA
The DNA here is from genome assembly GCA_029237695.1 of Conchocele bisecta. NCBI lineage: Eukaryota > Metazoa > Mollusca > Bivalvia > Lucinida > Thyasiridae > Conchocele > Conchocele bisecta. The sequence goes on from CM055266.1 coordinate 134,045,550, forward strand.
ACATGTAAACCTAATTTGGTTACGATCCGTCAAGTAGAACTCGACTTATTGCGTGGACAAGGATAGTCCGAAAATTAAAAATGGCCACCAAGGGGTGATAAGTCATCAGATTTTTTTCAAAATCAATAGGCTTCTTCGTCTTGCCGTGATAAACATGTATACCGCATTTGGTTATAATCGGTCAAGTAGAACTTGAGTTATTGCATGGACAAGGCTACCGAGTGCGAAAATTAAAAATGGCTGCCAAGGGGAGATAAGTATCGGAAAATTTTCAAAATCAATAGGCTTCTTTCTCTTGCCATGATAAACATGTATACCGAATTTGGTTTTGATCAGTGAGGTAGAACTTGAGTTATTGCATGGACAAAGACAGAGTGCGAAAAATAAAAATGGCCGCCAAGGGGAGATAAGTCATCGGAAAGTTTTGAAAATCAATAGGCTTCTTCGGCTTGCCGTGATAAACATGTATACCAAATTTGGTGGACAAGTTGTGATGCTGCCGCCGCCGCCGCCGCCCGCCCGCCCGCCACAGAAGATGAATACATAATACGTCCCGTTTTTTTCAAACGGGCGTATAAAAATAATTATTTTAATTATGGACAAATGTATATGATTGAGAAAAATGTTCAATACTCCATACAGGGGTATTCAGCATGTAATGGGTTAAACCCCCTTAGTTATTTTATTCTCTGTCAAACCATGCTTTTGATAACAACATTTGAAATGGAAAATAAAAACAAGAGGGTCATTGTAGCCATATTTCGCTGACATGGTTATTATATATATGCAAGTAAATCGGAGATAACTTTATACATTCATTATTCCTACGAAGTTTTGTCAAAACCAGTCTGGTAATTATAGTGGGAAGACACTGTTTAGAAGAGTTTGTCCAACTCTACATGGCGGCCATCTTGGATTATGTGAAGATCTCAAATTTGAAACATCTGTAAATGTTTCACCGAAAGAAAATAACTATGAAGTTTGGCCAGCATCGGGCAAGCGGTTAGTAAGAAAAGGCTGTTTGAAAGCTGCTTGAAATACCCGTTGGCAGCGATCTTGGATGAAGTACTCATCCGATTTCAATAAAAAACGCTTCAGAGCGATCGTCTCCTCAATACATTCGTATTCCAAATTTACAAATCTGACATGCCCCCACCCATAGATCATCCCTGCGAAAATTGACTAGCATTGGCCAAGTGGTTCACGAGAAGACGTTTCAACTGTAATTAAAGAATGACCTTTCGGCGGCTATCATGGATGACCTTAAATCATTCAATTTCGACAAAAAATGATCCAGAGTGATTGTCTCTTCAGTACCTTCGATTTGATATAGACATGACTATTTTCGGTAAAATGTGAAATTTGACACCTAGTTGACCCCCACCCCACGGCCCCACCCATTTTTTACCCCATGTCACCATGTTTACAAATCTGAAAGAGCATTGACTGTTGATCATTCCTGTGTTGTTTTGTCAAAATCTGTCCGGCAGTCTGCAAGAAGATTTTTAAGAATTTGACCTTCATTTCCACCACGGCGGCCATCTTGGACTAAGCGACGACTTCCAAATTTACAAATTTGACATACCCCCACCCATAGATCGATCATTCATGTGAAGTCTGACAAACATTGGCCAAACGGTATCTAAAGAATGACCTGTTGACAATTCAGTGGCCATCTTGCATGACCTAATCATCCAATTTAAGAAATAAATGATCCAGAGTGATTGTCTCCTCAATACCTTCGATTTGATATATCACATGACCATAATTCGGTCAAATGTGAAATTTGACCCGTAGTTGACCCCACCCCGGGCCTCACTGCACTCTGTCAGCCAGTTTGTGAGAAGAAGATTTTTTAAGAATTTGACAATAATTTTCCATGCCGGCCATCTTGAATTGACGACGTCCAAATTTACAAATCTGACATGCCCCAAATAGGTCATCCCTATGAAGATTGACCCCAACATCAGCCCAGCGTTGACTATTGATTCCTGCCAAGTTTCGCTGAAATCGATCTGACCTACTTTTCCATGGCGGCCATCTTGGATTATGTGATGACCGCCAGTTTTACAAATCTGACTTGCCCCCACCCATATATCAACTCTGTGATGTTTGACTAACATTGGCCCAGTGGTTCAGGAGACGGGTGACGACGACGACGGACAACGGACGAAAAATGGTAACAATAGCTCACTAAGCCTTCGGCTCAGGTGAGCAAATAAACAGCAGACGACCAAATTTAATTCAGCATGGTAAGGGTTAAACAAGAAAATATGTTTATAGAACACGGATGCCCCCACCTACAGTCTTGATAGTAAAAGTGGATCGTTATTATGAAGCTCATCCCTAGACAGACATTGTGGACAAATATTATTGAAATTGGTGAAGGAGTTATTGAAAATCACATTTGCCTTACGGACGGACACACTCATGCACACATACACACAAGGGCGGACGGACGGACACCTTGATTTTGAGCATAAATGGGCATCTCAAGCTCATATCCATGTGCTTTCATGGCCAGAATGCTGGTGCAAAAACGAACCCTTGCTATGGCCAATTATCTAAAATCAATTAATTATTCCTGCTCAATACAGCCATGAAACTAAAGATAAAAGTCATGATTGTTTTCATGTCATGTTGATCCAGCAAAAGCCTTGAATGTTTATAAGAGAATAAATAAAAGATGGAAATCAATATGCACACAACATTCCAGATTAGCTTCTGGTCAGATGGTTGGTCGCTTGGTTGGTTGATTGATTGATTGGGTTTTATGTCCATCAAGAGCAAGGACATCTGTGAGGGTGTAGCATTGCATTATCACGACTGAAAGTTGTTATACCCTTTCAGCACTGCAAATGACAATATCCTGATCTGGTGCTAGGTATATGCCACTACTAAACCAGATTACTTTGCCCCAGTATGAACCAAACATTCAACATAACTAAAATAGTATAAGGGTGGATGCATGTTCAAGACACATGATTGTACCATCCCATCCATCCATGCTGATGGCATTTAATTGTGCCCCGAGTCTAGCTCCCATCTGTGTCAGTGACTGGAGAAATGGGGCTTATTGCATATGCCAGCAGTCTAACACATGTTCCGCTAGTGCAATGTTTGTTTGTTTGTTTGTTTGCTGGGGTTTAACGGCCTATCAACAGCTAAGGTCATTTAAGACTGGGTCAATGAGTTTAGTACTAAATCCTGTATATTACAGGTAGAAATGGAAAATCCCAAAATCAGAACTGAATATTTACAATATAAAAACTATATATTCAGCCCTGAAATCAGAATAATCCCGATCTAATGCCAGGTTCTCGCCACACCAGAATCACTTGGCCCCCTCCCAAAAGCAGTAGGATCAGTAATAATCTTACTACTTTTATAATGGAAAGCAACCCAATTCAACTCCCAGGTAACAAAAGAGCCAAAGATAAAAACGTACCAGAGGGCCAAACCAGGCAAATCGCGATTCCTATAGGAGGAAGCCCACTGTTAATTTACACCGTCGTGCACTCTAGTGCAATGTGAAAAGGATCTACCAATGCAAACCTTTTGTTCTTCATAAAAGACATTTCATAGATTGAATGATGAACAGTGTGGACCCGAAGTTGGTCTGGGTCTACATGGTTCACAAGGGCCATAAATTATAACCCATTTCTCCAGTCAGACATATTTAACCCCTACTACGTTTACATTTTTTCGTCTGCCGGAAATGTTTTATTTTCAATATTTCTCAACAAAAATTTGTTTTGACAGCGCATGACAATCGTCTCCAGTGGATACGATTCTCATACGCTGTCAACATATTTTTTGTTAAGAATTGAGGCAAAAATGAAAAACAGCAGACAACAGTTTCTGTCTCCAGTGTAGTGAGGGTTAATGATTAAAACAATCCCATCAATAAGATATACATTTATTGTTTACCCTACTTTCTCGACAAATGAAACAACGGCTTTTCATCTCAATTAATCGCATATTGCGAAGCTTTCACCAATATCTATTAAATTAATCATTAAATGTTCTGCGCTATATTTAGAACTGATTTTACGCCTTGTCATCAGTTCACGAGACACAAAGCATATTACTGCCCACACACGCGCTCAGTTTGTGTCACACCACTAATCACATACTAGTATAGTGAATCGAAATAATGTATAGGGGAGGAGCTTCGCGACTGGGCTGGGTAAACAATAAGTAAGTTAGCTAGCGCTCACTCGCTCGCTCGAAATTAATTTATAAAAAATTCAAATTGTGAAAAAAAAAATTACATAATTCGTTATCTTGTTACAGACTGTTGTATTAAATGTACAATAAAAAAAATTAGTGTTGGTAATAGTGTTGGTAATAGATTTTGGGGTGACAAAAAAATGCCTCCATATCGACTAGGACCAATGAAGCTTATAAATCTGTTTGCAATCCGATCACAGCAATGCCGTCCTTTAGTAATATGGTAGACATTCAATTTGACGGAACTAAATACATTTGCCACATACCCCAGTGTCATTTGTTCTGCTGACCGCTTCAAAGACAGAGATGAATTTTAAAACCTTTGGTATCTCCAATAACACAAAATGCAGTTTGAAGACTTACAACAAAGAGGCGCATGCACTTATTTCTCAGTGGTCTGTAGCCCCTCATCCTATTAACTCTTTGCATGCTAGCAGCGAAAGTATCCGCCAAACGAATTACGAGTGTATGTTTTATTTCTCTCCGTAAATATGTCTTGAAATTTCATTAGAATTGAGTCCCCAGGACTCAATTCTAATGAAATTCAAAGACATATTCATGATATTTACGGGGAGAAATACAAGAAAATATGATGAATTTTTGTCCGCTAGTTTTGAACTATTTATAGCCCACAAGTTTCCCAGCATGCAAAGAGTTAATATCATTTCATGATTGGTCAGATTTTGCTCTGATCTGCTGATGGATCAGGAGTTTTGGATCACCATTACTGTCAGAAATGACAAATGGTAAACCCACTTGTCTGCCGGTGTGTTTTTGTTGTGACTAATTGTTGTTGTTATAATGACTTTTCTCCAGCAACAGGACAGAATCATTAGGAATGATCAATCATTAACTAATCATGATGCACCAGTACATGCATGAACAGACATGGAAACTTCAGAAATTTTGATTTTAAATTTATTTCAATTTCAATCCATTGTACATGCCATCATGGTATTAGTGAAGACAGTGTAATAATAGTAAATGAGGCTGAACATTTAATATCATTCTCTCATTCTTGGAAATGAGTACATGTAAATATAAGTCTGCCCGACTCATCATGAGAAACTTTGATTACGCAGTTAAACACATTATATAAATATTTATCCACATGAACTTGTTGCAGTCTAAGAATTCAAAAACATTTTGTTGAGAAATCTGATGATTTTGTTTATTTCTCCATAATTTGAGCAGTCTCGTAGAGACGGTTGAAAAGAGTGGTACTAACATATACTTTTGAACAGCAACAGAAAAAACAGCGGGGAAAAAATTATCAAACTACTGTAATTATATTCTACCTACAATGGATTAAACTACTATATGCTCATCGTCTTCATGTATTGCATAAACAGCCAGTACCGTAACCAGGATGAGGCAGATGAGGCAGATGAGGTAATCGCCTCGTCTATCATTTTGCCGATTATTTTAATACTAAGAATTAAACAAATCCCCAGGGATTGTTGGAGGGGAGAATTCTCCTCGACCCCCATATCGCGACATGGTTCGCCTCGTCTGGTTTTTACCTCTGGTTACGACCCTGACGGCCATCTTCACAGAACATGAATGGCACCATTGCAGGGCACCAGACACACATTTGGTATAGTATTGGAATTACAAATACAAAGAATATGAATACAATTTGTTGAAATATCTGATTATTTTGTTTATTTCTCAATAAAAGTATATGTTGTTGCCACGTGTATGAACCGTCTCAATGAGACGGTTCATACGAGTGCTAACAACATATACTTTTGAAAAGAATTGGAGAGAAAGCGTAAAAAAATTGTTTTGGTGCATTACATAAACATCCTCACAGAACATGATACAGATTGTGGTGTCTGGAGACCTTTCGTTGTGTGCAAGCTGAAGTTGTGAAAAAGAAATCTGCAAATAAAATCAAGAGCAAGGGGACAGCCCCCAATGGATGTTGAGTTCACACATGGTACCATTGTTCTCGCAATCACCGATGTCAGTGCAGGGCACCAGACACACATTGCTGTCACAATGGGTTTATTAGTGTAATTACAAATACATCCCTGGATAATTAGGGTCCGTGCAAGGTTAACACTTTTGGTGGCCTTAGTAATGAAGGTCTGCAACAATAAAGCACTTACTATCCCTCAGGTTTATAATTCAGCCATAGTAGTCCAGCCACTGATCATCGGATAATGGTATAATGATATAGGTTTAAATCATAATTGTTCAATACATACATTAATTAATAAACAATCTGGAAAGGTTTGTGCAGTTATATATCTGCTCCTGGGAAGCGTATGCGGGACAAGGCAACATTTTGTGAGTGAAGACATCGGATGGTGCGAGCATTTCTCACGAGATTCCCATGTCATGATATCTGTCCCTGGTTCACAATGCAGCAATTTACTGGGTACAGAATAATTGGTCGACAGCTGTGAAAAGGGACCTGCGAGAATTTGTGGCCAGCACAGATCCTGATCATAATACATTTAACCCTTTCAACACTAGACCTCTTTTATAATATTTGCAAACAATGTAGATCATGTTGGGCTGGCTCGTAACGAGCCAAGCCATCTCAAGATCTGCACCATTTGATGATATATTTTTACAAAATGACCCCCTGCATAATGAACCAGTCTCAAACATAACATGAAATGACCCATGTCAGATACTTAGGGGAGTCAGGGTTAAATCTATTTTCATTTCCATGACCATTTTCGATTACATGATGCCCTTAAAGGTACATGTCCACGCAGTAGGCATAAAATGATATTTATATCAGAGAGATCATCCGAGACATTTTCTGTCAAAATAAACATTCATTCACAATTACCCCACGTATTAATTGGCATTATTAATTAAAAAATAACATGCCTCATTTGCATATGAAAATAGCCTGATACCACCGCGCGTCACTATCAGTAAAATAAATATTACTAAATGATTATATCTGTATAGCGGGCACTCGTAATGTTTAGAACTTGTGGAATAGTGACACAATTATGCACTTATTTATTTCCTCTAAAGAACAGTTTGTGCCTACTGAGTGGGCATGTACCTTTAAACTATTGCAGAAAATCAGTGCGTCTTTCTTTACTCAGGAGAAAAACAGACCTACATGGTGAAATCTAGGATATAAGCAACCAAAAGCTACTTAACTGCAGTGGCATAGGAATGGAGCCAGGGTGTGGGCCGTTTCACTAAACTTTGTACGACTAAAATGTTCGTAAGTGCAAAATTATGATAGTCTGTAAATTTTACATTAACCGTGTTTTCTTGTAAACAATTATTGGATTTACATTTATTGAGCATAGGCTGCATATGCAGCCTATGCTCAATAAATGTAAATCCATCAATTGAAATTTACAAACGATCCTAAATTTGCACCAACGAACATTTTAGTCGTACGAAGTTAAGTGAAACGTGTCCCAGATGTCCCGACACAGAATTGTACACACAAATGTGCCCATGTAATACTGGATGGTGTACCACAACAATGGCAGTGGAATCCTCGTTAGTGTCTCACTCTGGTACACTGGTTGGAGACCAGTTATAGCCTCCATCCTGCAAGTCCCTCAAACAATTATGATATAGTCTTCTGGCCAGCAGCACAATATTCTGGAAATGCAGTTTGTCATAGCCTAATGGAGAATTATTATTGTAATGGTCCCAACGGCCCCTGGGTGTGCAGAATAGCTAATTGACAATTTAAAGTCAGCACATTTTTGTCTTGTATTGCCGGCAGCTCTCAATGAACCAAACCTTAACCATTTCAACACCACAGGCCTGTATTGTGGTTTGGCAAAGAGTGTAGATCCAGATGAGCCGGCTCGTGACAAGCCGTCTCATCATGATCTGCACTTTTTGCAAGTAATTTTTATAGTTTTGACGAGTCAGAAAATCATTTTGTGACGATTGGATCGGTCCAGATATTAACATATCAAAATCCATTCCAGTTATTTAGGGGTGAAAGGGTTGGTCTGCACTGCCAAAAGCCACGAATTGATGAGATTGTAGATGTGTTGAACAGTGAGGCTATAAATGCCTCTACATGGATCCTCTAGATTATCAGACAAAAATGGCAGTTGTTTTATGATATTTTTCTTAGTAGCTACGGGCATAAGATTTTCACAGAACAATCGTCGGTTCTTGCTTTCTCAACGCATGCAAACTATTTAGCAAACTGTGCCATTTTTCTCACTTAAAATTGGGTCAGATCATCAGTCGTAAGATTGCCCCAAAATTAACATTGACAATCAATTATCCGGACAAATGTATAACCATCTTGTATTCTCACCTTAAAATCATAATGTTATCGCCTGAAAACCAGTGTAAACAGCACTGTGTAGTTCTGCAGAAAAAACAATCACCATTCGCTTCTTGGAAAACATCGTATTTATAGAATTTATTGTATTTATAAAACAACTCTGCAATAACGTAATGGGCGCACTCGATTGACCTCGTCATAATTTGGTAGAAAAATCCGCGGTAATGAGGCCCATAAAGGAAATTCTTATACTTTCGTACCTGTCGATTTTACCCACAAATTTATATTGGTGCGAAATGGTGTGTAATGGCTTGGGTCCGAAATGGCTTGGGGCAATTTGGCATTGAAACAATTATTATTTGTTTTTGGATAAGTAGCTCTTCGTTCTTTTTCTATCACGATACATTTTCGCATTCCTTCCTATCTGCTCTGTATTGTACATTGTGTATTAAACAGTCTGAAAATGATATTGGAGGAATGCATCGTATCGTCTGCATACTTCACACAACAGAGTATTGAAAAACTCTATAGGGGGCCTCAAATTATGCGCATGCGCAGTGACAGATACAAGCCCCCGCGCAACGTTTGACGTTGTAAACAACTTGTGGACATAGTTGGGGGGAATGTTTTCAGCAAATTTTACTAAAATGTTTACCTGGGCAATATATTATTCACACTGGCATGGAAACAGCAAGCACCTGAGTGACTTAGATGTGTTTGTTGCAAAATCGGATCAAATGAATGCGTTTAATTAACAGCTATTTTCATAAATTGATTGTCCGGATAATTGGTATGACCCATGTACTCTTTTACTTACAACAACGTAGAATTGTAACAAGTATGTACGATTGCCACAGAACAAGAAGTAACAGTTATAGTTCACATATTGAACTTTTAATAAATTAATTTATTAATTCAATATGTGAACTATAACTAACTTATTGGTTGCCCCTCCCCATCGCGGGCACCTGTCTATTAGAAAGGAGCGCTGCCCATAAACGTGTTTTCAACAATGATATTATAATATTACGTGATTAGCGGTGTGACACTGATTCGATCTTACACATGGTGCGCGTCACAGGAAATTACGTCAACAAGGTGGGGCCTGTGGTTCTAAATATACCGTAATTACCCTAAATATTCCGTAATTACCCTAAATATTCGGAAACCAATATGTGAGCAAACAGTGTAGACCCAGACCAGCCTGCTCCTGAAGGAGCAGTCTGATCAGCGTCTGCACTATTTGCCATTTTCACAGAATGCTTCGGAGGCCTCATTGGACAACATGATCAACTTGATAAATGTTTATGACACTTATAACAATTGGTTTTGGTGTCCGAATATTTAGGGTCATTACGGTAATGCTTAATTTAATAGTTATTTGCGAAAGTGTCGCACTATGCGACTAATTGAGATGAAATGCTCTTCTTTCATTGGTCGAGAATTTAGTGCAAACAATAAGACACTCTCACATAAAAGAATGTATCAGTAATGTATCAAACAATTCCATTCCCAGATAAACCGAGCCAAACAATATCCCATTATTCAAATGGTCATGTTAAATGTTATCATTTAAGTACCCGGAAACTATTGAGTAGTTTTTGGCTACCTACCATCTTAAATTCATCTGTCCGTAAGTCGCATTGGCTTACAACTTCATATACTTATTTGTCATCATCCATATTTTCATTCTATAGCGCATCCTGTGCTCAATCAAGGTCAAGGTCAAATGACTTGTTTAGGGGTACGTACCATCCTCCATCACTGTTAACAATTTCTTGTTTTTAAATGTGTACAAGCCTGTAGAGTGTATACACTATTTCTTTTATTTTGATTTAGCCATTGTATCCACTGCATGCGAGGTCCACAACATGTGTGGACCTATTTTTAAAATCTAACTTGTTTTATTAGTTAGATCAATTCCATGTTTTTCTGCCGACAAACATTTGGCTATTAAACACATTAAATCTAAAAAATATTTAATTGTAATTACTTTTTCATCAATAACAAAAAAGTCACCCTATGGCCAGGTTTAGCAGTAAATTTCCAATTTTTTGTGTTTTTTTTTTACTCCAGCCCCAGCTCCTCCACCTCCTTCCCCCCCCCCCCCCAAGTTAAATTCCCATAGGAAAAGCATTGTTTTTTGCAATAAAATAAATTGTTGATGGAATTTTATCAAATAATTTTTTTTGGGGGAGGGCGACTTTTTTGTTATTGGTGAAAAAGTATTTTAACAGTTAATGTGCTTAATGGCCAAAAGTTTGTCGGCAGCAAAAGGTAGAACAGACAGTAGACATGCTTACATTTTACCAGTGAGGGGCAACTGTGGCAACCCTTTCAACACTACAGACCTGTATAGTCGTATTGGCAAATTGTGTAGATTCAGACGAGCCGGCTCGTGACAAGCCGTCTCATCAGGATCTGCACATTTTGCAAGCAATTTCCATAGTTTTTGAGAACAAACCACCCCCCCCCCCCCCCTTCATAAATGGACACGTCTGAAAATCATTGCAAAATATTAACATCAATATCCATTCCAGTCATGTCAATATTGTTTATAGTGTTTACAAGTGTAAGGTCAGCAACGTAGTAAAACATTTTCAACCCGTTTCCATTATGAATATTAAGGACAGTGTAAATAGTCTGTCTAGAATGAAATATGCACCATTCCAACCTCGTTGTGCCTAATAATTGGGACTAAATCTGCGGATTAACCTGTACAGGGGTCCCCGTACCAGTTATCCGGACAATCAGTTTATCGGACAAATGAAAATACCTGTTAATTAAACGCATTCATTTGATCCGATTTTGCAACAAACACATCTAAGTCACTCAGGTGCTTGCTGTTTCCATGCCAGTGTGAAGAAAATATCGCCAAGGTAAACATTTTAGTCAAATTTGCTGAAAACATTCCTCAACTCTGTCCACAAGTTGTTTACAACGTCAACGTCAAAAGGCTTTCAATCCAGTGCGCCCATTACGTCATTTCAAAGTTGTTCTATAAATACAATACATTCTATAAATACGATGTTTTCCAAGAAGCGAATGTTGATTGTTTTTTTCTGAAAACTACACAATGCTGTTTACACTGGTTTTCAGGCGATAAAATAATGGTTGTAAGGTGAGAATACAAGTTATAAGACGATTATACATTTATCCGGATAACTGATTGTCAATGTTAATTTTGGGGCAATCTTACGACTGATGATCTGACCCAATTTTAAGTGAGAAAGATGACACAGTTTGCTAAATAGTTTGCATGCATTGGGAAAGCAAGAACTGACGATTGTTCTGTGAAAATTTTATGCCCGTAGCTGCTATTTAAGAAAAATATCGTAAACAAACTGCCATTTTTGTCCGATAATCTAGAGGATCCCTGTAGTTTAGAAAACAATTTGACTATTATGTTACAGCAAAACTCGAGTGACGTGACGTCATTAACAGAAAAAGCAAATAGGAACACGTTTCGCAGTTCTAGGGACCATCAATTTCGATGACTTTTTGTGGCAAAAACTACGAGAACAAAACAGTGCTGCAGCACAGACACAAAGTATTGTTTAACCCGCTGAACAACACCGAGACGCTGAATGATGTCTTTTTACAAATATTCAACATCAAATGCTATGGTAAGGTAACAATTTCTATCATTTGAAATTGTTTAAAAAAACTCGTGTTTACCGCATTGATGACCTTTTAATTTATATTAGAAACTAGATAATCGGATGATTTATTTTCTGTACCTGAGGTATCAGGCATTGATGCTGATACAATGTATAGCGGTCAATCTGAATTCTAAAACTACTTTTACTAATGTTTCATTAGTTGAACATCGTCACAGGACTTGATGGAAAGGTGGCAGTATAGTGATGAAATATAAACCAGTCCATGTTCATTTAAAAAAACAACATTAAACCTGCATATTTCAGAATATAAAACATTACCTGGTGCAAAGAATAACGCGACAGTGTCTTTTTGTACAGCTTGGAAACAGGAATTTGGTGAGCCAAGGAATTCCTGCACATTTCCCAGCCTTGCCTGATTATTAGTAATATAATAAGACACCAACCTGGTGTCACTCACAATGTACAAAGTACAAGTACAAGGTTGCCAGTCTGTCCTGTTTGGAGTGTATCTGCGGTTGTGACTGGAGAAATGGGTCTTATGGGTTTTGCGACCAGAGTAGATCCAGATCAGTCTGTGCATATGCAGTCTGATCAGAATCTGCACTGTTCGCAATCCCACAATGCTTCTGACAAGCATATAGGTCGCCATCAGGCCACAAGAGTGTGCTACTTGATCAGGAGCTACACTATTCACAAATCCCATAAGCTCTATTTCTACTGTCACGTCCACATTTCATCAGTGGAAACATGTGTATGGACAGCAATTTTGTTCACAAATTAGCTGTAACACAACTTATTACAAACTTGAAGAACTATAATCAAATTGTAGCTGAGGCAGCGAATACAAATTCACAAAATGAAGATCGATGATAAAACTGCACCCATAATTGAATTATATTCATTTCAACAACTGTCTGACACATGGGGCACTGGCTGACATCGTCTTCAATCAGTAGTTTTCCCGGTAATAGGAAGGGGAGATAATCAGGTAGTTCAGTTCCATAGGAGAAATAATTGGGTAGTTCAGTTCTATAGTGGGAGATAATCTAGGGAGATAATCGGGTAGTTCAGTTCTATAGGGGGAGATAATCAGGTAGTTCAGTTACATATAGTGAGATAATCGGGTAGTTCAGTTCTATATGGGGAGATAGAGGGAGATAATGAGGTAGTTCAGTTCTATTTTTATTTTTTTTCAGTCTATAAAAAGTTCAATGACGTAAACAATAATGAAAATTACTCACAGGAAAAGCTTGACTTGTACACTAGAAGCAAATTATCCACACAAAATAACTTTATAATTCCACCAACTAACATTGAATTTGTAGAAAAGCAATTACTATCTTTAAATTCAACTAAAGGCAAATGGTCTCGATGACCACAGTGCAACATTTTTGAAGTTGAGTGCCTCTATTACAGCTAAACCACTTACTAAGTTAATAAACCTAAGCATTACAACAGGAACTTTTCCAGATAGTCTGAAGAAAGCGAAAGTAACTCCTATATTCAAACAAGAGGGCCATGATGGCCCTAATTCGCTCACCTGACTCCATGAACACCAGAAGAGAATGTGACATTGAGTTCATGTGCTTTAAAAAAATTGTGCTATTTTTAGATGGCGGTCATCTTGGATTAAGCAATGACTCTCAGTTTACCAAAATCTGAAAATGCTTCACCCAAGGATCTTAACTTACTATGAAGTTTGGCCATCATCGGCCATGTGGTTTCTGAGAAAAAGACGTTCAAAATCTCGAATAAATGACCATTTGGCGGCCATCATGGATGACATAATCATCCGATCCCGACAAATATTGCACCAGAGCAATCGCCTCATCGATACCTTCAATTTGATATATGACATTAGCATATTCGGTCAAAAATAAAATTTGACCCCACGGGCCACGCCCATTTTTGACCCTGGGGTCACCATTTTCACAAATTTGAAAGAGCATTGTATATCAATCATTCCTACCAAGTTTCATCGAAATCCGGCCGGCGGTTCATGAGAAGAAGATTTAAGAATTTGTGCTATTTTTAGATGGCGGCCATCTTGGATTAGCGATGACCTCCATTTTAACAAATCTGAAAAAGCTTCACCCATGGACCATAACTTTTAAGTTTGGCACCATGGGCCAAGCTGTTCATGTGAAGAAGAATTTTGAAATCTCTAACAAAATAACGACCTTTTGACCTTTCGGTAGCCATCTTGGATGACCTAACCATCCGATTTTGACAAAAAATACACCAGAGTGATCGCCTCCTTGATACCTTCAATTTGATATATGACAAGACCATATTAGGTCAAAAATAAAATTTGACCCAATTTGACTCCACGGGTCACGCCCATTTTTGACCCCGAGGTCACCATTTTAACAACTTTGAAAGAGCATTGTACATCGATCATTCCTAGTAAGTTTCGTCGAAATCCGGCTGGCGGTTCATGAGAAGAAGATTTTTTAAGAATTTATGCTATTTTTAGACGGCGGCCATCTTGGATTAGCGATGACCTCCATTTTAACAAATCTGAAAAGGCTTCACCCATGGACCATAACTCTTAAGTTTGGCTACCATGGGCCAAGCGGTTCATGTGAAGAATAATTTTGAAATCTCTAATAAAAGAACGACTTTTTTACCTTTCGGCGGCCATCTTGGATGACCTAACCATCCGATTTTGACAAAAAATGCACCAGAGTGATCGCCTCATTGATACCTTCAATCTGATATATGACAAAACCATATTCGGTCAAAAATAAAATTTGACCCCACGGGCCACGCCCATTTTTGACCCCAGGGTCACCATTTTAACAACTTTGAAAGAGCATTGTACATCGATCATTCCTACCAAGTTTCGTCGAAATCCGGCTAGCGGTTCATGAGAAGAACATTTTTTAAGAATTTATGCTATTTTTAGACGGCGGCCATCTTGGATTAGCGATGACCTCCATTTTAACAAATCTGAAAATTCTTCACCAATGGACCATAACGCTTACGTTTGACTACCATGGGCCAAGCGGTTCATGTGAAGAAGAATTTTGAAATCTCTAATAAAATAACGACCTTTTGACCTTTCGGTAGCCATCTTGGATGACCTAACCATCCGATTTCGACAAAAAATGCACCAGAGTGATCGCCTCCTTGATACCTTCAATTTGATATATGACAAGACCATATTCGTTCAAAGAATTTGTGCTATTTTTAGACGGCGGCCATCTTGGATTACGTAATGATGTAATTTTAACAATGTAATCCCCCTATCTAAGGACCATGACCATGAAGTTTGGTGACTATAGGCCCAATGGTTACTGAGGAGAAGACGTTTGAAAATGTTCACGGACGACGACGACGCGACGACGACGACGGCTCAGGTGAGCTAAAAAGGATCTAAAAATTACAAAAACAATTACAGACCTATATCTATTCTCCCTATTCTGTCCAAAATCATTGAAAGACATGTATGTGAACACATGCTAATTTATCTTACTAAATTTAATCTAATTTATGGGCGACAATTAGGGTTTAGAAGTAATCATTCATGTGAAACTACCTTAAATGCTATTATTAATGACTGGATTACTGCAATAGACAATAATGATGTTGTTGGAACAATTTTTCTAGACCTATCCAAAGCTTTTGAACTTGTAAATCATCAAATACTGCTACAGAAATTACATAGCTATCAATTTAGTGCTAACTCATTATCTTGGTTTCAGTCTTATTTACATAACCGCACACAACAAGTCTCAATTTCTGGTAAACTATCTAATCCCCAGCCAATTATCTCCGGTGGGTGTTCCACAGGGCTCTGTGTTAGGACCATACTTTTTGTACTGTACATTAATGATCTGTCATTACAAGCAGAAAATTCACTTATTGATATGTTTGCCGATGACACTACTCTTACCACGATGGGCAGATAAGTCGTTTCAATTGCAAATGATCTCAATAAGGATTTAGATTCTATTGTTAAGTGGTGTAAGGACAACCATATGTGCCTAAACATTGATAAAACAAGAGCAATGCTAATTTCTTCAAATCAAAAACAAGGGTCTATTAATTGTAACAAGCCTGATCTAAAAAATAATGATGTATTAATCCAATATAGCAATGAAGAACGACTTTTGGGTATTATTATTGATAGCACACTGTCATGGTCTGAACAAATAACAAGAACTGTCAAGAAATGCAATTCCTTGCTTTACTTACTAAGTCGTGTAAAACAATACTTAGACATACCATCAAGAAAGCTATTCTTTAATGCATAGATATTACCTCACCTTGATTACTGTTGTACGATCTGGGGAAACAGTAATGATGAATTATTGAATAAAATAATAAAATTTCAGAAACGATCGGCAAGGCTAATTCTGAATGAAGATATTTATACTCCTTCATCCACACTATTCAAAGAGCTTGGCTGGATGCAGTTTGATGCAAGGGTTGATTATAAAAAGGCTATTTTAATGTACAAATCTCTAAATAAAATTTCTCCAACATATCTCCAAAATAAATTCACTTATACACATGAAATTCATAACCTAAATCTGCGTTCTTCTGTAAATAGCTTACTTTATGTACCAAAGCCACATAGAGAAATATTCCGAAAATCCCTAGCCTACTCTGGATCTCGAATCTGGAACAATCTCCCAGATACGGTAAGGCAAGCACACAGTCTGGTATCATTCAAAAACATGTATTTGCAATGGTACCATGCACAGCAACATCACTTCTAAACTTTCTGCTTGTCTATTAAACACCAGTGTCTAATCTTGACCAAATTGTAAATCACAAGTCTTCTATGCATGTTTATAATGTACATAGTATGTATGTATGTATATTTTGTAGTTAGAGAGGGCCTCAGGGAAGATTGGATTTACCAACTGATGTTTTACCCTCATTAAATAAAGTCATTATTATTATAGTGGGAGATAATCTATGGAGATAATCTATGGAGATAATCGGGTAGTTCTGTTCCATAGGGGGAGATAATCGGGCAGTTCAGTTATATATGGGGAGATAATCGGGTAGTTCAGTTCCATAGTGGGAGATAATCGGGTAGTTCAGTTCTATATGGGGAGATAATCGGGTAGTTCAGTTCTATAGGGGGAGATAATCGGGTAGTTCAGTTATATAGGGGGAGATAATCGGGTAGTTCAGTTCCATATGGGGAGATAATCGGGTAGTTCAGTTCTATATGGGGAGATAATCTAGGGAGATAATCGGGTAGTTCAGTTATATAGGGGGAGATAATCAGGTAGTTCAGTTACATATGGGGAGACAATCGGGTAGTTCAGTTCTATAAGTTCAGTTCTATATGGGGAGATAATCGGGTAGTTCAGTTCTATAGGGGGAGATACTCGGGTAGTTCAGGTATATATGGGGAGATAATCGGGTAGTTCAGTTCTATAGGGGGAGATACTCAGGTAGTTCAGTTATATATGGGGAGATAATCGGGTAGTTCAGTTCTATAGTGGGAGATAATCGGGTAGTTCAGTTCTATATGGGGAGATAATCGGGTAGTTCAGTTCTATAGGGGGAGATAATTGGGTAGTTCAGTTCTATATGGGGAGATAATCGGGTAGTTCAGTTCTATAGGGGGAGATAATAGGGTAGTTCAGTTATATATGGGGAGATAATTGGGTAGTTCTGTTCTATAGGGGTAAGATAATCAGGTAGTTCAGTTTTATAGGGGAGATAATCGGGTAGTTCAGTTCTATAGGGGGAGATAATCGGGTAGTTCAGTTATATATGGGGAGATAATCGGGTAGTTCAGTTTTATAGGGGGGGAGATAATCGGGTAGTTCAGTTCTATATGGGGAGATAATCGGGTAGTTCAGTTATATAGTGGGAGATAATCGGGTAGTTCAGTTCTATATGGGGAGATAATCAGGTAGTTCAGTTCTATAGGGGGAGATAATTGGGTAGTTCAGTTATATATGGGGAGATAATCAGGTAGTTCAGTTATATATGGGGAGATAATCGGGTAGTTCAGTTCTATAAGGAAAGCATATTGGATTGTAGAAAGAATAGAACCCAAAGGAGAGCAAAGAGCCCAGGTAAACCAAAATGTAACCATTTAAGGCCATATAAAACGGGGCAAGTGTACAGAAATCAGTCTTTAACTGGCACCGAGGTGAACTCAAGACTGGCGGTGTACGGTCCATCAATAAAATAAACACATACAAACTAGGTAACACATAAAATGTATGTCACAAATTTCCAACTCCAAGTGTCCGAATGTTAAACAGTTCCGTCTAGCTTTATTGAAGTTGACATGATTAAGAAACTCTTTAAAAATCTATATAAATAACAACAGACAAAGAGAACTAAAATAAATATTTGCCCCTTGCCATCGCATAAACAGCATTGCAAGTTATCTTGTGGCTTCTTCAATGAATGAGGGATCGTAGCTAGTTATGTCTCTTTGTAAATCTATGTATAGAGATCTGGTAAGCTGTATTTCAACGTTTATTTCTTACTGAATACCACAAAAATTGAGTTTTGCGAACAGAGTAGACCCAGATCAGATTGCACTGATAACATTAGCATTAATAAGTGTGAAAATATAAATCTGATAAATAATGTAGTCCAAGATCAAATTAAGTAGATACGTAGGATGATCTGTATCAACGCTAGTTGAAATCACTATTATTAAATTAAGTAGATACGTAGGATGATCTGCATCAACGCTAGTTGAAATCACTATTATTAAATTAAGTAGATACGTAGGATGATCTGTATCAACGCTAGTTGAAATCACTATTATTAAATTGCTACTTTTCACAACACATCGTGCTACATTTGCCCATTTTACAAGCAATAAGGCCATAAACTACACAATTTGGACAGGATTTCTATAAATAAATTCTATGGGAGATAACTAGCTATGATGCCTCCTTGTTCCACATCAGTACTGTCAGTGTTCCACATCAGTACTGTCAGTGTTCCACATCAGTACTGTCAGACAGAGTGCAATCCTTCCATCCAGCTAATGCATCCAGCATCGGTGCAGCAGCAGGAGGCAGGGAAATGTCAGGAATGACAATGGCTTACTTATATCTCGCTGTGACTGGGGAAATGGGGCTTATGGAATCTGCGACTCGTGTAGCTTCTGTTCAAACAGCACATCTATATTCAAGGTATGGGATCACATGTCAAATTTACATGACAAATATTTGTGTATAGTTATTCGAAAATCCAGCAAACGGTTTTGGATATCTGGTCCTAGATGGACATTTAGTTCCAATTTTGGACCTCTGACCTTTTAAGTGTGACTTTTGACCTTTGACCTAGGGACCTGGGTCTTACATGTGGTTCATCCACTGATGATGATGAACATTTGTGTGTAGATATATTGAAAATCAAACGTTTTTGAAGATATGGCACGCAGACGGACGGACAACGCGAATACTACATCCCTCCAAGCTTGTTGGGGGATGATATGTGCAGCATAACAAGGTCAACAACAACCTGAATGCATGGGCGTGCAAAGTGAGTTCAGTGAAGCAAGACTGAACTGGTGATCAAGATGGGTGGGTGGCTATAGAACGATGGAGATTTAGTTGTTCAGCAAATGTATGGAACACAAATTGTTATAACCGGAATTATGTTTACGATGTTGAAACATAAATAGCATTACACAACTACAATTTATACTACCAAGGCTGAACATAATAGTGCAGTTAAAATCAAATTCATTTAATAATATTGTAACAAGTGAGTAGTTTGGAAACATTTCTGTCTCTGGCACAGCACGATCATTTCACGACAATTAAACATTATGTTTCACAAACTGTGTTCACTGGTACAGATATATTGCAATTCCAATGCCTAATTATATCTCCTATCAATGTGTCATTAAAAGTATGTAGGTACATGTAATTGAATACATCATAAACTATTTGATATTTGATAAAATAAATAGACCTCACCAAAGACACAGACCCATTATAGGATTATTCACATTCTAAACTTATCAAGTTGGCAAATCTTCTATATTGAATTTCCAAATTGGGATACAGCTGCATTCCGGCATTATGACGCATAAGCCGGCTTTAATTCATTACTTCCCAAAGAACCTTAAAAATGAAATAAAATGTAAAAGTAATTCGCATCTATTCCTGTAATATAGCATAAAAAATACATGTTGTGCCCACTCATTTCACAGTTCAAATAGTGGCCACAACCTATACTTTTGTTGAGAAATAAGGAATGTAGTTACGCTTTTCCATCAGTCATATAGTGAATTCCGGTATTGCACATGCTGCATAGCAGAGCTCCAGATAAGCTGCGTATTTGCTTAAATACCCAATTAAAATTGCCAAAAACCCAATTTAAATCAGAGGTAGAGAGTATCAAAAAGCAATACAAAATTTGTGGTACCATTATCATGCTGCAGGAAACAATAAACAGACCAAACATATAGAAAATTGTTTCTTATTTTCCATGAAAACACATCTTGGTATTTCACTAGAATTGTCTCCAAGGAGACAATTCTAATGAAATGCCAAGACATGTTTTCATTTCGAAGCAAACTATTCAATAATTGCTGTGTGTCGATGTGTAAACAGTTGTGTGATTTTATTTTACCCAATTAAAATTTTGAAATACCCAATTGCTTCAGAAATGATGGAGTGACAATACTTAGTTACTAATTCCTTATCTGGAGCCCTGTGCATGGCATAAATATCAGACAGATGCAAAAGTAATCCCACAGCTAAACTTCAAGATGCGAGCGTTACAAAAGAGTGATAACAATTTAAATCTTTAAGAAGCTGCTCATGAGGATATTACTTAAATACTTGCCGACAAGCCAGACCAAAGACAGAGATAACAGAATTTGATAATTGTGGTGGAATTTCCATAAAAAATCAAGTTTAATGGTATTAACGATCATGCTGGTCTTAAAATTAAGATCATTTTCATTATTGATATTAGTGTGCTGTGACATATGCCAGGAAATAACTGATTGGGTGACAGAAATGGCCTTACGGTGGTTGTCATTAACATAGCCAAGGATCAGTCTTTATGCAATAATGTAATTAGAAACATTCCAAGTTTGTAAAATGATGTAACATGATGCCAAACAATGTGATTCCGATTCCACTAATCAACAGGGAGCCGTTTCACTAAATTTTGTATGACCAAGAAGTTTGTAAGTGCACAATCGTATTTACGTACACATTACGCAAACACGTCTTATTTGGAATTAATAAATCAGTGAACTACTTTCGGCAAGGGAGATAAACAATATCACACGAACTATTTTCATACGAGCTAAGCGGATTGTTCTGTTTATTACACTGCAGCTCCATTATAATGTGGGTCTCTTGTGAATCCCAATATTTTTTTTTAAAAAATCGAGAAAAAAAAATAAAAAAAAAACAAAGAAAAAAAAATATTAAAAAAATTGTCGGACGTCGTAGTCATCGTGTAATTAGTTGATTCGTGATTTCTGCAAGTTTATTCAAACAACGAAGTTCAAAGTCCATGAAAGGATTATTATTAGTATGTTAGCAAATGTAATACATGTACCTTTTAATCAGGTAATCATGTTAATAGGCATACATGTATTTATTAATCAATTCAATTACCGTATTCGTGCGATTATAAGTCGCAATGATGTATATGTCGCACCCCTATTTTCACTCCAAAATCTGGGGGAAAAAGTCTACATGGGTCTATAAGACGCCCTCAATTTTCTAAAAAAAAAAAATCAAAAAAAAATCGCAGAGTTGTAGTTGTTGTTGTTTATAAATACCAGGTGCTGTTTTTTTGGTCACTCACAAGCTACGTACCCTGGACGTTTCGGACCAATAGAATTAATCGCCAAGTTGTTGTTGTTATTTAATACAAATTCCCCGCGCTGTTTTTTATTTATTTTTCGTACCCTGGACGTTTCGGACCAATACAATTAATCGCCAAGTTGTTGTTGTTGTTATTTAATACTAATTCCCCGCGCTGTTTTTTATTTATTTTTCGTACCCTGGAAGTTTCGGACCAATTCATGTAATCAAGTAATACAAACAATATGGCAATAAGTGCCGTTTGAGCAAGTTTGGCAATATATAGAGGATACTGTTCAAAATGCGATATGAGAAAACAAGAATTTTCGGTGGTATTTAACCCTACTGTCAGTTTGATAAATTCTTCTCAATGTCAACACCTAATCAGAATACGACTCAATTATCGAGACAGTTTCTCACTAAGAAAACAAATCTGACCGAAAATTTAGTAATTGACGTTTGACACGACTGAGATTAAAGGTGGCAATAAGGCAGTTCTCAGTTTCTCACCTTTCAAAATAACTGGCAAACACCGCAAATTACACATTGTCTACACAACGGGAAACCCTTCTCGTCTATAATCGAAGCCCACTGTACATATTGTAGACACAGATCAGCTTGTAAATCAATGTGCATTCCCAATAATAAATATATACTATATAGACCATTAACTCGGAACTTCAGTCAATTGCGTGTTCCCGATACAGGGCCGTAATGAATATGGGGCGAACAGATTAGGGTACGAACATGCCATTTTAAAAATAGGCTAAATCAGCAAATTGGATCTGATCTTGGTATACACTGTTCGCCTTCGTTATAGAAAATGTGTACCGAATGTGACACACGGCCGGAACGAGTAAGACGCGAGTAAGGCGCGAACTGTTTAGAATACGAATCCATTTTTCCAATACCGGATTTTACCCCAAAGACTAACAACAACAACAAATATAGGAACGCATTTTATTGTTTTGATTTTTGGTCGTTTATTTCAATATTTTGGATGGAAAAAAATGCTCATGTATCTACATGTATTTATAAGACGCAGGGGCTTTCTGGGATACAAATCTGAGGGGAAAAAATGCGTCTTATAATCGCACTAATACGTACACATAATTATCGCTAATAAATGGTTGCGTGTTCGATCGCCTTTCTTTTTCTTTACTCCCAGGTGTAATATTTAGCGTTCTATAAATAGACTGGTGTTTCAGCATTATCTGGGTATGGGATCACGTGGTCTATTGTTTACACTGCAGCCCACGGCAATCTCGCTTAAATCGTAAATTTCATTCATCAATATGACTTGCAGCGTAAACAATAGATCACGTGACATCCTGAGATTATGCACGTTATCAACCGCATGAATAGGCAGGCAGGACACGTGACCATAGGCATTATTTATTATCAATTACTCTGTTTAAGCGTCTGTTGATCGCGAGTAGTATACATTGTAATAAGCGTCTGTCTATCGCGAGCACTATACAACGTAATAAGTATGATTTTATAAATAACTCATATGTTTAATACATTAATACATACAAGTTTGTATGTCATAGGCATTATTAATAATTACTTTAACTTCTGTTCAAATGACATGATTTCATATGGGTCCGTTGCTAATGGAATTCCCGCAATAGTTGGTAACCGAAATGCGAATGATACCAGTAACCCGTGCAGTACCAGTACCCGTGCATGTCCCAAAATTTTATAACGCGGTTGGATTTGATCGCGGTTTGAAATCTTGGACCCCGACCACCGCGTTATAATGGAGCTGCAGTGTAGTATATATAGTTTTAATCCATCTCCTGTGATATATAATGATACATTACTTTGTTATGTTATGGGTACTAATACATGTTGTTTCAATAGCGTATCTCTGTAACGGTATCGTTGTAGATGGAGTTGCAAATAATTTAATAATTATTACGTTCAAATGGTTGCGTAATACTGATAGCACTTCTGTATAAATGTAATCGTCGTAAATGGCGCAATAGTCGCGAGGTTAAGGTCGCCGACTTCTATGATTTAATTACCTATTCCCAAAAGGGTCGGGGTTTCAAACCTCGACTTGGTATATTTTTTTTTCTCCATATATATTATTTTTGTGATTTTAATATTTTCACAATTTTATGATTTTAATAAAAATAGCTATAAACTGATAGAAACTTACCAATGATGAAAGTGTCTGTCTTTAAGTAATATATACACCGACAGTTTGTTACTGTTTTTTTTAAGTTTAAGTAATATATGACAGTTTGTTACTGTTTTTTTAAGTTTGAGGTACTGTCTATACCATATAATGTCCCAAAATCTATTTTTTTGGCTGTCACAATTAATTAATTTTTGGACAGCAAACATTTTTTTATGAATTTGAAATAAGTATTGTCCTCCAACTGATCACAACACAAATATTACTGATTTTCTAAAAACAACATCGGCGAAGGTGTACTGAACTACTCTTTTTTTTAAATAACAAACCGTCTAATACATGTAGATCTGTGTATAATCGAGAGTATATCATTAATTGTCATGTTGTCTCCGACAGTGAGGTGTTGCGGCACACATCAAAACGACACGTCAATTTCAAAACATTGCCTAAGGTCAACATTTACAGCTGTGTGGTGTCATCAGATCAACACCTCGTCACACACGACTGCGCATTATTGATTTTTTTCCCACACAAAGCGATGTGTATTTACAACTAGATCTGTGTAATGTGTCGGGTGTAGCCAAAGACCATACATAAATTTGTATTAGTCACAGATGTTGCCTTAAAATATAATCGATTTCCTTAAATTACGTCCGCAAGTTGACAGATATTTCAGAGCAGACGTACGTCATCGTAATTTGCCGTTATTTATTTCCAAAATTAGCCATATATTCTGTAAATGGCGTTGAAAGTCGACAATAAATTAAGACCAGTAGCCGATTTCATCAACATTGCAAAGTATACTTTACTACCAAAGTATACTTTGAGGGAGAAATTTTCATTTTTTTTTTAAATTTATTAATTTTTATTATACGGAATTTATTACATTATCACAGCCATTTAATGGCTGTGATAATGTAATAAATTCAGTATAATAATTCTGCATACTTTTAATCATGAAATATATGCATTTGTTAGTTCTATGTGAAATTATGTATTTCAGGAAAAATAAATGATTACTCCCTCAAAGTATACTTTGGTAGTAAAGTATACTTTGCAATGTTGATGAAATAGGCTACAGATCAGTACGTTAAATCGCTATCGACAACAACTGACGATCCGATGAGAGAGTAATACCGTTTACGCGTATCCAATGTTAAATATACATCGTTATTTTTTATGACTTTCGTAGTTTTTATCGAGAAATTCAAACCGTTTCCAATTATTGGGGAACATAATATCATGATTAGCACACCGTTTCACTAAGCGGCGGCTACTCAGGGAATGGGATCACACGGTCTATTATTTACACTGGATTAATGGCGGCCCCCATGAGGTCTCGGGTAAATCTTATTTTTCAATAATACGAATGTGGTTTCTTCCTTTTAGTGATTACCATGTTCCAGCCGTTAACACTTATTTAGCAGCATTACTTATGTAGTTAGTCTGAACATTCTGCAGGGAAATATGAATTGGACGGAATCGAGCGTTTTTTAAACTTAGTCCGGTTCATATGCACAGGTCAAAATATGAACTGAAAATGGCGCTTTGTGTGACAGAAATCCGTACGCGGACAAATAAAAAAGATATTTTGTTATAAATATCACATATAGCGAAACAGCGGTAGCATCTACTGTTTTAATAATATGCATACATATTGTAATTAATGTTTAATAGTGATATACTTATGAATAATATACGATACTATGGTTTATACTCCAGCACTATGTTTTAAGTCTGTGTGATTTGCCTCAATATAAGCTGGATTAATTAAGACTTACATTCACGCGCTTCATGAGAACATCAATACATTTAAAATATACAAATATTACTTAAAGGGGTATCGATACGATACATTTTAATAATATAAATATTGAAAATACACATTATAATCGCTTACAACAAAAGTTATTGATCGAAAATAGTCACTGCATCGTGACCTATTTGACCGCATTACCTATTGCGCGGGTACCTCATCATACCCCCTGTTTACATAGGTAACTGGGGGTATAGGGAGGTACGCTCGCTAATACAATGTTTGCGTAATGAGTACCCGATTTGTGGGAAATATTTGGTGGATTTTTGTTCAGATTTAACCCTTAGAATGTGGGAACCGAAAATAGTCGTCTGCTGATAATTCATATTTTGTCTTTTCTCTAAGTAAAAACATGGTTTGGCAGCATTTTAGAATCATTTTCATTGGAAATGATTCTAAAGTGCTGCCAAACCAAGTTTTTGATGAGAAAAATGGAAAAATAAAAAATATTCAGCAGACAACACAAATTAATTCAGCATTGTAAGGGTTAATGACCTTTACATACATGTTGAAAATGGTTTGTTTGTTTATTGGTGTTTAACGGACTATCTACAGCTAAGGTCATTTAAAGGTACATGCCAACTTAGTAGGCACAAAATGTTCTTTACAGGAATTAAATAAGTGTATAATTGTGTCACTATTCCACCGGGTCTAAAAATTAGGAGTGCTCGCTATACAGATACAGTCGAACCTGTGTTAACGACCACCTGTGAGTAGCGACCACCTGTCCACAACGGCCAGTTAAAACCCCCCCGTCCAATTTGTTCTTTAAAAGACCTTGGAATAACGACCACCTCCGAACAACGACCAGCGACCAGCGATTTTCGTTCCCACGCGGCATTTTTTACTGCAAACAGCGACCATTAGCGACCATTAGCGACCAAGTCATGTTTTGTCGGCAAAAAAAAATAACATCGCAATAGCCGATTTTCCTTTCATCACAAAACTCGGCGACATTTTTCAATGAAAAATATTGCATAACTCCATTAACGGTAATTCCCGATATGTATTCCGTGTCGTGTATTCCAATAGGCATAATGCAATTCTGCGCAAGTCATAAAATTTTATCATTAGCTGGTAAACTGTGTTTACACGATGCTGATTTGTCTACAGTGACAAACTAAGACTTCAAACACACGGCGCGTGTCGAGTTGCAAATTGAGCCATCGCATGTAAATTACATTAAACATATAGGGAAAATTATCGGGACCACGATGCTATTTCGAGCGAGCCCGACATTACGAGCCATCGCATTTCGCGCCATCGCGATTTCACTGTATTTATTTTATTGACAGTGACTCATGGTGGTATCAGGCTATTTTCATATGCAAATGAGGCATGATATTTTTTAAATAGAGGATATTCCATTGTAAATTTTGAATAGCGTCCGTGCAAGCAACTCGTTCGCTACGCTCACTCGTTGCTTACGCGGAAGCTGATGCACGCTCGTGTATTATTTCCGCTATACAAACATGTATGATAGAATATCCTATTTATTACACTTCCACGGTGGATACATATGCACATTTAGTCTATTTTTGAGATTATAATCAATGAATTGTGATGTGCGCATGAATAGTTATACAATGCCGTGTTTTGACGTTACGTTGTGTGGACGTCACGTAAACTTTTTGAAATCCAAATTACGCAGCTGTTTCTATGAACCAGATGTATTTGAGTGCATGTTTGTAATGTGTTCAATCACATTGACATTCTAGATTAGTCGAGACCCTTTCCAAATTTTCAAATAACTTTATTTTGACTGTAATTAAACATTTTGCATGATAGCTTGTGGTTTCCAAGAAAACAGGCGCGCAATTACGGGTGTTCTCTTCACGGTGTATTATTTGTAAGGAGTCGATTACGGGTTATCTCTCACAGCGAAACGCATGCAAATAATTTGCAAGAGTGTAATAATTATTTATACTAATGAAATGCGTCACCTGAAAAAAATAATATTTTCGACAGATTATAAAGTATGATTATTGCACATCAAAAAATAAATGGAGAATAAATATTAATGATCATTAACATTTTAAAGAAACGGGGTTATCGCCCCTGATATCAGTGTGGACATTTTCGTCCGATATAAAATGCATAATAATTCCAATCGATTGTTTATTTTGGAAGAAAAGGTCATATCTACAGAATATACAAAACTATCCGTCTCCCTATATTATAACCTGGCATGTGGGATGCCAGCTTTAAGGCCGGGCTAACGGATGCATTAATTAACCAAATTACGACGTTAACTAAATTCATAGAAATCTTTGTACGAACATTTGTGTCGTACAAAGTTTAGTGAAACGAGTCCCAGTTTTGCAGGATCAGGATCTGGGGCCCGTTTCACTAAACTTTGTAAGAATAAAATGTTTGTAAGTGCAAAATTATAATAGTCTGTACATTTCACATTAACAATGTTTTCTTGTAAATAATTATTGTATTTACATTTATTGAGCATCGGCTGCATATGCAGCCTATGCTCAATACATGTAAATCCATCAATTGAAATTTACAGACGATCCTAAATTTGCACTTACGAACATTTTAGTCGTACAAAGTTTAGTGAAACGGGCCCCTGAACTTGTAAGTGGCCACACACTGATAAATGTGGCCCTGACTGGAGAAATGGGGCTTAAGACATCTCTGGTCAGTCTAGATCCTGATCTTCTGGCACAGTCCTGCAGTATGATATGTATCTATATTGCTTGTTAGAAGCAGGACAGGTGATTTCCTGACTGAATGGCAAACAGTGTAGGGCCTGATCAGACTGCGCGGATGCGCAGGCTGATCTGGCACTACACTGGTTGCATAACCCATAAGCCCCATTTCTCCAGTCACAGCCACAAATAATTTATTTACTTAATGGTGTTTAACAGCCTATCAACAGCTAAGGTCACATTAAGGCCGGGCTAACAGGGTCAAATCCCTTATATCATGTAATGTGTACCAAGGGGAGGGGATGGATGGGGGTGGGTGGGGGGATCTAATTCTCAATCAGAACTGAACATTTACAAAAAAAATAAATTCAGCTCTATAACTAGTATATCCTAATCTGGTACCACATCCTCACCACACCAGAGTCATTTGACACCAGCCCCTGAAAATAATAGGATTAGTATTAATCCTACTACTTTTATAATGGGTATAGCCAGATTGAAAGTCACATACAAGAAAGCCAAAGATGTGCCGGAAGGCCACATCAGGAATATCGGGATTCTTGTAAGGATGAACCCCCATTGTTAAATTACCCTTCCCCTTCACATGTTCCCAACCAACCTTCTGCCACAGCCACAAATAAGACCTTATTTGTACAATATTTGCAACTCATGCAGCCATAGATCAGCCTACACATTTGAGCTGTCTCAACATGCTGCCAAAACATGTTATTCAGATACATGTGGCTGTGACTAGAGATACGAGGCTTTTCAGTTTTGTGACCAGTGTAGATCCAGATCAGATCAGCCTGTCCATCAAACAATCTGATCAGGACCTACACTGTTTGCCATTCTATTAATGAAACACCTGTCATGCTTCTAACCAGGAATATAGATCGTTATCGGGCTATAGGAGTGTACTATTTGATCAGAAGCTTTCTCCAGTCACAGCCACAGATGACAATTTTGACAAATGCTCATTTCCTGCATTCAAACATCCACCTTGTTCCTGAAGAATATTTCCTGGTGTGGAGCACAGCAGCCGGGTGTTAAAGTAATCTTACCACAGAGGAAGTAAATAATCAGTAGCAGTTATATCAGCGTTACATCAACCGTGACACGAGCAGTTGTTTCCCATTACCCACAATTACCTCTCCTACAGCGGCGTAGCCAGGTTATTGCTGGGGGGGGGGGGGGGGGGGGGGGGGGGTGTGGGGGGGGGGGGGAACTGTGAATCAATTTTGGAAAGGAGTGTGAAGCATCCTTCCCTGGAAACTAATTTATCAATTTCTAAATTCAATGTAGTGGTTTTAAAGCAATAATTTTGATATATAATTATATTGCAGTTTAATTTCCCTCAGAAAACTGTAAGCTAAAGAAATAAATGACACAGTACACACCTAACCAAATTTTAAGGCATCTCCAACCTGGCTAGGCCACTGTGTTATCTGCTACTGCTTTCTCCCACATGATGTGGGACAGATAGAAACATGTAAAGTGTAAAATAGTACAGGATGCTCGCACAAGCATCACACCATGTGATTTTGTACCTTCAGACATCTGCGTATTGTCATTAAATAGTTTACAAAATTTACAACATTTTCCATAAATGGTGTCAAAAGTGGAGTACATGTAGAATTATCCACATGTACTCTGAGAATTTTGTCAATTTTTCACTTTATTCATGAAAACTATTGTAAAGTTTGTAAATGATATGGCATGTCTCATATGTATTTGAAGATCCGACCATCTGTGTAGTCTGGCCTATGGTAACATGTTTATGTTTGCGAAGGCACAACAACAAAAAACAATAAATTTTCGACATAATATTCTGCAGAAACACAATATCTGCCATAGAGCTTCCAGTTACCATTGCACATCCAATGTACTTTAGTCAGTACAGGCATTCACTTCTCAAGACAGCCGCTGGATACATAATCGGAACATATATTCAAAATTAAATTTACAAACTGTTTCAAATAGCATAGCGGCTAATAAACCCGATTCAAACTATACTCTCCTCAATATCTCGGTACGTGCTGGTGTGAGTTTGATGTAACTTTATTGCATATATAATCCACTAATGAGGTGATCCTATGCCAGATATTGTGTGAAATTTAATTGACAAAATTGTCTCAACGGTCATATGTCCATATGTTCCGTTTTGGCACAATAACGACAGAAACAACATATGTACATACATAATGTATGTACAAACTTCAAACTTTTTGACATAAAAAATGGCTAAGGTAAAAAAGGTCAAGGTCATGTTAATGGCGACAGGAGTGTGTTCCAAATGTTTACATGTATCAAGTGTCCAAATACTGAAGAATGTTATACGATGATGAAGAAACTTGTACAAACATTTTGACTAATGGCTAAGAGTTTCTGCACAAATGTGAAGGTACAAAAGGTCAAGGTCATGTTAATGGGGGCATCAGTGTGTTCCAAATGCTCACATATATCGAGTGTCCAAATATTGAAGTAATATGTCAAGTAATATTAAAGTTATATCATGATGAAGAAACTTGTACACACTTTTTGACTAATGGCTAAGAGTTTCTGCACAAATGTGAAGGTACAAAAGGTCAAGGTCATGTTAATTGGGGCATCAGTGTGTTCGAAATGCTCACATATATCGAGTGTCCAAATATTGAAGTAATATGTCAAGTAATATTAAAGTTATATCAAGAAACTTGTACAAACTTTTTGACGCAAATAAAATGGCTAAGTGTTTCCACAAAAATGTGAAGGTAAAACAGGTCAAGGTCATGTTAATGGCAGCATGAGTGTCTTCCAAATGCTTACATTTAACAAGTGTCCAGAAATTGAAGCGCTCCATCAAGTAACATTAAAGGTATATGCCCACACAGTAGGCAAAAAATGTTCTTTATATCAGAGACATCATCTGAGGCATTTTCTGGCAAAATAAACATTCATTCACCATTACCCCACGTATTGATTGGCATTATTATACATTTTATATCGGACGTAAATTTTCACACTGATATCAGGGGCGATAACCGTGTTTCCTTAAAACGTTAACGGACATTGCTATTTATTATCTGTATTTATATTTTGATGTGAAATGATCATACTTTATAATCTGTCGAAAATATTATTTTTTCAGGTGACTCATCTAATTAGTATAAATAAGTTAAAAATAGCATGCCTCATTTGCATACACAAATAGCCCAATACCAACGTGCATCACTATCAGTAAAATATTGATTACTAAATGATTATATCCGTATAGCGGGCACTTGTAATTTTTAGAACTGGTGGATTAAAGGCGACAGAATTATACACTTATTTAATTCATATAAAGAACATTTTGTGCCTACTGAGTGGGCATGTACCTTTAATGTTATACGATGATGAAGAAACTTGCACAAACTTTTTTTCACAAAAAATGGCTAAGTGTTTCCGCAAACATGTGAATATAAGAAAGGTCAAGGTTTTGTTAATGGCGGGATGAGTGTTTGTTTATTGGCCTATCAACAGCTAAGGTCATATAATTCCAGCACAAAAATATTTACACAATTCCCTAACATTTTATTGGTCCGTAGCAAGTCTCTGTCCGAAAATTTATATCCCAGTAAACTCCAATGCCGAACTACTTTCCGTAACCGTCAGCGAAGTTAAAATAATTCTTAAGAAAACGGAAAATAAACACATTTTCTTGATGAATTTATTTCAAATGCTGGAATTATAAGGAATGAATGGCCTTTTTATGGAATTTAACGGGGATATAAACTTGGAAAAGTCGCGGGAATACTGGACGAGGCCTTCCGGCCTTCGTCCAGTTTTCCTGCGACTTTTCCAAGTTTATACCCCGATAAATTCCACAAAAAGGCCATTCATTCCTATAGTAAGGCCGGGCAAACGGGTTTTAACCTGCTGCATTGGGGGGAAAATCCCAAAATCAGAACGGAATATCAACATGGAGAAAAAATATATTCAGCCCTGAAATTAGAATAACTCGACCTGGTGCGAGGTCCATACCACACCAATGTCACTTGGCCCCTTCCCCTCAAATAGGATTACAAAT
Source organism: Conchocele bisecta (assembly GCA_029237695.1). Lineage (NCBI taxonomy): Eukaryota > Metazoa > Mollusca > Bivalvia > Lucinida > Thyasiridae > Conchocele > Conchocele bisecta. The sequence continues at coordinate 134,078,098 of CM055266.1, forward strand.
AATCGTAATACTCACATAAGGAGTATAACCAGATTCAACTGTCGCATACAAAATGCCAAAGAAGCGAGGGCCAAACCAAGTCTCCAGTCGGAATTCCTGTAAGGATGAACCCCGATCGTTAAATCAGTCATATCTTTTCTCCTACTGGCCACCCACAGCAGCACGAGTGTGTTTCAAATGATACCATATACATGTATCAACTGTCAAAATATTGAAGCAATCCGTCAGTAATATTTAAGTTATACCATGATGACGAAGCATGTACAAACTTTTTGACATTTCGGACGACGACGACGACACGGATGACGATGGAAAAGCTAAAGCAGGCGTGACAAAATGTGAATTTGATACATATACCACATCAGATAGCTCCATCCATCCACATTTGCTTGTGTTTTACAGCAAGAATATGATACAAAGGTCTGGTCCAACAGAAGCAGCCTATTCAATGCTGATAGTGGTCACACACAGATCATGGGTTGTAGAAGGAAATAAGCACATAAGTATGATGCATCGGTTGTCCTCGACATTTCACATGCCGACTCCCGTTAACAGTTTTAAAGACAAGCAATTAGGTGCCTGTAAAAGCAAGGAACCTACATACAGGGCTTCAGATAAGGAATTAGTAATTGAGTATTGTCACTCCATCATATCTGAAGCAATTGGGTATTTCAAAATTTTAATTGGGTAAAATCAAATCACACTATCGTTTACACATCAACAGACAGCTATTATTGAATAATTTGCTTCGAAATGAAAACATGTCTTGGCATTTCATTAGAATTGTCTCCTTGGAGACAATTCTAATGAAATACCAAGATATGTTTTCATGGAAAATAAGAAAAATATGCCATATATGTGGTCTGTTTATTGTTTTCTGTAGCATGATAAAGGTACCACAAATTTGTTATTGCTTTTTGATACTCGCTACTTCTGATTTCAATTGGGTTTTTTGGCAATTTTAATTGGGTATTTATGCAAATACGCAGCTTATCTGGAGCTCTGTACATATTGTATAAATAAGTTATAGGCGCGAATCTAATCCAGACAGGCAATGGAGGATCCATGTATAATTTATATGTTTCATGACTTGACCCGACATAACTGGATGAATGATCCTGGTGATCAGTGAAGCCCAAAATCAGCATGCGGGGATCAGGGTTTTTACTGTTCACAAATTGGTGAGCGAAAACATCAAATATGCACCTCGCAACCATTATCAGGGCTGTGTTTTTAACTCTTTGCATGCTGGGAAACTTGTATGCTATAAATAGTTCAAAACTAGCGGACAAAAATTCATCATATTTTCTTTTATTTCTCCTTGTAAATATCATGAATATGTCTTGGAATTTCATTAGAATTGAGTCCAGAGGACTCAATTCTAATGAAATTCTAAGACATATTTACAGAGAAATAAAACATATAGTCCTAATTTGTTTGGCGGATATTTTCGCCGCTAGCATGCAAAGAGTTAATGAACCAAGTTAATCGTGCCTTTCAACACCACATACCTGTATAGTGGTATTGGCAAAAAGTGTAGATCCAGATGAGCCGGCTCGTGACTAGGCGTCTCATCAGGATCTGCACTTTTTGCAAGTAATTTTCTTATTTTTGAGAACATTACGTTCTATGGATATCACTTTTACTGATGGAAAATTTCAAATAATCCCGTTATTTCTCATCAATAATATATGCTGTAACCACGATTTGAAATGTCTCATCGAGATGGTTCAAATGAATGGTCACAACATATACTTCCAATGAGAAATATGAAAATTATATATACTTTTAAATTTGCATATACCGAAAAGAGCATTGAAATGTCATGGTGTAAGCCATCATATTATGAAGATACACTATTTACTGTTAAACAAAATAACTTCAAATACAAGTGTATTCCAAATGCAAAGGACCAAGCTGATAAGGAACTACGGTGCGCTGATGAGAAGCAGAATAAGCATAGTTTTGTGAGATTATGGCTGTATGTTTGAAGTGTAGTCTGGAAGCAGGATTGCTCTTTGATTGTAAGCCTCACCCCGCTTATCTTGTCACAACTGCTATGAATATTGCAGATGGTGGGACTAAAGCAGATCAGAAATTCCACACATCAATTTACCACTGACACTTCAATTCTATGTAGAGACACACAATTTAGCTAAAGCTTCTCAGCAGCTTACATGGTAACCATATTTATCAGCTGAAATCATTACACACGGGACACACGTGCATCACATGGGACACACCCAGACAGAACGGGGGGCCGAAATTAAACTTTGTACGACTAAAATGTTTGTAAGTGCAAAATCATGATAGTCTGCAAATTTTACATTAACAATGTTTTCTTGTAAACAATTATTGGATTTACATTTATTGAGCACAGGCTGCATATGCAGCTTATGCTCAATAAATGTAAATCCATCAATTGAAATTTCCAGACGATCCTAAATTTGCACTTGCGAACATTTTAGTCGTACAAAGTTTAGTGAAACGACCCCCAGATCTACACTCGACATCCTGCTGGGTCCACAGGTGCTATCAGAAGACAATGAAGTAGGTGGTACTGTTCACAAACAGCTTACAGGTTAGACACCACCAAATAGTTTTACTATATAATTTAACCGAATGCCATCCAATAAGGCCAGTCTCTCCTACTTTCACTATTCATATGGATGCTGTGGGACCCACTTGTACATGACCTGCAGCCAGTCTGTACTGGTTCTGCATGAACTAAACAATAGGTTCACTTACTCCTAAGAAAGAAAAATCCATATCCCCCAATATTGTTTACATTTTTTGGCCATGGAAACTCTGTTTACATCACGTGACCAACAGGTTAAGTGTTTTCTTTTAAATGCTACAAATATGCTGAAAACTGGTGTTAAAAGCACACCAAAATGTTCCTCCAGTGAAACTGGGTAGTAATGGATCAAGATTTGCAAGCAAACGGTGTCCGTGACCTTAAAACACCCGCACTATTGTTTTATACCGGACTATTTTTGCAATACACCCTGGGCGATTTCGCACCATTTGGTATCCTCTAACCTTACAGAGGTTTAAAAGAGCATTGATTATGGACCTATCTCAATGTCTTACCCTGCCCAGTAGAGCAGCGGGCATTTCCCCGACCCTCCAGAGATTATAAATTCTAAACCAGACAGTCTACAGAAATTAAAGTCAATTTCCTAAGAGTAGCGGAAGCAATTTCCCCATGGAATCAAGACATTTATGGGCAGACTTGTGGACATCTAATATCATATATTCCCATCTTTTGGAACTAATTGGATAATTCCCCCCACCCCTTTCCTAGCCTAGGTCAGAAGACATTGATATGTACAGTAGGTTATCCTGTTGCGTGTATAAAAATAATATAATATTGTCCCCTTGTTTAACCCTTAGACCGCTACACACAACAATTGTCGTCTGCTGTTGCTTTTATATATTTTCCAATGGAAATGCTTCTGAAGCGCTGTCAAAGCATGTTGTAAATTATTCTAAAGTGCTGTCAAAGCATGTTTTTGATGATAAAAATGGAAAATAGAAAATAAACAGCAGACGGCAAAAAATTAAGACAACGGTGTAAGGGTTAAGGATCAACAAACTCTTCAGAAATCAGACTTTGTATATAAGTGTGATGAAAACAACTTATAAGACGTTGTTGTTTAATGTCTTTCAAAGATATAGCATCAAATTGTATTCATGTATATATCATATTATTTGTGGTATGTGTCAATCGCCAGAAGAGGTAAAACTGACTGATGTCTTGTACATACTAAGATGGCCGGCATAGCAACTCCATGTGCCATATAGTATACAGTAACAAGCTAATTTTCACATTATGTTTTACATATATCCAATCACATTTAGGAACCAATTATGTTTGAATCAAACGATGATTGGAGGTCCGATGGGTCCTTAACCCTTCCTACGCTGTTGACGGAAATTGCCATCTGCTGTTTTTCGTGTTTACTTTAATTCTTAACAAAAACCTGGTTTTGACAGCACATGAGAATCGTCTCCACTGGAGACGATTCTCATGTGCTGTCAAAACCAGGTTTTTGTCGAGAAATATTGAAAATAAAACATTTCCAGCAGACGACAACATTTAATTCAGCGTAGTAAGGGTTAAACCTTACTTCCCAATGAAAGTCTATTACCACTCATTCGAACCATCTCAACATAGATTTCCGAGAATATATAACGAAAATATCTAGTTCTTTCGGCAAAATGGCATATGCAATGTGGGTTAAACTGTATACTGTCATTTCGGCTAATTCTGCGCATCAGCTAATGCGCAATTCACGTCAAATTTAGCCTTGCGTACGTCATAATAAAATATGTGGATTTTGGAATAAACATACTGATTAATTGCTACATTGTGGCACAATTTTGTCACATTCCGATAGTTCGGTAAAGTCATTCCGAATATAGTCAAAATTTGTGTAAATCCCCAGACCCTGCTGATGAAATAGCTGTCTTATTTACAAAATTAATTGTTAAACGAAGAAACTAACTTGCCATGATGTCACTGGATAGTTCTGCTTAAAGTTTAATACCAATTTTGCTATGCTGCTCGCCATTTTGTTTACACTACCAGATGCGCAGCATTAGCCGAAACAAATGTGATGTTGCAAACGCGCATGTGATGTCATACATCGCACAATTTACGTCACTTAATACTGATGTCAGAACACTATGACATTTTACCTGCACAAACGTCTTTGAACTGCGTTGAATATTCAGGAAAGTTTGACTGAATATGGAGATGGCATATAAATTTGTTTGGAAAGCCTTAGGTGGGCAGAATTAGCCGAAACCATTGTACATGCATCTATCATGCTCCTGTAGCCTCATAACATATATTCCTTGTTAGATGCAGGACAAGTAGGAAAAAAAGTAGGAACTTTTTTCGCAAAAAGTAGGAAAAAAAGTAGGAACTTTTTTCGCAAAAAGTAGGAAAAAAGTAGGAATTTATGATAAAAAAGCATTTGTTCATATTTTCTTACCTTTCACTTTTACTTTGAACATTTCTTGTACTCACTGTTACTCGGAACATGGTGTTTCAGTGATGTCTTCTTGTTGTGGCCTTGTGTCTTCAACATTATGGATGCTGCCAGTCTGAAATTGTTTTTTTTTTATTCTTTGAACTAACATTTTACAGCAATATAGACACCAACTAAGAGCATGCCTTTTATGGTTTTCAACCAGTATATCAGCATGTATGAGGTTATGAGGTTATGAGGTCTGATCTCGGTGTACACTGTTTGGCATGCCATTACACGGCGCTAATATATGGGTCTGGCAAGCAGAGTCTGATCAAACTACACATGTGCATGTTCAGCTGGATGGAAAAGTTATAAGGTCCATTTTCTCGGTTGATAGCCCAATTTACTTAATGTACTAATGTGTAGCCTATGAAGACTAGAAATCTATCAATGTGCCGTGTATTTAAAGGACAAAATACATTTCCCATAGACTATCATGTATTTTCATATTTTGTTTTTAATTTATACCAACGGGACCAGGGGCGGATACAGAAATAATTGCAGGGGGGGGTTCTGTAATTACAATTCGGCATAGCCGACCTCCGCGAGCGCGAAATCGTAAAGTTGGGGGGTCTGGGGTCCTCCCCCAGGAAATTTTTAAATGCCAGATCGCCGCAGATGCGATTTCCTGACACTTAGGCCACGAAAAAAGTCATCCAACTATTTGAGTAGTGAAGATTTTTTATTTTTTTTTTTTTTTGTCGGGGTCCGGACACCCTGGACCCCCCCCAACTGTATCCGCGCCTGGGGACTGTGCAAGGTAGCTTCAGAAATGTAGTTGCAACTGCTGAATAATTTGAGTTATCTCGTCTTGTTCGACTCATCCATTCACGAGATGTGCCAGTCCCTAAACATGAATTTTCAATTGATGTGAATGGCGATGTAATATGAAAAGTGACGCAAAATGCCAACATCAAGTTCAAACATGTGCATATTATAAACTACTTCAGAAAACTTCAATGTAAAAAAGTATTTTAAATTGCATAAACTTATTGCCCATTTAACTTGGTTGTTTAATTCAAATCAATTTAGTATTGAAACAGCAGCAGTTTGAAATACATGCACGTCTATTTGAAATATAATTTGTTACTCAATATACTGAATCAAAATTCCCAATGCAACACTCATATAAACATCACAGTGTTTACCTTTCAAACACAGATTTTAATTCCTAATTAGAAAATATACAATACAATATTATTTATTAGCATTAATTGCCATTAAACATGTACAATGTTTTTCGCTATATACATAAATAGTCAGAGTGAAATCGTTTAAAGATGTATCAAAATAGTATAACCATTGTCTGAAGTTGGCAGTGTCGAGCGTTATAAGTAGCCTGCGACGGCATGCGTCACTGTATTTGTATAGAATGTGTGCAAATGACGTCGTAGGTTGGCAGAAGTCCCAGAGCAGGTGTGAAGGAGCTTTCTCACTACACTGACTCCGTTTTGCTTTCTGTTTATCACACAGCGACAATTGACAATTGATGACAACCCAAGTACCCTCAGTCAGAACATCATCGGATAAAATATTATCAATGTTTATGGGCAGTGTGCATCCAAGAGTATATTACAACACTCACCTGAGAATACTGTATGCTGTTCCGAACTGGCAGGCATCTGAGGTATCACAAACATCAAGGCCACAAGAAGAAGACACCCGAGAGCACTCTAAATAACATGCACAGCTTTTTTCTGTAAATAAATCTCATAACAGATCAGAATAGCATAGTTTTTAATTTTTGTTAGCTTTTCAAATGAAAAAGTAGGAAAAAGTAGGAATTTTGGGAATTTTGATGAAATAGTAGGAAAAAGTAGGAATAAAAAAGAAAGTAGGAAAAAGTAGGAAAAAGTAGGAACGCTTGAAAGCCTGGAATGGCAAACAGTGCAGATCCTGAACAGACTGTGCGGATGCACAGGCTGATATTGATCTACACTGGCCGCAAAACCCATACACACTATTTCTCCAGTCACAGCCACATATATAGACAAGAACAGGTGACTGGGCTGTTGTAGGGAAAATGTTCTTTGCATGCTGGGAAATTTGTGGTATGTGTCAATCGCCAGAAGAGGTTAAACAAGAGTGCTGCAAGTCACAAAATACGCCCGTCGAATATGGGCCAGACAGCGAAGATGAGAATTTCAATTAAGTCTATAGCATTATTTCTTCATCTCGTTGTGCTAAACATGTAAACTAATTTAGGCAGAGATAGAAAAGTAGAGTGTAAAGTAGAAATGATAGGGAATTGGATACAATAATGTAGAAAAAATTAGTTAAAAAGGTGATATTTTTGTTAAAAAATATTTTTTCGGCATAGAAACACCAAGGTGCACATCTTCAATATGTGTAGAAGACGTGTGTATAGTTTCAGAACGATCGACTGAATGGTTTCGGAGGAGTTGTGTACACAAGCTCTGTACCGTATATAGAATTGTATAGAAAAATGTAGAAAAAATGGTTAAGTTAAAAAGGTAATATTTTTTGTTAAAAAATATTTTTTCGGCATAAAAACACCAAGGTGCACATCTTCAATATGTGTAGAAGACGTGCGTATAGTTTCAGAACGATCGACTGAACGGTTTCGGAGGAGTTGTGTACACAAACTCTGTACCGTATATAGAATTGTATAGAAAAATGTAGAAAAAATGGTTAAGTTAAAAAGGCAATATTTTTTGTTAAAAAATATTTTTTCGGCATAAAAACACCAAGGTGCACATCTTCAATATGTGTAGAAGACGTGTGTAGTTCAGATCGATCGCATCTGAAAACGGTTTTCGTAGGAGTTGTGTACACATACTCTGTACCGTATTAGAATTGTATAGAAAAATTTAGAAAAAATGGGCGAGTTAAAAAGGTGATATTTTTGTCAAAAAATATTTTTTCGGCATAAAAACACCAAGGTGCACATCTTCAATATGTGTAGAAGACGTGTGTATAGTTCAGATCGATCGACTGAACGGTTTCGGAGGAGTTGTGTACACGAACTATGCACTTTTTCTGTAAGCCGCCCCCGCCAGCCCGCCCAGCGGTAAAACATAATACATACCGTTTTTTAAAAACGGTCATATAAAAATAGCGGACGAAATTCATTGTAGTTTCTGATACATGTATTTCTCCCTATATCATGAAAATGTCTTCAAATTTCATTAGAATCGAGTCCACTGGACTCAATTCTAATGAAATTGCAATACATATTTACAGAGAAATAAGAAACATACTCATAAGTTGTTGGATGTTATTTTCACCACTAGCATGCAACAAGTTAATATGGAAACTTGGTCGATTTGGTCTTTGAAAGCTGAATCCATTTAAGAAACCACATCTACTTTCAGCTTCATTTTGTGAAGTCTTACATTTGACATATTCATTTGCAGTTGACTGCAACTCATGCTAATTTAATTTTCCACTTTAAAAGCATTTGAATTCCATTCGTTATAAACCTGAAGCTTTATCAAATTCATTCGCTGTTTTTAGGCTTCATTCTCAGTGTGTGGATTGATTGATTGCAGCGAGGATGGATGAAGAGTCACTTTTACATGTAAATATTCTAAGTGTTAATAATCCACATATTGGATTTGATTTATTGGTGTTTAACGGCCTATCAACAGCTAAGGTCATTTAAGGACGTGCGAATGAGTTCAATTCCGCATTTAACTTGCTGCATTGGGGGAAAAATCCCAAAATCAGAACGGAATATATACAAATTATTCAGCAATAACTAAAGGGGTCAGAATCCACATGGGACTTAGCCCCATTCTTCCAGACCGCTTCAATTGTCATGTCATGTGAGAAAATGTCGGTATTGCATTAGTGAGCAGCATAGCTGCGTATCAATGATTCAGTCTGCTCTATATGTGATACACTGGTTGCAGAATGATATACTACTTCTCACAAATTGATGTACGAAACAAACAAATTACATGTACCTTAAATTTCCCTGTGACAAATATAAACAGTTGAACTTCGATAGCTCGAACTCGGGAAAACTCGTCACCCATGCTTACCTCGAACTAGCCTCGCGGGCCCGGCAGAATTCCTATATAATTATATTAAAACTACCCGGAGAAAGTCGAACTTGCAAAAGACAAACAACCTCCATTGCCTGGAACCACTGTCATGCCACCAACAGTGTAAATGTATAGAATACACGGTGACGATTGGCAATTGTAACTGAAAGGTAAGCGCAAAAAGGAAGCAAGGTACTGTAATGGTGACTTGTTTCACTTAGTGCACTGACCGCCTCAATTACGAACCTAGATGTGAAACTGTTACGGGATGAAATCCCGATAGGTTGAACAATGGATGGCTCGAACTAATAATTAATCCCGCACAGTAATCGACCTATCGAAGTTCCACTGTATAGTGTTCAACCATTTGAACCGTTGAGACAGTTGAAATGTGTGGCCCCCACATATTTTAGAACCAGGGAATTGGCATTTAACATGAAACGAGTTAACCTAATTACTTAAGACAAGGGCATCATTATCACTAAGCTAATCCCTTCGCTGGCAGCTTTGATAATAAAAGAAACAGACAAAAACTGTCTTTCAAACAAGGTGAACACAAGTCCTCAGTGACCTTGGCCTTGGGTGGTCGGACGGGGGTCATATGCAAAACGAACATCATCCCTAGATGCACATTGTGACCAAATATTATCAAAATCGGTGAAGGCGGTTCAGAAGTTATTGAAAAATGAAAGGTGTTACTAACGTACATACGTAAATGCGTACTTGCCTATCGGCGGCGAGATAATAAAGACGTTAAAGGCACTGTGTCTCTGATTCAATATAATGGTGTTCTGCTTTAAGGACTGCAAATGACCTGTCAACCAAACACATTGTTTTATTCTGCTATATACTATCATACACTGTAATATACAGGGTAAATAATAGGGTAATGGATTTACGCATTTAGTCGAACATGAAACTATTTGTGAAACATAATGTGTTTTAGTTGCGACATGAAAACACAATACAACCAAGAAGAATATATGCTCATTGAAGACCAAAGCAAAAATAAAATTAATTTAATTTAAAAAAAAATCATACAAAAACTAAAAATTTAAAAAAATCATCATCAAAAATAAAAATAATTTACTTTTCATAAAAAAACATACCCATACAGGTGTATTCCCATTGGGAATACACCTGTATGGGTATGATTTTTTTTAAATAAATTATTTTTTATTTTTGTATGATTTTTTTTAAATAAATTATTTTTATTTTTGTTATTTGTAAATGAAAGTTTTTGTTGTCACAACTCAAATGGTGGTTGCAACATATACTTCTGAGCATAAAGAGGAAAATATTTAGGATTTTCCGCAAACATAATTGCATATCATCAGCATGAAAAGGGTTAATCTATAAAATTAAATTTTGTTACCAAACGCTGATGTTTTTTCCAGTCGACTCGTATGTACAATTACTTTCAGAAATACAACACAAATCTGCAATTAAATTAATTTTAAACTTTATTTATTTTACAACGATGACAAACAAGCGCAAGAATACTTATACAAATGCTTTCGCTGACACAGATGGGGATAATGTGGGACCCACTTGTCCCATCTGGTGACCACCATACCATCTCACATACTGACCCAGTCGAGGATTGAAGACATTGGTGAGTGTGCTCGTTACCAATTGCACTAACAGGACAAGCAGTAAAATTAATTTTACTGATCTGTTTCATCACTTACTGCATATATCCGATACCAGTGCCTTTAGGTCTATATCACATGAGGTATATTGTCTGCAAACGATTCTAAGGTGGGATGTGTTCTCGTTTAATGACAAATGCTTCAAATACTCAGGTGTTTACTTGATGATGTGGGCATAAAAGTCGGCAAAAAAAACTGAGCAATAACAGCGTAGATTGCATGAACAGACAGCACCGGGATACAGTTCACTGATAGACACGTACCTCTGCTGTTGGCTGTCTCATACTGCAGACAAATGCTATCAATACAAGTTGATGACAAAATAATACACGTGACCCAGCATGTAATTTGTGGCTGTGAATGGAGAAATGGGGCTTATGAGTTTTGCAATCAGTATAGATCCAGATCAGACTGTGCATCTGCACTGTTCACCATTCCATCAATGAAGTACCAGTCATACTTCCAATAAGAACTATTGATCGTTATCAGGCTACAGGAGTGTGCTATTTGATCAGGAGATACAGCCCCATTTCTCCAGTCACAGTCACATACAAATATTATTGTCTTTTTAACTCTTTGAATGCTAGCGGCGAAAATATCCGCCAAACAAATTAGGAGTATAGGTTTTATTTCTCTGCAAATATGTCTTGAAATTTCATTAGAATTGTGTCCTCCAGACACAATTCTAATGAAATTACAAGACATATTCATGACATTTACGAGAAATAAAAGAAAATATAATGAATTGTCATCTGCTATTTTTGAACTATTTATAGCCCACAAATTTCCCAGCACGCAAAGAGTTAAAATAACAGAAATCTATTCTATGCTAAGCACAGAATAACCATTACATTTTCTATAAATCTATGTTGCTTACCGCGATCAATTTTGACCAAACACTAATTCCACTATACCATTTGTTTTATCTGTGCGGATAGTCATTTACTAATGTCTATGGACGTTTTTCGTTGCAACTCCTTGAGTGGGCTCGGGGGTCGCTGAAACGAGCAGTTTCATATCGATTTGAATTTAAGAAAATAAACTAGAAAACTAATGAGCCTGAATCTCGGGTTCACATTAGTGTTGTATCGTCGTGTTTTTTTTTACAATTATTGATTTGAAAATCAGTAGTATTTTCTGTAAATTGTTAACTTACGCAATAATTAATAGACCCTGTCGTGTACGATTTATTTCTTCAAAATCAATATGGGCGAAAATGGGCGAAAATGGGCGATGCGACAAGGGTGGACATTCTAGATTTTGGATCATTAACTTGAACGGTACTCGAAACAACTGCCGTGTGGTGGGCTACTAGAGTTTCGTATCGACTTGGGCCCATTTTTTTCCCGCTGAGAGTTGTTCCCCGCTCGCGCTAAATCCTGGAGTTCAAATCGAATACACCGGAAGACTGCTTTCCAGCTGTTATCAGTGAAATACAGCGATACATTGTCCGCAGCTAGAGCCGGGACGAGACTTTGTAAACAATGAATGTCAGACCGCACAGATCATCAGCGATGATTTTGTAGGATGGTATATATGAACAAATCTAACGGTATGTGACAGACTGAAAATACATTTGAGGAGTACGCTACAGGATAAAAAATTATATTGCGTACTGGACATTTTAATTGCTTTTTGGTAAGCATTGGCTCTGATTTTAATTGGGTTTTTGCATTTTTTAATTGTGTATTTACGCAAATACGCACCTTATCTGGACCTCTGGGTATATATGGTATGTGTTGTGGGGTTTGCCAGGAAAAAGTGATACACTGTGTGATTTTCTGTGTATGAGAATATTTACAATGGTGTTTTGTGTTGTTAAATATGCAGGCACAAACCAGAAAACATATTTTACAGTTTGGTGTCATATAATTGATAGGTGTCCGTTCTCCAGGCTTTTCTACATGTGATTAGCTACATTATATCATAATTATGTTCTACTTCACATTTTAGTTCTTTGTTAAGACGGCAGAACAGGTGAAACTGGCTGATGGCTGGAACACACAAAGATGGCCGACTTGGCCACTCCATGTGCCGTATAGGATACAGTAACGAGGCAGTATTCACATATAAGTTACACATTTACAAAGCAATCATCTTTGATCCGAACCAGGATGAGGTATAGAACCAGGATGAGGTATAGAACCAGGTTGAGGTATAGAACCAGGATGAGGTATAGAACCAGGACGACGTATAGAACCAGGTTGAGGTATAGAACCAGGATGAGGTATAGAACCAGGATGAGGTATAGAACCAGGATGAGGTATAGAACCAGGATGAGGTATAGATAGAACCAGGATGAGGTATAGAACCAGGATGAGGTATAGAACCAGGATGAAGTATATAACCAGGTTGAGGTATAGAACCAGGATGAGGTATAGAACCAGGATGAGGTATAGAACGGGTCCTTAAGGAGTGTAGAACATATCTTGTAAAACAAAACAACTTTCAATGTACATTTCTCACTGGGTATTTGATCAGTATCTGTAACAGTTTATTTAGGTTCTGTATGCAGGAACACACGTACACTTTGGATGGTCACACATACCACACTGTGATATCTGAACTCTATCTTGACAAAAAGAACGGTTTTCTATCCACACTTTCATTCATGCAATGCTATACATTAGAAACCTCAGGCCTGTATGGTGGTATTGGCAAACAGTGTAGATCCAGATGAGCCGGAGCCGGCTCGTGACGAGCCGTCTCATCAGGATGTGCACTTTTTGCAAGTAATTTTCCTATTTTTGACAGCAAATGGACTAGTCTGAAAATCATTTTGGGATGGTTGGATTGGTTGCAAAATTAACATATCACAATCCATTCCAGTTACAAAGGGGTGAAAGGGTTTAGCAGTAATAGTTATACTGTACCAGATCAAAGGCCATTTATTATCGTGATAGGTACTGGTAATCCAAGTTACATACATCATAAAAGACAGAAAATTAAATAGAATCTGATGGGCGGGAACCAGCAATCATTAACAGACATCCAGTGGGGAGAAAACGCTATGTTTGATATGTATTTGATGGCTTTGGTAGACGTTTGCCGATGGATTATGGTGTACTGAGCGGCAGAAATGAAGGTGCAATTTTAAACGCGGCATAGAAATAGGATCATATTCTACTCGCTAAAACCACAATGGTATTATGGTATATTGCATATATACATATATTCATATAATTCAGCGGTATGATAGCATGTGTTCCTTTTAAATACTAACCAATTTTACAAAACAGATTACTTACTGTGAGTGCCCTGTCCCCCCCTGTGCTCCCCCCTCAACCTCGATGTCCCCACCCAACATTAATAGCCCACAAACACAGAAGAGCCCAATCCTGGTAAACTTTCCTGGAAATAGGAAATACTGATTGATTTTCTGAGCTTACTTTGCATTACTGCACAGCAAACAGACTCATTTTTCAGAAGGAAATATTATAGTCTAGCCGTCAATAGCAATCGGAAATGTGATTTATTCTGCTGTTTCAATTTCTGTCCATTGTTTACATTGTACAGCCAACTGGTGCCGAATACAGTGACAAATTACTTGTTACCCCAGCGGTTAATCATACGCAGGGTTCGTAACTTGGGGTTACCACGGAGCTCTTTATGGGCCCTCTGTCTGGTATGTAAGTGCACTTCAGCAACATCAGTACTCAGAATGTGACTTATTATATACCTTATTCCATTTATGCATTGGCCTATTTCTAGACATCCCTTTCCATACTGATTAGTCATATATACAGTAAATGATGGTGGAAAAATTTACAAAGAAGGTTAGAGCTTATGAAGAATTAAATTTGTTCTTAGAATGTCACTCGAAAAATAAAAATTGCACTTTTTTAAAATAATCAGTATCAGCAAAATAGGCGATCGCCGGCCAGTGTCTCACCCACGAAGGTCAATATCATAATGTGAGGAAGCTACTGATGACAAGAATTCCGCCTAAGCATCACAAAAACCGTCAGAGAAATGCATGCTTAACTCTTTGCATGCTGGGAAATTTGTGGGCTATAAATAGTTCAAAAATAGCAGATGACAATTCATCATATTTTCAGTATTTCTCCCCGTAAATATCATGAATATGTCTTGGAATTTCATTAGAATTGAGTCCTGAGGACTCGATTCTAATGAAATTTCAAGACATATTTACAAAGAGAAATAAAACATATACTCCTAATTCGTTTGGCGGATATTTTCGCCGCTAGCATGCAAAGAGTTAAAACACAAAAAAGGTCAAGGTTGAAGAAATTTTTTGACAATAAAAAAATGGTTAATTGTTTCTGCAACCATGTGAAGGTCAAAATGGTCAAGGTCATGTTAATGGCGGCATGAGTGTCTTCCAAATGCTTACATGTATCAAGTGTCCAAATATTGAAGCAAGCTGTCAAGTAATGTTGAAGTTATATCATGATCAAGATACTTGTACAAACGTTTTGACACAAAAAATGGCTAAGTGTTTCCGCTTGTGAAGGTACAAAAGGCCAATGTCATATTAATGGGGGCATGAGTGTATTCCATATGCTCACATGTATCAAGTGTCCAAATGTTGAAGCAATCCATCAAGTAACATTAATGTTATACGATGATGAAGAAACTTGTACAAACTTTTTGACATTTCGGACGACAACTGAAAAAGCGGCGACTATAGTCACGCCTTCTGCTAAAGCAGGCACAACTAAAATGGTAATGATCCAACTGAAGAATCAGAAGATTGTTGAATTGTTGGCAAAAAGGTTCGGGTCACCAAGGTCAATGTCACCAGAATGACACTGGGTGAGGGAGGATCGAAGTTTGGTAATTATCTGGGCCCGGTTGCTCAAAGCTTCTGTTAGCTTAACAGACTGTTAAATCCTTAGCATTGCTAAGGATTTAACAGTCTGTTAAGCTAACAGAGGTTTTGAACAACCGGGCCCAGACTAACAAATCAGGAGATATTCAACATTTGAACATACGTAATCAAATTGTTGACACCTACTACATCACAACCGCCTATTCCAAAATTTCCACTACTCATGGGTGAAACAAAAACATCAATGGACTAAGGAGCCAGGGACATATGCCATTTATAAAATCCTTTGTACAATACCTCAATGTCTCCAGCAATGTGTATGTCATAGCCACTCATTTGCATTGTGAAATCTGCCATAATTATCAAACCATGAATGTAGAAATGGCAAATGTACATGAAGTGAACCTATACAATAATTAACACTAAAAATGAGTGAACCGAGCATGGTTATCTGCTCTTTTATGTTTTTAACTAACTTTTTAAGAAAATACCTGTTTTGGCAGCAGATAAGAAGAATATTCATCGAAGACAATTCTCAAGTTCTGTCAAAACATTGTTTATCATGTGAAACAGAAAATAAAAAATAAATTGCAGACAATAATGCACAGCGAATGCAAGATCACTTGAATCTTTCTTTTCCATCGGGTGATAAAAGTAACTAACTTTTAACACAACTTTATTATTGTGAAACTTAAAAAAGAAACAGAAAATACAAGATTTTCCGGACAAACATTGAAATTACAATCTCTTCTACTTTCAACGAACACATTGACTATTTTCCGCTACACACAACAATTGTTGTCTGCTGTTGCTTTTATATCTTGCCTTATTTCTGAATTAAAACATGTTTTGGCAGCACTTCAGAATCATTTCCAATGGAAATGATTCTGAAGTGCTGTCAAAGCATGTTGTAAATTATTCTAAAGTGCCGTCAAAGCATGTTTTTGATGATAAAAATGGAAAATAGAAAATAAGCAGCAGACAACAAAAAATTAAGATAGCGGTGTAAGGGTTAATATAACAATTCCTGGTAAATGTAGTGTATTCAGGAAGTGTAAATCAGCAAGGCCATTCAAGAAAATCAGATAATTGCTCACTTGCAGCCATCTTACACATCAGCAATAACGTTAATCACAAGTTTCAGCTCATTTCTCATTCGCCCTTTCCTGATTTTCTTTCTCCCTGATCTATTATTATTATTAACGTCCCATAAATCTTTCTGTTACATTCCCATTTACGGACTGGCTAAAAGTAATCTCGTGTAATCTACGTTGGGTTAATTTGTATGGACATTATTAAGTAATGTTTTATATATCAATACTCGTCCCAGTAGAATATTTATCAGCTTAAATGTTTTTTCCTTTGGCAAATAAACAGCCTTTCTTCGCAGTAGCATGAACGGAAAAAATAGATGTATTTTTCATGGCACAACTTCAGGATTTAGAATAAGTGATAACGCTCGATTGGATTTTCGTTTAACCCTTACAATGCTGAATAAAATTGTGTCTGTTGTTCATTTTTAACTTTCCAGTTTTGTTGATGAATACATATTTTGAACTGTCCCAAAGGAGACAATTATTATGTGGTGCCAAAAATTCTTCTGGTTGAAAAATAAATTAACAAGAATTCCGCGGAATCAAATGTCTCGCCTTGTTCCGCCTGGACTTTCACCCTGGAGCCGGAGAACTTTTTTTTTTAAAAATCGTATATTCATCTACCTATCATAGTAAAGGGATGTATAAAGTGTGATGACTGTAGCTGATAAGGTGTTGGAAGTAATTATCGGAACACGAAAACTTAACATTGAAAGTATTAACAAATAGAGTTTGACCTTAACCCTGAAGACCCTGGGGCCCACCAAAATTTGTTTAATAGTCCTATATTCTCATAAAAAAACATGGTTCGACAGCCCTTTTGAATCATTTCCAATGGAAATGATTCTAAAGTCCTGTCTAACCAAGTTTTTATTAAGGAGACAAAATATGAAACAACAGCAGGCAACAATTTTCGGTTTCCGCCTTCTAAGAGCGGTAGGTACCCTTTGGCAAGTATCAGTAAGGCTCATTGGAGATGCTATATGTACCATTTGTCCACATGTGGCACATTTTCATGCAGAACTTATGCAAGATCTTAAATAACATCCCAATTACCTTCAGTACAAATTGTAAATTCTGCCTTTACAAGACACAGTGAGAGTGCAAGTGCACCCAGAAGTACAATACATCACAGACTGCTGCATCACCATGTCAGAAATATTCAAACTCCAAATGATTCTGAGCATTCATTAGCATTTACAGTGGCAATAATTCATACATACACAGACTCCAGAACAGTTAAAATGTTGCATCAAGTCGAAACTTAAAATGCGAAAAAAAACACAATGTCAGGCACAGATCCAGGAATTTTAGCAGGGGTGGGTCCAAATAGTGGGAGCGTGTAGCAAGAACATTTTGAAGTGTTTGACGGAATTTCCCTGGACATCTTGGAAACTGTAACACCCATTAAATCTTTAAACGCCCAGAAAGTGCATTGAGGGATAAACCGAAGCAATGACCAGTCCAGAAATACAAAAAAAAATTTTTTTTGTCACTTTCTTTATTTTTATTTGTATTTCTTGGGAGCAGGGGTGGGTTTGGACCCGGTGGACCCACCCCGTAGATCTGTGCCTGAATATTGAGAAGGAACACTTATATTTATGTTTGAAAACAAAACACTTATACTTATGTGTTCACTGTCCATTTGCTCCGAGTGACGTCCGCTTGTCCACCATATTGTTACTTTGATGTTACGTCACTTATTTTGATGCAAAATGCAAGAGAATGCACACAAGAATTGGTGTACACTTGTTGGAAGTTGGGGGAAAAAAATATAAAAAGAGGATTTAAAATATTTTATACACTTTGAAATAGAATTACATGTAGCTTGGAATTATACGGAACTTTCAACATAATTTGAACAAGAAATGCGTCTGTCGAACGCGGTTGCCACCTGCAGCATATTTGAGAAACTGTGACAAATTGGTTAACCGAAAAGTGTGACGGACGGATGGACGGAGCCACATAAGTACCCTAATGTGTGCCCGGACGGACGGACAGACGGACGGTCCAAACACTATATGCCACCCGTTTCTTCGAAACCCGAAACCCGGTGGCATAAAAAGATATAGCAGATCTTTATAATGTGTACAATGTAATCAATTAAAAAAATATGTGAAAATCTCATACCATTCAGCAACACAAATCATAAACAGACAGGCATATACACACATGTATCTATACAACCAGTGAAGCAGACACCAGGGGCCCTTAGACCAGATGTGGATTCCCGCTATGCATCTTCCATTTTATGATCCCTGGAGCAAATTTAGTACCTACTGTTTTAAAACATTCCTCTTTTAGAGTATTTAACCCTTACAAAGTCGAATAAAATTAGTTGCCTACTATTTTGTTTTTAATTTTGCTCTATGAAACCATGTTTTGACAGTGGATGAGAATCGTCTCCAAAAGAGACGATTCTCATGTGCTGTCAAAACATGAACTGTTGCTCAGTAATTAGTTAAAAGTGAAAATCAGCAGATGACATCACTGGGTACCAACTTGTTAATAGTTAACTGGCATCTTTAACCGTTCAGTGGCAGGTGTGAGTAATTTGTCTAACAGGGCTCAGTTGCTCAAAACCTCTGTTAGCTTAACAAACTGTTAAATCCTTAGCAATGCTAAGGATTTAACAGTCTGTTAAGCTAACAGAAGCTTTGAGCAACCGGGCCCAGGTTAGTTGCTGTCCATTCATCTATGAATGGTGCTGGAAGCTGGACCAAGCCACTGCCTCTAGACAATGAGTACTGACAACAACATGTGAACGGTCACAACACAAAGAGGCTTACTGAGGTTATGAACAGTGTCGCTCCTGATCAAGAATTCTGACAGAGACGAATAAGACTCTGAAGTTTTTGTTAGATACATCGAGATGACCAAATAACAAACCGGTATAGGTCCTGATAAGACTGCACACATTCAAAGACCTGTCATTCCACAGCTTGTAAAACTCCCAACTCCCAAGGTCATCATAC
This sequence comes from Conchocele bisecta, assembly GCA_029237695.1. Classification (NCBI taxonomy): domain Eukaryota; kingdom Metazoa; phylum Mollusca; class Bivalvia; order Lucinida; family Thyasiridae; genus Conchocele; species Conchocele bisecta. Next base: position 134,097,663 of record CM055266.1, read on the forward strand.
TATTCTGGAGGTGAGAAATATTTGGCACCATCGGCTTAGGGTTTACCAGGCTAGCATGTGATCAGACTTATTCATCTGTGGTTAGTTGTCTTTATCATCACATATTTTGCCAATCTACAACAAATGTTCTCCCCATGAATAAGAGCTGACCAAAGGCATAGCCACAGTCTGTATACATATTTAAATGCAATCAATGTAGATAATTATCAAATTGTGTATTTCAGAAATTGTGCTATTCACAAACTGAATTGAAAACACTGGATCACAAAAATACTGCACAGGTCAGGCGCTTGACAAGTTCATATTGGAATAAGATCCATTTCCCGTGAACGGAGTGATTATCTAAGCCATATCATTTTTATTCATGCTCATTCAATAACGAACTACAAAGAGTATCAGTATTAGACAAGTGTTTCTCTCACTGGCCCTTGTTTGCTCATTAATCTAAACATTCCTAAAGTAATTACTGCTCTCAATATCATCATATACAAAACTGATAGTAAGTAAATACATGTCTGTGTATTTCTGGTATGGCAAGAGCTCTTGTTGGTGATACAGATCTTCTAAATTAACTCTTGCATGCTAAGAAATTTGTGGGCTATAAATAGTTCAAAAATAGCAGACAATAATTCATTAAATTTTCTTTTATTTCTCCATATAAATATCATGAATATGTCTTGGAATTTCATTAGAATTGAGTCCGGAGGACGCAATTCTAATGAAATTCCAAGACATATTTACAGAGAAAAATAAGAAACATACTTTTAATTTGTTGGATGTTATTTTCACCGCTAACATGCAAAGAGATAACCCTCCTTATATAAATGCAGAATTAATTTTTGCTGTCTGCTGTTTATTTTTCAATTTTCATTTCACTCAATAAAAGCAAACGTTGACAAAACTTTAGAATCATTTCCGATGAAAATTATTCAAGTGCTGCCAAACCATGTTTATGTTGATAAAGAAGTCAAAAGATAAAACAACAGCAGACAACAGCTTTGTTTCCCCACATTTGATGGGCCAACTCATTCATCCCCAAGACACTGGAATGAAACCAATCTCATGTTAATTTTCAGAGCATTAACATTTTGGTTACCGGTAACCCTTTCAACCCTGAATATATAATATGGTCCACTTCATGGACTGTTCCATTAATCCCAAACATGGTATGTTTTTCCAAATGTGAAAGGTATGCCAGACGCAGATCCTGATGAGCCGCCTCAGTACAGCTCATCTGAATCTACAGTGTTTGCAAAAGCTGGCTGTATGGCCTGTGGCTTTGAAAGGGTTGATAAAACAAGAGGGGCATGATGGCCCTTATTCGCTCACCTGACTGCATGAACACCAGAGGAGAATGTGACATTGAGTTCATGTGTTTTAAAAAAATTGTGCTATTTTTAGATGGCGGTCATTTTGGATTAAGCGATGACTCATTTTACCAAATCTGAAAATGCTTCACCCAAGGATCTGAACTTACTATGAAGTTTGGCCAGCATTGGCCATGTGGTTCCTGAGAAAAAGACGTTCAAAATCTCGAATAAATGGACATTTTGGCGGCCATCATGGATGACATAATCATCCGATTCCGACAAATATTGCACCAGAGCAATCGCCTCATCGATACCTTCAATTTGATATATGACATGAGCATATTCGGTCAAAAATAAAATTTGACCACACGGGCCACGCCCATTTTTGACCTCAGGGGTCACCATTTTAACACCTTTGAAAGAGCATTCTACATCGATCATTCCTACCAAGTTTCGTCGAAATCCGGCCAGCGGTTCATGAGAAGAAGATTTTTTAAAATTTGTGCTATTTTTAGATGGCGGCCATCTTGGATTAGCGACGACCTCCGTTTTAACAAATCTGAAAAGGTTTCACCCATGGACCATAACTGTGAAGTCTGGCCACCATGGGCCAAGCAGTTCGTGTGAAGAAGAATTTTGAAATCTCTAATAAAAGAACGACCTTTTGACATTTCGGCCATTTGACCCCACGGGCCACGCCCAATTTTGACCCCGGGGTCACCATTTTAACAACTTTGAAAGAGCATTGTACATCAATCATTCCTACCAAGTTTTGTCGAAATCCGGTCAGTGGTTCTTGAGAAGATTTTTGAAGAATTTGTGCTATTTTTTAGCGGCCATCTTGGATTACGTAATGACGTCATTTTAACAATTTTGTAATTCCCCTACCTAAGGACCATGACCATGAAGTTTGGTGACTATAGGCCCAATGGTTACCGAGGAGAAGACGTTTGAAAATGTTCACGGACGGACGACGGACACATTTCAGTAACAATAGCTCACATGAGCTTCGCTCAGGTGGGCTAAAAAGCTGCAATGTTGTACATAGATGGCGCAGATTTTCAAATTCTTGAATATTTGCCAATCTGAACTTGATCTTGAATCGCCGTTAACCATGAAAAGGTGGGAACCGATATTGTCGTCTGCTGTCGTATCATATTTCTCTTCTTTTTTTTTTTCTTAAAAAAAAAAAAAATTAGTTTGACAGCACTTTAAATTTGAATAATTTCCAATTCTAAATTGCTGCCAAACCATGTTTTTTGTTGAGAAAACTGGAAAGTAAAAAAAGAAAATAAACAGCAGACGACAAACTTTAATTCAGCATTGTTAAACAGAGTTAAACAGACATTACCCCACATTTGACCAATCTGTCGACATGTCATTTTGTGGTTACAGTGTGAATGTAACTTCAAAATGATTTATTATTTGTGTACATGGAACATTCTTCACATACCTCCAAGTTTCTGGGACAACCAGAATTCAGCTTCCAGTCATGTGAATAGCAGCCAATGGACAATGCCAATGATCCAATAGCAATTATTGCTTTGCTCTTGTCCATCTATATGTCCATGGTCGTGTACACCTACCTCTTCGAGCTCAGCAAATCTGTAATTCAAATATTTTTCAGGGTTCTGTTTCTAATGTGGCATATTCTCTCGTCTTACAAACACACCGTCTACGCTTACATAGAAAATACTAAATACCAGGGCATGAAAATTTCACTCGTCCGCTCGTTCTGACGAATGGGAATGCATGCAGGACGAGTAGAAATTGCGAGTTTTCTAATGTAAATTTCTTATTTTTGCCATCTCTGTCGAAGTAAGGATGATTGAAAATTTTAACAATTTTCGTTCCCTAAATAAACTCCAGAGTATAACCATTTAACCCTTATACCGCTACACACAACAATTTCCGTCCGCTGTTGCTTTTATATCTTGCCTTATTTCTCAATAAAAACATGTTTTGACAGCACTTCAGAATCATTTCCAATGGCATTTCCAATGGAAATAATTCTGAAGTGCTGTCAAAGCATGTTGTAAATTATTCTAAAGTGCTGTCAAAGCATGTTTTTGATGATAAAAATGGAAAATAGAAAATAAACGACACAAATTTAAGATAACGGTAATGGTGTAAGGGTTAAATTTTGTGCAGTTCTATTTAGCGAGTTTGTCACCATTCTCACCATTGAAGCTACATTGTCATATTATTCCATCTACAATTTGAATTATGAACAACTCTGCTGTATCATGTGAAAAACTACATATTCTGTATGAAAAAAACCTGTTGTCTAAACTATAGGATTCTCTATTTCAAAGAAAACAAAGGTTTCATTCAAACCACCCATCGCCAACTATTTAGGCTCCCACTGCTTTAAAGACCATTGATCAGAGCTCCAGATAAGATGCGTATTGGTGTATTTTACGCACTTATTTTAGCAGAATACTCATTGATTATCAAAAGTGGGAGTACAAAATACTCTGCAACATGAGAATACGCATTGATTTTCAAATTGAGTAGTGAAAATAGTGAAATAAAGTTGAAAATTTACTTAGTTGAGCTGCAAAAATCAAACAGCGTTTGATTTTTGCAGCTCAAAAAAGTGAAATTTTAAATTTGTTTTATTTTTTATCATTGGTTCCAGGAAGAAAATAAATAATACATTTGTAAAAGTAAACTATGCATTGAATTGTAAATCTGCGGGTATAATACTCTTTTAGATGCAAAACTTATCTGGAGCACTGATTGATGCAGCAGGGGTACAAAACAGAAGCTAAGAACAGAAGCACTTTAAAGCTGTGTAAAACAGCAGGTGGAGGGAGAATGTAAAGCAGACTGGGTTGCGGGACCAAAATAGAGATTACTGCTTTGCCGGATAATACCACTTGTTGTTTATTCAATTAACACACTCATTAGTCTTCTAACTGCTCATTACACGACCTTGAGGATTATATTATTGGCAAATAGCTCTGCAACCTGTATATGACAGTTGTCATTCTTAAATGTGACAAACCATTGGGTTTATATCCACCCATGTGTGTAGTTTCTATGAACTATTCTAAAAGGTATGCAAAATATGATACAGACACAGGTAAAACGGACGGAAGATGGATGGATGGACGGACGGACGGACGGACGGACGTTCTTACAAATGGATACTTATGTGGCTTATCACATGTTAAATATTAGCCACATAAAACGATTTTTAGCCACATAAAAGGATTTTTTAGGTGGCTAATTGTAACCAACCCTATCCTTTACTAAGTCCATAACCCTGTGGGGCTAGCCACATAAGTACCCTAATGTGTGCCCGGACGGACGGACGGACGGACGGACGTTCCTACAAATGGATACTTATGTGGCTAACCCTAACCTTTTCCTTTGTTCATCCCTATTGTTCTGTAGCCACATAAACCCATGTTTAGCCACATAAAATCACGGAACAATAGAATATTACATAACCTATTGTTCTCCTAGCCACATATATATCCATTTGTAAGCGGACGGACGGACGGACGGACGGACGGGCATGCCTATATGACACACCTTAGGTGGCACATCCATTGTTTTCAAACAAAAGAATGACCACCTAAGAAACAATAGGCTTAAGTGGTTACGGAATAAGTTGCATTGTTTTCTTTTGACTTAGGCCATACCTCCAACCACCTAAGACCTGATCGTAAGCCCGAACGGACGGACAGATAGGGTCAGGGCTTCTAAAATGTTCAGTTTATCGGTTCTGGACCAATTTTTTAAATCTCAGACCGATTGATATTTGAAAACTAGTCTTAAAAATCGGTCCGAGAAAAATTATCTATTTGCTGCTATTTCCGTATCAACCGTGTACATGTAACGATGTTGACACCAAGTAATGTCAATTTTATGACACATATCCGGGGCATATCCGTGTTAGCAAACATTGTCGGGTAATAAATCGTTGTGTGTTTGGTCACAGGCATTCGGCATGTTTCGGCTTTCATCGATATAGTTATACCGAAGAAAGCCGAAACACGACGAATGCCTGTGTGTTTGGTCGCCTTTTAACACATTTCTCCATGTATCGATTTTTCATAACACGCGTGTGGTAATTGTTACAGGTGAAGGTCTCGATAGCTGTAGAGCGGTTTATAAATAGACTATACATTTTCCGTCTTGCGAAAACATGCGAATCGTCGTCTCCTATAGACAGACAGGAAATTCGGGTTAGTTTTGCTCATGCGCGTTGATGCAGATCGCGAAGCAAAAATGCGCGATCTTCCATCTGTGGGCGAAGTTGCGAAAAAGCAAGATTGAATACGATAGAACCGCGTATTTTCGTCTGGCAAGCTCGCGATCATACTTCGCATTTGCGCGATCAACCTATGCTCGATATCGCTAGAACTCGAGATGGTAAAATGTCCCCAACAGGACACGTAAAAATAGTCTTAGGAGACGATTATCATGTGCTGCTGAAACATGCTTTTATTAAGAAGTAGAAGAAATGTGGACAGACACCCATAATTCTTGACAAAAAACAACATAGTTTGAAAAAACATGATAATTGTCGTCTTATGAGAATATTCTTATGTGCTACCAATTCATGTTTATTGGGGGAAAAACATATTTCAATATGTGTTATTGGTTACTGCATTGCATTGTCGGTTTTTGCCTTAGGTTTTTTTGGGGGATTCTGCACCTCCGACTTTTAAATTTCGATGTCATAAAGTTATGGAATATTTTATTCCATGCCTAAATAGTGTCCCCGAAATGGATTAATATGTGTCGAGTAATTGGTCGTAAATGTGTCTCTGTTGATATCAGGTCAGCCTGTATCAACGGTCAGTTCAGCACCTTCAGCACCGACTTTGTCACCTTTGATGTCTCACCCTCCACCACGGCACAGCTAATAATGATTACAACCACACTTGCATATTATTATGTACGACGTGATCTGACAAAACCGGGCTTATTGTGTATTATGCGACTTGCGAAGACCAAAACGTGTTCACTATCAGTAATAAAACTAGATTGGTCAGTAAGCGAGGCTTACGGAATACCCCCCGCGTGGGCCCAGGTACCCCTAAAACATGTACAAATTTCCAAGTGTGTGGGCTTGTGACCTTGACTCTGGGATTAGCACGAGCGGCATGAACGTGAATTTGTCACAGGGTGGTAGAGGTCCATTGGAGCAATGAGTATGTGAAATGTGAAGCAGATCCAGCAAGGAAATAGAAGTTATAACCGATTTCTCTGATGTTAAGTTTTGTAAAGAGACTACCGTATAACCTCGGATTAACGCCCCCGGATGCGTTACATTTTACAAAAGGGGGGGGGGGGGGGGGGGCGTTTATTTGTCACAGGGTGGTAGAGGTCCATTGGAGCAATGAGTGTGTGAAATGTGAAGCAGATCCGAGCAAGGAAATAGAAGTTATAACCGATTTCTCTGATGTTAAGTTTTCTAAAGAGACTACCGTATAACCTCGAATTAACGCCCCTGGAGGCGTTACATTTTACAAAAGGGGGGGGGGGGGGTTTATTAGCCAGAAAAAAGAAAAAAAAAATTACCAAGGACCACCAATTTCAAACACAAATAAGGATTTAAAGATTATTTGTGTTTGAAATTGGCGGTCATTGGTAAAAAAAAGTTGTTTTTTTTATTTTCTTTGGGTGGGGGGGGGGGGGGGGGGGAGGGGGGGGGGTGGGGGGGGGGGGGGGGGGGGGGTGAGTTATTACCAAGGATCGCCAATTTCAAACACAAATAAGGATTTAAGGATTATTTGTGTTTGAAATTGGCAGTCATTGGTAAAAATAATTTTTTTTTTTTTTTATTTGGTGGGATGGGATGGGGGGGGGGGTTTATTAGGAGGGGGGCGTTAATTCGAGGTTATACGGTATGTATGTGACGTTGACCTCGAGATCAGCGGGGATTTGTCACAGCATATGACAATTAATTAATTAATTTTCAATGAAAGAAATGGAAAGTTAAGTATAACATATTTCTCTGATGTTAAGTTTTGTAAAGAGACTAATGTATGTGACCTTGACCTTGGATCAGCAGGGGTTGGACAGTCGTAGATTTGTCACAGCATGATAGTACAACCTTAGAGGAATGCACAAGTGAAATAATAAGAATTTTCAATGAAGGAAATAGAAGTTATAACTTATTTCTTGATGTTAAGATTTGTAAAGAGACTAAGTATTTGACCTTGACATTGGGATCAGCGGGGGTTGGACGGTCATGGATTTGGCACAGCATGGTATTAGAGCCTTACAGGAATGCATGTGTGTGAAATATTAAGAATTTTAGATGAAGGAAATAGAAGTTAAAACAATATTTCTCTGATGTTAAGTTTTGTAAAGAGACTTAAGTATTTGATCTTGACCTTGGGATCAGCGGGGGTTGGACGGTCGTGGATTTGGCACCGCATGGTAGTAGAGCCTTACAGGAATGCATGTGTGAAATATTATTAGCATTTTAGATGAAGGCGGAAATAGAAGTTAGAACAATATTTCTCTGATGTTAAGTTTTGTAAAGAGACTAAGTATTTGACCTTGACCTTGGGATCTGCGGGGGTTGGACGGTCGTGGATTTGGCACAGCATGGTAGTAGAGCCTTACAGGAATGCATGTGTGAAATATCAAGCATTTTTAGATGAAAGAAGGAAATAGAAGTTATAACAATATTTCTCTGATGTTAAGTTTTACGGGGGGCGGACGGTAAACCGGACAACGGTCGGAACGGACGGAAGGGACGGACGGGACGGTCGGACGGGACGGGCGGGTGGGAAACGGACGGACAACCTGACTCCAGTATACCCCCCCACAACTCGTGATGGCCCTAATTCACTCACCTGACTCCATGAACACCAGGAGAATGTGACATCGAGTTCATATGCGTTTTAAAAAATTTGTGCTATTTTTAGATGACGGTCATCTTGGACTAAGCGATGACTCTCATTTTACCAAATCTGAAAATGCTTCACCCAAGGATCTTAACTTACTATGAAGTTTGGTCAGCATCGGCCATGTGGTTCCAGAGAAAAATACGTTCAAAATCTCGAATAAATGGACCTTTTGGCGGCCATCATGGATGACGTAATTATCCGATTTCAGCAAAAAATACACCAGAGCGATCGTCTTGTCGATTTCTTTGATTTGATACATGACATGGCTATATTCTATCAAAAATGAAATTTAACCCCTATTTGACCCCCGGCCCATGCCCATTTTTGTCACCAGGGTCACCATTTTAACAAAGTTGAAAGAGCATTGTACATCGATCATTCTTACCAAGTTTCGTCGAAATCCTGCTGGCGGTTCATGAGAAAAATATTTTTTAAGAATTTGTGCTATTTTTAGATGGCGGCCATGTTGGATTTCAGGCCAACTTAATTTCAACAACTTTGGAAAGGCTTCACCTAAGGACCATACAGGTAGAGTTTGCTGACCATTGGCCTATCGGTTCATGAGACAACGATGTTTAAAATCTCTCATAAAAGGACAACCTTTTGACCTTTCGTCTGCCATCTTGGATGACATAATAATCCGATTCAGACAAATATTGCACCAGAGCAATCGCCTATTGATATATGACATGACCATATTCGGTCAAAAATAAAATTTGACCACAATTTGACCCCACGGGCCACGCCAATTTTTGACCCCGGGGTCACCATTTTAACACCTTTGAAAGAGCATTCTACATTGATCATTCCTACCAAGTTTCGTCTAAATCCGGCTGGCGGTACATGAGAAGATTTTTTAAGAATTTGTGCTATTTTTAGACAGCGGCCATCTTGGATTAGCGACGACCTCCGTTTTAACAAATCTGAAAAGGCTTCACCCATGGACCATAACTTTTAAGTTTGGCTACCATGGCCAAGCGGTTCATGTGAAGAAGAACTTTGAAATCTCTAATAAAAGATCGACCTTTTGACCTTTCGGCGGCCATCTTGGATGATATAACCATCCGATTTCGCCAAAAAATGCACCAGAGTGATCGCCTCGTTGATATTATCTTCGATTTGATATATGACATGACCATATTCGGTTAAAAATCAAATTTGACCCCACGGGCCACGCCCATTTTTGACCCCGGGGTCATCATTTTAACAACTTTGAAAGAGCATTGTACATCGATCATTCCTACCAAGTTTTGTCGAAATTCGGTTGGCGGTTCTTGAGAAGATGATTTTTGAAGAATTTGTGCTATTTTTAGATGGCGGCCATCTTGGATTACGTAATGACGTCATTTTAACAATTTTGTAATCCCCCGACCTAAGGACCATGACCATGAAATTTGGTGACTATAGGCCCAATGGTTACTGAGGAGAAGACTTTTGAAAATGTTCACGGACGGACGACGACAGACACATTGCGGTAACAATATTGTAGCGGCTCCTTCGGGCCGACAATTACGTCCGGACCGATTGGTATTCTCAAATTAAGTTGTGCTTATTTTGCAAAAAAGTGTTGTGACCAGTCATATACAATATGAGGCAACAAATATGTCATTACTATAAGATAAATCCAAGAGCACGACTGGGTAGAAATAATAGCCTACAGTGACACTGTACTTTGATTGTTTTTATTTGATGGAGACAGAGAGAATACCAGGTTAACCCTTACACCGCTATATTCATTTTTTGTCGTCTGCTCTATTTTCTATTTTCCATTTTTATCCAAAAACATCATTTGACAGCACTTTAGAATAATTTACAACATGGTCCGACAGCACTTTAGAATCATTTCCATTGGAAATTATTCTTAAGTGCTGTCAAACCATGTTTTTATTGATAAATAAGGCAAGATATAAAAGCAACAGCAGACGACACTTGTGTGTAGCAGCCTAAGGTTTAGTGTGTTTTCAACTTTCAACTTTCAGGCAAGGCTAGGAAATGAGTAGGAATTCCGAGGCTTGCCGAGGAATTCCTACCGTTTCGAAGCCGACCCTGACAAACTTGATATCAAAAGACAATAGCATGACATTCTATTTATCAGACAACAGTTTATGCTACAAAATGGACAAATATATGGAATTTTCTTGGAACATGGACTTGTTTATGTTGCGTCATTACAGTGACATTATTCAGTAAAGTCGTGTGACACAGGCAGACCAGTGGAAATTTTATGGACTTGTTATTACCCGGATATGTGAATCTAGCCAAAGGAGAATATGACAATGCATTCAGTCAATGTATAATCAGTTGATACATGATAAATGTACAAACTTGTTAAATCAATCCTGAATTTGTTCCGACATCTGTTGAAGTATTTTCGTACTTGTGACAGCCCGGAATGGTTGTTGTTTGTTGAAGTAGTTTGGGGAACCCAACTCCACACGTCTGTTCCTGCCATAGCAATTTGCTGTATGCTGATTCTGCAAGAAAGATATGGCAGAACAATCAGCAATTTAAAACAGTTGTGCAATCCCATAAGGCCAATTGGTTTTCTCATTAAATCATATGGATAACTCTGCAACAAAACTGCACTTCTGTCATGTCTGGCCAAGGTAGATCTCATCATGCAATGCAGTGTATACATTGTAGGCTGAGTTGTTATCGGAGGATGAATGAATGTCTTCCTGACCTATTGCAAATCATGAAGAGTCTGATTAAACGCACTGGTGATCAGACTGGTTTGGGGTCCAATTGGTTGCAAATGGACCAATTCAAATTTTTCTGAAACTTGGTTAATAAACAGAGATAACCATTTTTTCTTTCTTTACACAGAATGTGGGATAAAAATACATTAAGCGATATATCTGTTGATTTTTTCTGTAATATTTCTTTACAAGACGATGGAAATTAAGATTGTTTCTAAAAAGAACTAAAATTGCATCCCCACTTTCAGAGATAAGGAACAAATTAGAGAAATCATTATTTCTGATGGTGATGCTGCAGGCCAGATAGAAGATAGAAGGCATCTAAGGAGGAAATGAACAACATAATTGATTTGAACCAACATGGGCTACACACATCTCCAGTCATTGCATCAATATACATTGTTGATTTTGATTTTTCACCTTTTACAACATCAATTGAAAATATGAAATTTCTTTTTCCAAATTAATTTAATTTTTTGCACAGAATTGTGAAATTTTGTCGAATTTCGCGACTTTTTGAATTTTCAGACACACTTTTATTCTCAAATCAAAATAGTAAGTCGAAAATTGTGAAAATTTCAACTAAGTGATGAAACACAAATTTCTTGTTTTCACTTGTGAAAAAATTGCAATGAGCTTAAGTACATAATGGGGGGGGGGGGGGTGATAAACATTACAAAAAATTACCCAACACATGCTCCCACCTGCCACCCACAAAGAAATTATAAGTCTACGTGTAATACGTTTTCGGCCATGCGTTGTGTTGCCCCACTCTTGCGCATGCGCGAAAGTCGAACAAACCGTGTTCAACGCATTGAGTTTCAAAAGCGTGTAATCCGTGTACAATGGTTTTAAACGTATACAATGCTAAGGTAAACCGTTTAAACGATTTAACGCTTTCTTTGACGAACGGTTACACGCTTCTACATGTACACAGCACCGTACAGATGTAACCGTGTTATACGTATAACACTGTTTCCACGGGTTTTAACGCATTACACGTTTTGGCGTGCCAACCGTGTATCGCGTAGAATGCGCATGCTCAGATCGTTCTTCGTGTGTGTATATATACTTTAGATAGGTCCCAAAATCCGCACCTGTGCACATAGATGTCATTTGTAACCACTATATAGTAACCCTAACCCTAACCCAAAGGTGCGGGATTTTGGGTTTGGCCATATATGCTAGACTCACTGCAGGGCTTCTAAAATTTTCAGTTTTCCGGTTCTGGACCGATTTTTGAACTCTCAGACCGATTGAGATTTGAAAACTAGTCTTAAAAATCGGTCGAGAAAAATTGCCAGTCGGCTGCTATTTCGCTATAAAACCTTGTAAATTTACCGGTTTTGACCACCAAGTAATTTATGACACATATCCGCGGGCCATATCCGTGTTAAACCAGTGTGCAGCTCGCTGTGTATTCAGTTTCTCCAAATATCGATTAATCTTAACACACGCGTGGGACAGGTGTATAGCGGATTAGTGACTGAAATAGACTGGCTTCAGCGTAAAGATATGAGAGTTCCTAGACTCGCCATTTCTGATGGTGGTTAAAATAAAATAAAGAAACCATGCATGTGTTTATCTGTGTCGTAATATTTAACCCCAAGTAACTGACACGGACTATCGGCCCGGGCTATTCCATATTAAGTTAGGAACTGTTACATTACGCTGTATTAGGGGTATTTTTTGTGTATATAAAATGTACATAGGAAATGCCGCAGATCCTGATGAGCCGGCTCACGTGATCTACAATTCGCAAACATTTTGATAAACGACAAGGTACATCTGTCGTGTTGAAAGCGTGACTCATTAGGCATCAGGGATTAGGGATCAATTGAAGTGCTAAATCACACCGCCGATGTACTTTGAACTCGATCTGAGGGTATGTATTCGCGATATTTTAAAAGGGACGAAACAAGGACGCCTCGAAGCGATCGGGGCCGAACAGGTATTCGCGTTAAAACGTGTAACCGTTGTACACGTTTCAACGCTTTCATATAGCTACACGCTTCCAGCTCTTTCACCTCGCTACATATGTATACGCCAAAGTGTGTTATATGCCTTGAAGCTAAACGTATTACACGCTTTAAAACTAAACGGTTTGACAATGTGTATTACACGTGTACGAACCGTATTATACGTTTAAACAACGTATACAACGCTTTTAAACTAAACGGTTTGACAATGTGTTTGAACCGTATTATACGTTTATACGTTTAAACAACGTATACAACGCTACAGCAAACCGTTGCGTTCGCGTTGCGTTTGCGTTGAGTTGTCTACAGTGGAACAAAAACGGAGACTGCACTGTAGCAACACAAAACAATTACATCTAGGCAGGCTATTTTGCCTCCATACTAAACAGACCGACCGCTTGCTCATCTTGTCCGATTTTCAACATAACACCTGTTTGAATAATAGTCAAGGTCTGCCAATCCACCAATTTACATGTGCTGGACCATCATTGTATATTTATGAGACTTAAAGACACACTCAACGTCTTTGTTCTTACCAGGCTGAGCAGTAGATGAACTAAAAGTTCATAATGAAACAGGTTTATTCATACAGCGTATAAAATCTACTATTTCCAGAGACATAAATTACATCAAAAGAATGAATGGACTATCTCACATTTAACCCATTTCAGCCTAAGGATACTATGATTTTTGTTGAAAAAATCTCATTATTTTGTTCATTCATCGATAAAAGTATATGTTGTTACCACTCATTTGAACTGTCTCGTTCAGACGGTACAAATGAGTGGTAACAACATATACTTTTGAAAGGATATAAAGAAAATAGGGATATTTTTCTCTCAAAAGGTTCACACTACTGTAATGGGATAAAGGTACCGTACCTCAGATGATGTACAGTGGAACAAACAAACCTCTCTAAACCGGACACCGAGAACATATTATGAGATCTCATTTTGAGAGGTTTCTTGGTAACGTATCTCAGATAATAATGCATGTTCATGATTGCAAAAGACATAAGTATGTCCCAGAATGGTCATATGCCTGATTTACAGTGCAACATCTCTAAAATGGACAATATGGGGACATCCCAGGGTGTCCGGTTTAGAGAGGTTCCACTGCATCAGATATTCAATATGTTTTTTCACTTACGAAAATTGTCGTCTGCTGTTTTTCATTTTTGCCTTAATTCTTAACACAAAAAACCTGTTTTGACAGCACATGAGAATCTCATGCGCTGCCAACAGGTTTTTATCGAGAATTATTGAAAAAAAACATTTCCAGCAGACGACAAAATTTAATTCAGCATAGTGAGGGTTAACCCTTAGACCGCTACTCACAACAATTGTCGTCTGCTGTTGCTTTTATATCTTGCCTTATTTCTCAATAAAAACATGCTTTAACAGCACTTTGGAATCATTTCCAATGGAAATGATTCTGAAGTGCTGTCAAACCATGTTGTAAATTATTCTAAAGTGCTGTCAAAGCATGTTTTTGATGATACAAATGGAAAATATAAAATAACAAGAGGGCCATGATGGCCCTAATTCGCTCACCTGACTCCATGAACACCAGAGGAGAATGTGACATTGAGTTCATGTGTTTTAAAAAAATTGTGCTATTTTTAGATGGCGGTCATCTGGGATTAAGCGATGACTCGTTTTACCAAATCTGAAAATGCTTCACCCAAGGATCTTAACTTACTATGAAGTTTGGCCAGCATCGGCCATGTGGTTCCTGAGAAAAAGACGTTCAAAATCTTGAATACCTTTGAAAGAGCATTCTACGTCGATCATTCTTATCAAGTTTCGTCGAAATCCGGCCGGCAGTTCATGAGAAGAAGATTTTTTAAGAATTTGTGCTATTTTTAGATGGCGGCCATCTTGGATTAGCGACGACCTCTGTTTTAACAAATCTGAAAAGGTTTCACACATGGACCATAACTGTGAAGTTTGGCCACCATGGGCCAAGCAGTTCGTGTGAAGAAGAATTTTGAAATCTCTAATATTTAAAGAACGACCTTTTGACCTTTCGGCGGCATTCTTGGATGACATGACCATCCAATTTCGATAAAATAATGTACCAGAGCGATCGCCTCTTTGATACCTTCGATTTGATATAGACATGACCATATTTGGTCAAAAATAAAATTTGACCCCAATTTGACCCCACGGGCCATGCCGATTTTTGACCCCGGGGTCACCATTTTTAACACCTTTGAAAGAGCATTGTACATCGATCATTCCTACCAAGTTTCATCGAAATCCGGCTGGCGGTTCATGAGAAGATTTTTTTAAGAATTTATGCTATTTTTAGATGGCGGCCATCTTGGATTAGCGATGACCTCAATTTTAAAAAATCTGAAAAGGCTTCACCCATGGACCATAACTTTTAAGTTTGGCTACCATGCGCCAAGCGGTTCATGTGAAGAAGAATTTTGAAATCTCTAATAAAAGAACAACAACAAACAAGAGGGCCATGATGGCCCTAATTCGCTCACCTGACTCCATGAACACCAGAGGAGAATGTGACATTGAGTTCATGTGTTTTAAAAAAATTGTGCTATTTTTAGATGGTGGTCATCTTGGATTAAGCGATGACTCTCATTTTACAAAATCTGAAAATGCTTCACCCAGCATCGGCCATGTGGTTCCTGAGAAAAAGACGTTAAAAATCTTGAATAAATGGACCTTTTGGTGGCCATCATGGATGACATAATCATCAGATTCCGACAAATATTGCACCAGAGTGATCGCCTCATTGAATACCTTCAATTTGATATATGACATGACCATATTCAGTTAAAAATAAAATTTGACCACAATTTGACCCCCACCCCACGCGCTACGCCAATTTTTGACCCCGGGGTGGGGTCACCATTTTAAACAACTTTGAAAAAGAGCAATGTACATCGATCATTCCTACCAAGTTTCGTCGAAATCCGGCAAGCGGTTCATGAGAAGAAGATTTCTTAAGAATTTATGCTATTTTTAGACGGTGGCCATCTTGGATTAGCGATGACCTCCATTTTAACAAATCTGAAAAGGCTTCACCCATGGACCATAACTTTTAAGTTTGGCTACCATGGGCCAAGCGGTTTATGTGAAGAAGAATTTTTAAATCTCTAATAAAAGAACGACCTTTTGACATTTTGGCGGCCATCTTGGATGACATAACAATCCGATTTGGACAAAAAATGTACCAGAGTGATCGCCTCATTGATACCTTCGATTTGATATATAACATGACCATATTCGGTCAAAAATAAAATTTGACCCCACGGGCCACGCCCATTTTTGACCCTGGGGTCACCATTTTAACAACTTTGAAAGAGCATTGTACATCAATCATTCCTACCAAGTTTCGTCGAAATCCGGCAAGCGGTTCATGAGAAGAACATTTTTTAAGAATTTATGCTATTTTTAGACGGCGGCCATCTTGGATTAGCGATGACCTCCATTTTAACAAATCTGAAAAGGCTTCACACATGGACCATAACTTTTAAGTTTGGCTACCATAGGCCAAGCGGTTCATGTGAAGAAGAATTTTGAAATTTCTAATAAAACAACGACCTTTTGACCTTTTGGCGGCCATCTTGGATGACATAACAATCCGATTTCGACAGAAAATGCACCAGAGTTATCGCCTCATTGATACATTCAATTTGATATATGATATGACCATATTCGGTCAAAAATTAAATTTGACCCCAATTTGACCCCACGGGCCACGCCCATTTTTGACCCCAGGGTCACCATTTTAACAACTTTGAAAGAGCAATGTACATCGATCATTCCTACCAAGTTTTGTCGAAATCCGGCAAGCGGTTCATGAATTTTTTAAGAATTTATGCTATTTTTAGACGGCGGCCATCTTGGATTAGCGATGACCTCCATTTTAACAAATCTGAAAAGGCTTCACCCATGGACCATAACTTTTAAGTTTGGCTACCATGGGCCAAGCGGTTCATGTGAAGAAGAATTTTGAAATCTCTGATAAAAGAACGACCTTTTGACCTTTCGGCGGCCATCTTGGATGACATAACAATCCGATTTCGACAAAAAATGCACCAGAGTGATCGCTTCATTGATACCTTCAATTTGATATATGAAATGACCATATTCAGTCAAAAATAAAATTTGACCCCAATTTGACCCCACGGGCCACGCCCATTTTCAACCCCAGGGTCACCATTTTAACAACTTTGAAAGAGCAATGTACATCGATCATTCCTACCAAGTTTTGTCGAAATCCGGTTGGCGGTCCTTGAGAAGAAGATTTTTTAAGAATTTGTGCTATTTTTAGACGGCGGCTATCTTGGATTACGTAATGACGTCATTTTAACAATTTTGTAATCCCCCTACCTAAGGACCATGACCATGAAGTTTGGTGACCATAGGCCCAATGGTTACCGAGGAGAAGACGTTTGAAAATGTTCACGGACGACGGACGACGGACACATTGCGGTAACAATAGCTCACATGAGCTTCGCTCAGGTGAGCTAAAAATGCACCAGAGTGATCGCCTCATTGATACCTTCAATTTGATATATGACATGACCATATTCGGTCAAAAATAAAATTTGACCCCAATTTGACCCCACGGGCCATGCCTATTTTTGACCCCGGGGTCACCATTTTAACAAGTTTGAAAGAGCATTGTACATCGATCATTCCTACCAAGTTTTGTCGAAATCCGGTTGGAGGTTCTTGAGAAGAAGATTTTTTAAGAATTTGTGCTATTTTTAGATGGCGGCCATCTTGTATTACGTAATGACGTCATTTTAACAATTTTGCAATCCCCCTACATAAGGACCATGGCCATGAAGTTTGGTGACTATAGGCCCAATGGTTACCGAGGAGAAGACGTTTGAAAATGTTCACGGACGACGACGGACGACGACGACGGACGATGGACGACGTACACATTGCGGTAACAATAGCTCACATGAGCTTTGCTCAGGTGAACTAAAAATAATTACAGAAAAGAAATAGAAATCCCAGTTAACATTTTAAGGAAACACGGTTATCGCCCCTGATATCAGTGTGAAAATTCATGTGTGATATACGAAGTATAAAAATGCCAATTATATCGTCCGAAAATGGTTCATGACTGTTCATTTTGACCGAACAATGTTGTATCTAATGTATGGACGAAAAAAATATGCCTCCTATATTATAACCTGGCACGTGGGCATGTACCTTTAAGCTACTTACGCCGAGCAGAGAAGTAACTTTAACTCTTAGAATATGGGGAAACAAAAATTGTTGTCTGTTGTTGTTTTATAGTTTGACCTCTTTCTCAATACATGGATAGGCAGTGGCTCAGTGGTAGAATACAGGACTTCAATATATGACAGGTTGCGAGTTCAAAACCGACCCTGGGGCATGAAAAATAATTTCATAGTATTTCCATCCCGGTCTGTCGGATAAGACTTTAAACTGTGGTTCCGTCCCTATATGACCTTAGCTGTTGCTGGGACGTTAAACCCCATTAATTTCATTTCTTTCTAAAAAATAAAAATAGTTTCACAGTACTTTATAATAGTTTCTATGGTAGTTTTGTGCACAAAATTGTACAATTTCCGTGAAATAAAGCATAACTGACGTTACATATGGAACACTCCTGGTACATGACAGATATTTGTGGGCTCACCAGTATCTACACTGGCTGGGTCAAGAATGTGTAAACTGTTTGTACAGATGGCAGGATGTCTGCAGGAATCAATGGTAAAGTAAATCAAACAAACAGTTATGTAACATGTATCTCCTTGGATTAACTTGCCAAACTATTCCCTACAGTGTTTACACTGCTGAGAACTTATGTATAGCTCCTAGATGATCACTTGGGGAACTTGTCCAACTTGTGACTGTGATTGGAGAAATTGAGCCTATGAAACGTGTGACCTGTCTAGCTCTGGATCTCCTATCACACCGTTTCAGCCTCACATAATTCATTATTCTGTATTCTGTATTTTACCCTGACCAGATTGTCCGGATATGCAAGATGGTCTCAATCTACACTGGGAGCAAAAACCTATAAGCCCCATTTCTCCAGTCATAGTCATTTGTTTTGCAAATGCCAAGTTCCTATAACCAGTCACAGTGACCTACCATGTCAGAGCTTCAGATAAGGGACGTATTGGCGTATTTTATGCACTTATTTTAGCTGAATTCACATTGATTATCAACAGTGGGAGTATAAAATATTCACAGCAATGTGAAGACGCATCGATTTTCAAATTTAGTAGTGGAAATATTGTAATAAAGTTGAAAATGTACTTAGTTGAGCTGCAAAAAGCAAACAGTATTTTCAACTGTATTACAGTGTAAATAACTGATTAAGTAATAATACACTCAAATAAGTGAATGTTTAAATTTGTTTTGATCATTTGTTCCCTATTTAATATGAAGAAAATCAATAATCCATTAATTTGTAAAATTAATATACGCATTTAATTTGAAATCAGGGCGTACAATACTCTTTAGACACAACGTTTATCAGTAGCCTATTTCATCAACATTGCAAAGTATACTTTAGTAGCAAAGTATACTTTGAGGGAGAAATTTTCAATTTTATGATAAATTTATTAATTTTTATTATACTGAATTTATTACATTATCACAGCCAATTTGGCTGTGATAATGTAATAAATTCAGTATAATAATTCTGCATACTTTTAATCATGAAATATATGCATTTGTTAGTTCTATATGAAATAATGCATTTCAGGAAAAATAAATGATTACTCCCTCAAAGTATACTTTGCTAGTAAAGTATACTTTGCAATGTTGGTGAAATACGCTACTGCAGCTCTGCATGTAATAGAGAAAATTAGCTACATCTGTATCCAAATCCATATGTTTACTAGAGGCAGTACCATCACATGATGATCGCCTCTATCAGACTGGGAGGTTGTGCAAGTGGAGCAGGGGCTGCACTGGTCACACATATTGGAAGGTACATATTGTCAGGAACACATAATTTTACACATACTTATTGCAATAAGTTTCCTTCAAAACTCACAGATGAAAGACCCTACCTATGATCCCACCCCAAATGCCCCACCACAGAACAGTACAATCATCTGTTCACACCAAGCAAACAATAGAGCTATTGTGGCCCTACCGTATATCGCTCACCTAGCTGGTTATTATATGTATATGCAAGTAAATCTGTCGGAGAGAGTTTTATACTTTCATTATTCCTACGAAATTTTGTTGAAACCACCAGTCTGGTGATTATAATGGGAAGACACTGTTTAAAGATTTTGTTCAACTCGATCTCCAATTTGAAAAATCTGTAAATGTTTCATCGAAAGACAATATACCTATAATATACCTATAATGTTTGGTCAGCATCGGCCAAGTGGTTAGTAAGAAAAGGATGTTTGAAAGCTCTAATAATACCAGTTTGACCTTAATTTGGCAGCCATCTTGGATAACGTAATCATCCGATTTTGATAAAAAAAAAACGCTTCAGAGTGATCGTCTCCTCAATACTTTCCATTTGATATACAACATGACCATATCTGGTAAAATGTGCAATTTGACTCCCAATTGACCTGCTGGGCCCCACCAATTATGGACCCCATGGCCACCATTTTAACAAATCTCACAGCATTCACTATCGATCATTCCTGCCAAGTTTGGTTGAAATCAGTCTGGCGGTTCGTGAGATTTTTTTTTAAGAATTTGGCCTACTTTTCTATTTCAACAAATAAATGTTTAACAAATATGAAAAGGCTGCACCCACAGACCATAACTGCAGTTTGGTCCCGTATCAGCCAAGCAGTTCACGAGAAGAACTCTTATAATTTAATTAAGATGTCTCTTATAAAAAGATGACCTATATTGGCAAATAGTGTAGATATCAGGATTTTTTCGCAATAAAATCAATATTTGACCAAATTCCACGAAATAAAAAGAAGGCTCATTCTTAAATTTTCCTTTTATTTAATATTATCGAAAAAAAAATATTGTTTTTGAATTGTTTATATAGCCGTAAAATTTGGGCAGTTTTCGTGAAACAGACAGTAAAACAGTGGACCACCAAACAGGAAATTGTGTACTTTGGTAAGACAGATGTAACGTTCAACAGCTTTCAAGCAGATCCCTGAGTTTTATGGCACATAAATCTGAGTTTAAATACAGTTTTAACAGATATGCCTCTAGCTGGTCTACGGTTTCATGAAAGTATAATCTGTAGCAGACGTCATGTAACATATTATAAAAGCCTCCTGCTAGGTGAAAATGAACATGTGTGTGCCTGTGATAGGTCAATGGCCAGGGGCTGTGTTTGAGTATCCAAATTTGTATT
This sequence comes from Conchocele bisecta, assembly GCA_029237695.1. NCBI lineage: Eukaryota > Metazoa > Mollusca > Bivalvia > Lucinida > Thyasiridae > Conchocele > Conchocele bisecta. The sequence continues at coordinate 134,118,848 of CM055266.1, forward strand.
TAAAATCAAGCAGTTTGATTGGCCGAGACTACCGGTAATCAAACTGTTTGATTTTGAGCAAGAGAACAGCACATTTTATCAGGGGTGTGAACAGGAAATTGTGAAAACTTGTCAATTAATTGTCTCTAATTTATAATCAGTCTGGACACAATGCAACTTTTGGTTTCCTGAAAACTTTAGCAAATAAGATTCGGGCGGGCGGGTGGGAGGGCAGGCGGACAGGCAGGCAGGCAGGCAGGCAGGCAGGCAAGGCAGGCAGGCAGGCACCGAAAATTGTCGTCTGCTGTCTTTCTTATTTTTTTTATATTTTTTTGGCTTATATTTAACGGCGGCACTGGCTCTAGGACCTTGCATGCCGTCTCCCAAGGATGGGAGAAAGAACGGAGGTAGAGATTTTTTGAGAGAAGCCGGTAATTCGTATTTACAGAGCAACTGCGAATTATCGGTACCCATTTACAGCTGGGTGAACTGGAGCAGTGTGGATAAAGTGTCTTGCTCAAGGACACAACGCATGTCGCTAGTCAGGCTCGAACCCACGGCCCTTGGATCAGTAGTCCGACACACTAACCATTACGCCACGGCGATCCACCTTTCTTATTTTGTATTTTCTCTAAATAAAAACATGGTTTGGCAGCATTTTTTAATCATTTCCATTGGAAATGATTCTAAAGTGCTGTCAAATCATCTTTTTGACAAGAAAAATGGAGCATAAAAAATAAATAGCAGACGACAAATTTTAATTCAGCACTGTAAGGGTTAACCGTATTTCTCCAGCTCCAGCCGCAGCGATGACGGCTAATAAGGAAGGATAAGACTATAATTTTCCAGGATGTAACAATATTTTCTTTACATCTTTTCAATCTTTTACAAGGCATTCCACATGAATGTGCACCTGTAAATAATATCCTGGGAAAGAAGCTACCGAGTATGATTTTCCTGTGCTTCCAAAGCATGTGTGGGATAGGTGTAAAACATTATGGAATATTTATTTAATTAATAGTGTTTAACAGCTAAGGTCATCAAATCCAATATTTCACCTGTTGTAATGGTGGGGGGGGGGGGGGGGAGAATACACAATCGGACCTGCATTTAATAATAATGCTGTTCACCCTGTAATGACATTAAATGGCTTCATCAATTTAACTATTAGACGGCTATGGAAAATAGAAAATAAACAGCAGAGGACAACAAATTTAAGATAGCGGTGTAAGGGTTAATACATATGCTATTCTTGATAGGGCAGGATGAGTGGTGGTGGGGCATGGGTTACAACAATTATCCTATTATTAGCATTTTTTTGTGTTAACTGTTATTGTGACAAAATATTTACTGTTAGCTGTTATTGGCCCATTTTGTTAACCATTGACAATAATTGTTTATTTTTGATGACTGTTATTTGCAAATTGTATTTTCTGATATCCGGTATAGCCGACACTCCCATGCACCGATCCCCCTCTTAATACAATTTTAGGTGTATGAAAATTTTATATTATTTATTCCATTTCACTTATTTCTCAGCAAAAGTATATGTATGTTGTGACGGCTCATTCGAACCATCTCAATGAATCAAATAGGCGGTCAAAACATACACTTCTGAGGCTAAATAGTAAAAAATATTTATCGAGTTATTTATATTAATCAAAGTAGAGTAATCTCCGAATGCAATGTGTTCAAATTGTTGCTTCATTAACTCATTACAGACGGGATGCACTTTTAGTAGTACCTTATTCTTGCGATTATAAGTCGCATTTTATTTACTCAGATTTGTATCCCAGAAAGCCCCTGCGTCTTACAAATACATGTAGATACATGAGCATTTTTTTCCCACCCGAAATATTGACATAAACGACCAAAAATAAAAAAAATGCGTTCCTATATTTGTTGTTGTTGTTATCTTTGGGGTAAAATCCGGTATTGGAATATTGGATTCGTATTGTAAACAGTTCGCGCCTTACTCGCGACTTACTCGTTCTGGCCCTGTGTCACATTCGGTACACATTTTCTATACCGAAGGCGAAGGCGAACAGTGTATACCAAGATCAGATCCGGTCGACATTTTCTCTGCCGAATCACAATCTGGCCTCTATTATTTTAATTATCTTTTGAAAACATTTACCGGGCCCATATCGGTCGGTGTCATTTTGCCGTGAAAAATATTGCATGATGCCATTAACATAATGCATAATGCAATCCCACGAAAGTTATAAAACTCCATCATTAGTTTCGAAACTGTGTGTTTACACGATGCTGATGAAAGTGGCAAGCCTAAGTCAGCTGGCCGACATCAAACACACCGCGTGTCAAGATTTACAACATAAAGCCATATCAACACACGCGGTTGCTGATGTCAGTTTCGTATTCGTCACTAAACTAGTACCCTGTCTGATGCGTCCCAGTGAAGCAATACTACCGAGAACCAGACTCTATTTATGACACGGCAAACGTGTTTATGTGAATTGGGTCTCTATCTCTGACAAATCCCGGCTTATTGCATTAGCGACCAGACCAGGCGGTGGATTCGCGTAGTCTCCACATGATTTACAATGTTCGCCAATCTCTAATTAAAAACATTATAATTACGTCAGCGGACAATGCAAATTCGTCCTAGCTATAGGCTGCTGTCAGCGTCATTTACGGAAGAAACAACTGATTTTGAAATATTACATACTGTACAGGCGAAAGTTGTGTGTTGCTTTGTGGAAAAAAATCGATAACACCCAACCGTGTCAACAGGTGCTTATCTTATGTCATCATTCAGCACGAGGCAATAAACTGTGTGACCTTTAGGCTATGTTTTGAAATTGCACTGATTGGTCAACACGCTTTTTTGATGTGTGCGGCATCATGGGGGCAATCAGTAACCCACTTCATGCTGAGGATACGCTTTAATATGTTTGAGGAAAATCCTAAATATTTTCCTTCTATGCACTCAGAAGTATATGCCGCGATCACCATTTAAACCGTTTCGTTGAGACGGTTCAAATGAGTGGTCACAACATGTACTTTCAGTGAGAAATAACAAAAATAAAAATAAAATATTTAATAAATTTCATATCCGTAAATGTGATTCAGAAAGGAATACGAAAGGAAGGGTTAAAAAAAACACTCTGGATTATACGCAGATCAGTCGCCATATTTCGCCGATATTGATTTTGAAAATAGTTTCCGTAAATGGTGTTGAAAAGAGATAATACATACCGCAATCAATAATAACAATATGATACCACTTTCGGCAGCAATATGATCGCAAATATAACGCGATTTATGACAATAGTCTGTTGCACATTTAACACGATTTTGATATACAAATAAGGCAAAAATATCGGGAACCAATGCACAACCGTGTACTAACCGAGAACGTGTTATAGTGAAGCGTGTACTACCGAGTTCACAGTGTAATTGAAGATACTAGAAAACGGTGAAATACGGACCGGGGAATCACGGACATAGTCGGCAAATTACGGACATAGCAAACTATGATAGGGAAAATACAGACAAAACCGTCCAAGGTACGAATAAAAAAACAGTGTGGGGGGATAAATAACAACAAGTTTGCGAGTTTTTTTTTAAAGTTTTTTGTTTCATTTTGTTAGGAAAATTGGGTGCGTCTTATACTCTCATGTAGACATTTTCCCCCAGATTTTGGACTGAAAATAGGGGTGCGTCTTATGCACTCTTGCGACCTATAATCGCAAGAATACGGTATGAACCTTTTGAGTGAAAAATATCCCTATTTTCTTTATATCCTTTCGAAAGTATATGTTGTTACCACTCATTTGAACCGTCTCAACAAGACGGTTCAAATGAGTGGTAACAACATATACCTTTATCGAAAAATGAACAAAATAATGAGATTTTTCCAACAAAAACTAGAAATGTGGCCTGTCGGCACACGAATACCCCCACTGGCAGCCAAAGAAAACGAGACATTTTTGATTATAAGCCATTTAGCCGAGCGTTAAGGTTTCAAACGCATCAAGTCTGTGACCTTGACCCTGGGCATAGTGTGATAATCCATGCATCGGTGTAGAAGATATAGAGCAGAAGGGAATTTCAATAAGTTTGACCTTCGACCTTCAACTGTGACCTTGGACGTAGGTCCGTGGTTATTGATTGCGACACACCTTCTCATCATGAGAAACATTTGTGCCAAGCCATTTGATAATCCATGCATCGGTGTAGAAGATATAGAGCGGAAGGGAATTTCAATAGGTTTGACCTTTGACCTTCAACTGTGACCTTGGACGTAGGTGCGTGGTTAGCAATTTGATAATCCATGCATCGGTGTAGAAGATATAGAGCGGAAGGGAATTTCAATAGGTTTGACCTTTGACCTTCAACTGTGACCTTGACCTTGGACGTAGGTGCGTGGTTATTGATCGCGACACACCTTCTCATCATGAGAACATTTGTGCCAAGCCATTTGATAATACATGCATCGGTGTAGAAGATATAGAGCGGAAGGGAATTTCAATAGGTTTGACCTTTGACCTTCAACAGTGACCTTGACCTTGGACGTAGGAGTGTGGTTATTGATCGCGACACACCTTCTCATCATGAGAAACATTTTTGCCAAGCCATTTGGGAATTTCAATATTTTTGACCTTTGACCTTCAACTGTGACCTTGACCTTGGACATAGGTGCGTGGTTATTGATCGCGACACACCTTCTCATCATGAGAAACATTTTTGCCAAGCCATTTGGGAATTTCAATATTTTTTACCTTTGACCTTCAACTGTGACCTTGACCTTGGACGTAGGTGCGTGGTTATTGATCGTGACACACCTTCTCATCATGAGAAACATTTGTGCCAAGCCATTTGATAATCCATGCATCGGTGTAGAAGATATAGAGCGGAAGGGAATTTCGATAGGTTTGACCTTCAACTGTGACCTTGACCTTGGACGTAGGTGCGTGGTTATTGATCGCAACACACCTTCTCATCATGAGAAACATTTGTGCCAAGCCATTTGATAATCCATGCATCGGTGTAGAAGATATAGAGCGGAAGGGAATTTCGATAGGTTTGACCGTTGACCTTCAACTGTGACCTTGACCTTGGATGTAGGCGCGTGGTTATTGATCGCAACACACCTTCTCATCATGAGAAACATTTGTGCCAAGCCATTTGATAATCCATGCATCGGTGTAGAAGATATAGAGCAGAAGGGAATTTCTATAGGTTTGACCTTTGACCTTCAACTGTGACCTTGACCTTGGACGTAGGTGCGTGGTTATTGATCGCGACACACCTTCTCATCATGACAAACATTTGTGCCAAGCCATTTGATAATCCATGCATTGGTGTAGAAGATATAAAGCGGAAGGGAATTTCCAACAGACCGACCGACCGACCGACAAGCTGACTCCTATATACCCCCAACAAACTTTGTTTGTGGGGGTATAATTATCGTATCATCAGACTGAAATGGGTTAACCCCACGAACCTGCATACCGCTGAACATCTGTAAATGAATGACGTTTTATCTCGCTTTTTCAATTTAATTTGAAGTATTCCTCCTTAAAAAAATAAATTGACTTCGCAAGTGACTAATGTGGTGCGAACACAGCAATTTGATTCCTTGATCACAGATTTTGCGGAGCTCTTTCGAAAACTCATTCAAAATTCACTAATACTTTTCTGCCTCATTTACCGCACACAAAACAGCAATGAAGGGTTAACTTCCATTTGGTTTTATAACTTCTAATTGGGGACCCGAGATCAATTAATTTACAGCTGCTGTATTTTGGAATCAATAACAGCATGAACACACAACCCCATGAACCTGCATCGTTAGTTATTAATAATTTAACCCTTAGACCGCTACTCACAACAATTGTCGTCTGCTGTTGATTTTATATCTTGCCTTATTTCTCAATAAAAGCATGTTTTGACAGCAATGGAAATGATTCTGAAGTGCTGTCAAAGCATGTTGTAAATTATTCTAAAGTGCTGTCAAAGCATGTTTTTGATGATAAAAATGGAAAACCAGAAAATAAACAGCAGACGACAACAAAATTAATATAGCGGTCTAAGGGTTAAAGAGGGCAAGAACACAGTCACCATCACAAGTTCTTTGTAATGCATACTATGTGACTGTGACTGGAGACATGGGGCTTCAATGGGATTTGTGACCAGCGTAGCTCCTGATCAAATAGCACACTCCTGTAGCCTGATAAAGATATATATTACTTGTTAGAAGCATAATGGGTGTTTCACTGATAGAATGGCGAACAGTGCAGATCCTGATCAGACCACAGGTTCTTGAAGAACGGTTCATATTTAAGATGTTTTATGGGTTATTTTGGTATATCTGGTGGTTTGAGTGCATTGGTATGAACATACAATTTACGTCACTTCACGCTAGTGAGTACACGTATATGTTCGGTAAGTTACAAAGGTGTGAAACGGAGCTTCTACCCGTGTATGTTTTTAACCAATAAAACCATTATTTGTTAACAATGAAACCGGTCCCAAATTGTTTGTATAGATTAAAGGTGCATACCCACTCAGTGGGCACAAATTTGTCATTATAAGAATTAAATAAGTGTATAATTTTGTCACTATTCCACCAGTTCTAAACATTATGAGTGCCCACTTACTAACGCACACACACACACGTACCTCAAGATTATCTCCTCGCTGATAGGTGTTAGTCCACGTACGTACATACATACGTACGTGGACAAACGCCTATCAGCGATGAGATAATCAGGATTATCGAAATTAACAGGAACAGTTAATAGACGTAGAAAAATCCGGAAATCACATTGCTGGATAAGTCTTTTGAACATGCAGTTCAAGTACCAGCAGTAATTGGACAAAATTCTCAATCCAATTGGATTTCATATTAAACTATTTTCAACTAACTATCACAGTTATTAGAAAGCACGAGAGGCTGATGGGATCATACGCATCATAGACAGGGATAATTCTAAATGTGAACGAGCACATGTAATAATGGATCATTTAGTTTTCGAGCTGGCTGGGAACCAGTACAGCATCCCTGCAGTCAAGTCAGTGTAAAGGAATTACTCAGGCAGTGAATTGAATTGATTGGGGTTTTACGGTCGTGCAACATCAAGGTCGTATGCACACGGGAATGTATCTGTATGGGGGATGGGGGTGGGGGTGGGGGGGGGGGACATGGGACATTCAGCACTACTGCTATTACAAAACAAGAAATCAGCAACACTTTAACACAATATTTCTAAGTAAATTGACCTTGACGTTGAGCACAGGGGTCGCATAGGTGGGCTATATACAAAGAAAATATGGATGATGACAAATGAGTACAATGAATTCGAAGTTTCAAGTGAATCTGACTTACGATGACAGAGATAGTAGGCAGTCAAAAACATTAACGCTAATCGCGAACAGACAAACAGATGAACAGACAGGGTGGCAACTATGTACTCCAAAAGTTCAGGGTTACCGGTACATAACAAAATCAGGACAAATTAGATTTGGATAAAAGTAGCTGCTGAGAGTTGGAATTCTTTTAACCCTGGTAAAGATTCACAAAAAGAAGCATTGAACACTATGAAGAGTGTCAGTGGAATAACGGGACTTTGCACTCTCAGACTGACTCCTTCAATTTTCAAAATGTGTCATGGTATTTTTCTTAACCCATTTCATGGTATATGCCATTTTGATTGGGGAAAATCATAAATGTGCTTAGAAGTATATGTCGCGACCACCATTTGAACCGTCTCACCGAGACGGTTCAAATGAGTGGTCGCAAAATATACTTTCAGTGAGAAATAACAAAAATAAAAATAAAATATTTAAAAAAATTCACACCCGTAAAGGTGTATTGCGCATGTAATGGGTTAAAGACTGGTTCATATGCATCCATGTTTATACTGGATGTGGCTACACTTCCCGCGGCTGTCCCAGTTGTACCTTCGGAGTTTGCATGGCCCATATAATCCAATTTAATTGCAAACAAAAATATATTGATTATTGGAACCAATTAATTATTACGGATCCGAAGTGGCGACAATATTTACACAGGCTCATCTCAGTTTCCATTTAAATTCATAAAAAGCCCGGTGAAGATAGCACACAGATGGCAGTACTGAAATTGAGCAAACTTGTTGCCATTTGTAGAAATGCTGGTATATATATATATATATACCAGTTACAAGCAATGCCATTTTGTATGCAACAGATTCTGTGACATCTCATGAAACATATTTACAAAATTTGTGATGTTTTTCCTCAATGATGTTGAAAGTTAACAAAATATTTGGACAAATGAAATATTAAACAAGGTAAAATTCCAAGTCCAAAAGGGGAGATAATCCATGACCTGGGGGTCGATTCAAAATTGAAAATAAACATTGCTTATCTGCTCATCATAAGGAAGCTACATACCAAGTTGCAGGTGTGTAGCTATTAGGGTTTAAAGGTTTTACGACTTTCAAGCCAAAATTGGAAAATTCTAAATCGAAAAGGGGGAGATAATCCATGACCCCAGGGTCGAATAAAAGATCGAAATAAACTTTGTGCATCTACTCATGATAAGGAAGGTATATACCAAGTTTCAGGTCTGTAGCTAGTACCGTTTAAAAGTGTTACGACTTACCAGGCAAAATTACCAAATTCTAAGTCGAAAAGGGGGAGATGATCCAAGACCTGGAGGTTGAATAAAAAAATGTGCGCATCTACTTATCATGAAGCTACATACCAAGTTTCAGGTCTGTAAATATTACGGTTTAAAAGTTTTACTACTTACAAGGTTGGTGACGGACGGAAGGATAATGGACAGGACGGGGCGGACAAGGGCAACACTAAATGCCCTCCACTATCGTGGTGGGGCATAAACATCTCTTTTTTTCTGTAAATATTTTTCATAAAAGCTTGCACATCTTCTTAGGTGCAAAATCACATGGCCTGTCCCAATTATGCAGTTTGAGTACACGATGGGTGGTGCATCCCCAATATACTAAAATCTGGAAAATTGTCTGTAATACACAGATGATTGCCCGTTACAGATTTTCCTGAACTAGTCTACAGGAAACAGGCAGGCAATTGATTCTCATAGACCCACATTCACACAAACAAGACAAATAATATAATAAAATGTTTGGCACAGACTTACCTTTCCTGCAGCATCTATTTTATTTATCTCTCTGTCGTAATAATAACAATGAATGCCGTTGTCCTGAGAATTTACTCCTTGTTGATAAGCTGTACCAGGACTGGTTTACGGTCACATTATTCATTGGCCGACTGGTTCCTACAATTATTACAGCACAGCGGTACAAGGGGTATAACTCTGGATATACTGCAGGCAGAGTGAACGATGATCACATGCACAGGGTTCTGAAATGAATGGTATGAAAGTAGAAGTAGTTTGCAGGACAGACACGTGTACATGTAATTTTGCAAGAGACTGGGCAAAATGTAACAGAGCAATATCATGCTGCAGAAAACAATAAACAGACCACATTTATAGCATATATTTCTTATTTTCCATGAAAACACATCTTGGTATTTCATTAGAATTGTCTCCAAGGAGACAATTCTAATAAAATGCCAATATGTGTTTTCATTTCGAAGCAAACTATTCAATAATTGCTGTCTGTTGATGTGTAAACAGTAGCAGGCCCGTAGCCAGGGGGGGTCGGAGCGGTCGGACGACACCCCCCCGCCCAGTCTCGAGGTTCACTTTTTTAGCCTCGAGCTCCACTTTTTTAGACCCCCATAGATACTTCAGACCCCTTGAGCCTTCGAAACGACCCCCCCTTCAAACAAGTAGATACTTCAGACCTCTTGAGCCTTCGAAACGACCCTCCCTTCAAACAGGTCTGGCTACGGGCCTGAGTAGTGTGATTTTATTTTACCCAATTAAAATTTTGAAATACCCAATTGCTTCAGAAATGATGGAGTGACAATACTCAATTACTAATTCCTTATCTGGAGCACTGATGTAATACAACATTAATTGACAAGAATATGAAGTTGCAAGTTACCAATTTACAAGTTGCAAATGGACAGTCGAGAATGACAAAAACAATTCAGCATAATCAAACAGGATGTTACTAAAACAAAGACAGCTTAATGTCCCAAGACAACGTAGCGGTCACATAATGTCGCACATATATTTTACAATAAATGTTCACTTGAAAATTGCTGCATTTCTTGTGCTTAATAAAGCATACTTTTGTTGATGCAAGACAAACTATTTTTAAATTCTGACAGCAGATTCCGTCCATAAAATAACCATTCACAAGTACATGTACATGGTTATCACTTTTTAAAAAAGGGGTTCGACTTTCAGCTGTGAAGCCATCTAAATCTGTAAGGGGTATAGCGGTTGTCCCTGGACCCCTTACAGATTTCGGTGGCTTCACAGACCTGATTTATAGAAGCCAAATGTTGCATTCGGCTTTGTTTGGGCAACAACTAGTTCCTGGGCAGAGTTTAATTTGGGTCAATTGTAAGAAACGTATTTCTGAAAATTGGCATAATGCAATATCTTTGGCGTAGCTGGACTGTCTTTTGTTAGTAGGGCATTTGATTATTATAATACCTATTCTTTCATGCAATGAAAATGGCTATCGTGGACGCCATGTAAAGGTACATGGCCACGTGCCAGGTTATACTACTATAGGGAGGCACATTTTGTTTGTCCATTCGTTAGACATGACATTGTTCGGTTAAATAAACAGTCATTAACCATTTCCCAATGATATAATTGGCATTATCATACTTCGTATATCATTCAAACATGAATTTCCACACTGATATCAGGCGATAACCGTGTTTACTTAAACTGTTAACTGACATTACTATTTATTCTCTGTATTTATTTTTTGATGTGCAATGATCATACTTTATAATCTGTCGAAAATATTCTCTTTTTCAGGTGACGCATTTAATTAGTGTAAATAATTAAAAAATATCATGCCTCATTTGCACATGAAAATAGCCTGATACGACTGCGCGTCACTTATCAGTAAAATAAATGTTACTAAATGATTATATCTGTATAGCGGGCACTCATATTTTTTAGAACTGTTGGAATAATGACACAATTATAGACTTATTTAATTCCTACAAAGAACATTTTGTGCCTACTGAGTGGGCAGGTACCTTTAAACAAAGAAATCCTGCTGGCTCAAAAAAGTGGGGTTCGCACAAACCGATTGAACCTCCCCTGACAATGTCCTTGCAAGTACACCCATAAAACAGGCTACTGGGTATCCAATAACAAAACACATTAGACATGTTGGATGGAAATGCAATAGCTGTAAATGCAGCCATCTGTATAGTATTCCACCCCTGGGGCAGATTATCACCACTAATGTCCACTGACTCACCACCGCAGGGAACCCGGAATTACTATGTTTTCTCTTGCCCATGTTCTAATGTTGCATGCACTGGCTGACCCCCTCTCTCCTCCTAGTCAGGTGGACACTAAATGTTCCAGTGCCATTACAGCACTGGCCATGCAAAGCCAGAAACCCATTACTGAGATGTAAATGGTGCCATTACAATGATACACTTTCCTGATGGAGAACAATTGTCTATTAAACTCATTCAAGGCGAAGGATTTGAATACATTTTGTTGAAACAAATGTATTATTTCTCTATAAAAAATATATGTTATTACCACTCATTTGAACCGTCTCATCGAGATGGTTCAACTGAGTGGTAATAACAATATATTTTCGAGGACACATAAAGAAAATATATTTTCTAAAATTTCATACAAATGTAATGAGATTGTTATTTAGACGGCATGCTACAAACTACAGTATTATGTGTGTTGAGCTTTTGACAGGACCAGAAATGTATGTGATTTGATTGATTTGATTTATTGGTGTTTAACGGCCTATTAACAGCTATAAGGTCATTTAAGGTTGGGCCAACAGGTTCAATCCCATATTTAACCTGCTGCATTGGGGGGAAAATCCCAAAATCGGAACAGATATTTACATTGAAATACATGTGTATTTTCAGCCCTGAAATTAGAATAACCAGACCTGGTGACAGGTTCATACCACACCAGTCACTTGGCCCTTTCCAAGTGAATACCAGTAGGATTACTCTTATAAGGGGTGTAACCAGATTCAACTCTCACATACAATAAAGCCAAAGACGTAGTCCTGAGCGATCGTTAAAATACCCATCGCATGCTCCAATCCAACCACCACAGAACAGAAGAGAAATATATGTGAACTATTTCTAGAGAAACAAGTTAAATCAAACATTGAGTTTGTATTGAATCCTCTCCAATTCAGCAAAGGTCGTGACTGTCAGACAGTCAATATCAGATTTTTTCAAGAAAACAATTACCAGCAAGAGATAAATAGAAGAGCACATAAAGCCTCTAGACTAATCAGATTTATTTTCAGAGCAAAATTTGCATACTCTCGTGCAAACGGAGCATTGTTGGCAGGGGTAATCACTTGTTCAAGTACTACTTCGGGTTTTCAACAATTCCAATTCCCGATAGTGGTCATTAGTTTACAGTGACAAGACAACATACATTTCTGGGTTCTGCTCTAAAATAAAATTCCGAATCACATGTTATTTTCGTCAATATTGATTGAAAACAGATGGTCGTGGCCTACACCCACCACCCCGGTCACACTTGCGTAGCTTTACAATTTTTCCAAAATATATTTCCAGACACTATTTAACTTCATGATTGAAACCCACATAAACAATGATCAGAGGCATATCTGTATCACATGGTCTGGTTGTCATTTTTATGTGCTATGGTATGTAAATATCAGTGTGATATACAGTGGCACCTCTCCAAACCGGACACTCTGGGATTCCCAGGAGAGGTTCCACTGAGATTACAGGGTGTCTGGTTTGGAGAGGTTCCACTGAGATTACAGGGTGTCTGGTTTGGAGAGGTTCCACTGAGATTACAGGGTGTCCGGTTTAGAGAGGTTACACTGTAATTCGGGCATATAGCACTCCAAGACAAAAGTGTGCACTTTGTAATCCTGAACAGACAAAATTTAACATGCTATGGTTAATTATTATCCGGTTGATGGGGGTTTGACTGTATTCAGTATGAATGTGGGTGATTTCCACCTCCACCAGCTTACATAACCGGCTTCTCCCCATGGTGAACTAATAAACATGTCACATTAGCCACAAATACAAAACCCAACATTGAAACAGAATTATACAAATGCCACATGCAATTTGGTTAAAACCCATAGAAATAGAAAATAAGAGGGAGAAATGTTGCAGGGCAATAAATCTCAATAAAAATGTACATAAAACAGATATAGAGAAAGTAGTGCTAGTGACTGGCAGCTGATAAGTCGGCCATAACCGAGGGATCATTTGGTAAATCAAAATGTCTAGGGTTATCTCATTTTCCACAGGTACAGAGAATACACAGATAAGATTCTTTATTCTTGAGATAATACAACATATAACTACCACTGATACGGGTGCCTATCTTTCTATGATCTCAACAAACGTAACTAAATTGTTAGAACTGTCGTTTGTTTCAGTCTTACCAGACACGGTGCATTTATATTTTTTTCACATTTACCCAGGCTTTTTGTTTTTCATCAGCACCCAATGTAACCAAATACTAGAAACACAAGTACTTGTGTTTCTAGTACTGCGTTGTATAGGGTTAACTATGACAGTGGTTGTCATTGCAACAGATTAACGGGTCGAGGATATAACATTTTGTTTGTGGAAAATCATACACATTTTATTTATATGAGCTTAGAAATATATGTCGTGATACCATTGCTCATTGAGATGGTTCAAATGAGTGGTCAAAACATATACTTTCATTGCTAAATAACAAAAATAAAAATAAAATATTTAAAAAATTTCATACCCGTAAAGGTGTATGTATTCCGTATGTAACAATATTCAAATGTAGCAGGTAACCCTATGCCACTCACTAATACAAATGAAACAAGCCTGTGATTTTGTACCCAAGAAGATGTGCGAATTTTCATGAAAACTATTTTCAGAAATTGTGATAATTATGTTCTGTAAATGATGTCAAAAATTGAAATACCTAAAATTGAACACAAGCCTTATTGACATTGACCTTGTGTATTGAGATGTGCGACACATGTGTTGTATAGCATAATGTGTACACACACAAACTAACTAAATGGCATCAAAATGCAATATTAAATATTTTGTAATTTTGCAGACTTAACCCTCACTACGTGGGAGACGAAAAATGTTGTCTGCTGTTTTTCATTTTTGCCTTAATTCTTAACAAAAAAACCTGTTTTGGCAGCACATGAGAAATCGTCTCCAGTGGAAACGATTCTCATGCGCTGTCATAACAGGTTTATATCGAGAAATATTGAAAATAAAACATTTCCAGCAGCAGACAAATTTAAAATTAGCGTAGTAAGGGTAAATGATCTAAATACAAATGCTGAACACAAGACTTGAACTTAGTTGCAGTATTTGTGGATATTTGTGAAATGCAATACAGGGAGGGGTTAGTGCCAAGACCAGGGGGCCGTTTCACTAAACTTCGTACGACTAAAATGTTCGTAAGTGCAAAATTATGACAGTCTGTAAATTTCACATTAACATTGTTTTCTTGTAAATAATTATTGGATTTACATTTATTGAGCATAGGCTGCATATGCAGCCTATGTTCAATAAATGTAAATCCATAAATTGAAATTTACAGACGATCTTAAATTTGCACTTAATACAAACATTTTAGTCGTAAGAAGTTTAGTGAAACGGGCCCCAGGAAGCTCCGTACATGATATTCATATTGAGCAGCCATGTATGACAGACGGGTGTAATGAACAAAGAGAGAGAACCACAACACACGTAGAGTTCTGTACAAGCTTCCCTTCCAGCTCAGGATGTACAGGTGTAGAGGTATTTGATGTTTGTCTTGAAAACATTAAGTATTAAACCATAGAATGTTGCGTGAGAAACTTGTCGTCTGCCATTGTTTGATATTTTGTCTTCTTTCTAAATACAAAATATGCTTTGACAGCACAATAGAAGCATTTCCCTTCTAAAGTGCTGTCAAAGCATTTTTTTGACGAGAAAAAATGGAAAATAACTAGAAAATGTGTAGAAAAACACAAATGCCCCACATATTGCTTTGATAATAAAGTCCAAAAGGGAGATAATCCATGACCCGAGGATCAAACTAGAAATGGACGCTTGTCGACAAGCGCATGTTATGCTCCAGACACGAAATCAGTGCACGAAACAACGAAGGGAGATAACTAAGAAATTAACGACACAAGAGTTGTCATTCTTACGTGCGACACACCTTTGGGTCGTCTTCTATGCATGTGTGAAGTTTAATAAACTAGAAAATGTGTTCATAGAACACGGATGTCCCACATATCGCTTTGATAATAAATGAGGCCAAATTCCAAGTCAAAATTTTCTTTTACCTGAGAGTTAAAAGTTTTTGAAGCACCAAGTATGTGACCTTGACCCTGGGCTTGGCGGGGGCAGGACAAACGTGGATTTGGCACAGGGCGGTAGAGGACCATTAGAGCAATGCATATATGAAATATGAAGCTGATCCGTGAAAGAAAACAGAAATTATAAGATATTAACCCGAGCGTTAAAGTTTTTGAAGCACCAAGTATGTGATGTTAACCCTGGGCTTGGCTTGGGGGGGCAGGACGAACGTGGATTTGGCACAGGGCGGTAGAGGACCATTAGAGCAACGCATATAGAAATATGAAGTTGATCCGTGTGAATGGAAAGAAAAATTATAAGATATTAACCCGAGCGTTAAAGTTTTTGAAGCACCAAGTATGTGACCTTGACCCTGGGATTGGCGGAGCAGGACGAATGTGGATTTAGCACAGGGCGGTAGAGGACCATTAGAGCAATGCGTATATGAAATATGAAGATGATCCATGAAAGAAAACAGAAAGTATAAGATATTTACCCGAGTGTTACAGTTTTTGAAGCACTAAGTATGTGACCTTGACCCTGGGCTTGGCGGGGGCAGAACGAACGTGGATTTGGCACAGGGCGGTAGAGGATCATTAGAGCAATGCATATATGAAATATGAAGCTGATCCGTGAAAGAAAACAGAAATTATAAGATATTTACCCGAGCGTTAAAGTTTTTGAAGCACCAAGTATGTAACCTTGACCCTGGGCTTGACGGGGGCAGGACGAATGTGGATTTGGCACAGGGCGGTAGAGGACCATTAGAGCAATGTGTATATGAAATATGAAGCTGATCCGTGAAAGAAAACAGAAATTATAAGATATTAACCCGAGCGTTAAAGTTTTGTGACGGACGGACGGACGGACGGACGGGACGGGAGGACGGGACGCACGTTCCTACGAATGAATACTTGTTGGGTTTTTACTGTATAAAAATACCCAACAAGAGTACCCAACACTATCCTAACCCTACCCAGTAAGATCCCTGTACGCTTATAACAAGTACCCATTCGTGTGTGCGGACGGACAGACGGACGGACGAGGGTAACACTAAATGCCCCCTCCACTATCGTGGTGGGGCATAAAAATATTCCAAAGGGTGTTCGAGTTATGCTCTGGATACAAAATCAGAGCACGAAACAACAAAGGGAGATAAGTAAACAAGAATTCCGCGGAATCAGATGCCTCGCCTTGTCCCGCCTTGACCTCGAGCCTGGGCCCGAAAGCAATTTTCACTGGCCCGAATATATTATACAACTAGAAATGGACGCTTGTCGACAAGCGCATGTGTATCCCCCTCCCCAGTTACACAAGTAGTTTGAAAAAAGGGAAGGGTGTTCGAGTTATGCTCCGGAGACAAAATCAGTGACGGAAAAACAAAGGGAGATAACTAAAGAATTAGTGATGCAAGAGTTGTCATTCTTGCGGGACACACCTTTAGGGTCGTGGTCTATGCATGTGTGAAGTTTCATGAAAATATTCCAAAGGGTGTTCGAGTTATGCTCCAGACACGAAATCAGTGCACGAAACAACAAAGGGAGATAACTAAGAAATTAACGACGCAAGAGTTGTCATTCTTACGTGCGACACACCTTTGGGTCGTCTTCTATGCATGTGTGAAGTTTAATAAAGTAGAAAATGTGTTCATAGAACACGGATGTCCCACATATCGCTTTGATAATAAATGAGGCCAAATTGCAAGTCAAAATTTTCTTCTTTTACCTGAGCGTTAAAGTTTTTGAAGCACCAAGTATGTGACCTTGACCCTGGGCTTGGCGGGGGCAGGACAAACGTGGATTTGGCACAGGGCGGTAGAGGACCATTAGAGCAATGCATATATGAAATATGAAGCTGATCCGTGAAAGAAAACAGAAATTATAAGATATTTACCCGAGCGTTAAAGTTTTTGAAGCACTAAGTATATGATGTTAACCCTGGGCTTGGCGGGGGCGGGACGAACGTGGATTTGGCACAGGGCGGTAGAGGACCATTAGAGCAACGCATATATGAAATATGAAGTTGATCCGTGAATGGAAAGAAAAATTATAAGATATTTACCTGAGCATTAAAGTTTTTGAAGCACCAAGTATGTGACCTTGACCCTGGATTTGGTACAGGGCGGTAGAGGACCATTAGAGCAATGCGTATATGAAATATGAAGATGATCCATGAAAGAAAACAGAAATTATAAGATATTTACCCGAGCGTTAAAGTTTTTGAAGCACTAAGTATGTGACCTTGACCCTGGGCTTGGCGGGGGCAGGACGAACGTGGATTTGGCACAGGGCGGTAGACGACCATTAGAGCAAACGCGTATATGAAATATGAAGTTGATCCGTGAATGGAAAGAAAAATTATAAGATATTTACCTGAGCGTTAAAGTTTTTGAAGCACCAAGTATGTGACCTTGACCCTGGGATTGGTGGGGCAGGACGAACGTGGATTTGGCACAGGGCGGTAGAGGACCATTAGAGCAATGCGTATATGAAATATGAAGATGATCCATGATCCATGAAAGAAAACAGAAAGTATAAGATATTTACCCAAGCGTTAATGTTTTTGAAGCACTAAGTATGTGACCTTGACCCTGGGCTTGACGGGGGCAGAACGAACGTGGATTTGGCACAGGGCGGTAGAGGACCATTAGAGCAATGCGTATATGCGTGTTCGAGTTATGCTCTGGATACAAAATCAGAGCACGAAACAACAAAGGGAGATAAGTAAACAAGAATTCCGCGGAATCAGATGCCTCGCCTTGTCCCGCCTTGACCTCGAGCCTGGGCCCGAAAGCAATTTTCACTGGCCCGAACATATTATACAATTATTGACTAGTGAACCATAGAATATCAGATTATATTCTATGGCTCACTAGTCAATAATTGTTTTATTATATGATAATAGTCTGCTATATAGCACTTACGACCTTATGCTACTAGACAAAAATGAAAAAGAATTTGAAAAAAAAAAATGGAAAAAAAGTTTAAAAATTAAAAATAATAATGCTTGCTACTGGAGCCAGAATTTTTTTTTAATAGTCCTATATTTATCTACATATATCTGCACAGGTCCACATAATGCCACAATATTTTCAACACAGTTTACGGAAATGTAATATAATCATTTACCTGTATAAATTACCTGTAAGTGGTCAGTGGTCAGTTGCACATGCTAGCACATGCACAGGTGAATAGTCTGTATATAGCACTTACGACCTTCTGCTACTGGACAAAAATTGAAAAATAATTTGAAAAAAAAAAAATGAAAAAAAAAAAATGGAAAAAAAAAGTTTAAAAATAATAATGCTTGCTACTGGAGCCCAGATTTTTTTTCCAGTCAAATTGAAAAATAATTTGAAAAAAAAAATGAAAAAAAATAATGAAAAAAAAAAAAAATTACAAAAAAAAGTTTAAAAATAATAATGCTTGCTATTGGAGACCAGAATTTTTTTTATTTTTTTTTAATAGTCCTATATTTATCTACATATATCTGCAGAGGTCCACATAATGCCACAATATTTTCAACACAGTACCCAATGTAGTGATTTATCTGTATAAATTACCTGGTCAGCAATGGTCAAGCAGTGGTCAAGCAGTGGACATCTGCACATGCTAGCCCATGCTTAGCACATGGTTCTCCCAGTTTCTATTGTTCTCTCTACAGGTAAGGTGTACAGAGCACACGAGAAAAGGTATACAGAGCAGACGAGAAAACAGGTCTTCATGCATTATTGTCCAGTTTGTAGAGTGCGCAAAACAAAAAAGGGAGATAACTGAAAAATTAGCTACGCAAGAGTTGTCATTCTTGTGCGCGACACACCTCCGGGTCCGTGGTCTATGCATGTTGTGAAGTTTCATGAAAATATTCCAAAGGGTGTCGAGTTATGCTCCGGACAGGAAATCAGTGAGCGAAAACAAAAAAGGGAGATAACTCAAAAATTAGCTATGCAAGAGTTGTCATTCTTGTGCACGACACCTTCGGTTCGTGGTCTAATTGAATGTGTTAAGTTTCATAAAAATATTCCAAAGGGTGGTCGAGTTATGGTCAATCAGTGCGCGAAACAAAAAAGGGAGATAACTAAAAAATTAGCTATGCAAGAGTTGTAATTCTTGTGCGCGACACACCTTCGGGTCGTGGTCTATGCATGTGTGAAGTTTCATGAAAATATTCGAAAGGGTGGTGGAGTTATGCTCCGGACACGAAATCAGTGCGAGAAACAAAAAAGGGAGATAACTCAAAAATTAGCTATGCAAGAGTTGTCATTCTTGTGCGCGACACACCTTCAGGTCGTGGTCTATGCATGTGTGAAGTTTCATGAAAATATTCCAAAGGGTGTTCGAGTTATGCTCCGGACAAGAAGTGTCTGCGGCGGACGCGGACGCGGAAAGCGGACGCGGCGCGCTGTCAAATCCATAGTATCCCCCGACGGAGTCCGGGGGATACAATTATTGACTAGTGAGCCATAGAATATCAGATTATATTCTATGGCTCACTAGTCAATAATTGTTTTATTATATGATAATAGTCTGTATATAGCACTTACGACCTTATGCTACTAGACAAAAATTGAAAAAGAATTTGAAAAAAAAAAATGATTTTTAAAAAAAAAAAAAATTAAAAATAATAATGCTTGCTACTGGAGCCCAGAATTTTTTTTAATAGTCCTATATTTATCTACATATATATGCACAGGTCCACATAATGCCACAATATTTTCAACACAGTTTACGGAAATGTAATATACAAAAAAAAAAAAAATAAATAATGCTCGCTACTGGAGCCCAGAATTTTTGTTAATA